>OX375803.1:6938166-8138166 GCA_947359425.1 Lagria hirta | reverse complement strand
TTTATTTCACTTAGAAAATTGAGTATGCTCAGTCTTTTTTTATGCTCATTATGTCTAGTGGCTATAGGCTACTGGTCAGTTTAAGCCGGTCAGGTTAGGTCAGATCAGGTTAAATTATTAGACACAACCACACACATAGTGTTTTCAAAATTAAATGCAATAGAATATAAGTCGGTTTTACTTAGAGAATACAGTTTGTTTTGTTTTTTTTTAATTTTTAGTATGTCTAGTAGTTGTACGCCACTGGTTAGCTTAAGCCGGTTGAGTTAGGTTAGGTTGAGTTAAAGTTAAATAATTAGATGCAATCACACACATAGTGTTTTCAAAATTAAATTTAATATATTGGTTTACTTAGGGAATCCAGTTTGCTTACTCTTTGTATTTTTACTATGTCTAGTGGTTGTACGCCACTGGTTATCGCAAGCAAGTCTGGTCAGGTTGAATATTTTGATGCAATCACTCATGTAGTGTTTTCAAAATTGAATTTAAATAGAGAATTTTACTTAAAAAAGTAAATTTGCTTGGTATTTTTTTATTTTTAATATGTCTTGTGGATGTGCGCTACTGGTAAGCTGAAGCAAGTTAGGTTAGGTTAGGTCAGGTTAAATAATTTGATTCAATCACACACATCGTGTTTTCAAAATTTAATTTAATAATAGGGTTTTACTTAGAGAATTGAGTTTGTTTAATCTTTTTTTATTTTTAAAATGTCCAGGGGTGGTTTGTTACAGGTTAACTTAAGCAGGTCAGGTCAGGTCAGGTCAGGTCAGGTTAAATAATTTAATGTAATCACACACGTCGTGTTTACAAAATTAAATAAAAAAAATTACTTAAAAAACTGAATTTGTTTAGTATTTTTTTGATTTTCAATCTGTCCAATGGTTGTACGCCATGGTTAGCTTAAGCAGGTTAAGTTGAGCTTAGGATTGAGCTTATACTAACTGATTTAAAAACTAAAACTAGCTATTGTTATAATATTTAAACTAAAACTAAAATTGCGTATTTCACAGTTATTGTCGTATTAAATTCTTGTAACTATTAATATTTTGAATACAAAAATAAATAAATATTTTCTGCTTTTGGTGGATATTTTGGTCTTTTAAAATTCAAAAATTTTTAAACTTTAATTGTGGCTTATTTCAAATATGGGTGTTTTACCCATATCATGTACCCATGTCATAATGTTCGAGTGTTCTTTAATGTTAAATTCAACAATTCAAACAATATGATCGCAAATGCGTGGAGAGATAGTAATTTAGCTTGATGTTGTGGTGGTTTTTGATTTTAACGCATTTAATTCTCGAATTGGTTGTTGAACTGATTAAAAATTAAAATCTTTTTTTGTAAAATTGGTATATTATAGAACAAACAATAATATATTATAAAATAATATCTCACAAAAATTATCTTATATAAAACTAATATTATGGAAAAAAATTAATTTTAAAAAATTAATAAAAATTTGATTCTATTAAATCAAAAAGCTGTATAATTGCAAATTTTTTTGAATTGATAATATTTACATAGTTGTCTATGTCTATTGCAAACCAAGGTGAGAAAGTGTTTTCTTGCCGACCGCGAGCGAAGTTTATAAGCCGAGCCGTAGGCAAGGTTTGTAATTGCTCAAGTTTCATTAATTTGACGTACAATAAAGTTATAGGTGCAAAAGAAAAATTATGACCTAATTTTTTTAAATTTTTTAAAGATGGAGGAAACTGATCGACCGTGTTAATTTAAAATAAAGTGGCGCAGATAATAAGACTGTATAGTGTTACGACCTTTAACTGATCAAAAAACAGCTTTTTTATGACAACAGGTTAAAACTTTCCAGGTTGTCAGAACTTTTTAGATTTTTTTTTTATTTTAAACATTTGTTTTAGATTTGATTCTTTTTTTTTTTGTTTGTTAATACAATTTATAAGTAATGTGCCTTTTGTCAATAAAATTATTCATAATATTCTCTTGCCAATTCAAAAAAAAAAAAACTGTTTATTTTTCTTGAACACTACAATAAGACACCATTACTTATCTGAAGAGCCATTATAATCCTCTATTGTACTGGAATAACAACAACTACTCGATAAAACTCATGCTTTTTTGCACAATTTAAGAACAAAACTGCTTTCTTGTGAGCACTTCCCTAAATTAACATTTTCGTTTTAATGCCACTTACGTTGCATTATTTTCTCTCAACTGTTTCCTCATGCATTGTTTAGCAAAGACGATAAATGCAAAAGAAGCTAATATTCCTTCAGTTTAACGTGTCTAGAATTGTTTTCCGCTTGAAAAAGCTTCGTTTCCGTGAAAATCCCTGCTTAATTATCCTTCTACCTTACATATATCCTGTCAAAAACGTAATGAATATGGTTTGTACGCCGCATACGTTGATGTAATGGATTTTAACAGGAAATTGAAATTATTTTCCAACTAATAACAAAAAAAAATGCTTTTTATACAAAATTGTTTTCTTTATAATATTTGAATACATTGAAAAAAAAAACGTTGTGCATTAATGCAGAGTGTATAAATCACAGCTGACATTAACATTTGAGCACAGTGCCGTACATTAATAACAGGCCACAGGCATTTGCGTCATTTGCTGATTTTCTGATTTGCTATAAAAGTAGATTTTTTCTTTTTTTATCTTCTTTTCCATTCAACCAGCCAAAAATGTAAGCTTTAAGTAAATTTGATCTCTTTTTCTTGCATCAAAAGTTTTATTTAATTGTTATTATTAAAATTGATTGTTCTATTTATTGTTTATTTATATTTTTTTGTTCAATTATAAAAAGCTCTTTAATTAAAATAGGCTTGAAACTATAATTTTTGAACATGCTATTTGAGTTAGAATGTACCGTAGCCAAAGTAGAAAAACCATACAAAAATTTCAATTCTCTAAATTAAAGTAACTTTTTAAAAGTACTAAGAAATGTAAAAAAAAAATTTTTAAAACTTTGTAAACGTTTGCAAAATTTTCTTTAATTCTTTTTTAAATTATCTAAACATTTTTTTAATAGACTTTTGAAGAACTTTTAGAAAAGTATGGAAAATTTCTTAAAAACTTTTAGAAAACTGTCAAAGCATTATAGTTTTTTTTTTATTTTTCTAATAAACTTTTTTTAAAGTTATGTAAAAATTTTTTAAATTTCTTCAATAGACTTGTGAAATTTTTTAAAATATTTTGTTGATTGTTCTATTTATTGTTTATTTTTATTTTTTTATTATTTTATACATTAACATTTGCTCTTGAATTTTTTTATAGCTCTTCAATTATAATTGGCTTAAAACTATAATTTTGAAACATGCTAATTGAGTTCGAATGTACCGTAGCCAAAGCACGAAAACGATACAAAAATTTTAATTCTCTAAATTGAAAGGATTCGTTAAATGTACTAAAAAATGTTAAAAAAATTTTTAAAAATTTCTTAAACCTTTGCAAAATTTTGTTTAATTCTTTATTAAGTTATCTAAACATTTTTTTAATAGACTTTTAAAAAATTTAAGAAAAATGTCCTTAAAACTCTTGGAAAACTGTCAAAGCATTTTCAATTTTTTCTTATTTTTCTAATAAACTTTTGAATTTTTTTAAAGTTATGTAAAAATTTTTAAAATTTCTTTAATAAACTTGTGAAATTTTTTAAAACCGTCTTAATCTTAAAAAAGTTTTCAAATTTTCAAAAACATTTTTAAGGTTTTTTTGATTATTTTAAAATTATTTTAAATTACATCAATAAAACATTTTTTAAAATGTTCTTACTTTTTTTTAATTATTTAATAAATATTAAAATTTTTTTAGAAAAGTGCTTATACTTTCATAAAAAAGTTTTAAAGCTTTTAATCTTTCTAAAAGAATTTAAATTTCTTTAAATATTTTTAATAAATTTTTAAACTTTTTTAAATCTTTTAAAAAATCTTCTAAAATTTCTTATTTTTCTCAATTCTTCAATTTTTCAACATTATCTCAAAAATTTGTAAACAAATTTTTGTTTAGTTGACTTAATATACTCGAATTTGATAAAAAAAGTTGAAACATTTATACAATTTTTTCGACATTTGGTTTTAAATCTTTTTTGAATCATTTTCTTAAAAATGCTCAACACTCTGTGCCTAAAAACATGAAATTTTTGAAAATTTTTAAACTTGTTTAAAATTTTATTAAAATTTGTCTAAAAGGCTTCTAAAAGTTCTCGAAAATATCTAAAAAAATGTTTAAAGCAATTATTTTTTATCACGTTAATGCTTTTTTTTTATTTTATTAACTAATTATTATCAACCCAAAAATCATTCTTTTATTAAAATTAATAATTCTTCTTTTGAAAAAAGGTTTTTACGGACTGAAGTAATGGAAAAATTGACGTTTATCAAAGAAGACGTTGTTAAAAATTTTTGTAAAAATGTCGTCTTGGTCTTAAAAAGATTTCAAATTTTTAAAAACATTTTTAAGGTTTTTTTTAATATTTTAAAATTATTTTAAATTACATCAATAAATAATTTTTTAAAATGTTCTTACTTTTTTTTAATTATTTAATAAATATTAAGATTTTTTTAGAAAAGTGCTTATACTTTTATAAAAAAGTTTTAATGCTTCTAATCCTTCTAAAAGAATTTAAATTTCTTTAAATATTTTTAATAAATTTTTAAACTTTTTTAAATCTTTTAAAAAATCTTCTAAAATTTCTTATTAAAATTTTGTAAAGTTATCTAAAAATATTCATAAAAATTTAATTCTTTTAAAAAGTCTTTGAATTTTTTTTAAATTATCAATAAATTTTTTTAAATGATTTTCAAATTTAATTATATTTTTTTTTAATTTTTTTTAAAGACTTTAAAAATTGTCTAAGAACTTTTTAAAAATGTTGTTAAATTTTTTACAAATTGTTCATGTGAAACTTCTATAAGTCTTTAAAAATCTTTAATAAAACAAAAATTCAAATGTTTATTATTTTAAAATATTAAAAACATTTTAAAAAATGTCTCAAAGATTTGTAAAAATTTTTTTATCAACTCTTAAAAGTTATTTAAACAGTTTTTAAAATTTATTAAATTTTTTTAAAAAAGTTTTTAAATTCTTATACAATTACTAAAAAATTTATAAAACTTTTCTAAAGATTCTCTTAAATTTTGTTTTAAATTATTCAAATTTTGTTTTTAAATGTTTCAAAACGAAAACAAATATCTCACGGTAATTATTTTATTTTTTTCTCAATTCTTCAATTTTTCAACATTATCTACGAGATTTCTGTTAACAAATTTTTCTTCAGTTAACTTAATATACTCGCATTAGATGAAAAAAGTTGAAAATTTTTTTCGACATTTGGTTTTAAATCCTTTTTGAATCATTTTCTTAAAAATGCTCAACTAAAATAACTTAAAATTTTTTGAAAATTTTTTAAACTTGTTCAAAATTTTATTAAAATTTGTCAAAAAGGCTTCTAAAAATTCTTGAAAATATCTAAAAAAATATTTAAAACAATTATTTTTTATTGCGTTATTGCTCTTTCTTTATTTTATTAACTAGTTATTATGAACCCAAAAATCATTCTTTTGTTAAAACTAATAATACCTTTTTTGAAAAAAGGTTTTTACGGCCAGAAGTAATGGAAAAATTGACGTCTATCAAATAAGACGTTGTCAAAAAATCATCTAATATCATCAATCATTTAATACTTATAAAAGTTTGTGCAATCAACTAATCTAGTAAACGTACATACAAGCAGAGTGCAAGTGAAAGAGAGGCGCTTAGGGGAGTATAAATATATAAAAAATGCGTAAATCATGTCAAAATGGTTGAGCTATTACCTTGTCTATAAACTTTTTAGGGCAAGGAAAATCTACAAGAATAGTTTCGCAAAAAATGTTGACATTTTGTTGTACCAAAACGTTTTTGTTCAATGAACAATATAAGCTTGCCTCTGCTTATGCATTATTAACAATTGCAATAACCAATTAGGTTATAACCCAACCTAAGCGGTTATACGCGTTCTAGTAATTATTTTATAAGCAACTAAAATGTTATAAAAGACTTAGTATGATAATAATATGTAATTTAAAGTAAACTTCACCATTTAATTACATTAAAACATCTAAAAATATAATTGCAGCTGGTATAACCTCTTAAATAACAAAAGGAAATTACTACAGCGCAAATATTAAATGCGCGGAAGTGGAAATATTTTCTGAGAAAATACGATTTAAACACAACACCGCAGTGAATAAAACCCAACACAACTCTAAAGTGCACATCTAAGAAGACATTTTTGTTTTGTGTTTATTCCTCCATCATTCGCTGCTCTCGTCTCAGATGCCTTAAGCGTTGCGACGTCAACTTGAACAGTCGACGGCGGTGACGACGCAAAACCTGCATGTTTCCCGAGGGAATAGTGACGTTGATGTACCTAAATGGCAGCAATTAGATTTTATTTTGTTTTATTGTGATGTTTCTGACGTGTGTTAGAAGAGCGTCAACACTTGAATGGAAGAAAATGATATAGAATTTTTTTTTAATTTAATAAAATTTTTATATATTATTATTTTTTTAAATTTTACTGATCTGTTTACTAATAAATTGAACTCTAGTGGATACGCAGTAAGCAACAACTAGGTTTTCTACCTTTTTCTGGTCTCTATTACCTGGCAGCCGCGTACAAACAGATAAGCTGATTTTGATAATTGCACTTTTTTGTTAAATACTTGAGACGTACGTCAAAATAAAGGTAATTTTTTTGTGAATACCCTAGTATAAGGTTGCCTGCGAAAATTCACTCATAGACAGCGGTTGCCAGGCTTTTAAGTTTAAAAATATTTTTTTTTGATTTTTTAGACAACTTATTTTTATTAAATTTTTATCATGTTGTTAAATAGGTAAAAGTCGACTTTGCTTTACATCTTCTGCTAATGATGGTAAGCCAAATGTCAAATTGTGTCACTTGTAAATATGATAAACCAGCTAGTTTATGATTATTTAGGTAAATATAATGTTATCTGCTTACTATAACATTGATAGTTTTGGACTAAAAATGATCTACAGCCGCCTTCAGCTACAAAAATTCTAATTATTTAAAGAGGTCGACAAAAAAAAAGTCTTAAAAAAATCTAAAATTATCTTTAACAAGTCATTAATTTCGTTATTACATCTGTTATGACAGAAACCAGTAAATCCACAGCACCCTTCCTGTCATCGTAATCTGCCCCAGCTGTCTCAGATAAAACTTAATTGACCTCACTCTTTCTTTTTTTTTTTTTTGGAACAATTTACCAAAAATAAAACAATAAAAGAGGTAGAGAGATATAGAGAGGATATTGCTTTTGAGAAAATTGCGCTTTCCATTAGCAAGATGTCTCATTGATTGCATAAAGGAAATTTCGCTCATCGATATTGCTATTACGTTGGGAATTCAAATAAGATTCAACAAAAAGTCTATATGGCTGACAACACTACGAGAAAGTTTATTACATTTTTGAACAAAAGTCTCTTCTTTTTTTTTTCGAATTGATTCTGACATTTAAATTTGGTAATTGATTCAATCTGACCCTCTCAAATTTGTCTCGTTATTGTCTGAGGATCGCGCAAGTGAACGAAAAAAAAATGAGAATTTTTGTGTGAAAACGTTTTTAGGCTTTTAAAATGGAAAAAAACTAATAAGTTTGCGTCACGGTTCATAACCTAGAATTTTTATAAGCATCGGTACAATGCTCAAATAAAATGCTCAGGCGGCCCAGGTTCGAATCCCGGCCGAAGCACTTTTTTTCTATAAATTTGTGTTTTTTTAATATTATAAATAAATAAACATAATGTGTATTATTTATTTTATATTTATCAAATAATAATGCATTTTTTTTCAGTTTTATTGGCTTGACTTGACTGGATCTGAAATTTTTAAAAGCGTTAGTAGTTCAGTGGTAGAGAGCTTAAAATACCGTTTTTACTATTTTAATTAATTAATATCGTTTTGATCACTTTTCTTTAAATTTTGGAATTTTGTGTTGAAATTGATAATAATCATTTTTTTTCAAGTGAAATATTACGAAAAATTTAATTTTTTATTATAACATGTCAATTTTTTTAATTTTGTGTTAAAATTGATGAAAATCATTCTTTTTCAAGTGAAATAATACGATAAATTTAAAGTTTTCTTATAACATTATGTCGGCTTTAATAATTTATATTATAATTTATTATGCCATTACGCTAAAATTTACGTTTTATTTTTATTATCAGCTTGGTAGCCATGTATCACAGACTTCTCATGCATCTCATCAGCCTCTGAAAGTCAAAAAATGTGTTTAAAATTTTTATTTTTTTTAAGATCAAAATGTAAACTTAGTTTACACAAAAAATGTGAGTTAAAATAAAACAATAAATTGTTATAAAAAATAAAACACTATGTAGAATTTCTTATAAAAGAAATGTGTTTTCGGCAACACTTTGAATCTAAGGTTTTATAAATATATTTTTTTGCAAAAATGCTATAAGTTCACTTGCTACATTTTTTTTAACAAGTTTTTATAATTTTATTATTGCTTATCTCAAAAATTTGCTGCTGTAGAAATTAAATTAAACGCAATATTATTATGTAGGAATATAATAATAATCGGTATTCAATATTTAAACAAATAATATAAAAAATTAAAAATAAAAATAAACGTTTTATTAAATTTAATTTCCCTTGTTTTTTTCTTCTCTGATCTCTGCTTTTTCTTTTTTCTTCTTCTCTCATTCTACTTCATTCACCAGGTTCAATATTTTTGTTTCTCTTGCTACCATTTTTATCCACTCTATTCCTTTTATGTTTCTTTTTATTGTCTCTCCTCGCTATTATTTTTTCTATTATCTTCCCACATTTCTTCATCATGTGCTCTGGTGTTTCTATCTCTCTCCTACACACGCTGTATTTAAAAAAAAATTTTTTTTTTCAAAATCTTTTTTTTCTCTCTCTTCATTTTTACCACTCAATTTTGCCATAATTTTTTTCTTTATCTCATTTTTTTTAGACATCTAAATAGTTTTTCTCTTACCAGTTTTTATTATAACTGTTTTCTCTTATTTCTCTCCTCTTTTTTGTTTTTCTTTGTCTCTATCTTTGTCTCTCTTTTTTCTATTTACTTATTGCTTCTCTTCTTCTTTCAATCTCCTCTACACTCAAATCTTTTCTTTCATAGTTTGTATTTTTTTCTCTCTTTTCTTATTTTTGCGGCCAAGGTTTGATTTCCAACCAAAGCAATTTTTTATTATAAATTTGAATGTTTTTTTAATATTATAAATAAATGAACATTGTATGGATTTATTTTATATTTATTAAATAATATTTAAAGTTTTCTTAGTTTTGTTGACTTGACTTGACTGGATCTGACATTTTTGTAAGCGTTAGTAGTTCAGTGGTAGAAAGCTTGAAATTTTATTTTTTTTTAATTCACTTGTTTTTTAAACATTTACTATTTTAATTAATTATTGTCGTTTTGATTACTTTTATTTATATTTTTGAATTTTGTGTTAAAATTGATAAAAATCATTCATTTTCAAGTGAAATAACACGAAAAATTTAATTTTTTATTATAACATTATATCGGCTTTAATAATTTATATTATAATTTATTTTGACATTAGGCTAAAATTTACTTTTTATTTTTATTATCAGCTTGATAGCCATGTATCTCAGACTTCTCATGCACCTCATTAGCCTCTGAAAGTCTAAGTCAAAAAATTTGTATGAAAATATTTTTTCAAGATCAAAATGTAAACGTAGTTTACACAAAAAATGTGATTTAAAATAAAACAATAAGTTGTTAAAAAAAATAAAACACTATATTGAATTTTTTACAAAGGAAATGTGTTTTCTGCAACACTTTGAATCTAAGGTTTTTATAAATATATTTTTTGCAAAAATGTTATAAGTTAGTTCACTTGCTATTTATTTTTTAATCAAGTTTTTATAATTTTATTATTGTTTATCTCAAAAATTTGTCGCTGTAGAAATTAAATTAAACGCAATATTATTATGTAGGAATATAATAATAATCGGTATTCAGTATTTAAATAAATAATATAAAAAATTAAAAATAAAAATAAACGTGTTTTTACGTTTTAGTCAACTAGTTTAATATTTTTGTTTTTTTTGCTACCATTTTTATCCACTCTATTCTTTTTTTGTTTTTTTTTATTATGTCTCTCTTTGATACCATTTTTTCTTTTACCTTCACACATTTCTTCATCATGTGCTCTGATGTCTCTATCTCTCTCCTACACACGCTGTATTTTTTTTCAATTTTTTTATTCAAAATTTCTTTTTTTTTCTCTCTTTATTTCTATATCTCAATTTTGCCATAATTTTTTTTTTGTCTCGTTTTATCTTTTTTGATATATAAGTAGTTCTTCTCTTACCAGTTTTTATTATAACGGTTTTCTCTAATTTCTTTTCTCTTGTTTTGTTTTTCTATGTTTCTATCTTTGTTTTCTATTTCTCTATTTACTTATTGCCTTGCTTCTCTTCTTCTTTCAATCTCCTCTACACTCAACTCTTTTCTTTCACAGTATGTATTTTTTTTCTTTTTTTTTATTTTCTTGTTTGTTTTTCTATTTATTATTTTCTAGCAATCTTTCACTACCTTACAATCTTCTCTATCTCTTATACTATTATATCTTATATCTATTTTTTTCTCAATTTTTTTATACTCTTATTCTTGCATTTAAATCACCACCAATTTGGAAATTAATGTTGTTGTTTTTGTATTTTTTTTTCTTTTTTTTATCATGTTGATGCCTGTGCCAAAATGTTTTGTTTTTGAAATATTGACATCTTTCGGATAATTATTATCATATTTTGTTTTAATTTCCTATTGTTTACCAGAAATTTGTATCTTCCTTTTCATTTCCTTCTGCAACTCTTTCTTTTTGCCCACTTTTTCTCCTTTTATTATTTTTTACTTCTATTATTATTCCGTCTATTGCTTTTTTTGTGACATTTTGTACCTTTTATCTGATTTATCTAGCACATTTTCTCCTATCTCTTTCCAATTTTCTCATTTACTCATGTTTCTACCATTTCTATTATCTCAAACTCTGCCATGTGTTTTCAAAATTGTTTATCTTTTTTCTTACTTTTGCTACATTTAAAAATACTGCCTTTAATACGAGTACATTCTCTTATTTCTCTTTTTTTTCCTACTGCTTCTTTTTCTGCATTTTTTGTTTTTCTTTTATTATTTTTTTGTTTAATTTTTTGCTCTTCTAATCTTTTTTCTATTCTACTGTAACAATATTTCTTCTGATTTTTTTTTCTCATCTCATTTCTTCTTTTTCTTTCTTATAAAGGCATATTTATATGACAGTTATATATGAAATAAATCTGAAAAATAAACCTGAACTAACAAACTTACAAATTAGCTGTCATTTATGTCTAGACGTTTGAGAGTTTTTTATAAAATTATTTTTGTAATTATTCTTGATTTTTACAATAAAAAGCGAGTCACCATCATGGCCATGTATCTAAGGCTTCTCATGCATGTAATAATCTTTGGAAGTCTATGAGTTATACTAGATTTAGACTAGGATTAGAAATAGGGTGTTATATGCACTGGGACTTATTGGTCTATTGTGCTTTCCTTTCTTTGGCTTTTTGAGGTGTGTTCCAGTTTATAGCTCCCTATCTAACTCCTGTAATAAATTGTAGCTGCTGAGATGGCTTCAAGAATGACGCCTTACTATCTTATATGTATTTCTGCCCTAAAAGATTTCTACATTCAGAAAATAAGATATACTTTCAAAATAATAAAAAACTTTAATTTTCTACATTATTACTTTTCTGAAATTAGAGATTTAGTTACATTCACACACACCCATGTAGAAAACTGCTCCTGCCTGGGTGGGAATTGAACCTACACGTGGTAGACCAGTCTCCAACGTACTATCGCTTGGCCAACTGATCACCCAAGGCTTCTTGTTAATAGTAATAATAATTGCTATTATTATTGATCATATTTGTGCTAAATAAATATAATTATTGCGTTAGAAGTTGATATTTCTTTACGTTTATAGGTCAAAAATAAAAAATGCATATTAGACGTTTTTCCAATTATCTAGAAGAATTATAAAGCAAAAAAGAGCAAAATCTAACCATGCAAGTGCTTGCAAATGCTAATAATGTCGAATTTTCTTCAATGTGTGCTTTAAAGCACATTGTATCTAAGGGATATTATCGTCGCTTGGTTTCCTCATCCGCTTAGAATCACCCTTTAATAATTCTCGCCTATTATCCTTAGGAATCCTTGACCAAACTTGCCGGGAATCTCAGGCGGATGTTTATATGCTTCGAATATTTTCTCATTCAACACTCAGTCAGGCAAATATTTTCTTAAGCTTACACTAACAGCCTAGTCTTGAGCTTAAACAGTTGATTCTAAACATAATAATGTACCGAGAAGAAGAAGTTGAAATAATATTTGTTAAATAATTTAATGAATATCAAAATAATTACATCAGAAGTGGGATGGTTGGTGGAACAAGGTGTGCTTTCTGTATATTGCACGCTGGAGGGCTTTAAAATAAATTGAGGTTGAGGCAAGAGTGTTTGTTTACAAGGTTTTTATGGCAAGAATTATCTTTTTGAAAGCTTCCAAAAACAAATTATTTAGAAAAATGCTGTGCGGCTTTTAGAAAATAATTAATTGTTAGGATATAAAAACGAAAATCTGACAGCCAAAAGTAATTTGTACAAAATAATTCATAACACAATTTTTTTAATAACTTGTTTTATACAAAAAAATACCTATACGTAATTTTTTATCTCAAACCACAATTTTTAATAATAAATTTTTTAAGAAAATTGAAGAAACTCAAAAGTCTTCTACTAAAATATAGTTTACAGAATTTTAAGTTTTTCTTCAAGCGGCAGGTCAAAACAAATTTTTTTTCAAGACTTACTTTAAATTTTGAAAAATATCTCAAAAATGACTTTTTACT
The DNA here is from genome assembly GCA_947359425.1 of Lagria hirta. Lineage (NCBI taxonomy): Eukaryota > Metazoa > Arthropoda > Insecta > Coleoptera > Tenebrionidae > Lagria > Lagria hirta. The sequence continues at coordinate 8,125,211 of OX375803.1, read as the reverse complement.
TGTTTTTTCATCATTTAATTTTTTTCTACAAGAAAAATGACCAAAATCTTAAAAAATTTGAGTCAAAATTTTAATCTTTGAAAGTCGAAAAAATATTTTAGAAACTTTTTATAATTAACAGTGATTTTTGAAAATTTAAAGTTTGTCTTAAGATTTAAAAATTTTTTTTTTTTTATTTTTGAGTGGTTTTTAATTTTTTTTTTATTTTTGGCTTAGAGAGAATTTTTAAAACATTGTAACTTGAAATAACAATAAAAAAATATATGTTTTAATAGTAATTTAAACAAATTTAAAGAAGAACAATATATTAATGAGCTGACATAAACCAAAAAAAAAAAAATGAAAAAAAATCAGAAAGTAGATAAACAGAAACATCATCAATGATACAATTAATAGATAAAAACTATAAAAGTAAATAGAAAAAAAAATTAAAAATTATTTAATAACAGATAGAAAAATTGACACAAAATAGTCGTAGAATAAGAAAAAATTAAAAAAGCAAAGCACAAAACAAAAAGTTTAAGACATTTTTTATACATATATGTAAAAGTGACAATCAAAGCATAAATTAAAAAACAAGAAAATAATAAAAACTAAGCAGTGAAAAAACACTAAAAAAGAACAAAAACAAAATATAAAAAAATTAGATAAAAAATATAAAAAAATATTTAAAACAACACTTCTAAAATAAACCGTTAAACAAATAAAAATATAACAATTGATAATAAAAAAATGTGTGAACAAATATACTGACACATATAAAAATACCAAATTATAAATTTACATTTTTTTTTTAAGTTTCTTTACTAATTAAGTAAAGACAGTTTCTTTACTTAATTAGCGCGCTTAACGTCAATAAATTGAATTAAAAACAATTTGAGTATAATTAATACTTGACAATTTTTGTGTTTAAAGTTAGTAAAATTGCAATACAAAATTATTAAAATGTTTATTTTTTATTAATCACTTTTATTTATAAAAATATGATTTTTTAACAATTACAGTACAATAGTGAGAAATGTTTATTTATTATTTTTTTTTGTTTTTCGTGTTTTAATCCTATTCTTTAGTATGTCAAATTTACGAAAAAAAAATCCAGTTTTTTAATATTCATCTTCAGAAGTATGAATAAGAATCATAAAAAAATCTGAAGTTTTGGAAAGGCTTAACAATTTTGAAAGAGTTAGAGCGATTATTAAAAAGTAAAATTTTAACCTGAGATTTTTTTAATTTTTATCAATTTTTTTAGAAAAAAAGAAATTAGAAAATTGGAAAAAAAAACTTTGATATACATTTTACTATAAATATGTAAACACCATAACTGTTTTTTTCAATATATAAACCGAAAAAAAAACTAAAAAAAGAGTAAGAAACCGTATCATTATCAAAAGCATATTATGCATTAAGATAACAACAATAAAACTAATTAGAAAAAAAAATTAAAAAAATATGGGAAAAAAACACAAAGACAGAAAAATTTAACTTATTTATTTATTTATGGAAAAAAACTTACTTTGAAAAAATTAAAAAGTTAAATACATGAGAATAATAAAACACAATGTTTGAGAAAATTATAATATAAGTAGAAGTAGCAAACACACCAAAAAATATAAATGTTTTTAAACAAAATTCCAAAGTATAAAACACAATAATAAAGAAAGAGTAGAGGGTACACAATAAAACAACAAAAAATACTAAAACAAATTAAATTAAAATAAATAAGAAAAGATATAAAAAACAACACTACTAAATATACAGTTGAGCTAAAAAAAATACAAAACAAATAATAGTAAAAAAATAAAGAACATCAAATAGTATCAAAGAAAGAAACATTTTTTTATAAAATTAGTTGAGCTAAAAACATAAACTATTTTTAATTTCAAGCGTAAATAAAAACATTTTTCTTCTATAAGACTCTAGAAACATTAAGAGAAAATAGTAACAAACATCATAAAAGTAAGAAATTCAGGAAAAACACTTTGTGTAAAAAAAATAGTAAAAACAACATAAAAGTAAGAAAATCAAGAAAAACACTTTGCCTAAAAAAAATAGTAACAAACAACATAAAAGTAAGAAAATCAAGAAAAACACTTTGTGTAGTAGTCACTATATATAGTGAGTAGCCCAAAAAAGCAAAAATTATGTAAGCTAAGAGCCTTCCCCAAACGGCAAATCATAATTTGGAAAAATTTCGAAAATTGTCTAAAATAGATTTTTTTATTCAACTTATTATTTAATTTTTTTTCTACAAAAAATCTAAGCAAGATCTCAAAAATATTAGGTTATAGTTTCAATATTTAAAAACCACTACATATTTTTTATAGACTCTAAAGCAAGTACTTTACTAAACTGGCGCGCTTAACGTCAATAATTTGAACTAAAAACAATTTGAATATAACTAATAATTGACAATTGTTAAAATGTTTATTTTTGAAAAATAAATAAATTTAAAGAATTATTTTTCAAAATTAAAAATGATTATCTAATTTTGTTTTTGTTTTTCGTGATTTAATTTTATTTTTTAGTATGTCAAATTAAAAAAAAATTACTTTGTTGATATTATTATGTAGAAGTAGCTTGAAAATTTATCTTGGAATCTTTGAAAATTTTTAAGTGAGCTTTAAAAATTGAAATTTTGACTTTAGATTTTTAGGATTTTTATCATTATTCTTGTAGAAAAAGATTAAATAAACAAAAGAAAACTATTTGACAGTTTTAGAAAATTTTTAAATTCTAGAGTGACTTTTTTATTTAACCTGTTGTTTGGAAAAAATTCTTATAACATTGTAAACTTACATGTTTAAATACAAAAATTGCTTTCTTACTTTTTGGGTCTCTTTGAAATGTATGTTGAAGGGCTCTAATTAAAACAATATTTTTGGGGGTTGATAAGTAAGCAACAGCAATTTGATTAAAAGAAAAAACAAGTCGAGTTGTATTTGTTAAGATTATTTTCAGTACAAAAACAAATAAAAAACACTAATATATAGAAATAATTAGTAAAAAGTTACTTTTTATGAGCGTATTTTTGAGTAAATATTGAAGAAAACCGTGTTTAGTTCAGTAATAAATTGAAGACAACAATATAGCGATTAGGAGTTTCGGCACAAACAAAAATCGTAAAATCGTAGTAAAAGTTTTCTTAATTCAGTAAAATGATGCTAATACGAAAAGTTGGAGGAAAAAGTAGCACCCTTAACAGAAAAAAAAAACAAATTTCAAACAATCTCCCGAACCAATTCTTGGCGCCGCTGATCGACGTAAAAGTGCGGGAGTTGTTATTAACTTTTCTAATTTGTAAAGTGGAGCCGCCCTTTTCACCATTTTCGATCAATAATACAAAAACTGGCCCAAGTGGCAGAAAGTCCGAAAGCGACTAATGCACTTAGAAAATTAATCTTTGCAAGAATTAAACTATCAGCAAAGTCGTCAAACTTTTTTAAATTAGGAACCGGGAAGCAGTCAAGTGGTGAATCACATCGCTGGGAACATTGCTTCAAACAAAAGGAATCGAAATTGGATCACTAAAAACAGAGACAGTGATTAATGGCGCCTTAGACGAGGTTGTGTTATAAAGTGCAAGCAAGAGCCTCTTGAATCTTCAATCCTGCTGAGTGATTGATTATAAAACAATAGCATTCGCAAGAAAAACTGCATTTTCTCGTGTTTTCCTTCTTTTTCTACAACGTTTTTTAAGCTTAATTTGCATTGTTTCGGAATGGAAAAACACGAACAAAAAAACTCGAAAGATGGTGTTACCAGATTTACAACTTTTCTAACTAACATCAAACGAAAGTTTTTAGTAGTCTCAAGATATAGATTAAATTTTTGTTGAAACGCAAAACACGTTTTTTCTATCAACTGACAAATATTATTTTAATTCACGATTTTCTGATCTACGCCATAAAAAAGTTACATTGAATTGTCACTTTGTTTGCAGTTGTTCACATTATTATGTCAAAAAGGTGTTTACTTGTCAATAAAATGGAAAAAAAACGTATTGCTAGACTAACTCACTAGACTCTCTCAAAGCAACACGAAAAGTGAGTTATAATAGATTCTTGATAATGATGTACATATTGGTTTTATGTAGTATTTAAGATGCTACCAATATAGTGTAACTATCTAAGAACTATTGTATTTTAAGAAAAACTGTATAATTCTATGATTATAGATACATTTATCCCGGCGCCTCCACCATTATCCATAATTTTCTTTTTTTTTAAATTTGATTTTTCCATTCTATCAAACTTTTTAATTTTTTATTGTTAGCGTTTGTTAATCTTTTTTTTGTTTGTTGTGGTAATCTTACAAATTATTTTTGTTTTTGTGTTTTAGTGTTTTGAATTCTTATGCTATTTACTGCTCTAATGTCTTGCTTTCTGTACTTTTTTTTCTGTTTTGTTTGTTTTTTTAATTATATTACTTTTTGTTTGTTTGATTAATACACTTGTTGATTGCATAGCATAATTGATTATAAAACAATAGAATTTGCTAAAAAACTGCATTTTTTTGTGTTTTCAACATGGTTTTTTAAGCTTGATTTGCATTTTTTTGGATTGGAGGATTATCTCAAAAAATTGTGCAACCAGGTTTATAACTTTTTTTCTAACTAACATTAAGCGACAGTTGTCAGTGGTCTCAAGATATAGATTAACTTTTTGTTGAAACGCAAAACACGTTTTTTCTGTCAACGGACAAACATTTTATTATCTCACAACTTTATAATTTATTCTACGTCATAAAAAAGATACTCTAAATTGTCAGTTTGTTTGCAGATTTTCACATTTTTATATCAAAAATGTGTTTATTTGTCAATAAAATAGAAAAAAAACGTATTGCTAGACTAACTCACTAGACTCTCTCAAAGCTACACAAAAAGTAAGTTATAATAGATTTTTGATAATGATTTAGATATTATTTTTATGCAGTATTCAAGATGCTACCCGACAGGCATTCAATATAGTGTAACTATCTAAGAACTATTGTATTTTAAGAAAAACTGTATAATTATCTAATTAGAGATACATTTATCCCGGCGCCTCCACCATTATTCATATATTTTTTTTTTTAATTTGATTTTTTTATTCTATCAAATATTTTATTTATTGTTAACGTTTGTTAATCTTTTTTTGTTTGTTGTGGTAATCTTACATATAATTTTTGTTTTTGTTGTTTTAGTGTTTTGAATTCTTATGCTATTTACTGCTCTAATGTCTTGCTTTCTGTACTTTTTTTTCTGTTTTGTTTATTTTTTTAATTATATTACTTTTTGTTTGTTTGATTAATACACTTGTTGATTGCATAGCATAATTGATTATAAAACAATAGCAATTGCAAAAAAACTGCATTTTTTGTGTTTTCAACATGGTTTTTTAAGCTTGATTTGCATTTTTTTGTATTGGAAGATTATCACAAAAAATTGTGCAACTAGGTTTATAACTTTTTTTCTAACTAACATTAAGCGACAGTTGTCAGTGGTCTCAAGATATAGATTAAATTTTTGTTAAAACGCAAAACACGTTTTTTCTATCAACTGACAAACATTTTACTATCTCACAACTTTATAATTTATTCTACGTCATAAAAAAGTTACACTAAATAGTCTGTTTGTCTGCAGTTGTTCACATTTTTATATCAAAAGTGTGTTTATTTGTCAATAAAATGAAAAAATAAGTATTACTAGACTAACTCACTAGACTCTCTCAAAGCTACACGAAAAGTGAGTTATGATAGATTTTTGATAATGATGTAGATATTGTTTTTATGCAGTATTCAAGATGCTACCAGACAAGCATTCAATATAGTGCAACTATTTAAGAACTATTGTATTTTAAGAAAAACTGTATAATTATCTAATTATAGGTACATTTATCCTGGCGCCTCCACCATTATTCATATATATTTTTTTTAATTTGATTTTTTTATTCTATCAAAGATTTTATTTATTGTTAGCGTTTGATAATCTTTGTTTTGTTTGTTGTGGTAATCTTACATATAATTTTTGTTTTTGTTGTTTTAGTGTTTTGAATTCTTATGCTTTTAACTGCTCTAATGTCTTGCTTTCTATATTTTTTTTTTTGTTTTGTTTATTTTTTTAATTATATTACTTTTTGTTTGTTTGATTAATACACTTGTTGATTGCATAGCATAATTGATTATAAAACACTAGAATTTGCTAAAAAACTGCATTTTTCTGTGTTTTTTACAAGGTTTTTTAAATTTGATTTGCATTTTTTCGGATTGGAAGATTACCTCGAAAAATTGTGCAGCCAAGTTTATAACTTTTTTTCTAACTAACATTAAACGAAAGTTTTTAGTGGTCTCAAGATATAGTTCAAATTTTTGTTGAAACGCAAAACACGTTTTTTCTATCAACTGACAAACATTTTATTATCTCACAACTTTATAATTTATTCTACGTCATAAAAATTTACACTAAATAGTCGGTTTGTCTGCAGTTGTTCACATTTTTATATGAAAAATGTGTTTATTTGTTAATAAAATGGAAAGAAACGTATTGCTAACTTACTAGACTCTCTCAAAGCTACACAAAAAGCGAGTTATAATAGATTCTTGATAATGCTGTAGATATTGGTTTTGTGCAGTATTCAAGATGCTACCAGACATGAATTTAATATAGTGTAACTATAGTAGAAGTATTGTATTTTAAGAAAAACTGTATAATTCTATGATTATAGATACATTTATCTCGGCGCCTCCACCATTATTCATAATTTTCTTTTTTTTTAATTAGATTTTTCCATTCTATCAAACTTTTTAGTTTTTTATTGTTAGCGTTTGTTAAACTTTCTATTGTTTGTTGTGGTAATCTTACATATAATTTTTGTTTTTGTGTTTTAGTGTTTTAAATTCTTATGCTATTTACTGCTCTAATATCTTGCTTTCTGTACTTGCTTTTTGTACTTTTTGTTTTGTTTCGTTTATTCTTTTAATTATATTAGTTTTTGTTTGTTTGATTAATACACTTGTTGATTGCTTAGCATAATTGATTATAAAACAATAGTATTTATTACAAAAATGCATTTTTGTTGTGTTTTTTACAAGGTTTTTTAAGCTGGATTTGCATTTTTTTGGATTGGAAAATTATCTCAAAAAGATTGTGCAACCACATTTACAACTTTTTTTTTCTAACTTACATGAAACTTTCTAATTTATTCTACGTCATAAGAAAGTTGTTACACTAAATTGTCAGTTTGTTTGCAGTTCTTTACATTATTATATCAAAAATGTGTTTATTTGTCAATAAATTAAAAAAAAAGCAACGTATAGCTGGATTTACTCAGTAGACTCTTTCAAAGTTACACGAGAAATGAGTTATAGTAGATTTTTGATAATGATGATTGATATTGTATATATAGAGTATTTAAGATGCTATTTAATATAGTGAAACCATCTAGAAGTTATTGTATTAAAAAAAAAACTCTGTATTATAGTTTTATTATTATAATATATATACATTTAGCCCGACGCCTCCACCATTATTATAAATTATTGTTTTTTTAATTTGTTTTTGTAATCTACTAAACTTTTTAATTTTCTATTGTTAGCGTCTGTTAATCTTTCTACTGCTTGCTGTAGTTATCTCAAATATAATTTTTGTTTTTGTATTTTTACACTACCTGCTGCTCTAATGTCTAGCGTTGTTGATTCATCTTATTTTTAGTATTTTTTTTCTGTTTTGTTTAACGTTTTAATAATTATATTATTACACTTGTTTATTGCATAGCATAATTTATCATAAAACAATTAGCAAAAAACTGCATTTTTTTGTGTATTCCTTCTTTTTCTACAAAGTTTTTCAAGCTTGATTTGCATTGTTTTTGGATTAGAAGATTATCTCAAAAGATTGTGGAACACAAAAAGTGAGTTATGGTAGATTGTTGATAATGATGTATATGTTGTTTTTATAGAGTATTTAAGATGCTATTTGACAGTCATTTAATATAGTAAAACCATCTGAAAGTTATGATATTCTCAGAGAAACTGTATAATTTTTTGATTTTAATATGGATACATTTATCCCGGCGCCTCCACCATTATTCATAGTTTTTTTTTTTTTCAATTTAATTTGTCTATTCTATTAATTTTTTAAATTTTTTATTATTAGCGTCTGTTAATCTTTCTATTGCTGGCTGTGGTTATCTCAAATATAATTTTTGTTTTTGTATTTTTACACTACCTGCTGCTCTAATGTCTAGCGTTCTTGATTCATCTTATTTCTAGTACTTTTTGTTCTGTTTTGTTTATTGTTTTAATTATCATATTACTTCTCGTTTGTTTGATTATTACACTTGTTTATTGCATAGCATAATTGATCATAAAACAATTAGCAAAAAACTGCATTTTCTTGTGTTTTCTTTTACAAAGTTTTTCAAGCTTGATTTGCATTGTTTTGAATTAGAAGATTATCTCAAAAGATTGTGGAACACAAAAAGTGAGTTATAGTAGATTCTTGATAATCATGATGGATATGGTTTTAATAGAGTATTCAAAATGCTATTTGACAGTCATGTTATATAGTAAAACCATCTGAAAGTTATGATATTCTCAGAGAAACTGTATAATTTTTTGATTTTAATATAGATACATTTATCCCGGCGCCTCCACCATTATTCATAGTTTTCTTTTTTTTTAAATTTAATTTGTCTATTCTATCAATCTTTTTAATTTTTTATTATTAGCGTCGGTTAAGCTCTCTATTGTTTGCTGTGGTTATCTTAAATATAATTTTTGTTTTTGTTTTTGTATCCTTACGCTATTTACTGCTCTAATGTCTAGCTTTCTTGGTTCATCTTACTTTTCATACTTTTTTTATGTTTTGTTTATAGTTTTAGTAATTATATCACTGCTTGTTTGTTTAATCAATACACTTGTTTATTGTATAGCATAATTGATTAAAACAATAGCACTTGAAAAAAAAACGCATTTTTTTGTGTTTCTTACAAGGTTTTTAACGCTTAATTTGCATTTTTTCGTATTATTTTTTTCCAACATTAAAAGTTAAGAACGTTTTTCGTGGTCTCAAAATATACATTAAATTTTTGTTAAAACGCAAAACACGTTTTTTCTATCAACTGACAAACGTTTTCTAACTCACAACTTTCTGATTTATTCTACGTCATAAAAAAGTTACACTAAATTGTCAGTTTGTTTGCAGTTCTTTACATTATTATATCAAAAATGTGTTTATTTGTCAATAAATTAAAAAAAAAAGCAACGTATGGCTGGATTAACGCAGTAGACTCTTCCAAAGCTACACGAGAAGTGAGTTATAGTAGATTCTTGATAATGATGATGGATATGGCTTTTATAGAATATTTAAGATGCTATTTGACAGTCGTTTAATATAGTGAAGCCATCTAGAAATTATTGTATTTAAAAAAGAACTTTATATTATAGTTTTATTATTATAATATAAATACATTTAGCCCGGCGCCTCCACCAGTATTTATAAAAAATAATTTGGTTTTTTATTGCATTAAACTTTTTATTTTTTTATTGTTAGCGTCTGTTAATCTATCTATTGCATGCCTTGGTTATATTAGATATAATTTTTGTTTTTGTATTTTGCTGTAATGGTCAAGCTTTCTTGATTCATCTTATTTTTTCCACTGGTTTTTCTTTTGTTTTTTTTTAGTATTTAGATTTGCTTGCTTGATACACCTGCTTATGGCATATTCTTTATTCCTCTTCATTAAGTGATTTGTTTATGCTTTTAAATTAAAAATTTTGATTTGTGATAATTGCTTTCTAATAATTTTTTTTTCAATTTTTATACTTTTATTAATCTTTTTGTTTTTTTTTTAATTTGTTTCTGTCTGCTTCTCTAACTTCTGACATAGTATGTTTTTTACCCATAAGATAATAAAAGCAAATAAAAAGAAATAATATTTGCTTGTATTTTTTTTATGTTAAAAATATAGATACAATTAAAAAAAACAGTTGCCTACCATAGCAGCAAAACATGGGAAGATAGGAGCTAACTGAAAAGGCTACATCATAACCAAACAAATTTTATATTAAATATTAGTTCATAACTTTTCAAATTAAAACTGCAGCTATTAATAATTACTTTTGTTCCATCCTGTATAACATTATTATGAGCTTTTTCTAATCTAAATTTATTATTAAATTTAATATTAGATTATAGTTTTTTTTTTATATAAAAGTGCATAGTACACTGAATTTATTGTAATTTTTTTTCCATTTAAGTGCTTGAAACTATCTAATTGAGTTATATTAATTTTGATGCAAAGCACATGAGATAGTTAGGTGCTCCGATAAATTCTGCAATACATAAGTAAATAATTTTCTATAGGTAAAGTAGTAAAAAAGACAAGGTGGCGCTGCAAATAGCTGTCTACTTACTGTTTGTTGCATAGCAGTTAGGCATAGCATTGTAGTTATTGACATCACTTTACTTTTATGTATCAAATTGAAAGTTATATATCCATTTTTAAATTTTATTTCTTTTTCAGCAATTTACAGATTCTTTTCGAAAATGATAAGAATCATCCCCTATCGTTAGCGCAGCATCGCCAAAAAATCCAGAACAAAACTTTTTCTTCATAAAGCTCGCTAACGCCCTTCGGCAACATAAAAAAGTCCTTATCCTCCTCCATAAAAACAATTCAACATTCAATCTTCGAGTCTCAAGAAAATTAGTTTTTGTCTTGTTGTAAATTGTAATTCCATCAAGAGCGCGGCAAATAAAATTTTCGGTTTAAAAAGAGAAAAGTTGCAGCAAACTTTCTCTATTAATAGAAAGCTCTTTGACGTAGTTTAAGACACCTTCCTCATGGGACAACTTCAAACATGTTACATCTTTATAAATTGTGTCGTCGAGGAAAGTTTGTGTAAGTTTGTTGTGTGGAGTGTACATAAGCCCTTGAGGGCTGAGGTAATTATCTTTTGGGTTGACGCAATTGAGGGCAGTTCATAAACTGTTCATCAATATTAACATTGCTGACATAAGTTCAAGGGACTAAGGCTAACGATGCAAAATCTATGCTTGCTCAACTTATTATAATATATAATCCATTACGGTTTTACAATCTATTTTATTAACTTGAACTGCCAAAAATTTGTAAAATTCTACGTTACAACTGTTTATTTTTCGCAAATCATTTCTGTTTTGATTTTTGGTGTATCATCTAATTGGTTATGGAATAGTGCAATGCTAAGCCCAGTTGAGAAAAATCTCGGTAGATCAGTTGGCCAAACGAAAGTACGTTGGAGACTGGTCTGACAAAGTGTAGGTTCAATTCTTACCCAGTGTTCTGGTTTTTGTCTGTTACTGTTTTTCCAAATGTTTAATTTGTTACTTCATTAGTGGATATATGACCAATTGCACTATTTAGCAGAGGCGAATCTTTTGAGGTTAGGTGCGTTTAATCGCATTGTTTTGTGGTAATTTTCTAGTGTAAGCGAGATTACAAAATTACGTACCAAAACAGCTTAAGCTTGCTTTCCTCAATTAAAGACATTATAAAATTGAAGTTGGTTGCACTGGAAGACAAAAATTAAATGTCACCAGACTGGTTGACATTAGAATTTTTTCTCAAAACAAGAACGCTAAAAAGTGTAACATTTTTGTGAAGTTATTTTGGTAATTTATCAAATTATGCCGCTGTTTACAGAAAAAAATTATTTTTAGTTTAAAGATCCGTTGAACGCAAAAAATGAGTCAATTAATTAAAATTAATTAAGCGACATTTCATCAGTTGTACAACGTTGGTCAACGTTGAACGTTGTTGAGCAACGTTTTGTAACATTTTCCAGGTTAAGAGCCTAAAGATGTTCTACGTGCCACTTTGTCACTTTCCAAGTTATTTAATAATTTTTTTATTGCAAAATTGTTATCATTAAACATTATTGTAATTAACAAAAAAAATTAAAATTTTTGTCAAATAATCTATAATTATTATACTATCAAATAGAATAATATAGTTATTGAAAAATGTTACATAGGGCAAACGTCAAACCAAATACAAATAGCACTTATCTTATTTCAAATACGGCAGATTGGACAAGTCGAGTATAGCAGAGCACGCCTTTAATAGCAATCGATATGTTAGTATTAAAAAATTTGTAAAATTCTACGTTACAACTGTTTATTTTTCGCACATTTTTTCTGTTTTGATTTTTTGTGCATCATCTAATTGGTTATGGAATAGTGCAATGCTAAGCCCAGTTGAGAAAAATCTCGGTAGATCAGTTGGCCGAACGAAAGTACGTTGGAGACTGGTCTGACAAAGTGTAGGTTCAATTCTTACCTAGTGTTCTGGTTTTTGTCTGTTACTGTTTTTCCAAATGTTTAATTTGTTACTTCATTAGTGGATATATGACCAATTGCACTATTTAGCAGAGGCGAATCTTTTGAGGTTAGGTGCGGTCAATCGCATCGTTTTGTGGTAATTTTCTAGTGTAAGCGGGATTTCAAAATTACGTACCAAAACAGCTTAAGCTTGCTTTCCTCAATTAGAGACATTATAAAATTGAAGTTGGTTGCACTGGAAGACAAAAATTAAATGTCACCAGACTGGTTGACATTAGAATTTTTTCTCAAAGAAAGAACGCTAAAAAGTGTAACATTTTTGTGAAGTTATTTTGGTAATTTATCAAATTATGCCGCTGTTTACAGAAAAAAATTATTTTTGGTTTAAAAATGCGTTAAACCCAAAAAAATGAATCAATTAATTAATTAAGCGACATTTCATCAGTTGTACAACGTTGGTCAACGTTGGACGTTGTTGAGCAACGTTTTAGAAAAAAATTAAAATTTTTGTCAAATAATCTATAATTATTATACTATCAAATAGAATAATTTAGTTATTGAAAAATGTTATATAGGGCAAACGTCAAACCAAATACAAATAGCACTTATTTTATTTCAAATACGGCAGATTGGACAAGTCGAGTATAGCAGAGCACGCCTTTAATAGCAATCGATATGTTAGTATTAACAGTTTACAATTAGTCAAGCAAATAAATAACTATTGACAAAGATGACGGTTTTTTTTCAGTTCCTTGATCAAATTATTTAAAGTAAACTATAAAAATCTCTTCAGTCAGGTAAAAGTAAACAAATAATAATTCAGTTTTATTCATGATCACACGTGATGGAGAGAGCTTTTGAGATCTAATATAAAAACTTTTTGGCAAGTGGTAAAACTGTATTAATAGATTATTAAAAAGGTAGAATATCATCAAAATGCATTAAAATGCTATGAAAACCTTTATTTTGCTTTCTGTTATTACTTTAAAAACTTAATTAGAAAATTAAAAATTTGTTTTAAAAATTTTTAAAATAAGAATCAAAGTTTGGATTGAGATTTTGACAAATAAGATGCCAAGAAATAAACAATTAACCATTTTATGACAGTCAAAATTAGATTGACGTCAAAAATAATTGCCGATTTTAAGTTAAAGACAAAAATTTTAAGGCGAATTGCTGGGTTTGTAAAAGTAGGCAACCATTCCAAAACCGCAGTTTTATTGTAACGTGCGTTCAAAAATTGTTTATATCTAGTCTTGCTGCGTAATTTAGATTGACTGATTTTTTTTTATTTAACTGTATGATTGCCGGTAAATGTCAAACAAACGTCAAAGCTTTTCTATAATATCGTACGTTTCTGCGTATGAGTTAATCAAAAAATAAACATAGTTTTAAAATTCCATAGCAAAAATAGATTTTGGTTTTACTAGACACATAATATTTTTAATATTTTGTGGAAAAGATGACGAAGATTAAATAAAACATTATTATGATCTACAGTAATGCCAAAAATAATTTAAATTTTGAATAAAATAAAGATCAAAAGATGCTGGTTTTCCAAATTAATGAGAGAATGTTTTTGTTTATAAAAATGACAATAATGAGTAAACAACAATATTATTCCACACGAGCTTATGCACCCTTAAAAATGCCAAATTATTTCTTCCACATCGTTCCCAATTACTAAAAAAAAACATAGCTAACAAGCGCTGTCAACACTTATCGAAAAATTTCCCAACAAAATAACATTGCTCCCCATCCTGCCATTCCTTGTTTGTCCACTCTCCTTTTTTTTCATAATCAATTCGGTAAACACTCCATCAACTAGTTGAACAATTTAATTAAATCAACAATAAATGATTAATCGATTGAATAAAAAAAGGTAAAAATAAACGCACAAAAAGCCCGATCAACAAAATATGGATAGACTGAGGGCTTTTCATAATATAAGGAAAAAAGGACTTTTTGTCATTTGAGAGACACATAGAAAAACACTTTACTATCGATGAAAAGCGTAGGGAGGTTAATATAAAAGAAGTGGCAGGGTATTGAAAAAACTTGTTTTGTTGGGGTTTTTGTTGGCACAATAGACTATAGTTAGGAAATGTGACAAGAAAGTCTCAGAGGTGCTCAATACTTCAGTTATTCTTAAAATATAATACAGAATAGAATCTAGAATGGAAAAAAAATATTCTAAAGAATAGATCTATGATACATTATGTCTTTATCTCAATCAATCAATGTTGCTTTGAAAAAATAGCAAAATTATTAAAAAAACATAAAAAATATTAAATAGTCTACAACACTTTATAATTTTTGTCAAAATTCTTAATTATTTGAAAAAATTATAGTTAAATAACAGTTATTTGAATCATAAGGCATTTGGCATTTTGTATGGCTAGCGGAAACCAGAAGCCTTTGCAAAAGCGTTCCCGGACGTGTGATTTACAAGATTTTTTGTGAAACTGTAAACAAAATATTATTTTTATTGAAAAAAAAAATTATGTTGGCAACGATTTTTAATTTAAAAAATCCAAATTTCTTATTTATTGAAAAAAGTTAATTTTGCTTTGACATTTTAAACATTATTTGCGTTGTACGTTATACAAAACAAACTGTTAGTTGTCGTTGATAAATGTCTGACAATTGACAATATCAGCAAATAGTGCGTCAAATTACATTTTTTCAAAAACCACTGCAGAACATTGTTTTATTCCTTTGGGGCACCTTGTATCTCTATTGTATATACAGGGTAGAACAAAAATATCAAATAATGGCTGTAACTTTTGTAGTTTAAGAGTTATTAAAAAATATTCAAGACAAAACATGTTTTGTGTATTCGCAGACGTTCGTGTTGTCTCTTGTTTTGTTACTATGTTTTTGTTTTTTTCAATATTATTTATTTTTTTATTATTTTGAAGCTAGCGTATTTTTTCTTATTCATCGTGCAATATTGCTTTTATATGAAAATAATATCCAAAAACAAAGAATTAAGATTATGTTAAGACATTTTAATAAAAATTTGTTCAAACTAAGAAACATAAATATATTTTATATTTATTATTCTTTTATTTAAATATATTTTGTATAACTGCCATAGTCAAAATTCTTTTCTTTAATAAATTTGGTTTTGTATTGATTATTATTAAATCAGTTTTTTCTTTTATAATCTTTTTTTTAATGTTTATTTTTGTTTGCAAATACTCATTAGAATGTACTACAAAACAAATAAAATGTACAATATTGCTATCATAGGAAAAAAATACTCAAAAAAAAAATTAAAATCGTGTTAAGACATTTTAATAAAAATTTGTTCAAATTAAAAAATATAAATATATTTTATATTTATTATTCTTTTATTTAAATATATTTTGTATAACTGCCATAGTCAAATTTCTTTTCTTTAATAAATTTGGTTTTGTATTGATTATTATTAAATTAATTTTTTCTTTTATAATCTTTTTTTTAAAGTTTTTATTTGTTTGCAAATACTCATTAGAATTTACTACAAAACAAATAAAATCGTACAATATTGCTATCATAAGAAAAAAATACCCAAAAAAAAAATTAAGATCGTGTCCAGACATTTTAATAAAAATTTGTTTAAACTAAGAAATATAAATATATTTTTTATTTATTATTCTTTTATTTAAATATATTTTGTATAACTGCCATAGTCAAATTTCTTTTTTTTAATAAGTTTGGTTTTGTATTGACTATTATTAAATTAGTTTTTTCTTTTATAATCTTTTTTTTAATGTTTATATTTGTTTGCAAATACTCATTAGAATGTACTACAAAACAAACAAAATTGTACAATATTGCTATCATAAGAAAAAAATACCCAAAAAAAAAAAATTAAGATCGTGTTAAGACATTTTAATAAAAATTTGTTTAAATTATGGAATATAAATATATTTTATATTTATTATTCTTTTATTTAAATATATTTTGTATAACTGCCATAGTCAAAATTCTTTTCTTTAATAAATTTGGTTTTGTATTGATTATTATTAAATCAGTTTTTTCTTTTATAATCTTTTTTTTAATGTTTATTTTTGTTTGCAAATACTCATTAGAATGTACTACAAAACAAATAAAATGTACAATATTGCTATCATAGGAAAAAAATACTCAAAAAAAAAAATTAAAATCGTGTTAAGACATTTTAATAAAAATTTGTTCAAATTAAAAAATATAAATATATTTTATATTTATTATTCTTTTATTTAAATATATTTTGTATAACTGCCATAGTCAAATTTCTTTTCTTTAATAAATTTGGTTTTGTATTGATTATTATTAAATTAATTTTTTCTTTTATAATCTTTTTTTTAAAGTTTTTATTTGTTTGCAAATACTCATTAGAATTTACTACAAAACAAATAAAATCGTACAATATTGCTATCATAAGAAAAAAATACCCAAAAAAAAAATTAAGATCGTGTCCAGACATTTTCATAAAAATTTGTTTAAACTAAGAAATATAAATATATTTTTTATTTATTATTCTTTTATTTAAATATATTTTGTATAACTGCCATAGTCAAATTTCTTTTTTTTAATAAGTTTGGTTTTGTATTGATTATTATTAAATTAGTTTTTTCTTTTATAATCTTTTTTTTAATGTTTATATTTGTTTGCAAATACTCATTAGAATGTACTACAAAACAAACAAAATTGTACAATATTGCTATCATAAGAAAAAAATACCCAAAAAAAAAAATTAAGATCGTGTCCAGACATTTTCATAAAAATTTGTTTAAACTAAGAAATATAAATATATTTTTTATTTATTATTCTTTTATTTAAATATATTTTGTATAACTGCCATAGTCAAATTTCTTTTTTTTAATAAGTTTGGTTTTGTATTGATTATTATTAAATTAGTTTTTTCTTTTATAATCTTTTTTTTAATGTTTATATTTGTTTGCAAATACTCATTAGAATGTACTACAAAACAAACAAAATTGTACAATATTGCTATCATAAGAAAAAAATACCCAAAAAAAAAAAATTACTATCGTGTTAAGACATTTTAATAAAAATTTGTTTAAATTATGGAATATAAATATATTTTATATTTATTATTCTTTTATTTAAATATATTTTGTATAACTGCCATAGTCAAATTTCTTTTCTTTAATAAATTTGGTTTTGCATTGATTATTATTAAATCAGTTTTTTCTTTTATAATCTTTTTTCAATGTTTATATTTGTTTGCAAATACTCATTAGAATGTACTACAAAACAAATAAAATCGTACAATATTGCTATCATAAGAAAAAAATACTCAAAAAAAAAAATTAAGATCGTGTTAAGACATTTTAATAAAAATTTGTTCAAATTAAAAAATATAAATATATTTTATATTTATTATTCTTTTATTTAAATATATTTTGTATAACTGCCATAGTCAAATTTCTTTTCTTTAATAAATTTGGTTTTGTATTGATTATTATTAAATTAATTTTTTCTTTTATAATCTTTTTTTTAAAGTTTTTATTTGTTTGCAAATACTCATTAGAATTTACTACAAAACAAATAAAATCGTACAATATTGCTATCATAAGAAAAAAATACCCAAAAAAAAAAAATAAGATCGTGTCCAGACATTTTAATAAAAATTTGTTTAAACTAAGAAATATAAATATATTTTTTATTTATTATTCTTTTATTTAAATATATTTTGTATAACTGCCATGGTCAAATTTCTTTTCTTTAATAAGTTTGGTTTTGTATTGATTATTATTAAATTAGTTTCTTCCTTTATAATCTTTTTTTTTAATGTTTATATTTGTTTGCAAATACTCATTAGAATTTACTACAAAACAAATAAAATCGTACAATATTGCTGTCATAGGAAAAAATTACTCAAAAAAAAACAATTAAGATCGTGTTAAGACATTTTAATAAAAATTGGTTTAAACTAAGAAATATAAATATATTTTATATTTATTATTCTTTTATTTAAATATAATTTGTATAACTGCTAAAGTCAAATTTCTTTTCTTCAAGAAATTTGGTTTTGTATTGATTATTATTAAATTAGTTTTTTCTTCTAAAATCTTTTTTTTAATGTTTTTATTTGTTTGCAAATACGCATTAGACTGTACTACAAAACAGATAAAATTAACAACAAAAAAATACATAAGAACAATTAAAAAAAACATGATTACCACAGCAGCAAAACAAATGAGGAAAATACTAATTTGAAAAGGCCATATTATGCACGATTGCAAACCAAACAAATTTTATATTAAGCATTTTTTTATAATTGAGAAGTTACAGTTATTATTTGATTCTTTGTTCCGCCCTGTATTACTTTTTCAATTTTTATAATTTTTATAAATTATTAACTATACAATGAAATTTTTTTGATTACTTATCCGCAGATAGTATGTCGTAGTAACAGTGAATCAACAGAGGGTCAACCAGATGCCACCCAAATTCTCCGACTTTACAAAATTAAGCTTCAATTATTAATTTATAGCTTTATTTCTGTGTTTACTAGTTTTTATTTTATTTTTGTATTTGCGTAATCAACAAATTTAAAATAAAATTTTACACTAGTCCTCCTATGTTACTAGCAAGTTTGATTTTACAGCACACACTCCTGGGATAAATAATTATAAAAACAAACATTTTAATTAATTGTTAGAGTTTTTAATTTTATAATAATTTTGAGTTATAAATAAATTAAAACAAGCTATTAAGGCGCAAAATAACTTGTACAGTTGAATGACTTTGATGAGGGTCATATGGCATCTTAAGTTAAATAGGGAGAAATTGGTCTTAAAAGCTGAGTAGCGGTCGCACTTAGTGCACCGAGAGGGATGAGAACGAGTAGAAAAAGTTTTCGAACGTTGTGGATATTGTTGAACTGGAGTACGGTCTCTGTGGCGTTGCATCTCTGACTCTTTGCTTGTACACATTTACAGATTGCTATCCCTGTTCTCTATTTCTTCAAAAAGCGGCGAAGGAGTAGAAGGGTGGGTTGGAGTCCGATAACCACTATGGTTATGTTCCTGTCAGTTGTGGTTTTCCTTTTTGCAATAATATTTTTAGGTTCTTCACTTATTAATCTTTATTTTATACTTTTTCCTATTACGCATTATTACTGATGAGTATTCTATTTTAAGAAAAAAACGTTTTGTCCAAGCAAAAATAATTTTCTTTCTTTGTAAAACAAAACTTTGTGATCTTATTGTACACATTAAATGAATGTTTAAGGATAAAGAAACCAATTTCAGACTAATGATTTACAGCTTGACTATTAAAACAAATAAGTAATAATTAGAACGCAATAATTTTTTTCAATTAGAAGCTTGAAGCGTCTGTTTGCTGAAGAGACGGGCATTATAACGCTACAATACACCTCATCAGTGCGACAATTTAGTAGTTCTCTAAAGCAATCGCAATATTAATAAGGATCTTTCTCCGTTTGTTGTTGACGAAAGAAAAGGAAGTTCATCACGCGACCTATATAAGCGCTTTTCAAAGCTAGAGAATGACGTTTAAAACTTCTTTGAAGTCGTTTCTACACCTTTTCTCGACTTGAAATTAGTTTTAGCAAAAAGATTGAAAACTGAGTGGCTCAAATACTGATAATTCATCTTTATCATTGTTTGCTTGCGTTTATCTAGTACTAATCGCTGACAAAAATGAAACAAACAAAATGATTGATGGTCCTTAAATTGGTGCCAAAATAGCTTCCATCTTCATTAAATCAGCGATGTTTTTATCCTGTTGGCTACAAAAAGGACACATTGCATCCGGTGACAGTGGCCAAAAGCGGGAAAAGCAACATATGTTCCCACTGGACTCTCAGCTCTTAATTAAATACGTTTCAATTTTATTTTTCACACTGGATTTATTTCGAAAAAATGGATTAGCTATAGCACAATTTTCCAGTTTCACCTTATTAATAGACAAACATCTGCTTTTGCTGGAAGATCATTCATAACTTGCATTAGATGTGGCACAGCTGCTGGCATATTCACTTTCATTAATTATTTTTAGGGAAAATGCTGGAAATTTTCATTAGTGGCAGAGCAAACAGGAATATAGAAAAGACAATTGCTGGAGAATGCTTGGAATAATTTATTTTCGTACTTTTTGACATTTGTATGTTTTGATTTTTGTTTTTCTATTCAATTATGAAATTGCATGCATTCTAGTAGTTTATTTATTTACACTGTCTGAAATATCATAATTACTTTATAGACAATTCCAGCGCTGGTATTAATTTTAATTTCTGAAAAAATGTGTTTATAAGTCCAACTGCCAAAAACTGCAACAGAACTTAGATGATACATTTTAACTTCTTTTTAACTTTTTCTTCTTTTTCTATTTACACATATGAATGGCGATGAATATCTCTGGACGTCGTAGACTTTTGATATATATATATATATATATATTTATATCTTTGTTTTTGTTTTTTATTGTTTTTATTTGTTTTTTATATTTGTTGTTTCTCCTTGTTTTTTATATTAACTTTTGTCGACTTTCAATAATTTGTAATGTTATTGGTTCCTTTCCTTTTGTTTTGTTGTGATTTTATGTTCTTATTTTTATGTGCATTGCTTTGTCCATAAAAATTTTGTAATTTTTAAGACAAAAAAGCAT
The DNA here is from genome assembly GCA_947359425.1 of Lagria hirta. Classification (NCBI taxonomy): domain Eukaryota; kingdom Metazoa; phylum Arthropoda; class Insecta; order Coleoptera; family Tenebrionidae; genus Lagria; species Lagria hirta. The sequence goes on along the minus strand of OX375803.1, from coordinate 8,104,279 downwards.
TTATCTATCGATCTATCTAACTTTTTCAGTAGAGACATAATAATACTTCAAAATTTATTAAAGATTAAAGCAGTATAAATGTTAAAAATAAATGGCAAAATAAATAGTAAAATCTATATAGTCCAGTCGAGACATAAAAATAGCCTTAAATAGAAAACATATAATGTATCGATCCTAGCGTTAAAATACTAATCATGAAACTTGTAGAAAATTAAATTTTCAACAACTTTGGTAAATCTTATTTTTGCTCTAAAGTTGTAAATTATTAAGTTATTTCAGAAAAACAGAGAAATTAAACGTTAAATCAAGATGGCGGGATTGCTCCGAAAAAGAAGTTTTTTTAATTTCAATGTCTATTTTGACTGAACTCATATAAGTGTCTCTGATTTAATATTATAATAGTTATTTTTTTTTGCTTCTTCCTTTTCCGTTTTTCTTTTATGTTTTTTGTATTATTTTTTTTTTCTATTGCTTATTTACAATTTTTTTCTATTCACTCATTTTTTATCACCTTTTTTATTGCTAAATTAAAATTTTGTTTAGTTATTGTAAGACATCTATAGTTGCAAGAACACAACACAGAATTTTTAGGTTCACTCGACCAATTGTCATAGTAATACCTTTAAATATAACTATAACTGAGCCACTGAATAAAAAAATTCAGTTTTCACAATTGTGTATCTATTAAAAATAATTTGTTTTTAAATAAACAGTCATCATTTTTAGAGAAAATGTAGTGTTATTTATTTTTTCTATAAGCCACATTCATAGCTTGTTTTAATCTCTTCTTTTATGCGTATTGTTTCTACAAAATAATTTTGATGTTTTACATCTGCCAGGCGTGTCGCCTCACATATTTTTTAATTTGTTTATTTTTCTGTCATAAACTGTTTTTATTTGCTAAATTAACACCAACATGTCGTTTAACTGACCCTGTATAGGTAGTAGCCGAATGTATATTATGAATCACCCTGTATAGGCAGTATATAAATAAAAGCCTTTTCAACGCTTGACTTTAAGGAACAAATTAAGGATTAATGTACAAAAAAAATCATGTTTAAAATTTTTGCTATTTTCCACAAAATTCAATATTTTTCGCACAGTATATAAAATGTTAGAAGTATTGTATATAATTTTTATTATTTTAATTGAACTATATAGTTTTAGAGAAAATAACATTTTTCAATGTTTTTACGTTGCCAAAACTGTGTTTTTTTACATTAAAAGCACTGTATTTTTGAACATTTATTTTTTTTAATAATTAAATAACAAAATTGTACTTTTAATAAAGAAAAATTGGTTTGGTTTAGAAATAAAACAAAAAAAAAATGACGAAAACAAAAAGCACCAAAAAGCAAAATTTATCTGCTTGCAAGAATAAGAAAAAATTAAATATGATATATATATATATATATATAATGATGTATATATGATGATATATATAATATATATATGATGATATATAAAAACCTATGCCTACTCTTTACTAAACTGTTTTTTATCACCAAAAATGAAAGCAAAAACAAAACAAATAAGAGATTATGTTAGGATAAACAAAAACAATATAAATATAAAACAAACACAAAATTTTAACAAAAACAATTTATAGAAAAATCTGATTATCAAAAGAAAAAAATATATAGTTTTTAAAAATTTATACCTATAACTTATCTAGACTGTTATTTTCCGCGTAGTCAACAATCACTTTTTAGAGACTTTTCTATTTGCCTAGTTGCAACACTGTAACCGGTACGCTTGTTTGACAGGTTATGTCACAGCGACTAACTTTTTAATTGACATCTGTCAATGATCTGGTCAGTGTCAAAGTTGTCAACCCATTGTAAAATGAAATGTAGTATTGCCAACTCAAACAGTCATTGTTGACTATGCTATTTAAGAATTTGATCTCATTTTGCAGGGTAATTTTTCTTCAGGATTCTTTACAATAGATATAATAAAAACACGTTACTTAATTTATAATTTAAAAACAACTAGATATGGGTGTTTTTTTAACATTTTGCTATACTGCCATGAAGTAATGCAGTAAACCCCCAAATTGATTTAAAATTAAAGTATTTGGCAATAGTACATTAAGCAACTGGTTTTATAAGGGTTGATTTAGCGCACAAGACTCAGGGTGAGACACGTGCGCCAATAAAACGTGTTTTTTAGCGGGTTTTGTTTAAATTTGAGTCTTGTTTTAAATTTTATATAAAAAAATATAAATTTTCAAGCTCTGATAGCCTAAAAATAATTCTGAATGTAGCAAAGCTCTCCTAACCGTCAAATTTTTGCAGCTCTGTTTAAAGCCACTTTGTCTTAAAATGAAGGCGTATTTTTTTTCAAAGAATACTGTTATTTCTTAAATGTATTTAAATAATCCGTAAATAAAAAATAAAAAATTAATAATAATGACATTGACATTTGACGTAACAATTTTTTTGACAGTTATTACATATATTTTACGCACTAGCGCTTTTATGGTTATCCGTATATTATAAACTCTTTTCAAATGCGATCAAAAGTGTTGAAATTGTAATAAAAGTTATTTTATATTTCTTTCTGTTACTTAGATCACTAGTGCATTTATACCCATAACTTATCTAGCAGTGTAACCGGATACGCTTGTTTGTCAAATATTTGACATAACACTTAAAAAAATTGTAGGTTATGTCACAGTGACTAACTTTTTAATTGGCATCTCTCAATGATGTTGTCAGTGTTAAAAGTTTGAACATTTTAAAATTAAATGTAATATTGCCAACTCAATCTGATATTTGATCTGATTTTGCATGCTATTTTTTTAACAATACATGCAATAAAAATATGTCACTTTTTAAACTAAAAAAAAATTAGATATCGGTGTTTTTTTAATATGTTGCTATACTGCCAACAAGTTCTATAACATTAAAGTTTTTGGCAATAGTACCTTAAGGAGCTGGTTTTATAAGGGTTGATTTGGCGTACCAGACTCAGGGTAAGACACGTGCGCCAAATCCTTTTTTAGGCTATTTTGCTTAAATTTGCGTCTTTTTCTAAATTGCATATGAAAAAATATAAATTTTCAAGCTCTGATAGCCAAACAGTAATTCTGTATGAGGTTCCCTTAGCAAACAAAATTCTGCAGCTCTGCTTAAAGCCACTTTGTCCCTTGTCTTAAAATGAAGACGTACTTTTTTTTCGAAAAAGTAACAGTAATAATCTGTAAAAAAAATAAAAATAATGATAATGACATTGACACTCGACGTAACTATTTTTTTGACAGTTGTGTCAAATACTATATAATATTTCACGCACTAGTGCTTTTGAATATCTTAAAAATATTCTAAAATAAAAACGTTAATAAACTCAATAATTCGAAGAAATAACAGTAATAATCCGTAAAAAAAAATTAAAATAATGATAATCACATTGACATTTGACGTAATTATTTTTTTGACAGTTGTGTCAAATAATATATAATATTTCACGCACTAGTGCTTTTGCATATCTTAAAAATATTCTAAGATAAAAACGTTAATGATCTCAATAATTCGAAGAAATAACAGTAATAATTCGTAAAAAAAATTAAAATAATGATAATCACGATGACATTTGACGTAATTATTTTTTTGACAGTTGTGTCAAATACTATATATTTCACGCACTAGTGCTTTTGAATATCTTTAAAATATTCTAAAATAAAAACGTTAATAAACTCAATAATTCGAAGAAATAACAGAAATAATCCGTAAAAAAAATTAAAATAATGATAATCACATTGACATTAATTTGACGTAATTACTTTTTTGACAGTTGTGTCAAATACTATATAATATTTCACGCACTAGTGCTTTTGCATATCTTAAAAATATTCTAAAATAAAAACGTTAATAAACTCAATAATTCGAAGAAATAACAGAAATAATCCGTAAAAAAAATTAAAATAATGATAATCACATTGACATTAATTTGACGTAATTACTTTTTTGACAGTTGTGTCAAATACTATATAATATTTCACGCACTAGTGCTTTTGCATATCTTAAAAATATTCTAAAATAAAAACGTTAATAAACTCAATAATTCGAAGAAATAACAGTAATAATCCGTAAAAAAAAATTAAAATAATGATAATCACATTGACATTTGACGTAATTTTTTTTTGAAAGTTGTGTCAAATACTATTATTAGTATATTAAACCATAAAGTTTTGAAACTGCAAAATCTGAAGACTATAAAATTTTGGTTTTAACGAATTAGCTGCAGTTTCAGCTGTTAAAAAGCTGTTGTTGGCGTACTACCAACGACATACCAAAATCAATTTATTATTCTGATTTTATTTATTCAAACTGTAATATGTTGCATTGATGACGTCTATATGTTCTTCTATATTTATTGAGCAAACTGAATAAACAAATAAATATGTAAAATTCAGGTCGCTATCTGGCGATAAACTTTTCAGTTTTTACAATGACTAGCAACGCAAACTTATTTATGAAAACAAAATATTTATGCATTTTATGTTGTTCTACTAATATTCTCTTGTTCTTCGGTAATAGACAGTTACAAATAACAAAAAAAAAATCACTACAGCCCGATATTTCAAAATAAACAGATTTTAAAAGCTCCAACAACATTATTGCGAGCAAACATAATAAGAGTTTGCAATAATTATTAAAAGGGTTTTTTCCTCGTTTGTTGTGTAAGCAAACGGAAATGATGCTATAGGTTTGTTTGTGTATTCTTCTTCGGTGCTTTATTATTCTCTATACAAATATTGGTTTATATTGCATTCGGAAATCTGGTCTTTCGTGTGTTCTCTTCTCTTTCCATCTTTTCAATATTTATTGCCTTGACGCACGCTACAATGGAAAAGCGTTCTGGATCAATGCGCTGTTTTGTTTTATTTATTAAATTTAGAAAAAAGAAAGATGTATTTCAGCAGATTGACTCTGGTAGATTTATTTGATTGACAAATGGGTCTTGAATAATCAAAAATATTGTTTTCCACATTCTAGATCAATCCTGTGCACAAATCAGTTTAAATGGTATAGATCAGATCAGCTGCAGCTTGGCTCGGTGTAACTTTGATAGACGGGAAACAAAATCACTGAGCTATCACTGTCAACTTGTCCACAAATTCTTCAAAATGATCATAAGTTGTATTCCTACAAAGTTTAGGTTTATCAAAAGTTGTCAAAACTGTCATTATATGACAGTTTGCTTTTCTAATTATCTTTCAGACGACTGTTGCAACAGAGTACCCTGAGCTATCACTGTCAATTTGTCAACAAATTATACAAAATGATTTATAAGTTGTATTCCTACAAAGTTCAGGTTTATCAAAAGCTGTCAAAATTGTCATCATATGACAGTTTGCTATTCTAATTATCTCTCAGACAACTGTTGCCACAGAGTGCCCTGAGCTATCACTTTCAATTTGTCAACAAATTGTTCAAAATGATCATAAGTTGTATTCCTGCAAAGTTCAGGTTTATCTAAAACTGTCAAAATGGTCATCGTATGACAGTTTGCTATTCTAATTATCTCTCAGACGACTGTTGCAACAGAGTACACTGAGCTATCACTATCAATTTGTCAACAAATTGTTCAAAATGATCTTAAGTTGTATTCCGACAAAGCTCAGGTTGATCAAAAGTTGTCAAAAACTGTTATCATATGACAGTTTGCTACTCTAATTATCTCTCAGACGACTGTTGCAACAGAGTACACTGAGTTATCACTGTCAATTTGTCAACAAATTTAAGCGGACTTTAGGATGATTTTTAATTGATAAATGTTGTTATAATATGTCAGAATTTTTTAATCTGTAATTACATTTTGTTCTGTCCTTTGTCTTTTTTTGTTTATCTAGCTTAAGTATTGACTATGTGTATACGCTTTCAAAAGTGTATACACATTGTGTATATACGTATACATTGTGTATAAGTGTATACGCTTTCAAAAGTGTATACACATTGTGTGTATACACTTTGTGCTTTAGTAAGTGTCCAAAGCACAAATAAATAATTGATTGATTGATTGATTGATTCCTACAAAGTTCAGGCTCATCAAAAGCTGTCAAAATTGTCATCATATCACAGTTTGCTATTCTAATTATCTCTCAGACGACTGTTGCAACAGAGTATACGAAGCTATCACTGTCAATTTGTTAACAAATTGTTCAAAATGATCATAAGGTTGTATTCCTACAAAGTTCAGGTTTATCAAAAGCTGTCAAAATTGTCATCATATGACAGTTTGCTACTCTAATTATCTCTCAGACTACTGTTGCCACAGAGTACACTGAGCTACCACTGTCAATTTGTCAACAAATTGTTCAAAAGGATTTTAAGTTGTATTCCTACAAGGTTCAGGTTTATCAAAAGCTGTCAAAATTGTAATCATATGACAGTTTGCTATTCTAATTATCTCTCAGACGACTGTTGCTACAGAGTACACGAAGCTATCACTGTCAGTTTGTCAACAAATTGTTCAAAATGATCATAAGTTGTATTCCTACAAAGTTCAGGCTTATCAAAAGTTGTCAAAATTGTCATCATATGACAGTTCGCTAATCTAATTATTTCTCAGACGACTGTTGCAACAGAGTACACTGAGCTATCACTGTCAATTTGTCAACAAATTGTTCAAAATGATCATAAATTGTATTCCTGCAAAGTTCAGGTTTATTAAAAGCTGTCAAAATTATCAACATATGACAGTTTGCTATTATAATTATCTCTCAGACGACTGTTGCAACAGAGTACACTGAGCTATCACTGTCAATTGCTCAACAAATGGTTCAAAATGATCATAAGTTGTATTTCTACAATGTTCAGGTTCATCAAAAGCTGTCAAAATTGTCATTATATGACAGTTCGCTCAGAACAAATCTACGTTTAATACTTATGCTTCTAACATTTATAGTCTGTTCAGCCCAAAAATTGTTAAAATTAATAGTGAAAGAGTTTTTTTAAATTTGACTTTGTTTTAAATGGACTCAAATGTTTAAAACAATTGCTTCAATAGTCAAAATAATGCCTGAATTTTCATTTTTTTTATTTTTGAATAAAAATTGAAAAAGTTTGAATGCTCTATTAAAAAGTTTTGCCAAATTCTTTCCTGTACTTCTTTTCTTGTACTCCTGTACATTCTTGTACTGCTTTTAGGCGACAGGGATACAAGTGAATATCCTTTTCTAAAATTTTATGGCAAGCAGTGATTGGTTGTGAAAGTTGACGTAAGAAGCTCGTGGCGCTTCTTCCATTATTTGCCCTTCTCACTTCATATTTTCTATTTTCCACTGTTCCATTGTCATATTTATGCGATTTTTTTCAGTAGTTTTCTGGTTTGTAGTATGACTGCTCATCTGCTGAAATATTGGTGGTATTGCTTAGATTTGCTCCAGCCTGGCTCGATGGAACTTTCAAAACCCGGAAGTCGTAAAAGCTGCGCTAATGTATATTTTTGTGTTGTTGTGAGTTTATGAATCATTTTCGTGTGTTTTGTATAGTTTTCTAGTTAATAGCTGTTTGCTGTTCTAGAAATTTCTCTAAAGCTTTTTTATTTTCTTCTACATCAGCAAATTCATTGTTTGGCGTTTGATGAGTCGTGTACTACACATCTATTGAAGTAGAATGACAATAAGCGAGCTTCCCGTCTTTGATTTGGTAGATATCTCTAATAAAGAAGATGAGAAAGTTAAGATTAGAATGATTGCTGAACATTCCACACGCCGATCTTATCGTATGCCTTGGTCGTTCTTTGTTAGAGAGAGTGAATTATCGACTGAGCTTTTCTGAATGGTCCAAAAGCAAGAGATTTCTACGAGACGAAAATGAAATTTCGAGGGATCATCATAGAGAGCCAAAGGTTTAATCCATCAAAAGATAACTGTTAAATTGAGGCTCTATTTTTCATCCGATATGATTTAAAAGTGTGTTACTACCAGTGATATCAGAACGTTGCTTCAGCTATATTATCAATTCTATTTTGTATAGTAACATATAGTTGAATAAGATAAGCTTCATTGCTCTTACGCATCTATCACACATGTTAAGCCTTCTGTAGAACTTGAAAAAAGCTCTAATATCTATGCTAGAACGCTTTTTTGAACCTGAGAGCAACCAAGAAAAAAAATTTTACTAAAAAGAACAAACATGGCAGATAGACAATAGAAGACAAAAGAGTCAAAAAAATACAAAACAAATGAATTAAGAATAGTAGCAATCAAAAAAAAGACAACTATAAATAAAAAATTAACAAGTGTAAACACCTGCTAATAAAAAAAGTGACAATTTTGCCACAAATAAACTAATAAACAAAATGTAAAAGAAATATATAATATAAAAAACAAAATGTAATCAAACCAAGACATCACAAGCGTAAAAGAAATAATCTAATATTGTATAAAAAAGCAACAAAAAATTGAACAATTGTGAAAAAAATATCTGAAACAGAAAATAATACAAACATTAGAGTTGAAAAAAGCAAGAAAAATAGTGTAGGCTGGAAGAAAGTAAAACCAAAAAAAGTACGCGGTGGATGAAAAACTAGAACAAAAAAATATGAAACCAAAAATAAGATATCTGTTAATAGTTACACAAGCCAATTAATTGGGTTGTCAATGCTAAAATTAACTGATTAACTGTCAAACGTTACTTAATTGCAGTTGTAATAAAGGAAAGAGAAAATTACGCTGCTGATTATCCAAACTGTGCTAAAAGCTCGAAAATAAATATCTTTTATTAACCAACCGTCTCATGTAACTGAATATAACAGTTAATTGAATAATAATTTAACTGTTAAACAAATTAAAAATTGCAGTAGCTAGTCAATAATCTTTCGTTAGCTGTTAATCAACTGAGTATAGCTATGATTTGGTTAATTCTAAAGCAAGCAAGAAATTGCAGTAGATGATTGTTAGTCAATAATTTCAGTTTAACTGTTAATAAATAAGTATAGCAGCTAATTGAATTATCATGTTAACTGTTAAACAAACAAAAAATTGCAGTCATTTATTTTATGTTAATTGTCATCTTTCTAAGTATGATTAACCAATCAATGTTACAGTTATATGATTAACTGTCAAAACTCACTTAATGACAGTTATTTATTACACTAACAGCAAAATTATTTCCTTGATTACCTAAATTGTGCTAAATGCTTGAAAATAAGTAACTTTAATTAATCAACAATCTCATGTTACCTGTTAAGTAACTAAATATGACAGTTAATCGAATAATTATTCAACTGTTAAGCAAATTAAAAACTGCAGTAACTGGTTATTATTAATCAATAATATTACGTTAGCTGTTAATCAACTAAGTATAGCAGTGATTTGGTTAATCCTAAAGCAAGCAAGAAATTGCAGTAGATGATTGGTAATCAATAATTTCTGGTTAACTGTTAATTAATAAGTATAACAGCTAATTGATTTATTATGTTAACTGTTAAACAAACAAAAAATTGCAAAAGCTGTTTATTATTAATCGTTTATTCTATGTTAATTGTCAATTTTCTTAGTATGATTAACCAATCAATGTTACAGTTAAATGATTAATTGTCAAAACTCACTCAGTGACAGTTATTTATTACACTGAAGACAAAATTACCCGCTTGATTATCTAAATTGTGCTAAAAGCTTAAAAATAAGTAGCTCTAATTAACCAACAATCTCATGTTACCTGTTAAGTAACTAAATATGACAGTTAATTGAATAATTATTTAACTGCTAAGCAAATTAAAAATTGCAGTAGCTGGTTATTATTAATCAATAATCTTACGTTAGCTGTTAATCAACTAAGTATAGCAGTGATTTGGTTAATTCTAAAGCAAGCAAGAAATTGCAGTAGATGATTGGTAATTAATAATTTCTGGTTAACTGTTAATTAATAAGTATAACAGCTAATTGATTTATTATGTTAACTGTTAAACAAACAAAAAATTGCAGTAGCTGTTTATTAATAATCATTTATTCTATGTTAATTGTCAATTTTCTTAGTATGATTAACCAATCAATGTTACAGTTAAATGATTAATTGTCAAAACTCACTTAGTGACAGTTATTTATTACACTAAAAACAAAATAACCCCTTGATTACCTAAATTGCGCTAAAAGCTTGAAAATAAGTAACTTTAATTAACCAGCAATCTCATGTTACCTGTTAAGTAACTAAATATGACAGTTAATTGAATAATTATTCAACTGTTAAGCAAATTAAAAACTGCAGTAACTGGTTATTATTAATCAATAATATTACGTTAGCTGTTAATCAACTAAGTATAGCAGTGATTTGGTTAATCCTAAAGCAAGCAAGAAATTGCAGTAGATGATTGGTAATCACTAATTTCTGGTTAACTGTTAATTAATAAGTATAACAGCAAACTGATTTATCATGTTAACTGTTAAACAAACAAAAAATTGCAGTAGCTGTTTATTATTAATCGTTTATTCTATGTTAATTGTCAATTTTCTTAGTATGATTAACCAGTCAATGTTACAGTTAAATGATTAATTGTCAAAACTCACTTAGGAACAGTTATTTATTACACTAAAGTCAAAATTACTCTCTTGATTACCTAAACTGTGTTAAAAGCTTGAAAATAAGAAACTTTAATTAACCAACAATCTCATGTTACCTGTTCAGTAACTAAATATGACAGTTAATTGAATAATTATTTAGCTGTTAAGCAAATTAAAAACTGCAGTAACTGGTTATTATTAATCAATAATATTACGTTAGCTGTTAATCGACTAAGTATAGCAGTAATTTGGTTAATCCTTAAGCAAGCAAGAAATTGCAGTAGATGATTGGTAATCAATAATTTCTGGTTAACTGTTAATTAATAAGTATAACAGCTAATTGATTTATTATGTTAACTGTTAAACAAACAAAAAATTGCAAAAGCTGTTTATTATTAATCGTTTATTCTATGTTAATTGTCAATTTTCTTAGTATGATTAACCAATCAATGTTACAGTTAAATGATTAATTGTCAAAACTCACTCAGTGACAGTTATTTATTACACTGAAGACAAAATTACCCGCTTGATTATCTAAATTGTGCTAAAAGCTTAAAAATAAGTAGCTCTAATTAACCAACAATCTCATGTTACCTGTTAAGTAACTAAATATGACAGTTAATTGAATAATTATTTAACTGTTAAGCAAATTAAAAATTGCAGTAGCTGGTTATTATTAATCAATAATCTTACGTTAGCTGTTAATCGACTAAGTATAGCAGTGATTTGGTTAATCCTAAAGCAAGCAAGAAATTGCAGTAGATGATTGGTAATTAATAATTTCTGGTTAACTGTTAATTAATAAGTATAACAGCTGATTGATTTATCATGTTAACTGTTAAACAAACAAAAAATTGCAGTATCTGTTTATTATTAATTGTTTATTCTATGTTAATTGTCAATTTTCTTAGTATGATTAACTAATCAATGTTACAGTTAAATGATTAATTGTCAAAACTCACTTAGTGACAGTTATTTATTACACTAAAATCAAAATTACTCTCTTGATTACCTAAATTGTGCTAAAAGCTTAAAAATAAGTAACTCTAATTAACCAACAATCTCATGTAACCTGTTAAGTAACTAAATATGACAGTTAATTGAATAATTATTGAACTGTTAAGCAAATTAAAAACTGCGGTAACTGGTTATTATTAATCAATAATATTACGTTAGCTGTTAATCGACTAAGTATAGCAGTGATTTGGTTAATCCTAAAGCAAGCAAGAAATTGCAGTAGATGATTGGTAATCAATAATTTCTGGTTAACTGTTAATTAATAAGTATAACAGCTGATTGATTTATCATGTTAACTGTTAAACAAACAAAAAATTGCAGTATCTGTTTATTATTAATCGTTTATTCTATGTTAATTGTCAATTTTCTTAGTATGATTAACCAATCAATGTTACAGTTAAATGATTAATTGTCAAAACTCACTTAGTGACAGTTATTTATTACACTAAAATCAAAATTACTCCCTTGATTACCTAAATTGTGCTAAAAGCTTAAAAATAAGTAACTTTAATTAACCAACAATCAATCTCATGTTACCTGTTAAGTAACTAAATATGACAGTTAATTGAATAATTATTTAACTGTTAAGCAAATTAAAAACTGCGGTAACTGGTTATTATTAATCAATAATATTACGTTAGCTGTTAATCAACTAAGTATAGCAGTGATTTGGTTAATCCTAAAGCAAGCAAGAAATTGCAGTAGATGATTGGTAATCAATAATTTCTGGTTAACTGTTAATTAATAAGTATAGCAGCTAATTGATTTATCATGTTAACTGTTAAACAAACAAAAAATTGCAGTAGCTGTTTATTATTAATCGTTTATTCTATGTTAATTGTCAATTTTCTTAGGATGATTATCCAATCAATGTTACAGTTAAATGATTAATTGTCAAAACTCACTTAGTGACAGTTATTTATTACACTGAAGACAAAATTACCTCTTTGATTACCTAAATTGTGCTAAAAGCTTGAAAATAAGTAACTTTAATTAACCAGCAATCTCATGTTACCTGTTAAGTAACTAAATATGACAGTTAATTAAATAATTATTTAACTGCTAAGCAAATTAAAAATTGCAGTAGCTGGTTATTATTAATCAATAATCTTACGTTAGCTGTTAATCGACTAAGTATAGCAGTGATTTGATTAATCCTAAAGCAAGCAAGAAATTGCAGTAGATGATTGGTAATCAATAATTTCTGGTTAACTGTTAATCAATAAGTATAACAGATTGAATAATAACTGTCAAAATAAAAATCATCTAATTAACAAGAAATCACCCAGTGTAAACACCAGCAAGTAAAAAATTGACACATTCTTACACAAAAAAACATAACAAATAGCGTGTAATGGAAATATATAATAAAAAAAACAAAAAAATGTTAGAAAAAAGACACCACAAGTGTAAAAACGAATACTAATAATGTATAGGGAAAAAAACCAAAAAACCAGAAGCAGAAAAACGCAAGCATTTAGTGAAAAAGTGTTAGACATAAAAAATTCTAAACTAGGGTTAGTCAAAAGTAAAAACAAAATAAATAAATAGTGTGTGTAAAAAAAAAAAAAAATTAGGCGCAAAAAAGAAATAGAGAAAGGAGTAAAAAATGTGGCTTATAATAGAAGGTATCAAACATTAAAACAACAAAATTTTAACGCATTTTAGCAATATAAATAGAAATTAAAGACGATGAAAAATTAAGAAAAACAATTTATTTAAATGAACGAGTAATAGAAAATGATAAAAGTCTAGGAGAATCTAAAGTAATTAAAAAAGAGCCAAAATGTAGAAAAACAATATTGAGAAAAATTTAAATTGAAAAAACACTAGAAACCGTTTTCAAAAAAGATAAAAAATTCAAAAAATTAAAAAAAGTTAATGTAGCAAAAACTACATTCTAAAAAATGGGGAATTTAAAGCTACAAAGTGTGCTTCAGTTTAATGTTGACTAAAAAGGAAATTTTAATAAAAAAAGCAAAAAAACTTGACGAAAGTAATAAAAAATTGAGAAAAAAGGAACTTTAGATACAAGAAAGTGATATGAAAAAGAGAACGCAAGATAAGCTAAATATAAAAGTGTTATAAATTAATAAATAAATAAATTAAAATATCAAAAGATGAAGAAAAAAATAGAGCAACTGAGAAAACATTTAACGAGAAAAAGTATTAATTGTAGATCTAAAAGAAAAAATAAATAAATATAAAAATGCAAAGCATGGGATAGCTTAATGTTGACGAAAAATAAAATTATTATAAAGAAACCTAAAGAAAATTATGAGATATTACGAGTATAAAACATGACAAATAATAACAAATTTTGAGAACAAAAAGTTTACAAACAAGAAGAAGTGATATGGAGAAGACAACGCTAGATAAGCTTAATAATAAAAATTAGTAAACTAAAGTAAATAAAGAAAAATATAAGCACATAAAATAAAAAATAGAGCAAGGAGGTAAAAATGTGGAAAAGAAAGAAAAATATTAATAGTATATCTAATGGTAAAAATAAATAAATCTATAAATGCAAAGGGTAACTCTACTGTTGACCTAAAAAAAATGTTGACCTAAAAAAAATTTAAAAAAACAAAATAAAAACATTTTAAGACGCTTGACAAAGAATAACAATTTTGAAGCAAAATAATCTCTTAGAAACAAAAAACTGATGAAATAAATGCTAGAAAATGAAGAAAAAATAGAGCAGTTAAGAGAATATTGATAGAAGGAAAATATGAAGTAGATCTAATAGACAGACAAAACAGGTAAATCTAAAAATAATGTCTAAGCTGGCTTAATGTTGACTAAAAAAAACATTTAAATAGAAAAAGCTAAGAAAAATCATTAAATTTAAAAAAAAAATCACAAGACAGTTGAAGAAAAAAAAACTTTTGCAAACAAGAAAAAGTGATATAATAAAAAAAACTACATAAGATAAGAAAAAAAGTGTAGTACATCAGAAGAAATAAGAAAAAGTTATAAAAAGATAAAGAGTAAAATATAGCGTTTACAAAAATATTGCAAAAAAGCTTTACACGGTGGGGCTGAGAAAAAACTAGAATCAAATTAACGCACCATTCTTGAATTTTTTGCCGAGTTGTTTTGAATTATTGTCAGAATATTTTAACAAAAAAAAAAAAAAAATTCGTAGAGCTATTTGTATTGAAATTAAATTTTAAAAATTTTAGTAAGAAAAAATTATTTGTTGTCAAGTAAAAAATTAATAAATATAATTTTTATTATCAACTTATAAAAAACAAGTCAAAAACGTCAAAACTAACTTTAGTTTAATCAAAATCTACAAATGTAAAGTATTGTAATGACATACAGCCCGAAGAAGATGAAGACCATATTCAGAGTTGGTTTCATTCACTTTATAATTTTTCCAAACGTGACAAAAATCTGCATGAACAGATTCACTGGTTTGTTCACTATATATACCAAGACCTGTTTGGTATTGATTACAAAAATCAATCACATGAAAAAATATTGCATGCACTTTAGGTGTGACATTTAGATAAGTATCCATGTAATTAACTCTAAAGCGTCTTATCGCTTCTTCATAATTTCGGTCCACATTTTTGCTAAAACATGACTTCACTACTAGATCAAAATCTCTAAGAACTCTTACAAATTTTAAACACTCAATGTTAGATATTGCTTGTAAGGTGTCAACATTTTTTAATAATTTTCGACAAGCATTGCCGTTGAAATTCCCTCCGTGGTAAGGTTCTTTCTGTAGACTGCATGATTTGGCCCATTTGTGTGCTATATGTGGAAACTTGGACTCTATGGCACTATAAATTGTGTTCACTGTTCCCAGAAGAAGGTGTAATTCTGGTGGTGGTATCAAATCCAAAACTTTTCATATGTTCATATTTTTGTCAGTGGCAAAGATAGGGGAATGTATGCAATTATAAAATTCCTTGGCTTTAGCAATTTTCCCACCATTTTCTAACCATTGCTAATGTTGTACTGCACAATAAGTATTTTTACACTCAAATGCAAAGTTTCACTTAAGCATCAACTGTTTTGAATGACAGTTCTTAACTACCAATTTTTTTTTTTGACAACTTGATTGTCTTGATACTTTACGAGTTTTAAAGGAAACTAGATATTTAAAATAAAAAAAGTCGATAAAATAAAAATAGCTCTAACGATGATTTATTTTTTAGGTTTTATATATTCTATTATTAGTGTAGATTAAAATTTTTCAAAGATTCAGAGTGGTGCGCGACTTACTATTATTCACGAAATTTTGTTTTTCTGCTCCACCGTGTTTAGCTTTATGTTGACTAAAAAAAAATTACAAAAGAACAAGCTAAGGTAAAAGACAAAATATTAAAAAAGTTAACAAACAAATTCAAATTTGGAGAAAAAAAATGTTTTAGAAACAAAATCATATAGAAAAGAAAACGTCAGATGCGCAAATTGTAGTGAAAAAGAGGAAAAATAAGTAAATATAAAAAAACAAAGTCTGGGTCAGATTAATGTTGCCTAAAAAGGAAATTTCAATAGAAAAAACTAATAAAAATAATAAAATATTTAAAAACGTGACAAATAATAACAAATTTGAAAAAGAAGCTTTTAGAAGCAAGAAAAATTGATAAGAAAAACAGATTGCTGAATAAACTAAATAAAAAGTGTAGTAAATTAAACTAAAAATAAAAAAATAAATAAATACTAACTAAAATTTTAAAATTTTGAATGTAGAAATAAGAAATAAACTAAAAGAAATTTGATAAATAAATTAAATAACTTGGAAAAACAGGAAAGAAATAATCAAAATTAAACAATAACCTAGCGAAAACCAATAGATTACAAAACATAAAGAACAAAACATATTAATAAAATAAATTGAAAAAAGAATCTGTAAATATATAATACGCATAAATAAAATATATAATGTATAAGAATAAAATATATAATAAAATGTCTAAAATTGAAAAAAAAGTATATTAAAAACATAAAACGATACACATTTAACAAAAAAGACAATTTTTTTTAAAAGTTTACTGTAATTTTAGTTGATTTTTTTTCTAAACAGTATTATTTTAGTTTTGTTAAGTCTGTTGTAAAGCATGATTATAATTTGTTTTTTTTTTGACTAACTTTTCTTGCAAATTAGCAAATTCCTCAAATAAATCATAAAATAAAATAATGTAAATTACAAATTATAAGGCATGCTGTTATTGTTTGTATTGTAAATAAGGGCGGACTGGCCGTAAATTTAATTTTCGGAAAACTGAAATTTATTGCAATATATTTTGTTAATGAGTTAGCGGTATCATTAACAAAACAAGCAATAACAAATGGCTGTTTATTTTGTAGTATATAATTTAATTTGTGATTCATACTAACCAATTTCTCATAATATTATTGAACAAACAAAATATTTTATGTTTATAAAGCTTTATTTAAAATAGCGTTTAGGCTAATTTAAAAAATTGTATCTGAACAGTATTCAATATTTGATTCAGATTTTTTTTAACAATATGGATGTTTATAATAAAATTAAGTCAAATACGGGTTTTATGTTTATTAGAACTCATCAGTACGACTTCATAATCAAGATTAGTGTAGAAACGCCGCTTTATTGGTGGAATTAAGTTTTAATCTAACACTCCGATGGCGTCGTCGACTCACCTGCGATGCATAAATTTGATGCAATTTATTCAATTTGATGATGATTATGAATAATTTTTTATAAATAAATTAAACATTAAAATATTTTTGCATTTAAGTTGAATTTTGCGCCATTTGAATTAGTGCTAAATCCACCAATCAGCAGCCTACTTTATTAATAATCAGCAAATCCCACAATTTTTGCGATTATGCAAAGCTTTTAAGTGGTGGATTATCAGGCTTTACATACAAACTCCATTTAAAATATTGACGTTTTATCCAAAAATTTCATTGAGTAGGAAAGAAAGTTGTCGATTAAAAAGAATTAAACATTCTTTTTCAGCTAATTCGAAATTCCATCTAGAAAACTTTATTTGCTGCTTTCAATTAAACTTTTGCAAAAACACTCAAACAATTTTTCCCCTTCAAACTCGCTCTCATCTTGTCGAACAAGAGAAATTTATTAAAAATTCTCAATTCGTGGTTGGTTTTTTATTTCAACTTGGAAAATAAGTTCGGCGGATGTTTGTAAAACTGAGATAAAATAAGTGAGAAACAGGAATTTTAATGCGCTTTTAACAATTAAAATTAGCAAACGTTAGGTAAATTCCAGTTCTGTTACTGAAAAGGGACTGAAGATATTTTGCAATTGTAATAAGGTATTGATTTGTAATTATCCGGCGCCATTTGGAGAATCAAGAGATTTTCTCAATACAATCAGCGAAAACCTCTATAGAAAAACTTATACACCAAATAGGGAAATTTTCAATTTGGAGCTGAGTGCTTTCTAAAGCTGATTGCTGCAACTTTCTTGGAGATATGAATATTTTAACATACAATCTTGATAATGTGCAGTTTGGCTGCACAATTTAAGCTTTTTTCTATGTACTTATCTCCTTTAATGACGTAAAACAAACATTAAGAGTCTTAAGTGTAATTTTTTCTACAAAAAATGTGTAACACAATTGTAATAATCAAAATGGCAAGCACACAATTTATACATAGCTTTAGATAGATTGCTATGGAAAGTTTATTTTTTCATCGCACAACGCAAATAAAAAGTGACGTTTCTGTGTGAAAAGTGACAGTTCTGTGTGAGAAGTGACAGCTCTGTGTGAAAAGAACATATTGACAATTGACATGATATAATGAATTGTTCGACTTTAGAATGTATCAGATTGATTCTTTTGTTGAATGTTATCGTTGATTGAATGGTTGTCAGAAAAACATTGTATTGTACTCGTGTGAAAAGTTGTAAACAATTATTCAAATACTACCCTACCAACTTAAATAAATGATAATCACAAATTATCCTAGAAAACCCATAACTTAATTCTTTTAAATCCCACTTCTGAAATGCGCTTAGGCATTCTAATATTGGAATCGGATTGACAATTTCTTAAATATTTCTGTAATGAAACAAAATTTGTACAAAAATTAAGAATTTTCGTATCTGTTGAAGTAAGTTTTTTGAGTTATTGGATTAAAATATAATTAATTGGGGTATGAGTTTGGTTTTGAATTTGGGGTATTTGAAAAAAGGGTGGAAGTCTGATAGAATTTTAGGTAACATAATTTTAGCAAACTTAATCAATTTATCCCTTGTCAAAATTGTCACAATTTATGTGACGTTAATTTTAACGCTGTTGCATAAAATTGTTTCAGCGATGAGATCACGCATGTTGAAAATTCTATAAAGTTAAATTTAGTTTATTTGTCATATTTCTGTATAATAAATTTAAATTGTCAATTTTAATTAAGTTAAAAATTGTAAAGTTTCAGTATTTTACTATTTATTCTGGTTTTGTTTAATTTTTCTATTTATTTTAATTTTTTTTTTGCTTTTGGTTTCATATTTTATTTTTATTTACTTATGATTTTAGTTTTGCTATTGTCTGGTGTCATTTGTTAATTTTTTTTTTGTCGTGTTTATTTGTTTTAATTTTGTTTGTTGTCTTATTATTTATATGCTTGCTCAATTTATATTAATACTTCGATTGCTATTGAATATTTTTTTTATAGCTAGATAACTTTTTTCTTGTCAGCTACCTTTTTTGTTCTATTTTGTCTTTTTTCTAGAATTTGTTGCTTTTTTTTAATATTTTTGTAAATACATTTTTTGTTTTATTTTAATCACTTTTATTTATTTTCGTCAAATTTAAATTTCTTGCAGCATTGGCTTTTCAGAGTTTTACTTTCTTCTTTAGGGTTTATTTACAACAATAACACAATAACAGCAGTAAATATTAATAAGCAAATATTTCTTATAAAATGCTTAAAACGGAAAGAAAATAAAATAAACTTTTTTCCTTAAAAAAAAAACAACAAGTTTTTCATGTTAATTGTTTTTGTTTTTTCAATATTTTGTTTATTATTCTGTAGTGAATTTAAATAGTATATTTGTTATCTATAGTTGTTTTTACATTCTTTGTTTGTTTTTATGTTTAATTTTTGTTTGTTGTGTTGATATAGATATGTCAATTTTAATCAATATTTCAATTGTTATTGAATAATTGTCTTTTTATTTTTAATTTGTTAGGTTTTTCCTGTCAGTTACTTGCTTTGTTCTGTTGTCATTCTGTTTTTCTATTTGGTTTTTTTTTTAATTTTCTTGTTTATTTTATTGTTAATAATTTTTTTTATTTTGATTTGGTTATTTTTATGTTGGTTTTGTCAAATACAAATTTATCAACTATTTTTTTCACGTTCGAAGTCGTTTAATGCCTTTATAACAATTACTTTAGACGTTAACAAATTTGTATTTATTTTGAAAAAGTATGTGTGAGGGATTCTAACCTTAAAAATCTACTCATATTCTTGTCTTTTTTCACACATCTTTTTTGACAATGTCATTTTTGGTTTTTTTTTTTGTAAAATTTGTTCTTGTTGTCGTTTTTATAGCTTTGGGGCACAAATGTTGAATTCTACAATTTTTTTTTCTATTTTTTTTTATCTAGAAAAAGTCAAATGTTAACAGTTAAAAAAATTAAAATTTGCTGTTATTGAATTCAACAAAGCTGGTGTGGGGGCTGTAGCCTGTGAAAAATATTGTGATTTTGATTTTTTTCACAGATAATTTAATTTTTTTTTTTGCGGTTTTAACATATAGTTTTTCTGTAGAAAGTCACTACATTTTTTTGTTTTTTCTGAGGCTCATAAGCACAAATATGTTTAAATAAATAATTTTGTTATTTTTTTGACAAAAAAAACCTAAAACATTAGCAAAAAATTACATTTTGCTCTTATTAAATAAAAAACAGTAAGTGTAAGGGGTTCCAACCTGTAAAAAACACTTATCTCTTTGTCAAATAAATTTAATTTATTGCCTGAAAATATAAATTTTTGATTTTCCGTCAAATTGAATTAGTTGAAAATATTTTAGACGGAACATTTTGTTATTTTTTACATAAAAACATATAAAGCTTCAGTAAAAAATAACATTTTAAAGTTATGAAATTTGAAAAAAATAAGTGTAAGATTACTGTAACCTGTAAAAAGCACTTTTTCTCTAGTCGTTTTTTAAAAATAAATTTAGTTTATTGTCTGACGACAAAAATTATTGATTTTTTTGTAGAAGTTTTGTTTGTTATTTTTCTTTTTTTTTAATTTTGTTTATTTTTTGGTTTATTCTTAGCGCAAAAGCACAAACGTCAAATAGAATCTGTTGAAAAGTTTATAATTTTTAAACTTTTCGTTATGTTTTTGTCTTCAAGCTTTTTTTTACAAATAATTAAAAAATTTTCCTGTCGATGTTAGTTTATAATTTTCCTACAAAAACAATATTTTTTTTTGCTTTTTCTAAAGCTTAAAAGCGCAAAGGTCTATATAAATTTTTTCAAAATAATTTTTTTGTTACATTTTGCTATTTTTTTGACAGGAAATTTTAAAACTCCAGTAAACAATTACATTTTGGTGTTATGTAATAAAAAAATTAAGGGTGAAGGGTTTCAACTTGTAAAAACCACTTATTTTATTGTTGAAATTTTGTTTATTTTTTGGTTTATCTTTAGCTCGAAAGCGCAAACGTTAAATAAAATTTGTTGAAAGATTTTTAATTTTTTAATTTACTGCGGTTTTTTTTTTGATTTTATGCTTTTTTTAACAAGTAATGAAAGAATTTGTCTGAGATGATTTTTCTGTGAAAAGTCGCTACATTTTTTAATTTTTTCTAAAACTCAAAAGCACAAATGTCAAATGGAATTAGTTGAAAATTTTTTTTACGAAACATTTTGTTATTTTTTAGATAAAAAGATATAAAGCTCTAGTAAAAAATTACATTTTATAGTAATTAAATTTGAAAAAGTTAGTGTGAAGGGCTCCAACCTGTTGAAACCACTTTTCTTTTAGTCGTTTTTTACAAATAAATTTTATTTATTGTCTAACGATAAAAAATTTTGTTTTAAAACATTTGTCATTTCTCGTTTTCTTGCTTTTTCTAAAAAATAATTAAAATCTATTCTGGCGATGTCAATTTATGATTTTCCTGTAAAAATTAAATACAGTTTTCTGTCTTTTCTAAAGCTTGAAAGCGCTAAAATCAAATTAAATTTTTTTAATATATTTTTTTTATTACATTTTCCCTTTTTTTTTGACAAAAAAAATTAAAACTTCAGTAAACAATTATATTTTGGTGTTATTTATTAAAAAATGTAAGTGTAAGGAGCTACAACTTGATAAAACCACTAATCTTTTTGTTTTTTTTTAAATTATACAATTTATTGTCTGACGATAGAATTTTTTATTTTTTTTGTAGAATTTTTGTTTATTTTTTAGTTTTTCTATAGCTCAAAAGCACAAACGTCAAACCTAGTTAATTTTTTTTGTTTTTTTTGTTTTTTTTATGTTTTAACAATAAATAAATTTTTTTTCTGGAATGATTTTTCTGTAAAAGTTGATAAATTTTTATTTTTTCTAAAGCACAAAAGCACAAATGTCCAATTGAATTAGTTGAAAATATTTTTTACAAAACATTTTGTTATTTTTTGGATAAAAAGATATAAATCTCTTGTAAAAAATACATTTTATAGTTATTAAATTTAAAAAAAAGTGTAAGGAGCTTAACCTGTAAAAACCACTTATCTTTTAGTCGTTTTTACATATAAATAAAATTTATTGTATGACGATAACTTTTTTTAAATTTTGTTCTAAAAGTTTTGTTTATTTTTTGTTAAGCGATTTTAAATTTTGGAACCTTTTTTTTGTTTCTACTTGTTTTTTTTAACAAAAATTTTTTTTTTTGAGATACTTCTTTTGTACAAAGTTGATACATTTTTCATTTTTTCTAAGATTCAAAGGCACAATTAATGTCAAACTGAATTAGTTAAAAATGTTTATTACGAAACATTTTGTTATTTTTTGTATAAAAAGATATAAAGCTTCAGAAAAAAATTACATTTTATAGTAGGTAATTATCTTTGAAAAAATAAGTGTAAGAGGCTCCAACCTGTAAAAACCACAAATCTTTTTGTTTTTTTACCAATAAATACAATTTATGGTCTGACGATAGAATTTTTTGATTTTTTTGTAGAAATTTTGTTTATTTTTTAGTTTTTCTATAGCGCAAAAGCACAAACGTCAAGCCAAATTTATTTTTTTGGTTTTAACAATAAATAAAATTTTTTTTCTGGAAAGATTTTTTTGTAAAAGTTAATAAATTTTAATTTTTTCTAAGGCACAAAAGCACAAATGTCAAATTGAATTAGATGAAAATATTTTTTACAAAACATTTGGTTATTTTTTAGATAAAAAGATTTAAATCATGTTATAGTTATTAAATTTAAAAAAAAGTGTAAGGAGTTAAACCTGTAAAAACCACTTATCTTTTAGTCGTTTTTTACAAATAAATAAAATTTGTTGTCTAACGATAATTTTTTTAAATTTTTTTGTAAAAGTTTTGTTTATTTTTTGTCGTCTCTATAGCTCAAAAGCACAAACGTCAACTCAAATTTGTTAGGCAATTTTAAATTTTTAATTTTTATCTTTTTTAATTTATTTTTTACTTGTTTTTTTTTCAACAAAAAAAAATTTTTTTTGAGATATTTTTTCTGTAAAAAGTTGATACATTTTTGATTTTTCTAAGATTTAAAAGCACAAATGTCAAATTGAATTAGTTGAAAAGGTTTATTACGAAACATTTCGTTATTTTTTGGATAAAAAGATATAAAGCTTCAATAAAAAATTACATTTTATAGTAGATAATTAACTTTAAAAAAGTAAGTGCAAGCGGCTCCAACCTGTAAAAACCACTTATCTCTTAGTCGTTTTTTACAAATAAATTCAATTTATTGTCTGAGGATACAAATTTTCGATTTTTCTGTAGAAGTTTTGTTCGTTTTTTGTCGTCTCTATAGCTCAAAAGCACAAACGTCAACTCAAATTTGTTAAGCGATTTCAAATTTTTAAACCTATTTTTATTTTTTTTCTACTTGTTTTTTTTAACAAAAAAAATTTTTTTTTGAGATACTTATCCTGTAAAAAGTTGATACATTTTTGATTTTTCCTAAAATTCAAAAGCACAAATGTCAAATTGAATTAGTTGAAAATGTTTACTACGAAACATTTTGTAATTTTTTGGATAAAAAGATATAAAGCTTCAATAAAAAATTACATTTTATAGTAGACAATTAACTTTAAAAAAGTAAGTGCAAGGGGCTCCAACCTGTAAAAACCACTTATCTCTAAGTCGTTTTTTACAAATAAATTCGATTTATTGTCTGAGGATTTAAAATTTTTAGATTTTTCTGTAGAAGTTTTGTTCGTTTTTTGTCGTCTATAGCTCAAAAACACAAACGTCAACTCAAATTTGTTAAGCGATTTCAAATCTTTAAACCTATTTTTATTTTTTTTCTACTTGTTTTTTTTAACAAAAAAAATTTTTTTTTTAGATACTTTTCCTGTAAAAAGTTGATACATTTTTGATTTTTTCTAAAATTCAAAAGCACAAATGTCAAATTGAATTAGTTGAAAATGTTTACTACGAAACATTTTGTTATTTTTTGGATAAAAAGATATAAAGCTTCAATAAAAAATTACGTTTTATAGTAGATAATTAACTTTAAAAAAGTAAGTGCAAGGGGCTCCAACCTGTAAAAACCACTAATCTCTTAGTCGTTTTTTACAAATAAATTCAATTTATTGTCTGAGGATACAAATTTTCGATTTTTCTGTAGAAGTTTTGTTCGTTTTTTGTCGTCTCTATAGCTCAAAAGCACAAACGTCAACTCAAATTTGTTAAGCGATTTCAAATTTTTAAACCTATTTTTTTTTTTTTTACTTGTTTTTTTTAACAAGAAAAATTTTTTTTTGAGATACTTTTCCTGTAAAAAGTTGATACATTTTTGATTTTTTCTAAAATTCAAAAGCACAAATGTCAAATTGAATTAGTTGAAAATGTTTATTACGAAACATTTTGTTATATTTTGGATAAAAAGATATAAAGCTTCTGTAAAAAATTACATTTTATAGTAGATAATTAACTTCAAAAAAGTAAGTGTAAGGGGCTCCAACCTGTAAAAACTACTTATCTCTTAGTCGTTTTTTACAAATAAATTCAATTTATTGTCTGAGGATACAAATTTTCGATTTTTCTGTAGAAGTTTGGTTCGTTTTTTGTCGTCTCTATAGCTCAAAAGCACAAACGTCAACTCAAATTTGTTAAGCGATTTCAAATTTTTAAACCATTTTTATTTTTTTTCTGTTTTTTTTAACAAAAAAAATTTTTTTTTGAGATACTTTTTCTGTAAAAAGTTGATACATTTTTGATTTTTTACAAAATTCAAAATCACAAATGTCAATTTGAATTAGTTGAAAATGTTTATTACGAAACATTTTGTTATATTTTGGATAAAAAGATATAAAGCTTCAGTAAAAAATTACATTTTATAGTAGGTAATTAACTTTAAAAAAGTAAGTGTAAGGAGCTCCAACCTGTAAAAACCACTTATCTTTTAGTCGTTTTATACAAATAAATACAATTTATGGTCTGACGATAATTTTTTTGAATTTTTCTGTAAAAGTTTTGTTTATTTTTTGTCGACTTTATAGCTCAAGAGCACAAACGTCAACTCAAATTTGTTGAACGATTTTAAATTTTTAAACCTATTTTAATTTTTTTTTACGTGTTTTTTTTAACAAAAAAATTTTTTTTTTGAAATATTTTTTCTATTTTTTCTAGAATTCAAAAGCACAAATGTCAAATTGAATTAGTTGAAAATGTTTATTACGAAACATTTTGTTATTTTTTGGATAAAAAGATATGAAGCTTTAGTAAAAAATTACATTTTATAGTATGTAATAAACCTTAAAAAGAAAGTGCAAGGGGCTCCAACCTGTAAAAACCACTTATCTCTTAGTCGTTTTTTACAAATAAATTCAATTTATTGTCTGAGGGCATAAATTTTCGATTTTTCTGTAGAAGTTTTGTTCGTTTTTTGTCGTCTCTATAGCTCAAAAGCACAAACGTCAAATTAAATTTGTTGAGAAATTTTTCTTTTCCAAACAACTTGTCATCTTTTTTACATGAAAAGTAATAAAACGCCACTTTGCAACAGTGCAATACTAACATTTTCCACTTCACAAAAAAAAAATGACCAATCTTTTATGAGCCCCATAATTGACTCGAACCCTTCTAAAAATTTTTGACGCGATTTTTCCACTGAAAAGCTGATCTTTCAGTGGTAAACAGATCAATAAAGCGTTTTATGAGGATATAAAAAGTCAACTCGAAATGATGAATGAAAGTGTGGGGTTATGGAACCTAAAAGAGGATGGTTACGTGTGCAGATTATTTTAAAATATGTCATTAGTTGGTATCCAGCGACCATCAGTGTTGACAGGAATAACATATCTGCAACAACCGCTTCCGCTAAGCTATTTCCAGATATTTCATTCATGTCCTGACAGAAATTATTTTGGAATGTGATAATAATAACTTGAATCTGGAATCTTGAACTGGAATGGAAATTCATTCATGAATTTCTGGCTGAGATTGAACTTGCTATGAAATTTGACATACCAAAACTAGTCTAATTTATGTATTTTGCAGAAATTACAGACATATGATCAAATCACTCAGAAAACTAAATACTCACAGACTTGCTTTTTTAGTTACTTTTTGTTTTTTGCTTCCTAAATCTTGTATCTTTAAAAGTTTACACAACGAATATAATGACACAAAATAATTAACTCTTGGTCTACCGCTTGCCTCAACAAACTTGATGTGATGCTACATTCTTTTTATGTCAATGAAAGGGTTAAAATGAATTTTCTTTGTAAATTATTGTCCACATTTTGTGATTTATGACAAGAAATGGAGCAATGTAATCAAAAAACGCACAATGGGCTCTTGGGGCACATGAAATCAAGTTTTGCGTCACTTTCAGCCACCCCTTCTGGTAAATATTTTCTTAGGTCAGAGGTGAGTTCTTGTGCATTAGAAGTGTTTGTCAATGACCAAAAGTTACGTGACGTCAACAACCACTGTGACGTCAGCTTCTGAGCATTGACAAACAATCTTCTTCAACAACCGCTATGACGTTAGCTTAAACCTGACCTAAAGAGACATTTAACAGAAAGGGTTGCTGAAGGTGACTTAGAACTAGATAGCTTGTGTCTTAGAAGCTCCCTTGCTATACTACTCACATAGAATTCGTACAAGGTAAACAAACTTTGCGCGTTTTTTTTAAATCTACATATTGTTTTTTATTATGTACTTCGGGGCTTTAGTAGACCAGTTGGCCAAACGAAAGTACGTTGAACATTGGTCTGACAAGGTGTAGGCTCGATTCCCAGTCAAACGAGAGCATTTTCTACAGGGAGAATGGCTCTTGACTGGCTCAAGGGTGTAAATTTTAAAGGTTGGTATAGCATGTCACAATGTCTTTATAAGTTAATTTTTGAATTTATATTTACGGAATTTTACTGTTATATCTTTGAAAGAAGATACGTCATTATTAAACCAAGAGTTTGTTTGAAAGTGGTTCAATGGTTCTAATTAGAAGACAATGTGGCTTTAAAACAAAACTGTAAAAATTTTTTTGCTACATGAGAGAAGCTCGCTACGTTCAAAGATGTTAGGCTATTTTAGATTTGTTAGATAATAAATTTTTAGTCGTTGCCACAGCTAGTTCTCAAATTTGAAGTGGGGCACATATTAATTTTTGGTTAACAGTTAAACAAACTATGTCAATCAAACTAAGCTTAAAATCAAATGGCTTGTTTCTGTTCTTTTATGTAAAATTAATAAAAAAAAACAAAAATTTGAAAAAAATAGCCAACGTTGAATTTTTTTTAGTCAAAGTTTTTTTTTATTTTCTTGATTTTTAATGTTCAACGCTTTTCTATTCTTAGCATCTACTGCGGAACAAATTTGTAGCCGAAAAGCACTAAAAATAAGACTAAATAAGGCTTTTTACAGTTCTACAAAAAGGAATTTAATTTTGAGCGTAAAATTGCTGTATTTTTTAGACTAAGGAAAATTTTCAAAAATGGTTTTCACGTATTGTCTCTAACTGCTTTTCTACGACGTTTTCTTTAAAAAACTAGACATGTTAATTTTTGAGAAATTTTTAAGACTTATAATTTTGTATCTTTTTTAAACCAATATTTTTTTTTTTAAATTTTTTGGGTTATTTATGTTTAACGCTTTTCTATTCTTAGCATCTACTGCGGAATAAATTTGTAACCAAAAAATTTTTTTTTATTTTTCTTGCCTTGAGAACATTTGTTTCTCTATTTGTTTTTATGTTTGGTTTTGCTTAGACAATCTTTGAAGTTGTTCAATTTAGAGCACAACTCTATTCAGTATCAGTCTTGATATTTATGATTTCTTATTGGATAATCTGTAGAAATTGCTGAAGTATAAATAACAATTTTAACCTTTTTTTGTAGCTGATAATCACTTTTCGGGCCGTTCTCAAGAGTGATCAGTTATTTTATTTGACGTTTTTGACGTTAAAATTAGAAGCATTTTTTAAGTCTTTCTTTGTTAAAGATGAGGAAAAAAAGCGTTTTACTTTTTGTTTGATTAAACCAGAGATTATATAATTCTAGCCCCATTTTCAATTTAAGTTTAAATTAACATTTTCTGCACTTATAGCATTATCTTCAAACTAATTTGGACTACGAAAACCACCGCTTTCTATAAGTCCAATAATTAGGAAACGGCGGCGGCGTCGGTGAGGGCGGCGGCAGAAAGCTCGTTAACTTGTCGATCTGTTGAACAATGGTCAACCGTTGGGCAACAATAAGCAGCTGCCGTCGAGATAACAACCCGATTGCGGTTAAGGTCTGCTCTGGGAGCGGGCGTCCCTTTATCAGCCACCCTCCAAAATGCTACCGCCACTACAGCCACCACCGCCGCCGCCGTCTCTTTCAAACATATATCTACTATTTTACACCCGTTAAACAATGAGCGTCGTAAAGCGCCAACCTGAATTACGAGATTGCCGCCACCGCCGCCGCCGCCGCACCCTGTGAAATGTAGGCATTCTTTGCGGAAAAATGTGACCGAAATGGGAGGTAATTGCAGGATTAGTGGGCTGAAATAATGGCAGACAAATTTAGTCCTGCAACAGATATTTTTTAATCTTCTGAAGAGAAATTATTCAGTCCAACTGCGTTCAGCTGAAATAAGAGAAAGATTACGTTATGTCAGAATTTTTTTAAAATGATTATTATTTTTCGATTTTCACACAACGAGTATAATGACACAAAATAATTAACCTATTAATCGCTTATATCAACCAGCTTAATAATTTTTTTTTTTAAATAAAATCCGCATTATTATAGACTGTTTTAAATGCTGAACACAGATCTTCCTGCTTGTACAAAATCCGGATATCTAGGGCGGCAATTTCGGTAAATGTTTTTATTGGACGGGGGCGGCGCGGCGGCGCTTTTACAACTTGATTCATTTATTCAAGACACGCCATCTCCCTCTAATTGGAGCTAATCAACCCATATTGTAATAAAAGACAATTTAGCTAATTTTCTGGCAATTTATGACATTTCACAGACAATTTTAAATTGAATGTTTCAACAAAATTAGAAAGTTACGTTTTTTTGAGATTTTTTTTTAGGTCGTCGCTCTAATAAAAGGTGGCAAAATGGAATTTTGTGCTGAAGACAAAATGCAATCTTTGGAGCAAAATGTACGAGAAGCTGGTATAATGAAGTTGGGGTAATATACCGAGAGATCACGGTTCAGTTGAAACGCAGCAAATTAGGTGGAATGTTAGTCAAATTGTGAAATATTCACTGATTGTTCGAGTAGAACCGAATTTCTAAAACGTTCTATTGTCAAAACGGCAAATAATAATGCTAAAAATTACCTTTTTATTTTTTTTTAATAAGAAAATTGTAGAATACGGTGAGCTAAGGCATCCAGCGCCATCTACCGGTTTGAAGCAAATTAACGTCTAATGCGGCCCGGTCTTTATGCACGGCACTGTGCTCAAATGTCAATGTCAGTTGTGAATAAACCCGTGTGATACCGGCTTAGCTCACCGGCACTGATAATTAATTATAATAAATCAATGTTATTTTCGAAATAACAAAATAAGGCAAAAAAAATGAAGAATGGAATTATTTGATTATTCTGTATCTTCAACAAAAATGCAGGCTGAGTACTTATTTTACCTAATTTTAGTACGAGCTTCTTTTGAATAATGTAAATATCATACACCCTGTATATAAATCTAAAAAATAAAAATTAAAAAAAAAAGTCACAATAATTAAAGGCAGACTTTAGATTTTCAAAGAATCAAAAAAAAAAGATTAAAAAATGGCAAAATGTCAAAATTTTTTTGTTTATAATTATAAAATAAATAAACAAATATTCTCTTTTTACACTAAAAATAGTTTATCTCATAAAATAATAAAGAAACTTTATTGGAATTTGATAAAATTGTTTACGGAAAATTAAAATAATAATTAAACTATAATGTCAAAAACATTTGTTCTATTTATCATCTACTGCTGCTTTAGAAATTAACAAATATAGTGACAGGTATAGGCGTATGACAATCTAGAAATTTATATACAGGGTTGCGCAAAAATGTGAAAACGGTCAAATATTTTTACAACTACTTATTAGAATAAAATGAAATTATTAATAGATAAATAAAATTGGCAGCCAAAAAAGCAGAGCCGCTTTTGATTTATATTAATATTATACACCCTGTATATATAAATAGTAAAGCCAAAAGAAACGCCTTATATGTTTTAAAATTTAAACAATTTCATATTAAAAAAAACAATTTTTCAAATACATTCAAAATTAGAAATTTTAAAATGAGAATAAGCAAATCTACATTAGAAATAATAATTTTGAAATTGAGAATAAACCAATTTAAGTTGAGAAAAATCAATTTTAAACTGAGAATAAATTTTTTTTGATGCGATCTAATTAACAGTTTATAGAGATTATTGTTGAAAATGCTTTAAACTGAACAAATTTTATTTCTGTTGATTTTTTAAATTCTAAAATAATGTCAGATGCTTTTGGATTTTCCTTTTGATTAATCATATAGTACCGAAATTTGTTGTTTAGTGTTGACATATTTGTGTATTTGTGTTCAGTTTTTTCTTTTGTTTTTAGTAATAAATCATTGTCTAGTAAAAATAAAGCATAGACAACTAGATCCTTCATATTTTTTTTGTTTTTTTTGTCGGCTTGTGTTTTGAAATGTGTTTTTCTCTTATTGCTTGCAGATCGTTTTTTGTTCTGGTTGCTCTTCATTCTCATTCAACATTTTTGCGTATTATTTGTTGATATATTTGTTTACATCTTGTTTTTTTCATTGTATTTGTTTCTTGTGTTTTATATTTCTCAAAAGTGTTTGGCTTTCTAATTGGTTTTTAGTTGATTTTTTAAGATTTGGCTATATTATCAATATTCTCTATTTGATAAAAAATATTTTAAAAATAAATTGGTTTATTTATAATGTGAAGATGAAAACGTTAAATTTTGAATAAATTTGCTAAGACTTTGATTGGTTTTTATTTCGGCAAGTACTTATTGCTAACGTAAAATCTAGATCTAGATAAAAACATCAATAAAATCTTTTTTAATAAATTGAGACCAGAAAACAAAGTGTTGCATTTTTGTGATCTAGATTTGTTGGCGGCAGATGTCACTCTTTGGTTGACCGGTAGTACCAACTGGTATTGGCTAAGCAATGTTTAGCTGCAAAATTTATTTTCAATTTGAATTTCATTGATTAGTTGTTTTTTTTTTTATTATTCTTTAAATCTTATTATTTGACTTTCTAGCTGTATTTTTGTTCTAGGTTTTCTGTTTATTGTTTCATTTTTTATTTGTTTTTTGAAATTTTTTAATAGTTTTATTTTTGTTTCATTTTACAGTAAATGGTTTTTCAAAGATTTTTTGTAATTTTGCTGATATGTCTTTATTTTCTTTTTTTAAGTTTTTATAAATTATATAATAAGTGCTTTTATCTTTTCTTTTACTATTTAAAAATACAAATTTTTTAAATTTTATTTTTTTTGTATTTTTTGTTATGTTTTTTTTATCTAGTCAAATCTTTTTGTTTACATTGTTTTGCTTTAATTTTTCGTAGTAAACAAATTGTTTTAGTAAAAAATGTCTTAGGTTTTTATATTTTTCGCAGTTTTTTTTTGTCGCCATATATTTTTAAGATGTTTCTTCTATTATTGAATGCATATTTATTTATGATCCAATTGTTCATTTGTTTGTTTTTATCAAAATATAGTTTTACAATTTTTTTGCTTTAAAAGCTTTTTTTTTTTGGTTTCTATATTAATAGCTTTATACTTTTTCTACTAGATATTTTTTCTTTTATTTTATTTACTAATTGACTTCTTGTTTATTCTCCTGCTTTTATGTGCTTTATATTTTTTTTTATTATTATAATTTATCTCTGCGTGTTTTATTAATCAGCTTGTTCTGTATATTGTTTTTGTCAAAAAATTAAAATGTTTTTTCTTATCCTATCATAATTTCTCTTTTGCTTTTTTTTGATAAAAAAGCCAAGCTTTTGTTCTGTATATTGTCAAAAAATTAAACTGTTTTTTATCCTATCATAATTACTCTCTTTTGTTTTTTTTGGCTATAATTTTCAATGGTAAAAAATTGTTTAGTAAAAAAAAGCATAGGCCGCTAAATATGTGATTTTTTTTTTATTCTTGCAAACAGGTTTTTGTTGCTGTAGGTGCTTTTGTTTTTGTTGGTCTTTTTTTTTTGTTGATCATTATCATTAATTTTTTTTGTTTTTGCTTTTATGCTATTTTTACTGCTTTATATTTTTTATTTTTATTTTATATATTTGTATTTTTTTTTGTTAAATTACATTTCTCTTCATTCAGTTTTTTGTTTAATTTTAAAGTGTATAATTTTTTTAATTTTGTTATATGCACTATCAACTTTTTTTCTATTTCTTAGGTGTTTTCAACTTTTTAATTAGTTTCTTTTTATACCTATGTGTTTTTTATTTTATTTTTTGGTTTTTATATATTTTGTTTTAATTTTTAGTAGAGAAAAATGTAATTTACCAACAGCAACATTATTCAATTATCTCTTTTAATTATTTATACACAAACTGCATATTTATTAACAGTTTATTCAGATTTAATCGAAAAACTATGTATAAACTGCCTTTTATTCCACTCTCATAGTTCAAAAATTACTTAAAATTCTACACAATATTAAATTTAAATTTTTTTTTAAACTTCAGCAACTTTTTAATCAATATCGTAATTTATTAAAGTTTTCGTTGAGTTTCTAAAGTGGAAAATGGAACGAGCGAACAGCAGCATCTGTGGCAGCTGTCATTGGCACTGGATGTTTGTGAAGTTGCCACAATTTTCCTAAATTTGAATTGATTAAACTGAAACAGCTTTATTATTGTTTGCTGCTGATAAATACGACGGGTGACTTACAAGAGTTTAGCAAAAGGATTTAACTGAGAATGATAGATGTTTTAGTTGGGAATTATGTATTCTGACACGTCTATGGACTGCGCCATGTTCGGTTTTCTTGTGGTACTTGTGATAAAGTGGATATAGGTCAAACGTCAATAAAAAAATTAATAAACATAAAAAACTGCAATATAATTTAATTACACTAATTAATGTCAACACAATGTAAGATCAGTTTTGAAAGGTTATTTATTGGATGTTTTA
Organism: Lagria hirta; assembly: GCA_947359425.1. Classification (NCBI taxonomy): domain Eukaryota; kingdom Metazoa; phylum Arthropoda; class Insecta; order Coleoptera; family Tenebrionidae; genus Lagria; species Lagria hirta. The sequence continues at coordinate 8,070,969 of OX375803.1, read as the reverse complement.
AGCTAATAAAATTAATCACACTTTTATAATAACAAAGTATAATTATACGCAAAGGAGAGATTTTTTTAATAAATTATTAATATTAGAAACTTTTTAAAAACTTATAAAATAATAAAGTTTAATTAATGTTTAGTTTAAACATATCAAATCGAATTATAGTCTTTAACATGGTTATTAATTTTTTAAATTTTGAAGCTCTTCTAGATTTCTATAAAAATGCTTTTATAGATATGCTTTTAAAGGTTGGTATACATAACTGTCAAAAAATAATTACGTCAAATCTCAATGTTAATAATTTTTTAATTTTTTCACTAACGAATTCTTACTGCTATATCTTTGGAGTAAAATACCTATATATTTAAAACCGGAAGTATTTTGAAAAGTGGTTCAATATTTTAAATTAGAAGAAAAAGTGGCTTGAAGCAGAGTTGAATAATATTGTGTAATATTAAAAGCGTTCAACTGGCAATCCAACTTGTAAATTATGGAGTGGCCCAAAAAATTAAAGTAAATTTTTTAAGTTTTGCACTAAAATATATAAGTCTAGAATGTTTTCAAAGCCTCCTCTAAACAGCAAGTCAAAAAAAACTTTTTAATGGTCACTCTTAAGTTTTTAAAATTTCTAAAATTGTAAAAAATATTTTTTTATTCATTATTAAAATTTTGAACATCTCAAGTCAAAACATTGAAATTTAAAGATTTTTTAATCTGAAGTAGAATTTTCCATCTTTTTAAGACAAATACTTTACTTAACTAGCGCGCTTAACGTCAATAAATTGAACTAAAATAATTTGAATATATCTAATACTTGACCATTGTTTTGATCAAAGCTCAATCAATAAAAGTGTTAAAAAAAACAATTTTGTTTATTAAAATGTTTATTCCTGAAAAGTAAATAAATTTGAGGGATTATGTTTTTTTAAAAACTACAAAGCCAAAGTGAAAAATGTTTATTAAATTTTTTGTTTATTATGCTATATTTTAAAAAAGTTTGAAAAAATATATTACTTGTCCTAAAGATTGTTTTAAAGATAAAGGAGATCTTTAAAAATCAAAATTTCGACATTTTTATGGGTTTTAAAATCTTTATCATTTTCCTTGTAGCAAAAAATTGAATAATATAAAAAAAAATTAAAAAAAAACAGTTAATTTTGACAAGTTTGAAAAGTTTTAAAAATTTAGAGTGACCTTTGAACATTTTTTTTATTTTTTTTACTAAGACAGATTAACTAGGCTAAATCAGTCATATTATATTAACTAAACCAGTCTAAATAATTGTAGAACCAAGATAATTTTTATACTGTTAGTCTAACTAAACTCTTAGAACAATTAAACAAATTAAGCAATTGTTTGTAAACAATTACATAAATTAAGCCAATTTAAAAAGTGAAAAATAACTAAACCAAATTAACTAGACTTGATAAATTACACTAAATAAACAAAACAAAGTTATAACTTATAACAAAAGAAAATAAATTACAAATTTAAAATAACAATAAAAACTAAACAGAGTTTCTTAACTAAACAATGAAAAACCGTTAATAAAAGTATTTCTGTTTTTGTTATCATTATAAACAAATGAAAAGTTGATCAAACTAACTATATTGACAGATAAGCTAACTAGCCAAACTAGGTAGATAATCAGAAATGATAATAGCACATACAGATAAATTGGATTAAGTAAACGCTCAACTAAATCAAATAAACGGCACTATATTAATTAAAATAAACAAAAAAGACAAGAACTATAAAAAAAACTAAACCATACCAAGTTGAAGTAGATTAATCTATATTAACTAAACTTTCAATTCCAACACAATTTTTTTGATCTAGTTTACATCATTTAGTTAACTTAAGGTAGCTTAATTTTAGATTAAAATAACCTAAATTAGATCAAAAAAAATGTTTAACACTTAACTAAACAACAAAAACTGAAGAGCGTTTTTTAACTAAACAAAAGAAAAATGGATCAAGCTAACTACATGGATTGCTAGATCAGCTAACTAGCTAAAATAGATGATAATATCTCATCTAAGTAAATTAGATTAAGTAGAATATACCAATTAAACAAAAATATCTAAACAAGAGTATTAAGTTAAAATAAGTAAAATTAAATCCTTTAAAACTATTATATTAAAATTGTTTAACTAAATCAGGTAAACTGCACTGTATTAACTAAAGTAAAAAAAATTACAAATCTGTTATAAAAAATTAAGTCAGTTATGCCAGGTAGATTAAACTATATTAACTAAACTGAATTTATTAATTGTAAACTAGAAATTATCGATTTGACACACTTCTAAGCTTTTAATTTTAATCTAAAATTTTTTATGTAGTTTATTTTATTTAGATTAGTTACAGTGGTTTAACTAAACTGATTAAATTTATTAAACTAGAAAAACTACACTAAATAAACAAACAATCTATGTTAGAACAAAAGAATACATTTTGCAAAACAAAACTAACTACATTGAAGGAACTGAACTAACAACCAAAACTAAAAAGAGTTTGTAAACTAGACAATAAAATTTGTTTTAAACTAACTATATCACCAGATTAGCTATCTAGCGCTATCTAGCTAGAATAGATTAAATTGACTGGTTCAAAAATGATAATAGCACGTCTAGGTACATTAGATTCAGTAGACTATAACATTTTACAAACTACACAACTATAAAAAAATAACTAAACCAAATTAACTTAACTGGATAAATAACACTAACTAAACTAAAAACCCAAGTTAGAACAAAAGAACAAAATTTGAAACACTAAATTACAACACAAACTAAGCGCAGTTTTTTAACTAAACTAGAACTAATTGAAAAAGTTGATAAAACTAACTATATCGCCAGATAAGCTAACTAGCAAAACTAGCTTCAATTGCGGAATTATAGGTAAAATGAGATTAAATAGACTCTAAACAAAAATACTAAACTAATATTAGTAAATTTAAATCTTCAAAAACTATTCTATTGAAATTGCTTAGCTAAATTAGATAAACTGAATATTAACTAAAGTGAGCAAACAAGACAAGAACTTCACAAAAAAAAAACTAAACTCTACCAAGTTGAGGTACATTCAACTATATTAACTAAACTGAATTTATTAATTGTAAATTAGAAATTACCTATTTGACAAACTTCTAAACTTTCAATTTTAATCTAAGTTTTTTTCTGTAGTTTATTTTTATTAGATTAGTTACAGTGGCTTAACTAAACACATTAAATTATTAAACTAGAAAAATTATACTGAATAAACTAACAACCTATGTTAAAACAAAAGAAGACATTTTGCAAAACTAAACTAACTACATTGAAGCAACTGAACTAACAACCAAAATTAAACAGAGTTTATAAACTAAACAAAAAAATTTGTTTTAAACTAACTATATCACCAGATTAGCTATCTAGCTAGAATAGATTAATTTGACAGGTTTAAAAATGATAATAGCACGTCTAGGTACATTAGATTTAGTAGACTATAACATTTTACAAACTACACAACTATAAAAAAATAACTAAACCAAATTAACTAAACTGGATAAATAACACTAAATAAACTAAAAACCCAAGCTAGAACAAAAGAACAAAATTTTGAACACTGAATTACAACAAAAACTAAGCACAGTTCCTTAACTAAGCTAGAACTAATTGAAAAAGCTGACAAAACTAACTATATCGGCAGATAAGCTAGCTAGCAAAACTAGATAGCTTATAGCTAAATTTGATAAACTGAATATTAACTACAGTGAGCAAAAAAGACAAAACTGTACAAAAAAATTAACTAAACTATACCAAGTTGAGGTACATTAAACCATTTTAACTAAATTTTCAATTTCAACAAAACTTTTTTGATCTAGTTATAGATTAATTTTTAGTTTATTTTTTTTTACGTTTACCAGATAGACGACATTTTATGTTATTCTCGACGTCTTAAAAACGGGAAAAGTTTGTCAAATTTTTCAGTAACTTAATAAGAAGAAGACGTAAAGCGTAGATGTTAATTTTGTGTATGATCGTCATTCGTCACATATGATTTAGACAGATTTATGGCGTCGCGGCGGGAAGCGTCGAGGCATATAACACAAGAGACGATTAATATTATAAGGATGCTGGTTATGTAAAAACAAAGCCGGGTACAGTAGGAAGCAGGTATAGGGGTTGAGAAAAGTAGCTGTCGCTGTTTGGGGTGATGAAGCGTCGAAGCATAAAAGGTGACGCCCGAGACTGTCGTCGATGCATAACTAAAGCTCACGACGTCGACGTCAAGTCAATTTTGCCAACAAATAATAGAAAAGTTGTCTTTGATCTAATAAAGTTGAGCCATTTTTAGTTAAAAGTAGCTTCTTCTAGAAGAATGTGATAATTTTGCTAGAACTTTCCGAAACTATTCTAATGGTAGCTAATTAATTCTTGCATAGCTATAGACCTCTTTGTTTGGAAGCTTTGGAAATTACAAAAGCTTATATATCCACTAGTTGCTAAAGCTATAACTTCCTGAAGCTACTAATGAAGAGTTGTTGCTATGTGAGGTAATTACATCGACAAGAAGGCCGCAAACAGTTTCTGGAGTGTATTATTTGGCGGAAATTATAGCTAAATAGATTATTTTGTAGCAAAAACAATGAACTATCGATTAAAAACAAAAAACTGCAAACAATAACCGTTTTAGTTACATTTTACACAAAAAAAACTTCTAAAAAATCATATTTTGAATTAAAAAAATTAGCTGCACGTTGGGCCTAAATGGGTTTAAAAGTATACCTACAATAATGAGAATTTTAATTAATGCAAGTCATAGCAACATTTATTAGAAACGTTTCTACATTATAACGTTAGAGGTCACTCCTAATGACAGATATTGATATTGATAGAAAATAGTCTTAAGATATAAGAATATTTAGTGGATATCAAAAGCTATTGACACAAAAATCTCTTGCGACCTGCCAAAGAGTTCTAATAATAACAAAACATGTCCAAAAAAACCTCACTAAATCGCATAATAATTTGTTTATTTTTAAAATACAGTTATAACACTGTTAATAAAATTAATGATAATCAGTTTTAAGAGAAAAAAAAATTTTTAAATACTAGTTTTACGAAAGTAAATTTAGAGGCGTGTTTTCTATTGTGTCTTGTGTTTTTAGTTTTAAATGAGACAAAAATAAAAGCTCTTGGAAACTTTGTTGCTAGCGGTTGGTGACAGCGGCAAGTTTTGTGATCAAAAATTCAATCTATAGCTTCAGTTGGACATAGTTTGTTCAATTTTTAACAAAAAAATGAAGCAAAATAGAACTACTAGATTGTTCTAACGTTAAACTATGTCAAACACATTGGTTTAATTTGTCTAACTTAACAAAACTCTAACATTTTAGTTATCATGTTTATTTGTCTAATTTTGGTTTAATTGAACTACTGTAGTTTGTCTAATTTAGTTAAATTGATGAAACTATTCTGGTTTCAATCTAATCTAATTAAGTGTTCCAAAGTAAGTTTACAAAAACTACATTAAATAAATAGTTTTAGTTAGATGGTTGAATAGTTAAATTTAGGAGCCATACCTACTTTTCAAAATTCATAATTTTTAGCTTAAACAAAATTTACTTAGTTTTAGTTATATTTAACTTTGTCTTCTACACTTGCTACTTAAAGCCGATTAAGTCTTTCTGATATAATCACTAATTAATTTAGTTCAGTTATTAAAAACTAGTTTGGAAGCTAAGTTATTCAGTATATTTGTCTTAATCTAGTTTAGTTTTTCAGTCTACTTTCGTTTATTTGCTCAGATTTATCTAGTTAAATTTATTTAATTTAACTAATACTTAGTTTTATTTAAATTAAATTAGTTATTTTAGTGTATTTTTATTCAAACTAATCAAGTTTCTAAAGTATAATAAGTTAATATAATCTATATAATTTGTAGTAGTTAGTTGAGTTGATTTAGTTAATATTTAGTAGTTTAGTTTCTTGTTTGGTTTATTCGGTTTAGTTATTCTGGTATAATTTTGCTTTAGACAGTATGATTAAATATAAAAAGCGTATCTGTTTGAGTAATTTTGTTTTTTTTTTGTTTAGCTAATTCAGGCTAATTTAGTCTAATCAGCTATGTTAGGTTTTCAAGCTACATACTAAATAATTTTGATCAAAACTTATTGTTATTTGACAAAAGTATTAATAAGTTTGACATAAATTATTTTGTTTTAACTATTTTGCTCTTTGGTTTTTCCAATTTGGTCTTGTTTACTTAGCCAAGTTATCACGCTAGTCTAGTTTAGTTAGTTTTGCCTAGTTTAGTTAAAAAATATGAAATTGGTATTTAACTAACTTTGATCTGGTATAATAGACTAATGTAAGTTAATCTAGTCTAATTAACACAGTTGATATTTTTTTTAGTTAAAATATTGATTAAGTTAAATAGTTTTAATCTTAACTAAATTGCTAATAATTCAAAAATCAGATAATTTCAGATTAAAGCAATTTGATTATTAATAAGTTACTGAAATATAATAGGCTTGGCTAGGCCATCTAACTAGTGTAGTTAAGTAATTTATTTTTGGTAATCAACTTTTATTTATTTAGTCAAGTTCATATTTAATAGTTTAGTTAGATTTTAGATTTTCATTTGTTTGAATCTAGTTTAGTTATTCTAATATAGTTTTGCTCTAATTAGATAGCTTGATCAAGTTGATTAAATATAAAACGTTCATCTGTTTTCGTAATCTGTTGTTTTGTTTAGCTAATTTAGTATAATCACTTTAGTCAAATTTTTAAACTTTAGATACTTTTTACTTAATAATTTTGATCAACACTTTTTGTTATTTATTTAAAGTATTAATAAGTTTGACATAAATTATTTTGTTTTAACTATTTTGCTCTTTGGTTTTTCCAATTTAGTCTTGTTCACTTAGCCAAGTTATCACGCTAGTCTAGTTTAGTTAGTTTTGCCTAGTTTAGTTAAAAATATGAAACTGATATTTTACTAACTTTGACCTGGTATAATAGACTAATGTAAGTTAATCTAGTCTAATTAGCACAGTTGGTATTTTTTAATTAAGATACTGAATAAGTTAAGTTAGTTTAGTTAGTTTTGCCTAGTTTAGTTAAAATTATGAAACTGATATTTTACTAACTTTGACCTGGTATAATAGACTAATGTAAGTTAATCTAGTCTAATTAGCACAGTTGGTATTTTTTAATTAAGATACTGACTAAGTTAAGTTAGTTTAGTTAGTTTTGCCTAGTTTAGTTAAAAATATGAAACTGATATTTTACTAACTTTGACCTGGTATAATAGACTAATGTAAGTTAATCTAGTCTAATTAGCACAGTTGGTATTTTTTAATTAAGATACTGACTAAGTTAAATAGTTATAATTTTATCTAAATTGTAATTAATTCAAAAATAAGATATTTTTAGATTAAAGCTGTTTGATTAATAAGTTGCTGAAATATAATAAGCTTAGCTAGGCCATCTAACTAGTGTAGTCATGTAATTTGTTTTTGGTAATTAACTTTTATTTATTTCGTCAAGTTAATACTTAATAGTTTAGTTAGATTTTAGATTCTCATTTGTTTGAATCTAGTTTAGTTATTCTAATATAGTTTTGCTCTATTTGGATAGCTTGATCAAGGTGATTAAATATAAAACGTTCATCTGTTTTCGTCATCTGTTCTTTTGTTTAGCTAATTTAGTATAATCACTTTAGTAAAATTTTTAAACATTAGATACTTTTTATTCAATAATTTTGATAAACACTTGATAAGCTGAATATAATAGGCTTTGCTACACCATCTAACTAATGTAGTTATGTAATTTGTTCTAGGTAATTCGATAGGTTTGAATCTAGTTTAGTTATTAATATAGTTTTGCTCTATTTGGAGAGCTTGATCAAATTGATTAAATATAAAAAGTTTATCTCTTTGCAAAGTTGGTTTTTTTGTTTAGTTAATTTAATATAACCAGTTTAGTTAGATTTTTAAATTTTGGATACTCTTTATTTAATAATGTTCATCAACACTTATTGATACTTAACTAAAGTAGTGATAAGTTTAAAAGAAATTATTTTGTTTTAACTATTATGCTGTTTAGTTTACATAATTCAATCTTGTTCCAAATTCAGTCAAGTCGCCACGCTAATCTAGTTTAGTTAATTTTGCTTGATTTAGTTAAAAAAATAAGAAATAAAGTTTTTACAATCTTTGATCTTGTGTAATAGACTTATGTAAATTAATCTAGTCTCATTAGCCTAGTTTAGTTAGTTTTGCCTAATTTAGTTAAAACAATAAGAAATAGAGTTATTACTAACTTTGATCTGTACTGATTACTAGTATTGAACTTATTTCTAATTAAGATACTTAAAAATTAAATAGGTAGTAGATTTTTAACTAAACGGCTATAAATTTTAAAATAAAATATTTTCAGATTAAAGAGATCTGATTAATAAATTGCAAACATGTAATGAACTTAGCTAAACTATCTAACTGGTGTATATCTAACGAACTCTTGGTAATTTAGCTTATTTGATATAGTAAAGCTAAAATCTAGTAGTTTAAATATGATTTAAATCTGGTTTAGTTATTTAAGTTCAATTTGGCTCAATTTAGATAGTTTGATTAAGATTATCTTAGCTGTTTGATTGCGTAATTCTGTTTTAACTAATCTAGTCTGGTTTATTTAGCCAATTTTATCTAATTTAAACGGTTTAGCTTAATTTAGTTCCTCAAACTATACTAATTTAGTGAAACTTAGTATGTCTAGTTTGATCTTGTATAATCTAATCAGGTGAAGTCTTACAAATTTGGGCTAAAATACTATTTAGATTAAATAATTTTGATTAACATTAATAACCTTTAACTAAACTATTAATAACTTTAAAGTAGGACATCTTGTTTTAGCTATTTTCAAACATTTTTCTCAAATAAGTAATTTAAATTTTTTTTAAATTTTGCTTAGATTAGAAAAAATTTTCAAATTAGCAAAAAAACTTTGGTTTGCAGTGCAAAGCTAATAATCTCCATTTATCTAACTCTGCAACTTTCGCCAATTAATAAAACATTTTGAAATTCAAAACTTTTCCTAAAATCACAAATAAAATTTCAGAAGTGCTGTTTAGGCTCAGCATGACCATTCTAATTAGATGAGGGTATAGCAAAAACCATTTATTTGTACGGTTTATTATAAAATTACAAATTCAAGCTTTTGTTTCTGAGAGAATTTTTTATAATCTAAGGGAAACATAGAAAGGTTCATGCTTAATTACGTTATGGAAATTTTAGGAAATATAAATTATAAGGAAAACTCAGTAAATGTAAATATATATAAACTTTAAATATTTGTAACATATTAATAAAATTATATATAAATGTATAAATTGGTATAAAAGTAATAACATAAGCTGACAATATCAGAAGTGGGATTTCAAACCTTAAAAATGAACATTTAAAAGTAGCTTATTGAAAAATCATTATCTTTAATAATTTTGTTTTGACAGTTTTGGTAACATTTTTCATCCAGGTCGTCACTATGTGATTATTATTGCTCCCAACTCAATTTATCTCATCCCCAAGTAGGATGCGTAAAAATTGTTGAACCTCGATGAAAATTTCATAGCTATAAAAATGAAATAATGGACGCCAAAACTATTCGATTGAAAGCGATAAATTATCAGGGATAACTCAGAAACTGTCACACTTTCAAAATATTGGTTTCATCATCGCCTCGTAAATATAGATTCGTGTTGAGATAGATTTTGGACTTTTTTTATTTTATTTAGGCGAGAAATAGTCGCCGGGTGCTTAATTTTGATTTAGTGTGTACAAGATTATACAAATGCAAAATTTTTTAGAGGAAAAGTTTTATAATATCCTTGAGCTGAGCGGTGAAATATTATTATTTTGGCTTGTGTGACCTCAAAGGCAAAACAAAACCGGTAGCGCTATTCAATATTTAAACATATTTATAGAATTGGATCCGGCTCGAAGGATCATTTTTTATAACAAAAATTATTTTAATTCAAATTTACACACATTTTTGAAAACATATTAGTCTAGCAACGGGTTTTGATTTTGTCAAAACTTTTTTTTTATGTTATTCTAGAATCATGTAGCTTTCTAGTAGTAAGCAAATTTTCAAAATTATTTCGTTAGACTTTGAGTTTTGTGTATACAAACAAACATTTTGTTTTTTTTTATACGTGAATATAGTTTTGCTTTGTATATAATTCTGCTAGAACCATCTGCAGATTATTATGCGGTCAGGTTAGAGGGTTTAAAGGGTTAGATCAAACTGTTCATTTACCAAATAAACTTGGGTTTTATAGTGAGAACGCTCACATCTGTTTCTCAAACTTGCATAAATTGGATTACAGAGTGCGCTCCTGCCTGGAGATATTAACGCGTAAAATGCAATGTCCGTCCAATTGTCCCAAACGCCTTTACGATTTTTTTTTATTAACTTTCCCAACTGATAGTGAGAAATCCGCAGATGTCTTGTTCTGGAAACAAGCAAAGCTTGTTGGGTCGAAGACCTATTAGAACTTTTCTTTTTCTGGGATTAACTTTACACTGTCAATTAGATGGTTGGATGAGAGGAAACCTGCTTACGGACAGATTGCGGAAAATTGCGGAAAACATTTAATCTAAGTAAATGAAACAAACGAATGTTGTAAAACTCTGGAAAACAGAAATATTTTCTAGCTTTTATCTCATAAGAACTTAAGCAAATCGCTTATTGAAGAGTTCCCATAAATACAAAAAAGGTTCAAGATTGAATAAATTTGCATTAATCTTATCTACATGTTAGTAGTAAGCACAGAAAATAGATTACATTGCATATCATTGATATGCGTTTCAGGCAAAAGCCGCTAACGTGATAACTTGGTTCTCTACAGCAAAAAACATTTTATCTTGACTTGTATTTATCAAAATTTAAATCAATCATTTAAAGTGACCTATATGCATTAAAACATGTAGACCTCTTGTTTCTCAAATTTTTTATGTAAGTTAGCTTCTAATAGATGTCGCTCGGCTTCTATCTCTTCTCAGGTCACTTGATTAACACACTACGTTCTCAGGTAGCGCTAATGCAAATGTCGTAAGTGAGACCAAGAGCTTATTAGAGAATTTTGTTTTGCCGAAGGGGCAGCAGTGTTTTAACGTCAAAAAAATTAGGGTTATGCATATATTTCACTTTGACAGCAGATAATTTTATAAGTTAACAATTATCTCCGACATATAGACTTAAAAGCAAAAATCAAACGATCGAATTATTTTTGAAATCAGTGCTTAGAAATAATATATGAAAAAAACATTACTGACATTTGATGACAGTTCATATTTTTAAACGTCAACTTTTTTTTTATCAAATTACTATAAAAAATTACTAATGGCGCTACTTGTACATGTAGTTAATGTAGTGACCTTAATTTGTCTGGGCAAAGCCGCCATTTTAGTTCACAGCACGAGGCTGTCTATTATAAAAAACAATTATGAGTATTTTTTGACAAAAAGTTATTGCTGCAGCAAACATTTGGCAAACAGTTTTTGACATGCCAGGTTCTCATCAGATTTGAGAGGCATTTTTCAACATCAATAAACATTATTAGATAAATTTTGAGAAATAATGTAGCCAAATTAGTCTATAAATACTAGAGAAAATTTTCACCTTTTTTTATTTTTTTTAAATTTCTGTGTTTTGTTTTTATCTGGGTTTTTTTTTCTTCTTTTTTTATCTCTGTGAATTTGACAAGTAATGTTTTGACAAATTTTTTTCGCAGCGTATTTTAAATATTTTTTTTGTTTTTTGTCAAATACGTACTATTATTTTTGTTATTAGGTATTTGATTGATTATTTTAAATAATTAAGCACATTTTTGTTTATTTAATTTTAATATTTTCTTTGACACGCTTTATCCATTTTTTTTATGTTTTGTTTTTTTTCTATTGTTTTAATAAATTTTATTAGTACACTTTTTTTAATTGGTATTAATTTCTTTTAGTTATTATTTCTTGTAACTTGTTTTTTGTTTACGTTAATATTTTTATATATTTTTTAATTCATCACTTTTTAAGACTTTCTTTTCTGGCGTTTTTTCTAAGCTTAGCTTTTACTTATACAATTATTTTTGGTAGCTAGATATAAGTTTTGGCTCCAAACATTTTTTCTATAATAATTTTTTTTAATTATTTTTTTAGATGGTTTTTTATTTTGTCATTAATTTGTATTATTTTCTTTGTTATTTTTAATTTATTTTTTTAAAATAATATTTAAGATACTAAAATTGGTCTTTTTCAATTTAATTTTTTTGTTGTTTTTGATCTGCAATCACTATTGTTTATACCTTTTTTTGGCTTAAAACTGCAATTTTTTGTGCTGTTGAAAAAAACTGATTAAAATATCATCTTCTCTACTTCTGGAATCTTTTTTTTTTTGTAAATAAAAATACAGTGATATTTATAATTTTAACTCTACAATTTTTTATTAAGTGTTTTTTTGTCTTTTTACAACATGTTTTAAATACCTCTATCAGACGTCTTTATAAAATACTTGATTTAATTTTTTTGACTAGACTTTGCCATAATATTTGTATTTTCTTTTTTTTTTACTTTAGGATTTTAACACTTTTATGTTAATTTAATTTTCAAACATTTTTTTGTGTGTTTTATTTGTTTTTTTTATCTAGATTACATTTTTATTCTTTTGTTTTAAAAATTTGTTTAATCTATTTCATTTGTTTTATAATTTTTTTTATATTTTTTTTCAACATTTTATAAATTTTCCAAGAGTGCTCTATTTATTTCATATTTTTACAACTCATATCTTGTCTAGTAGAAAACATTTGATGTTTTAAGGTAAAATATGACAGTTTGACAGTTGTGTCTCAAAAAATTTAAGGCTAAGATTATTTATTTAGATAGCGACAAAAGTAAATATGTTGTTAAAATTATAAAATAACTTTTTGTCATTTACTTTCAATTACATTGATTGTCATTATATTTGTGATCTATTAGAAAATGTTAATGAACCAGTGCATGCATCTACGCAACATCTAAATACAGTCAACATCTATAAGCTAAAAATCGCCATAAATTAATATTGTCGCTACCGTACGTACATGGTACACAGGGTTCTCTAAGACTTACAAACAATTTTTTCAACTGTTAGCGTTATTTTTACCACTTTATTAATTATTTTACAGTGTAGTGTTTTACAGGAAAACAACATAGAAAAGCTTGTTATGCTAAGTCTTTTGGAGGAAGAAGAAGCTGCTGAAAGATGTCAAAGTATGAGCTAACCCAATTGTTTATAAGTTGGTTTTAAACAAAATTTAAAAAAAAAAACTGTTTGCTTAGTTATTTATTAAAAAATAAATATTATGTTTAGGGATATTTATCTTTGATTGCAGGGTTCAAGATTGTACATGCAAAATTACATAAAGCAGGCTATTGGGTATTATTTTTGGATAATATAAAGAAATATTAATTTTTTTTTTATTACAACTAAAGAATATATTATAATTGAAAAGAAATTATAGCAAATTCTGACTTGGGTCGACTTTTATGCACCATAATTAAACTGAAATTTTAACAATATAATGTATCAATAAACAAAACCTAATTTGGTGTATAACCTATATCTCAAAAAACTATTTGGTATGATGTTATAATTTAAAACAGTTTATATTTATTTTAAATATATATTTTTATTTATTATAAATATACAGTGCTTCCCAGCAAACATGAGCCTTGAAAAATATGCAATCTAAATCAGCAAATTCAGGCTCAGCCAATCATAAGCTCAAAAAAGATGAGGTGCGGTGTGAAGCGCCTCCAGGCCACGCCTCTCCAGGACTCATGTTTGCTTAGAAGCACTGTATCTATTTTTTTTTAAATTTCATTACAGTTGATAACATTTTTATATATAATTAGTCAACATCCAGTTTTTTAAAATTTCCGTAAAAGCCTAATAAGTCATCATTAACCAGTTTTTCGGGTCGTAAACTTTCATCAACACGAAAGTGATCTAATTGATCAAAACGGCTTTCATATTCCACAAATTTCTCCTGAAGCATTTCTAAAAATAAAAAAAAACAAAATATTTAACCTCAAACATTAAATAACATTTTTTTCTGCGCAGCATAGTTTGCGCAAGACTTAGGCATGCGCATTGACGAAACACAAGGAATTTGTGCCTAAATTTAAGAATATTTGTTACTTGGTGTCATAATTTTGGTTAGGTTTGACGCTATAAAACAAAAATTTCGTAACCATGTTAATCGTAATAGCTTACATTAGCTATTATTATCATAATTATCGTAAAATTATGTAAACGGTTTGTCATTGTGAAATAAAGTTGTTGTGTCACAAAATTCTATTTACTTGGTAAAATTAAAAAAAATATATATTTTTTAGTTTTTGGCAAAATTTGATCATTTTGCCAATTTGTAACAATTTTTTTGCCAACTAGTAAACGTTTTTTGATTCCAAAGTCTATTTTGATATCTGGCAGCATATTTTTAACTTAAAATTGACAGATAATGCGTCAACTGTCAACATCAAGTGACAACCAACTTTAGACTTTTAGAACTACATCGAAATAATCTAGTTACATGCAGGAATTTTCTTAAAACTTGGCGTTCTGAGAAATATTTTTTTGTTGACATAGATATAGTTATAATTTAATAAAATGAATAAGTTATTTTTTTTTTTCGAAGTTGAGTCAGTTTAACGAGCTCATTATTATTTTTAATTTGTTGTATTTTGTAGAGGACTTTTTAGATGTTTTTAATTTTTAGAGGTTGGTGTTGGCGTACATAGCTGTCAAGAAAATAATTACCTACGTTAATGTCAAAAATATCTTATCTATGGATTATCTTAGAAAGATTATTTTAGTGGTTTAAATTGAGACTTTGGTAAACCAGTTGGCCAAGCGAAAGTACGACGAATCTTGGTCGACAAGGTACTTTGCTACAGAAATGTTAGGTTATTTCGTATTTATCATGTAATAAATTTTGAATCGTTGCTTGGGCTCGTTTCCAAATCTTGTGAACCGCCTAAATTCTGCCCTTCTTTTTCGTGTTAATTTTCGTTAATAATAAAGCAAATTACGTCAAGCAAAAACTTTTGAAGTAAATTTTTAATCAAATGACTCGTTGCTGTTACCAACCGTTAGCAACGAAATTTTTAAGATCTTAAAAATTAAAATTTATTTAGGTGAGAGAAACGCAATCTCAAAAGGACACTTTTTATAAGACACATTGGCGTACGTGTTTTATAGAAAACTTGCCAGGGGCTTGTTTTATACCGCGTAAAATCAAATTTTATAAAAGTAGCTTTTTTTACGTAACAGAGCGAGTTAAAAATATTACCATTTAGCTCCATGAGAGATGGCCCTTTGCCACCATAATCTTTAGGTAAATCATCTTCACTTAAAATTTCTTTTAAAATTGAATCATCATTGCAAACATGTATCTAAAAACAAAATCATCTTATTGGTAATTATTTTCCAACCGTGCATATTTTATTTCCAATAATTTTTTGAGTGTATTTACAAATACGTATTACGGACCTGTTTTAAAAATTTTTGAAAAAACAATACGGGAAATAAAATATGTTCACAAATGGTACTCAGGTAGAGAATCCCAGGACGCTTTCAAGAGTTTGAAATAAAGTAAAAGATGGAATTGAAGGCTTGGTACACTATA
Organism: Lagria hirta; assembly: GCA_947359425.1. Taxonomy (NCBI): domain Eukaryota; kingdom Metazoa; phylum Arthropoda; class Insecta; order Coleoptera; family Tenebrionidae; genus Lagria; species Lagria hirta. The sequence continues at coordinate 8,055,270 of OX375803.1, read as the reverse complement.
TAAACACAGAAAGTTGCTATAATACATAGCAACCATTAATTAAACGTTAAAACCAATAGAAATAGTATATTACACTACAAGGGCAGAAAGTTGAAATTCCTGCACTGCGCGCCATAATGCCCGAGGCGGAGCCGATGCAGCTCTACCAGTGCATGAAAGATACGCTTTCTGCCGTGGAATCGCAGCCAAAACCACGTACTTTCGACTGGGGTAGCAAGAAAATAATTTTTTTTATCAATTATGAGTGGAAAAATGTGCTGCAAAAAATACTGAATAATTTCCGTCTTGCTGGAAATAAAAAAAAATTATCGGAATAATTTTGTGATTATCATGGAAAAGTCTGGAAATCTCAGTGTCTGATTGGTTCATATAAACATCGTTAGATTCTCAAAATAAAACTTACTCTTCCAAATATTTTTGGTTTAACAACAGATTTTACCATTGCCAAAATAGTTGTTATAATTGATGGACAATTGATGTAATAAATAGCCTTAACTCGCAAAGAAAAAACATTCTGAGCAATAGAAAACCCCTTAGCAATGATGCTTGGTGTTGCAGTTTTCAACATCTCAACAGAAAGATTACTAAAATCATTGATATAAATATCGCCGACCATGCAATCTTCTTGAAGTCGTATCTCAAAGACATTATTTATATATTTGTAGAGATCTATGGTATTATATGTTTTTGTTAATCCTTTCATAAATACAACTCTGTACATTCCATCTACAAGATTTGGAAGTGCTACAAACATGCTAAAATAGAAAAAAAAAATTCTACACTGATTCAAAATCAAATTTTTTTATATGTTGACAATCGAGAAAACTGACCATTTCTGGGCCAGCCGAGAAAAAATAAATCAGATTTTCTCCGCCCGACGTCGCTGTTTTAAATTCGCTTGTTTTGTGAAACTTAAATTGTGTTAATCACAAAGGAAGATTAATTCATAGATCTTTGACATCTGTCAAGGTTTGATATTACCAATTGGCCGTAATAAGCTAAATAATGTCTAAACTATGGCTGCAAAGTGGTTTTTTAGGCTCTGAAAAGTGGCGAGCTTCGCCTTCGGCTCGCCGTCCTTATCTTTTCTAAAAATAGCACTTGGCCGCCTAGGTATACAATATACTATTTACCATGTTTCTGGAAAGCGTTGTAAATGTGGTAATTTTGGATTACATTTTGTATACACATCTGGAATTTTTGATCTTATTGTGTAATAATTATCAATTTTTTGCTTTGTTTTTTCAATACTGAATTTGTTCAAAACAAGAAAACATCTAATCTGGGCTTCATCTAAGAGAAATAAGGGTTATACAAGATTCATTATAATAATAATAATAAATTACTTAATATTTCTGGAAGATGGGGTTGGGTTTTAAGCCATTCTAATATAATTTTGACATTTTCTTCCACATCTGATTGGTTTTTATTATACGATTTATAAATTTTCAGTCTTGTATCTTCGCTTATTTTGAACATTTTAAACTAACAAGGCTAAAAATGTGATTACCAATTTATATTCTTGCTTTCAAGGCTGTGCAAAATAAAATTATTTTGTTGCTAATTTTATTAAATTATTTTGTTTATTTGTATTAATTTAAATTATATTTATTCAATTTCATTATATAAAAATTTCGTGTGAAATGAATATTTTTTATAAAAAAGCAATTAATTATTGAATTATAATTATATACAACATTAAGAGAAAAAAATATTAAAAATTTATCAAAATTCTGTGAAAAATGATGAAATATTTAAATAAACCGTAAAGATTTATTAAATTGTTTTTCGTACTTAGGACTTATTTCATAATATCATGAATAATTAATTTATGGGTTTTAATATTATTTTATTTTGGAGTCTGACAGACTACTGATATTAATCTAATTGCTTGGTTAATTATAGTTTGTTGTTTTAACTAACTGAGATAATGAGTTTAATTGCTTATTATTTCACAATTATAATATTATTTTAATCAAAAAAAATTTATATAAAATTATAGTATTAAATTGCAACTATGTATTTGTATTAATGAACAATAAATTACATTGTTTTTAAAATGCGTTTTTGTTAAATTTGTAAACAAAGCGCCGCTCAGTACCTAGCTGTGACATTTTTTAAAAAAAAATTACATTTAATTTAGTACTTGCAAGGATAACACAAAATTGTACTATTTTTTTTTATATAAAACATTGATAGCCGCAGGTAAGCCCATGGTATTCTTCACTAGGTTTGGCTTGGCGTCAACTCGCTCGCGGCACCGAGCGACGGAGCTTGAATACTTGGCTTTTATAATTTTTATTTCAATGTTTTCAAAAAGAACAAAAACAATTTTAAAAAATATGTTAAAATTTTTTGAAAATTGTATTGAGTAAAAATGTTATTTAATGTGCTCAAAAATTTTTAAGAACATTTAGAACAATTTTTAAAAGTGTTTTATCAAATGTTTTTATAAAATTTTTAAATGTTTTTGAAAATTTCAAACAATTAAGTATGATTAAGAAAGACTTAAACTACATTGTTAATTGCACTGCATAAATCAGGTAAATTTTGTTAAAATCCTTGATTTACATGAATTTTTAAAACACTAAAAAAATTTTAAAAAAATAAGCGCTTTTAAAGGAAATTTTTAAATTTGCTCTAAATTAAAATTAAATTTATTATGAAATATTTCATTTTGTAAATTTTTGGGGTTTTAAAAAAATTTACAATATTTAAAAAAATTAATATAATTTAAATTTTATTGTAAAAGTTTAGACAATTTGTCAAAACCTTAAACATTTTTTAACAATTTTAAATAATTTTTATAAAATTTAAAGTAGTTTTAGAAAATTTTGAAATACGTGATAAAAGTCTTAAAGTAATTTCAAGTGCTTTTAAAAATTTTTAAACGGTTTTTTAAAAATATAAAATAATTAAAGTTTTTTTCAAATAAAATAAACCGTTTTTAAAAAATTTAAACTAATTTTGAAATTCTATAAATTTCCAATAAAAAGTTTAGATTCAATTAATTTTTTAAAAACTATTTTTAAACTTTAATAGATTTTTTAAAAATGTTTCAAACATGAAAAGTTGATTTAAAAAAAATTAAATAAAATTAAAAAAAAATGTTTTCTATAAATTTTTCTTAATGTTTTTAAGAATATTGTAAACAATTTTAAAAGTGTTTAAGAATTGTAAAATGTTTTTAAAATTATTTAAGCAATTTTTAAAGAATATATTAATACTATGATATTTTTTTTAACTTTTTAAAAAGACATAATTATTGTGTTTTATTATCTTATTTCGTCTTATTTCAAGCTTTTGTTAAATTACTTTTAATGTTTTTTTAGCTTTATTCTATCTCTCTCTCTCTTTTATTAAGTGTTTTTTCTATATTTTTTTTACAATTTAAAAGTTTTTTTTATTTTATCATTCATTTTTTTATATTTTTTTTTTACTCAGCTTTTATTTGGCTTTTTCTCCTAGTTATTATTTTTTTGCACATTTTTGAGATTATGGATTCTGGCTTTGATTCTAAACCTAGCAATTTTTTGTTCGTTTTGGTTTAATTTACTTTTTTTTAAAATTTTATATTTATTTTTGCTTTATACCAATCTTTCTAATGATTATTTAACGTTATTTTAATTTATATTTATTGATATTTTAATAATTTTGTATTTGTTTTAAAATAGTAATTTAAGAAAGACTAAAACTTGTGCACTTTTGCAACTTTTGCATTTTTTTTATTGTTATTTATATAACAACTTTTTAAACACACAATCTTGCTTGTTTAAGCTATATCATTTGCAACCATCAATATTTTTTTGTCAGTAACCGTTTTGCTGTGCTTTTTCTAACATTTTCTCCAAGTCATTCACACAGCCACAAAAAAATGTTTAGTCTAATTTTTGACTTTTGATTTGTTTTTCAGTTTTTTTCACATTTTTTTTTTCTGATTTTTATTTTTGTTCTATTTGCCAGTATCACATGCGGTTTTTAAGTCTAAAAACAGCGTAAACAGTTTACTTTTGTTTTTCTTATGTTTGAGATATGATAAACATGTCGCATCCAACAAGATTATTTTCCACTGGTACTTCATTGTCTTTTTTCAATATTTTATCATTTTTAATGTTTTATCTTATTTCAACTGCTTTTACCTCTAGTTTTTATTATGTTTTTTTTGTTTATTTTCATTGCTTTGTTTTATTTTTGAACACTTGTTTTAATTTTTTTCTCTGTTATTTTGAAGTGTATTACGTTGTGCAGCTTTCTTTATCCTTCGTATTTTTTATTTTTATTTTTGCCTTAAGATTTTTTTTATGTTTTAACGTACTTATCTCTTTCTACAACGTCTCCCATTTCTATTGCTGTCAGTGTTTTTTTTAGTTAATTCTTTTATTTATCCAAAGCTTTTGGATAAATAAATTATTTATTTTACTATGCACTATTTTTGTTTTACTTTGTTTTTGGAAGTTTTTTATTTCACATTTATGTTTATTTTTAGTTGAAAAATATTTATGATTTGAACTAATTTTGAAATTCTATAGATTTTTAATAAAAAGTTTAGAGTATTTTTAATGATTTTATATATTTTTTTAATTATTTACAAATTTTAATAGATTTCTAAAAAATGTTTAAAATTTTTACAAAAAATTCCAATAATTGTTTTTAAAAAACTCATCAATTAAATTGTAAATTTAAAAAAAAATTATATAAAATTTAAAAAAAGTGTTAGTTTTTCCTAATTTTTTTTTAAGTTTTTAAGAATATTGTAAACAATTTTAAAAGTGTTTAAAAATTATAAAATGTTTTTTAAATTGTTCAAGAAATTAATACAAAATATATTATTATTTTGAAATTTTTTTAAAATTTATTAAAAGACTATATAATTAAAAAAATGCTTTGTGTTTTTATTTCTTTCTTATTTTGTCTTATTTCAAACTTTTGATAAATTAATAATTTTTTTAGCTTTATTCTATCTCTCTCTTCTATATATATGATTTTTTGTATTTTTTTTACAATTTAAAACTTTTGTTTGTTTTTTATCTATTTTTTTATAGTTTTTTTATTTTGTTCTTGTTTGATTTTTTCTATAAGTTTATTATTTTCGCTTTATATCATAATAATTTCTAATGATAATTTAACGCTGTTTTAATATACATTTATATTTTGCTATTAAAGGGTTTTTGTATTTGTTCTAAAATAGTATTCCAAGTAAGACTAAAACTTGTGCACTTTTGCAACTTTTGCATTTTTTTTATTGTTATTTATATAATAATTTTTTAAACACACAATCTTGCTTGCTTAGGCTATATCATTTGCAACCATCAATATTTTTTTGTCAGTAACCGTTTTTCTGTGCTTTTGCTAACATTTTCTCCAAGTCATTACCAGAGCCACAAAAAAATGTTTAGTCTAGTTTTTGACTTTTGTTTTATGTTTTTGTTGTTTTTCAGTTTTTTTCACATTTTTTCTTCTAATATTTCACTTTTTTTCTATAAGAGCTTACTTTTGTTTTCCTTATGTTGAGACATGATATACCTGTCGCATCCAGCAAAAATATTTTCTACTATTTTTTCATTGTCTTTTTTCAATATTTTATCATTTTTAATGTTTTATCTTTATTTCAACTGCTTTTATCTCTTGTTTTTATCATGCTTGTTTTTTATGCTTATTTTTATTGCTTTGTTTTATTTTTGTACACTTGATTTAATTTTTTTCTCTGTTATTTTGACGTGTATTACGTTGTGCAGCTTTCTTTATCCTTCGTATTTTTTATTTTTATTTTTGCTTTATGATTTTTTTTATGTTTTAACGTACTTATCTCTTTCTACACCGTCTCCCATTTCTATTGCTGTCAGTGTTTTTCTTAGTTAATTTTTTTATTTATCCAAAGCTTTTGGATAAATAAACTATTTATTTTACTATGCACTATTTTTGTTTTACTTTGTTTTTGGAAGTTTTTTATTTCACATTTATGTTTATTTTTAGTTGAAAAATATTTATGATTTGAACTAATTTTGAAATTCTATAGATTTTTAATAAAAAGTTTAGAGTAATTTTTAATGATTTTATATTTTTTTTTTAATTATTTACAAATTTTAATAGATTTCTAAAAAATGTTTAAAAATTTTTACAAATAATGAAAAATTCCAATTGTTTTTAAAAAATTCATCAATTAAATTGTAAATTTAAAAAAAAATTATATAAAATTTAAAAAAAGTGTTAGTTTTTTATAATTTTTTTTTAAGTTTTTAAGAATATTGTAAACAATTTTAAAGGTGTTTAAAAATTATAAAATGTTTTTTAAATTATTTAAGAAATTAATACAAAATATATTATTATTTTGAAATTTTTTTAAAATCTATTAAAAGACTATATAATTAAAAAAATGCTTTGTGTTTTTATTTCTTTCTTATTTTGTCTTATTTCAAACTTTTGATAAATTAATAATTTTTTTAGCTTTATTCTATCTCTCTCTTCTATATATATGATTTTTTGTATTTTTTTTACAATTTAAAACTTTTGTTTGTTTTTTATCTATTTTTTTATAGTTTTTTTATTTTGTTCTTGTTTGATTTTTTCTATAAGTTATTTCATTATTATGAATTCAGGCTTTGTTTCTAAAAATAGCAACTTTTTGCTCGTCTTTGTTTTATCGTTTTTTTTTCAACAATTAAGTATGCTTGTAAAAGACTTATATCGCATTGTTAATTGCATTGGATAAATTAAGTAATTTGTATTAAAATCTTTGATTTGCATGAATTTTTAAAACCAAAAAAAAAATATTGGTAAAAAATGCACTTTTAAAGCAAATTTTTAAGTTAAAATGAAATATATTCTAAGGATTTTCACTTTGTTAAAACAGTGAAAAAAAACCTAAAACTTTTCAATACCTATGCATTTTAATAATGTTTTAAATATTTTAGTTTTTATAATTTTTTTTTCAAATAAAATAAACAGGATTAAAAAACATTTAAACTAATTTTGAAATTCTATAAATTTTTAATAAGAAGTTTAAAGTTGTTTTAATGATTTTATAATATTTTTTTTTAATTATGTACAAATTTTAATCGATTTCTTAAATGTTTAAAAATTTTTACAACTAATGAAAAATTTCAATTGTTTTTAAAAAATTCATAAATTAAACTGTAAATTTAAAAAAAATATATAAAATTTAAAAAAAGTGGTAGTTTTTTATAATTTTTTTTAATGTTGTTAAGAATATTGTAAACAATTTTGAAAGTATTTAAAATTCATAAAATGTTTTTTAAATTATTTAAGAAATTAATACAAAATATATTAATTTTTTGAAAATTTTCTAAAATTTTTCAAAAGACTATATAATTAAAAAAATGCTTTGTGTTTTTATTTCTTTCTTATTTTGTCTTATTTCAAACTTTTGATAAATTAATAATTTTGTTAGCTTTATTCTATCTCTCTCTTCTATATATATATGATTTTTTGTATTTTTTTTACAATTTAAAATTTTTGTTTGTTATTTGTTTATGTTCTTATAGTTTTTTTACTTTGTTTTTGTTTGATTTTTTCTCTAAGTTATTTCATTATTATGAATTCAGGCTTTGTTTCTAAACCTAGCAACTTTTTGTTCGTCTTTGTTTTATTTTTTTTTTAAATTCTATATCTATTTTCGCTTTATTCCATAATAATTTCTAATGATAATTTAACGCTGTTTTAATAAACATTTATTGATATTTTGCTATTAAAGGGTTTTTGTATTTGTTCTAAAATAGTATTCCAAGTAAGACTAAAACTTGTGCACTTTTGCAACTTTTGCATTTTTTTTATTGTTATTTATATAATAATTTTTTAAACACACAATCTTGCTTGCTTAGGCTATATCATTTGCAACCATCAATATTTTTTTGTCGGTAACCGTTTATCTGTGCTTTTGCTAACATTTTCTCCAAGTCATTACCAGAGCCACAAAAAAATGTTTAGTCTAGTTTTTGACTTTTGATTTATGTTTTTGTTGTTTTTCAGATTTTTTTCACATTTTTTCTTCTAATATTTTACTTTTTTTCTATAAGAGTTTACTTTTGTTTTTCTTATGTTGAGACATGATATACATGTCGCATCCAGCAAAAGTATTTTCTACTATTTTTTCATTGTCCTTTTTCAATATTTTATCATTTTTAATGTTTTATCTTATTTCAACTGCTTTTATCTCTTGTTTTCATTATGCTTGTTTTTTATGCTTATTTTTATTGCTTTGTTTTATTTTTGAACACTTGTTTTAATTTTTTTCTCTGTTATTTTGAAGTGTATTACGTTGTGCAGCTTTCTTCATCTTTCGTATTTTTTATTTTTATTTTTGCTTTATTTTTATTTTAATGTTTTAACGTACTTATCTCTTTCTACACTGTCTCCCAATTCTATTGCTGTCAGTGTTTTTTTAGTTAATTTTTTTATTTATCCAAAGCTTTTGGCTGTTTTTATTCTACTTTAATGCTCAATTTATTCTACTATGCACTATTTTTGTTTTTCTTTGTTTGTTTTTGGAGGTTTTTAATTTCACATTGATGTTAATTTTTAGTTGAAAAATAATTATGATTATTAAACAAAAACGCAAACATGAAAAGTCATTGATGAAGGAAACTTAGTATATACATAAATTGATAAGTGCACGCTCACAATTTATACTGTGCGTTCATAAACTACTTTGATCAACTCTTGATATGGAATTTTGAACGTGTGTTAATTTTTTGATCAGTTCATACGCAGAAACGTACGATATTATTAAACGAAATAATTATACTATGGAAGACAATAAAAATCTGTCTTGCTAAATTACACAGCAAGAGTTGATCTAAATAATTTATGATCGGTATTTTTTTATTATTACCTACATTAGTTGGATTATTGTGGCATATGTTGTCGCTTGTTGTTTCTGCTTCTAATTCCACCCTCTTCACAAACACGTTCAACGCGAAATTTCCGAAAGAATTATTAAAAGAAAGATTTTGGGCACGCCGGTTTAAGGGTGGATTTTATGGTATGTTCTTAGTTAGGGTCACGCATGACGGCACTTACACGTCGAGAACAACTCAACTAGGGGCTGTAACGCGAATAGGGTTGTAATTTTCTTCGTCCTTTTCTAACATTAAGCATCAAACAAGGATAATCGTATTACTGTCTTTTGTCTTCTCGGAAAGTAATTGTACAGATTATCAATTAAGCAGCCAATTAGTTCCAAACTAGACAAATTAGTGTCACTTTTGATTGGTTTAAATCGTTTTGCAAGAAAGAATAACTGAAAAAGGGTGGAAAATCACATTCTCATGCTGACTTTGATGAATTCTTCATTTCTTGGAGATTTCAGCTACAAAGCACCCTCCGTTTGCTGTCTAACGTCGCGTAAACACCAAATAATGCAAAGAGGGTGCTTTTTACACATTCTTCGATAAAACAAACAAAAAAAAAGTTTTAGATGTAGGGGTGTGATGGGCTTTGGATACAGTTTTTAAACATTTAGGCCATGACAACTTGAGATGTTTTTTTTTGAATTGTACAGAATCACCACATTGAACTTCTTTCTGTACTTACTAATTTAATTAAATTGTTTAAAAAAAATAGATAAAAATATTGCAAAGATATCGTTGACATATCTAACCTATACATTAAAAACATAATATGGAGAACAACGCTACTTGAAATAAAAAAAACAAATTTTTATGTTGTTCTAACCTAACAAAGTTATTCTTTATTCTTATCTTTATTTTTGCATCTTATGTTTTATTGTTTTTTTTTTATTTATTTATAGTTTATTATTTTTTTTTATTTATTTTTTATCTATTCTGCTACTTATTTATTCGTTTTTTTTGTTTGTTAATTTTTTTCATTTTTTTTAGTTTTTCTTTGAACTTAAATTGTTTATCCTCTTTAGTTTTATTCTTCTGTTTTTTTGTAGTTTTTTTATCTTTACGAGCTAGGTTATTGTGTTACCAAATGTTGAATGCCTTTGACATTTTTAATAATATAGAATTATTATATATTTTTTTGTTAATTTTACAATGATTTTCTTTTTCAGTTTTTGGTGAAATCTTAATTTTTTGACAAACTCTTACTATTAAGTCGACTATAGTTCTTGATTTTCATCTTTTTGTCAACTATATCTCTCTAACAACTTCACTGTCTTTATGTTTTCTACCAGACGTGACAAATAAAAAAATAATTTAGGCACAATGTTTTCTTTTCTTGATTTTTTTTCTATTTTGCAACTTGTTTTTTTTTTGGTATTTATTTTGTTTTTTTTGCGTTAGATTGTTATCTCCGAAAAAATTTTCTATATTTTAGAAATATTTAAGATGTCTTTATATTATAGATGAGCAATTTTGAAAAAAAGAATATAAAAACTAAAATTTTATATAAAATAGAGCTTAATCCAAATTTGACAAATGAACTTCTTAACTCTTATTGGTGGCAACTTACAAGATAATCATGTTTCGGTATGTCTGAATTTTGATGTTTTTACACTTTTACAAGTTATAAAATGACCCAAAAAAGTTTTTAAGGATTAAAAAATTAATTTGAACCAAAGAAAATACAATTTATTGTTTCTAATCAAGAAGAAACCTTGAGGCACTATTTTTTGTTAGAATTTCATAAACTACAACACAAGTACTGATATTTTTTACAGATTGTACAATCTCTGGTACTCTTTAAGTAAAAAAATCGGAATTAATTATGACTTTTGCGTCGAAATTACAAACATATACTTAATTAATTGTAAATTTTCTTACAATAATGCGCTTGCGTGCATAATGCCGTTGACCATATTATACATTCAATCGGTACTACATTGGATAAAGTCCCAAACAGTAATTTGTCACAGAAAACTCAAAACTGCACTAATTAAACGGTAATCTGTGTTTTACGTGACATGACAACCTCTTTTTCACTGTTGCTAAAATCATGTTGCTTTTGTGGTGGTTGTCTTCTGGCTTCAAAAGCGTTTCAACTGGTGCTTTGGTGCGTTTAGGAAAGCATGGTTTTCTAACTTTACATCTTGATAAGTTTTTCTTGTTATTGCTACATTAGTCAGTGTATAATGTAAAACTAAAAATTTTTTTTTGTTTATTTCAGAAATTTTCGCATTGACCGATGTCTCAGTAATCATCCCCCAAGCCGTGAACATCATGGACACCGTCACTCTCCAATGCCGCTTCAACCTCCAGGGAGAGCCGCTCTACACCGTAAAGTGGTATAAGGGCATGCAAGAATTTTTTCGATACATTCCAAAAGAACTTCCCAACACTCAAGTGTTTGCATTGCCGGGAATTAATGTTGATGTGAGTATGCAGCGCTTGCATTCATTATCATCCCCTTTTAAGAAAAAAAAAATAAACAAGTTAAGTTGATAAAATAATTGCAAATCTTCTTAAGCCTATGATAATCATGTTAGTTATAAGCGCGCAGCAAAGGCCCAAATTTCTTCACTTTAATTAGATTTCTTTGAGCCGAGCCATCCTTGAAGAAACGAGGGGATAAAGAGCAGAAATGGGATCAACGTGGCTGAAAACTGCTTTAATGTAATATTTTTTACGTTGTGGTGGTGACACAGACAGAAATTAGGCTGTTGACGTGTAAAAAAAATTAAATAAAGTTGTTTTTGGTTTTCTACAGGCTTAAAACCAAATTTTTACTAAATGTGGCTTACTTTTTAGAATTTTTTATTATTTTTTGTATTTTTTTTTAATTTTTTTTGAATTTTTAGTTTTTTTGCGTTAGTTATATTTGAAACATCTTAGTGGTTAATTGTTTTTTTTTATTATTTTATAACTGTCTTATATTTCTACTTTTGTAATCTTTGATTCATTTTTTTCATGATTTTTTTTTTGCTTTTAATTTTCTTATAATGTTGATGTTTATCATATTTTTTATGCTTATTATTTTGTTGTTTTATCATATTTTTTCTTGTAATGTTGTATACTATTTATTATATTTTTTTTGCTTCTTTTCGTCATAGTTATTAATTATTGTTTGTGTTTTTTTTTTCTCTGTTAAGTTTACTTATTTATTATGTTGATTTTTTTCTCAATGTTTATTGTTTTAACTTTTTCATAATATCTTTTTCATGTGGCACTTTGTATGTTAGGCGATTTGCTATTTTTGTCTTTATGTGATTTTTTCAGAATTTTTTTATTATTATTATTAAAAATTTTTTTATAATGTTTTTTTGTGTAGAAATTTTGCAAGTCAGCTGCATTCAGTAAATATTTTTACTTTTTTTTTGTTGAGATTTTCTTATGTTTTTTCTCTTTTTTTTTACGGTTTTTGTTTTATTTTTGCATTATTTTTGCTCTACGAGTCTTGTCTGCCGGTTATAGAATGTTTTTTTTTGCTTACTATTTTTTTTAAAATACATTTTTGTTATTTTTGAGTTTTCTTGATAACTATTGTTGTGCGTAATTAACAATTAAAGAATATACTTGTAAATTAAGTTTAACATAATATGTTTTTTTTAGATATGGTTACAATATATATTGGTAGATATTGACAATTTTAATTTATTTGGTGTAATAGTTTCATTGGTTTAGCAGTAATATTTGTAACAAATTATAAATTTTTTATAAGCAAACTGTTTTTTTTTTGTTTGTTTTTTTAACTCTTTTTTTTTAATTTTTTTCTCTATTTCTTAAATCATCATAAGAGTTTATTTCTCTTTTTTATAGTTTATTTGATTTTTATTTTGTTTTTAGGAATTTTGCAATTTTGTTTTTTACGTAACAAATGTTTTTTTTTGTTGTTTGATCGTTTTCTTGTGATCAGATTTTTTTAAACTGTTTTTTTTTAATCATCTATTAGTTTGGCTTTTGTTTCGGCTTTTCTTCACTTTTTTTTGAGTTGTAAATAAAACACTTTTGTTATTTTAATTTTTTTTATAAACATTATTCTTAAGGGGAATTTATGGCACGATTTGTTTTAGATATTGCAAAAATATAATCTGAATTATTGTTCAGCTTGTTAAATCATTTAGGAGAATCCTACATTGATTAATTATCAAAAGGATTATTTGTTTACTTTATAACTTTGTCAAAAACCTGTCACTTGTCACTTTTTATATAATATCTGCAAGATTTTTTGAGTGCTGAATAGTTTAAATTTTTTTTATACTTTTTAAACAGAAAAAATTCGAATAACTAGAAGTAAATAGATTGGACTTACTGTTTTGTTGTAAGCTTTCTAGTTTTTTTCCGTTTAATTTCTTAGTTTTTTTTTTCTTAAGGTATCATGTATCATGACGCTTTTTTTATTTTTTTTTTGTTTTTTTTTTTGAGGAATATTACATTTTTTTTTTGAGTAGCAAATACTTTTTTGGCTATTGATTGTTTACTTGAGTTTAGTTTTTTTTTACTAATTATGTATGTTTTTTTCATTTTTCAAATCATCTATTACTCTGAATATACGATTTTTTGTGTTTTATTTTTCTATTTATTTTTTTTGCAGTTATGAAGAGCACATTTTTGATATTTTAATTTGTTTTTTGATAAAGATTATTTTTTAGGAGAATTTAAGGCATGTTTTGTTTTGGATATTGCAAAAATTGAAATCTGTCATTTGCCACTTAATAATTATAATTATTTTTCATACTTATTTAACAAAAAAATACAATAACTATTGATTCTAATAGTAATATAAATTATAATTATAATGTTGTTTTCAGTTATCTAATTTTACTTTCTGTTTATTTTCTTAATTCGATTTTTATATTTTTTTCTTAAATTATCATGAGGCTTTAATGAACTTTTTTTATTAATTTTTTTTTGTTTTTTAGAAATCATGCAATTGTTATTTTGTAGCAATTTCCTTTTGTTTATTGATCGTTTTCTTGTACTTAGTTTTTTGTAAATTTTGTATGTTTTTTTCAAATCATCTATTAATGTGAATATACAATTTTTTTAGTTTTATTTTTCTATTTTTTTTTGCAGTTATGAAGAGCACATTTTTGTTATTTTAATTTTGTTTTTTGATAAAGATTATTTTCTAGGAGAATTTAAGGCATGTTTTGTTTTGGATATTGCAAAAATTGAAATCTTTCATTTGTCACTTAATAATTTTAATTATTTTTTGAACTTATTTAACAAAAAAAATACAATAACTATTGATTCTAATAGTAATATAAATCATAATTATTATGTTGTTTTCAGTTATCTAATTTTTTTTTCTGTTTATTTTCCTAATTTGATATTTATTTTTTTTTTCTTAAATTATCATGAGGCTTTAATGAACTTTTTTTATTAACTTTTTTTTGTTTTTTAGGAATCATGCAATTGTTATTTTGTAGCAATTTTTTTTTGTTTATTGATCGTTTTCTTGTACTTAGTTTTTTATAAATTTTGTATGTTTTTTTCAAATCATCTATTAATGTGAATATACGATTTTTTTAGTTTTATTTTTCTATTTTTTTTTGCAGTTATGAAGAGCACATTTTTGTTATTTTAATTTGTTTTTTGATAAAGACTATTTTTTAGGAGAATTTAAGGCATGTTTTGTTTTGGATATTGCAAAAATTGAAATCTGCCATTTGTCACTTAATAATTATAATTATTTTTCATACTTATTTAACAAAAAAAATACAATAACTATTGATTCTAATAGTAATATAAATTATAATTATTATGTTGTTTTCAGTTATCTAATTTTTTTTTCTGTTTATTTTCCTAATTCGATTTTTATTTTTTTTTCTTAAATTATCATGAGGCTTCAATGAACTTTTTTTTATTAATTTTTTTTTGTTTTTTAGGAATTATGCAATTTTTATTTTGTAGCAATTTTTTTTTGTTTATTGATCGTTTTCTTGTTCTTAGTTTTTTGTAAATTTTGTATGTTTTTTTCAAATCATCTCTTAATGTGAATATACAATTTTTTTAGTTTTATTTTTCTATTTTTTTTTGCAGTTATGAAGAGCACATTTTTGTTATTTTAATTTGTTTTTTGATAAAGATTATTTTTTAGAAGAATTTAAGACATGTTTTGTTTTGGATATTGCAAAAATAGAAATCTGTCATTTGTCACTTAATAATTATAATTATTTTTCATACTTATTTAACAAAAAAAATACAATAACTATTGATTCTAATTGTAATATAAATTATAATTATTATGTTGTTTTCAGTTATTTAATTTTACTTTCTGTTTATTTTCTTAATTTGATTTTTATTTTTTTTTCTTAAATTATCATGAGGCTTTAATGAACTTTTTTTATTAATTTTTTTTTGTTTTTTAGGAATTATGCAATTTTTATTTTGTAGCAATTTTTTTTTGTTTATGGATCGTTTTCTTGTACTTAGTTTTTTTGTTTTAATATTTTTGTATGTTTTTGTCTATTCATCTATTACTCTAAATATACACTGTTCAGTGTTTGTTTATGTTTTTTTTCATTTATATTTTTTTTAGTTATAAACTATCACACATATTTGTTATTTCGTTCTTTCGATAAAGATCATTATTAAAGACACTTTAAAACAGGTTATGTTTACAGTTTCAATTTATTTAGAAGTGTCCATCTTCTAGTGATATTTTTGTTATTGTTTTTATTTTCAATTTTCCAGCTTCTGAAAGCTATTAGAGCGTATACACATTGACAAAACAAGCTTGTTAATTGATAATTCTCTTTATTGACATAACCTAGATGACATGTGCAATTAGTATGTAAAATTAAAATAAACTGATTTAAATTTCTGTTCAACAGCAGTGAATTTATTCTGATTTTGTTTATACAATCAGAAAAGCAAAAAAAAATTGATTATCAAAGGGTTTTTATTTGTGTGTAGGACAAAATTTATTTACAGTTTAATTTTGAAAATTGCAAATACCCAGATAAATCAAGAAAATAAATACCTAGACAGATGTCTGTACAAGAAAAAATAACACTTAAAACAATAATTGTACGAATTTTTGTCTGTTTGTCTGTGCGTTTGTGCACGCTAATCTCAAAAACGGATTATTTAATTTAGATGTGATTTTCACTAATCTATTGTGGTAAGCTTTACTTAACATTTAGTGTTTGTTTTACGTCAATCGGTTTATAAATAAACAAATTGATAAGCTGTTTACCTGCCTGCCTATATTTTCATATTTTAGGGCTTAAAGGGTTTGTAAATACATATTGTATGTATTCAATAAAGTCCACTTTATAGTAAGGGTATGTTTTGCAATAACAATTTATAGCCCAAAGTCAGACGTTAAAAGTTGTGTCCAAGTAGTAGCTGTTTTTCGCACGGTTAGCTCTATGTGGACGTGCTAGCAATCCTGGCAGGCTATAAGCTTTCATCCACGTCTAATGTACAGTAAAGCGTTACTGTAAAGTAGATTTTTTTAAACACTTAAACGAGTGTGCTTATAATCCAAAATAAACCTAAATATATATCAAAAAAATGCTGCTTAAAGACAGCATAATGTACATTGTTTAGATCTACCCTTGGTGTGGAGTTTCACATGACCAATTTTTATTGTCAGTGATAGTATTATTGCCGGCCAATCGTCAAAGCTTGTCTATAAAATTGTAAGTTTCTGCGTATGAACTAATCGTTTAAAATTCCATAGCAAGAGTAGATCTAAATAATTTATAAACGTATTTGTTCTAAATGAGATGAACCAAAACAAATGATTGGGAATGAAACGTAGCAAAAGACTCTATTAATCCGCCCCGAATCTATTAGCTTTAAGTAAGCATCCCTAGGGATTACATTTTGCTAAAATATATATCTCTGAATCGTTAGAAATTCTCTATCGATTAGTAATTTAATTCTCTATTTTGCTGCAACCGCACAACGTTCATCTGTTTTTTGTTTTTGTTATTTTTTTGTTTTTAATTTCAGCTGAGCAAGTCGACTGCAAATCAAGTTGTGTTGCAAAATGTCCAAGCGGAAGTTAGTGGCACATATAGATGTGAAGTTTCGTCGGATGCACCGAATTTTTATACGCTGCATGCTGCAGGATTCATGTATGCAGTGGGTAAGTAATGAAGTTAGGTATAAGACTGCTCATAAAATTAAGCGCATTGCCAGCAAGGGGCACTAATCACAGCCACCAAAGATTAACGGAATTTTATAAAAATAAAATTCTTTTTATCCTATGGCAATTTGCTTAATTTTATAATGTACCAAATAATTGGTTCCGTGCTCTAATAGCTAATTTTTGATTAAAATTTGACAATTTTTTAAGTTTTGTTTTGTGACGTATTAGATGGAGGAAATAAACTTAAAATGATTACTTTGTAGTAAATATTAAACTGTCTTGTGACGTCTTAATTTTCTAAAATAAGTGGTAAATATATATTTTTTATGCAAAACTTTAAAGATAATGTTAATGATTTTTTTAAGGCTATGATTTGTCAGAGTATATGTTGTTTACTCTAAAGAGCTCTTCAGATTGATTGAACAAACTTTTTGGCAAGTGGTAAAGCTGTGTTAATAGTTGATAATGTCAAAGATTTCAAAGCAATCAACTAACTATATATTATTATTGTTTATTACAGACACTACAACTGATTATATATATATATATATATTTTCAGAATTTGTTGCTTTTTCTCAAATTTGTCTAATTTTTTTATTCCAATAAATTATTCATTTGTTTAAAATGCTACAAAGAGCTAGAGAAACGGTTTATAAAGTTAATAATAAAAAAATCGTCAGAAACGAGTGGGATACGTATGAAAACAAAAGAGTTAAAAAAAGCTGAAAGAAGAACCAATACATAAAAAAAGGAAAAAACATAATAAACAAAATTACCCAGAAATAGCTCCTCGAACCACAATGTACAACATAAATAAAATGTTTATTCTTATTTTCAAATATAAATGTTTATTTTTAATATAAATGGAAAATTTTAATTAATGAGAACAATAATAATACTTTTCTCACTTTTCGACTTGACATATGACAACTTTATACATTTCTAATTTTTTTATATATGATTTTTATCGAGAATACCAAATTTTTCTAACCTCTGCTTTAACAAAATATTAAAAATAAAACAAACTTTGACATAAAATTTGAAAAATGACATATTTTTGTTTTGGAATGGCCGTGTTATCAAATCAAAATCAAAAATGATATTATTAATTTTTAAGTTATACAGACTTAAATGATTTAACAAATTGAAAAGCTTTGTGGCCACAAAATAGCGTAATAAAATCACCTTGGCTTTTAAAAATGTTAGGGCTGTCAAAAACTGTCAAAAAGTATTTTTTCTAATGACAACATACATTTTCTTTTGGAATTTTGATATTTTTATTCTGAAAACAACAATGGATAACAACTTTAGGCTTACATGAGAAAAAGAACAAGACAAAGTATAAAAAAAAATATAGTCTATGCTCAAACTAGGCTTGACATTTATTTATTATTTATTTTCAACTTATTTATTATTTTATGTTATTTATTTTTTATTATCTCACCTTGTCGGTTATTTATTTCCAAAGCTAGTGTTATTTTTTTCACAATGTTTCAAAGTATTTTTCAATTTTTTCAATTTTTTTCTTTATGTTGGCCTATAGTTAATGTGTCACATTTTTTTTTGGAATTTTGAGATTTTTATTCTGAAAACAACAATGAATAGCAACTTTAGGCTTACATGAGAAAAAGAACAAGACAAAGTATAAAAAAAAATATAGTCTATGCTCAAACTAGGCTTGACATTTATTTATTATTTATTTTCAAGTTATTTATTATTTTATGTTATTTATTTTTTATTATCTCACCTTGTCGGTTATTTATTTCCAAAGCTAGTGTTATTTTTTTCACAATGTTACAAAATATTTTTCAATTTTTTCCATTTTTTTCTTTATGTTAGCCTATAGTTAATGTGTCACATTGTTGTTTTTAGAATAACAATTGATATCAAAATTATCAAAAAAAAAGTATATATGTTGTATATTAACATAATAATTTTTAGACAGCTTAGCTTTATTGTCTTTAAGGCTACGTGATTTTAATAGACGATTTTGTAGTCTATTAATTTTTTTTTGAGACAGTTTGTATAAACAATAATTTAAGCGCCATTTTCAAATGATTTTCTAATAAAAAAAAATATTTTGTTGTAAAAGTCCTAATATAAAAGTATAATACTAATTATACTTTTGAAGATATAAGCAAAAATGAGAAATAATTTCAATTATGATTCTGATTTTTACGCCATATTTTTGTTTTTGGATCAGCTAATATTTTTCAAAATATAGTTTATTGCTAGAATTTTTGGCTAAATTTGATTTTACGGCAGAAACTACAGCAGAAATACACTATAATACCAGGAGTACAGTTTATTAAACAAAAAAAATATATTTTTTTTTTAAATAAATACAATAATGAAAATTTTTATATTTTAGTAGGTATTTTAATTGAAATTTTTTTGTCGAATCATTGTGCCAAATAGCGCTAGATTTTTTTTTGTGGGTTAATTGCTTTTGTTTTTTACATCTGATCATAAAAATTTTAAATTTGTATAGAGTATATATTTGCTTAAGTATTATATAATTTTTTTTTGTTTTTGTTAATATTTTACGTTAATATCATATATTTTACTTTTACTATAAATTGTCTTTTTCATATTTTTTTCTGTTATTTTAACATTAGTTTTTTCTAATTTGTGTTTTTTGTTTTTTATACCAATTTTCTTGTTTTTGATAGATTTTTTTGTATGTTACATTGTTTGTTTTTATTATTTGTTATTAATTTTCTCAATAAAGAAAAAACATTCTTATATTTTTGACAGAAAATCAAATCTTTAGAAAGTAAAAAAGCAATTTAAATTAATTTGTTTGACGTAGTGTAATATTTATAGAAATTTTCTTCTGACAGCAATATATATATATATATATATATATGGAATGGATTTAGATCCCATATATAAAAATATATATTATAATTTTTTTTTGAAAGATTGTTATTTTAGTCACTTATATAACATTCCAACTGAAGCTTTTTTTTTATTTTATTTAATTTTAAAACTGTTTTCTTTTCAAAGATTTTTAGTTTAAATCTTATTATTAACATAAGTTTTTCAATAAAACAGTTTAAATTTCAATTATATTAAATTAATTAACAGCAAAATGTTTAATTGAGGAAAACAAATTAGGACTATTATGGTATTTATGTTAGCTTTGTCTTAAGAAAACTGTCATTTATTATTTTGTTATCTTTTTTTTGAGTTTGCTAAACATTGCACCACTCCATAACTAAATAGATGATACACAAAAAGTGAGATTCTAATAATTGTAGAACAAGTTGTGATTGTCGTCTTTCGTTCTATATACAAGCTTCTGTTAATTTTATATTTCTGTTCAACAACTTGTTTGCTCTTCTATTTATCATATTTCCTAAACATTGCACCACTCCATAATTAAATAGATGATACACAAAAAGTGAGATTCTAATAATTGTACAACAAGTTGTGATTGTCGTCTTTTGTTCTATATACAAGCTTCTGTTAATTTTAAATTTCGGTTGAACAACTTGTTTGCTCTCTTATTTATTATATTTGCTAAACATTGCATCACTCCATAACTAAATAGATGATACACAAAAAGTGAGATTCTAATAATTGTAGAACAAGTTGTGATTGTCGTCTTTCGTTCTATATACAAGCTTCTGTTAATTTTAAATTTTGGTCAACATCTTGTTTGCTCTCTTATTTATTATATTTGCTAAACAGTGCACCACTCTATAATCAAATAGATAATACACAAAAAGTGATATTCTAATAATTGTAGAACAAGTTGTGATTGTCGTCTTTTGTTCTATATACAAGCTTCTGTTAATTTTAAATTTCGGTTGAACAACTTGTTTGCTCTCTTATTTATTATATTTGCTAAACATTGCATCACTCCATAACTAAATAGATGATACACAAAAAGTGAGATTCTAATAATTGTAGAACAAGTTGTGATTGTCGTCTTTCGTTCTATATACAAGCTTCTGTTAATTTTAAATTACGGTGGAACAACTTGTTTGCTCTCCTATTTATTATATTTGCTAAACATTGCACCACTCCATAACTAAATAGATGATACACAAAAAGTGAGATTCTAATAATTGTAGAACAAGTTGTGATTGTCGTCTTTCGTTCTATATACAAGCTTCTGTTAATTTTAAATTTTGGTCAACATCTTGTTTGCTCTCTTATTTATTATATTTGCTAAACAGTGCACCACTCTATAATCAAATAGATAATACACAAAAAGTGATATTCTAATAATTGTAGAACAAGTTGTGATTGTCCACTTTTGTTCTATATACAAGCTTCTGTTAATTTTAAATTTCGGTTGAACAACTTGTTTGCTCTCTTATTTATTATATTTGCTAAACATTGCATCACTCCATAACTAAATAGATGATACACAAAAAGTGAGATTCTAATAATTGTAGAACAAGTTGTGATTGTCGTCTTTCGTTCTATATACAAGCTTCTGTTAATTTTAAATTACGGTGGAACAACTTGTTTGCTCTCCTATTTATTATATTTGCTAAACATTGCACCACTCCATAACTAAATAGATGATACACAAAAAGTGAGATTCTAATAATTGTAGAACAAGTTGTGATTGTCGTCTTTTGTTCTATATACAAGCTTCTGTTAATTTTAAATTTTGGTCAACATCTTGTTTGCTCTCTTATTTATTATATTTGCTAAACATTGCACCACTCTATAATCAAATAGATAATACACAAAAAGTGATATTCTAATAATTGTAGAACAAGTTGTGATTGTCCACTTTTGTTCTATATACAAGCTTCTGTTAATTTTAAATTTCGGTTGAACAACTTGTTTGCTCTCTTATTTATTTTATTTGCTAAACATTGCATCACTCCATAACTAAATAGATGATACACAAAAAGTGAGATTCTAATAATTGTAGAACAAGTTGTGATTGTCGTCTTTCGTTCTATATACAAGCTTCTGTTAATTTTAAATTACGGTGGAACCACTTGTTTGCTCTCCTATTTATTATATTTGCTAAACATTGCACCACTCCATAACTAAATAGATGATACACAAAAAGTGAGATTCTAATAATTGTAGAACAAGTTGTGATTGTCGTCTTTCGTTCTATATACAAGCTTCTGTTAATTTTAAATTTTGGTTCAACATCTTGTTTGCTCTCTTATTTATTATATTTGCTAAACATTGCACCACTCTATAATCAAATAGATAATACACAAAAAGTGATATTCTAATAATTGTAGAACAAGTTGTGATTGTCCACTTTTGTTCTATATACAAGCTTCTGTTAATTTTAAATTTCGGTTGAACAACTTGTTTGCTCTCTTATTTATTTTATTTGCTAAACATTGCATCACTCCATAACTAAATAGATGATACACAAAAAGTGAGATTCTAATAATTGTAGAACAAGTTGTGATTGTCGTCTTTCGTTCTATATACAAGCTTCTGTTAATTTTAAATTACGGTGGAACCACTTGTTTGCTCTCCTATTTATTATATTTGCTAAACATTGCACCACTCCATAACTAAATAGATGATACACAAAAAGTGAGATTCTAATAATTGTAGAACAAGTTGTGATTGTCGTCTTTCGTTCTATATACAAGCTTCTGTTAATTTTAAATTACGGTGGAACAACTTGTTTGCTCTCCTATTTATTATATTTGCTAAACATTGCACCACTCCATAACTAAATAGATGATACACAAAAAGTGAGATTCTTATAATTGTAGAACAAGTTGTGATTGTCGTCTTTCGTTCTATATACAAGCTTCTGTTAATTTTAAATTTTGGTTCAACATCTTGTTTGCTCTCTTATTTATTATATTTGCTAAACATTGCACCACTCTATAATCAAATAGATAATACACAAAAAGTGATATTCTAATAATTGTAGAACAAGTTGTGATTGTCGACTTTCGTTCTATATTCAAGCTTCTGTTAGTTTTAAATTTTGGTTGAACAACTTGTTAGCTCCCCTATTTATTATATTTCCTAAACATTGCACCATTCTGTAATTAAATAGATAATACAGAAAAGGTGAAATTGTAATAATTGTAGAACAAGTTGTGATTGTCGCCTTTCGTTCTATGTTCCAGCTTCTGTTAATTTTAAATTTCGGTTGGACAACTTGTTTGCTCTCCTATTTATTATATTTGCTAAACATTGCACCACTCCATAATTAAACAAATGATACACAAAAAGTGAGATTCTAATAATTGTAGAACTAGTTGTGATTGTCGTTTTTCGTTCTATTTACAAGCTTCTGTTAATTTCAAATTTCTGTTGAACAACTTGTTTGCTCCTTTATTTCTTATTTTTTGCTAAACATTGCACCACTCCATAATTAAATAGATAATACACAAATAGTAAGATTTTAATAATTATAGAACAAGTTGTGATTGTCGTCTTTTGATCTATATACAAGCTTCTGTTAATTTTAAATTTTGGTTGAACAAATTGTTTGCTCTCCTATTTATTATATTTGCTGTACATTGCACTACTCCATAATTAAATAGATAATACACAAACAGTGACATTCTAATAATTGTAGAACAAGTTGTGATTGTCGTCTTTTGTTCTATATACAAGCTTCTGTTAATTTTAAATTTTGGTTCAACATCTTGTTTGCTCTCTTATTTATTATATTTGCTAAACATTGCACCACTCTATAATCAAATAGATAATACACAAAAAGTGATATTCTAATAATTGTAGAACAAGTTGTGATTGTCGTCTTTCGTTCTATATACAAGCTTCTGTTAATTTTAAATTTTGGTCAACATCTTGTTTGCTCTCTTATTTATTATATTTGCTAAACATTGTACCACTCTATAATCAAATAGATAATACACAAAAAGTGATATTCTAATAATTGTAGAACAAGTTGTGATTGTCCACTTTCGTTCTATATACAAGCTTCTGTTAATTTTAAATTTCGGTTGAACAACTTGTTTGCTCTCTTATTTATTATATTTGCTAAACATTGCATCACTCCATAACTAAATAGATGATACACAAAAAGTGAGATTCTAATAATTGTAGAACAAGTTGTGATTGTCGTCTTTCGTTCTATATACAAGCTTCTGTTAATTTTAAATTTTGGTTCAACATCTTGTTTGCTCTCTTATTTATTATATTTGCTAAACATTGCACCACTCTATAATCAAATAGATAATACACAAAAAGTGATATTCTAATAATTGTAGAACAAGTTGTGATTGTCGACTTTCGTTCTATATACAAGCTTCTGTTAATTTTAAATTTCGGTTGAACAACTTGTTTGCTCTCCTATTTATTATATTTGCTAAACATTGCACCACTCCATAACTAAATAGATGATACACAAAAAGTGAGATTCTAATAATTGTAGAACAGGTTGTGATTGTCGTCTTTCGTTCTATATACAAGCTTCTGTTAATTTTAAATTTTGGTTCAACATCTTGTTTGCTCTCTTATTTATTATATTTGCTAAACATTGCACCACTCTATAATCAAATAGATAATACACAAAAAGTGATATTCTAATAATTGTAGAACAAGTTGTGATTGTCGTCTTTCGTTCTATATTCAAGCTTCTGTTAATTTTAAATTTCGGTTGAACAACTTGTTTGCTCCCATATTTATTATATTTGCTAAACATTGCACCACTCCATAATTAAATAGATAATACAGAAAAGGTGAAATTGTAATAATTGTAGAACAAGTTGTGATTGTCGCCTTTCGTTCTATGTTCCAGCTTCTGTTAATTTTAAATTTCGGTTGGACAACTTGTTTGCTCTCCTATTTATTATATTTACTAAACATTGCACCACTCCATAAATAAATAGATGATACAGAAAAAGTGAGATTCTAATAATTGTGAACAAGTTGTGATTGTCGCCTTTCGTTCTATATTCAAGCTTCTGTTAATTTTAAATTTCGGTAGAACAACTTGTTTGCTCCCATATTTATTATACTTGCTAAACATTGCACCACTCCATAATTAAATAGATAATACAGAAAAAGTAAAATTGTAATAATTGTAGAACAAGTTGTGATTGTCGCCTTTCGTTCTATGTTCCAGCTTCTGTTAATTTTAAATTTCGGTTGGACAACTTGTTTGCTCTCCTATTTATTATATTTGCTAAACATTGCACCACTCCATAATTAAACAGATGATACACAAAAAGTGAGATTCTAATAATTGTAGAACTAGTTGTGATTGTCGTTTGTCGTTCTATTTACAAGCTTCTGTTAATTTCAAATTTCTGTTGAACAACTTGTTTGCTCCTTTATTTCTTATTTTTTGCTAAACATTGCACCGCTCCAAATTGAATAGATAATACACAAATAATAAGATTTTAATAATTGTAGAACAAGTTGTGATTGTCGTCTTTCGTTCTATATACAAGCTTCTGTTAATTTTAAATGTCGGTTGAACAACTTGTTTGCTCCCATATTTATTATATTTGCTAAACATTGCACCACTCCATAATTAAATAGATAATACACAAAAAGTGATATTCTTATAATTGTAGAACAGGTTGTGATTGTCGTCTTTTGTTCTATATTCAAGCTTCTGTTAGTTTTAAATTTTGGTTGAACAACTTGTTAGCTCCCCTATTTATTATATTTCCTAAACATTGCACCATTCTGTAATTAAATAGATAATTTACAAAAAGTGATATTCTAATAAGTGTAGACCAAGTTGTGATTGCCGTCTTTCGTTCTATATACAAGTTTCTGTTAATTTTATATTTCTGTTGAACAACTTGTTAGCTCCCCTATTTATTATATTTGCTAAACAATGCACCACTCCATAACTAAACAGATGATACACAAAAAGTGACATTCTAATAATTGTAGAACAAAATGTGATTGTCGTTTTTCGTTCTATATACAAGCTTCTGTTAATTTCAAATTTCTGTTGAACAACTTGGTTGCTCCCATATTTGTTATATTTACTAAACATTGCACCACTCCATAACTAAATAGATGATACATAAAAAGTGAAATTCTAATAATTGTAGAACAGGTTGTGATTGTCGTCTTTTGTTCTATACACAAGCTTCTGTTAATTTTAAATTTTGGTTGAACAAATTGTTTGCTCTCCTATTTATTATATTTGCTGTACATTGCACCACTCCATAATTAAATAGATAATACACAAAAAGTGACATTCTTATAATTGTAGAACAGGTTGTGATTGTCGTCTTTTGTTCTATATTCAAGCTTCTGTTAATTTTAAATGTCGGTTGAACAACTTGTTTGCGCCTTTATTTATTATATTTGCTAGACATTGCACCGCTCCATAACTAAATAGCTGATACACAAAAACTTTGATATTGTAAAAAAATTGCGGTTAGTGTCTTCTATTCGATATATTAGGGAGATTATGCAGCATTTTTTATAAAATTTTGAACAACTAATGACTTATTGTTACCTAATGATGTTATAGATTGAAAGCTGGCTTGGTAGCAATATTATTTTGTTTTTTTGTAAACTAATATTTTAAAAGTTAGTTTTGAAAGTCTTTTGAAAAGCTTGAAATAATTTATTTCACTTTGAGTTACAATAGACAATCACAATCACTTAGCTTGGCTAACTTTTCTATATTTTTTTAACCGAAGCTTGTAAAAGTCCAAATTAGCACGTTGCCGTCTACCATAAATCCATACTAAAAGGGTGATTAGAGAGGCAGTTTTTTCGCAGCCACTTAGAGGACCCGACACTATTCCAGATTAAATCACATAGATCTTCGTTTCTTAGTTGGCAAACAAGCTGAGGGAGCTTTTAGTGCTGAGGTCGCCAGGTGGTCGAAATTTTTCACCCCAAAAAGGAAATTTCGATCTGGAAATGTTGATTTATCGAGACGGTCCTGTAATTTAGTTTGCGCAATAAGAGCAAAGTGTCAGGGTTTACCTAAATTTAGAAGATTTGAGAATTTACGAAAGTGTGAAAAGCTTTTACGGTTTCATTTTAGGGGTAGTTTTGGGGGTTCAATTTGTTAATTTGATTCTCAAACGATAGAATAGTTTATTAGACTAATCTGGTACTTATTAAAGTTTTAGAAAACTTTAGATCTTCTACATGAATAAATATTATTTTACTTTTTAGACGGTTTTATTGTGTGTAGTATTACAAAAATAATTTTTTCACTGCTCACCCACCTACCTCACTCCTACTTCCTTGCTCACCCTTCTACTCCTTCGCCACTTTTCGAGAAAGTAGAGAACCAGGATAGCAATCTGTAAATACGTACAGACATCATGAAAGGACAACCGAATAGTATGAGATGCAACGCCACATAGACCGTACTCCAGGTATTAAACTATAGTTTCTGCCGTAGATTTCCATATTAACAAATGTGTGCTCCCGTTATATTATCATAATCATATCCGCTAAGATCCATTTTTCTCACTCTAACTTAAGATGCCATATGGCTCTCATTCAGCTCATTCAATTGTATAAATTATTTAGCGTCTTATTGGCGTATTTTACTTTAGATATAAATATAAATTATTATAAAGTCTCACAATACAACAGGGGGATACAACAAAGACCCTTCTTACGGCAACACATAAGACAGAAAGAGATGCTGCTACTTTCTACAACAATCTTGTATTTAAAAATAAAGCATACCAAAAACAGTTTTTGCTAATGTAACAATAACTAATTGTTATTATTTATTACAGTTTGATAAAATATTTGAATAAAAAGATGTTGTTTCTTACGCTTTTATTGTACAGATGAGATGAATATTAAATTAAACAGGTTCAAACGTGAGCAGAACAATACCGCTGAATTATTAACGATTCATAATTAAAAGACATTTTGCACTAAACTATTGTCCCACTGAGATTTCAGATGTTAATTAGTTTGGTATTTATTTGTTTTGCTTTGTTTGTAATAAAACTGGAAATGTTGACGATGTTCTATCGTTAATTTTAAGCGTACGACTATATACAGTAATGTATAGAATTTACGATGACATTAACGGTTTAACATGAGTTTATTAGTTTTATTTCGACAATCTAGAGATACATTTTATCAAAGAAGTTTATTATTTTTGTTACAGCGCTCTTTTGTTATTTTGTCTCTTTATCTGCGCATTTGTTTTATTGAAATTTAGAGTAGGCCTAAAATACTTCCTTAAAGATTTCCAGATTTTAACAGACGTAATCAAGTATATATTATAGGTCAAAAGTGAACTCTGTCACAATAATGCGTTTGCGTCTTTTGACATGAAGATGGCAACTTTAGCGCCACCCTGTCTTTATTTTTTTTTACCACTAGAATGAAGAAAATCATGTAACTGTGGTTTCATTTTCAACCATAAAACAACTTAGACCTACAATGTGACTACAATTAATTAATGTACATATTTACATTTTAAATTATAAGAAGGCATAAACAATTATTATAACACCATCAAAACTTATGTAGTGTTTAATACAGAATTAACTAATTAAATCTTCAATTTTTTAATTTAAAGGTGACAAAATTCTCAACAGTAATTTGTCACCCAGCTGTACTACTAAAATGGCAATCTATGCTATATTTGTTCTTTCACCTGCATTTATGCCTCATGTACTGTTAGACTAGCTTACCTTACCAGATGCTTATGCCTGATAATGTGACATAGACTACCTTCTGGTGACAACCTATTCTTTACAATTGCTGAAATAGTAATAATTGTTTATTGACTCAATGATTTAATTGGTGCTTTGGTGCGTTTAGGTAAGCAGAATTATTTGTACAGTTGATTATCAGTAAATGATAGATTAAACCAACAGCACAGCAGAAGAGGCCTTGGTAGACCGGTTGGCCAAGCTAAAGTACGTTGGAGACTGGTCTTTATGTTTTTACTTTTTTTATGATTTTCGGTGACCTATAAGACGTTTTATCTCAAAACTTTAATTTTGTTTTTTTGTTAATTATAATATCGTTTATGTTTTCATTTTTTTTGTTTTTTTTATTATTTTTGTTTTTTGTATATTTTGTTGTAGAGTTTAATTTTTTTTTATTGATATCTTATTTAATATTTTTTTCTGTTCTTCTATTTTTCCTGAGCTCTGAAAAGTTGTGTCTTCTTTCTGTTTTTTGTTAATTTTTCAAGCCGTTGTATCTCTAAACTTTTATTTATTTCTGTAATTTTTTTGTATTTGTTTTTCTTAAATATATTATTGTTAATATTTAAGTTTATTTTTCATTTTTTTTGTTCGTTTTGTTGTTTATCAATTTTGTTTTAATAAAGCCGAGAAACAAACATTTTGAACATGTTTTGTCACTTTTATCATTCTCTTCTTTTTGTTAATACACGTTTTTACTGATCTTATTTATTATTGACTTCTTGCGCTCTATATATTTTTTCTTCTTGTTAAATCATTGGCAAGTTATTTTATCTGTTTTTTGTTGTTTTCATAAGCCAAAAATCTTCAAACTTTGATTTTGTTTTTTTTATTTATTTTTGTGCAATATGTTATTGTTTATATTCTGTTTTTTTTTAATTATATTCTGTTTTTTATTTAATTTTATTTTTTATAGAAATTTTGTTTTAAAGCTTTATTTTTCTCAATTGTTTGCTTTATGTTTTATAAATGTGTAGGTTTAATTTCCACCCAAACAAGTTCTTACTTTTTTTTATGTTTTTCGGTGACCTATAAGACGTTTTATCTCAAAACTTTAATTTTGTGTTTTTTTGTTAATTTTAATATCGTTTATGTTTTTATTTTTCTTGTTTTTTTTATTAATTTTGTTTTTTGTATATTTTGTTGTAGAGTTTAATTTTATTTTATTGCTGTTTTATTTAATATTTATTTTTGTTTTTCTATTTTTCCTGAGCTCTAAAATTTTTTGTCATTTTGTTGAAAAAATTGCAATTATTTTTTTTTGTTTTTTGTTAATTTTTCAAGCCGTTGTATTTCTAAACTTTTGTTTATTTTTGTCGTTTTTTTGTATTTGCTTTCTTTCTAATATATCATTGTTAATATTTAAGTTTTTTTTTGTTCGTTTTGTTGTTTATCTATTTCGTTTATTATTTTGAACATGTTTTGTCACTTTTATCATTCTCTAGTTTTTGTTAATACACGTTTTTTCTGATCTTATTTATTATTTATTTTCTGCGCTCTATATATTTTTTCTTCTTGTTAAATCATTGGCAAGTTAATTTATCTGTTTTTTTGTTGTTTTTATAAGCCAAAAATCTTCAAACTTTGATTTTGTTTTTTTTATTTATTTTTTTGCAATATGTTATGGTTTATATTCTGTTTTTTTCAATTATATTCTGTTTTTTAATTAATTTTATTTTTTATAGAAATTTTGGGGTAAAGCTTTATTTTTCTCGATTGTTTTCTTTATGTTTTATAAATGTGTAGGTTTAATTTCCACCTAAACAAGTTTTTACTTTTTTTATGTTTTTCGGTGACCTATAAGACGTTTTATCTCAAAACTTTAATTTTGTTTTTTTGTTAATTATAATATCGGTTACGTTTTCATTTTTTTTGTTTTTCTTCTTAATTTTGTTTTTTGTATATTTTGTTGTAGAGTTTAATTTTATTTTATTGTTGTTTTATTTAATATTTATTTTTGTTCTTATATTTTTTTGACATTTTGTTGAAAAATTTGCAATTATTTCTTTCTGTTTTTTGTTAATTTTTCAAGCCGTTGTATCTCTAAACTTTTATTTATTTCTGTCGTTTTTTTGTATTTGCTTTTTTTCTAATATATCATTGTTAATATTTAAGTTGTTTTTTTGTTCGTTTTGTTGTTTATCTATTTTGTTTTAATAAAGCTGATAAACTATTATTTTGAACATGTTTTGTCACTTTTATCATTCTCTAGTTTTTGTTGATACACGTTTTTTCTGATATTATTTATTATTTATTTCCTGCGCTCTATATATTTTTTCTTCTTGTTAAATCATTGGCAAGTTATTTTATCTGTTTTTTGTTGTTTTTATAAGCCAAAAAATCTTCAAACTTTGATTTTGTTTTTTTTATTTATTTTTTTTTGCAATATGCCATTGTTTATATTTGTTTTTTTTTAATTATATTATGTTTTTTAATTAATTTAATTTCTTATAGAAATTTTGTTGAAAAGCTTTATTTTTTTCTATTGTTTTTTTTATGTTTTATAAATGCTTTTTTTTTTGATTGCTATTATTTTTTGATCTGTTATAGATTTAATGCTTTGTCTTTTTCTGTATTTTAATATGGTTTTTTATTATTCAATTTTTTTGAGCATTGCAGATTTGATAAATAACCAAAAATGTTAGGAAATTGTTGATATTTTTTAAATAACCAGTGTTAAGAAATTTTGTTGATTATTGATCTTACTTATTTATTTAATTTTTAGTAAAATTAAGACAGTTTTTTTAAATTTAAAGTTTCTTACAGTGAATATTCAAAAACAAAAATGCTAAAAAACAAAAAAAACTTAAGAATCTATTTTTCGTATAAACTGTTTTCCAAATTGCTTTTAAAATAAATAATTTTGCAGCTTTGACCTCTTATTTGCAAAATTATCGAATTATCTAATTATCACCGTCATCAGTGAAATATTGTATAACTAATTAAAGTTTGTTGGACCATAAATAAATATTATTTGAGTAAATATTTTGTGACGTTGAGTAACCACTAGATCAAAGCCACACATTGTACCTTTTCTCGGACCAAATTTTGCCGTGAGTGCAAGTGCAAGGCTCTTATCTATGCATGCAAGTGCGAGAGAGAAAAGATTAGACATATTAAAATTTTTATGTTTTAAGAATTTTGGTTTGTAAACAACTTTCACCTTTTATTTGTGATATTGTCTGATTACCATCGTGATCAATAGGATATTATTTTACTAATTAAAGCTGTGTAGATGATTATTTACCCAATTGAAGCTTAATTTTCGCTTAATTGAACGAAATCAAAGCTGTTTTCGATAATATTGGTTACAAGTGTGATCAAACTCTTTAAAAAAGCTGCTTTGACATAAGAGCCACTCTTTTTAAGGGTCTAAGAATGTTTTTAAACCGATTGATTTTAAGAGTGCTACGTCAAAAGCTGCTAAATACAAAAAAATACTAATATAAACAAAACTAATAGAATTTATAAAAAAAAATTTGAAAATTTTTAAATCACAGTTGAATCAGCTATTCAAGCCAATTTTTTTATCAATCTATTTTACAAGAAATGCCATATTTAAAAAACATGTTTTTGAGGTTATATTTTGCTAGTTTTAGAACCTATATTGACCCAATAGACCAATGCAACAGCACGGAGTCAAATACTGCCCCAGCGAGGAAACTTACCGATTGAGATCACTATATATATTGTTTTTAATTGGACGTATTTTTTGGTGAAATTTGAAAATTGTTTTAATGTTCTTCTATTTTCATTTGCAATATTTTTTTGCCTCAATTTTTTCTGGTAATGTTTTATTCTATTGTTGTTTTTTAAAATTTTTATTTTGTTTTGTTATTAAAGGCATATTTTGGGTTTATTAAAATATATTAGCAAACAAGTGAAATAATATTGTGATTTGGGCTATCAGTTCTTTGATGTCAAATTTCAAAAATATTGCTGGTTTGGTTAATTTCTTGAAATATACAATGCTGCTTGTCATTTAGCTTTTGTTTTTTACTAGATGTCTTTTTTGTTTTCATATTGCTGTTTTGTAATATTTTTTATTTTATTGTATTATTGTAGTATGAGTTTTTTATTCTATATTAGGAAAAACCCCAGACAAAAAACCAATTTTTGAGGTCAAGTCTTAAGAAATTTGCTAGTTTTGTAAAATCGCTATATTGTTTTAGTGCTTTTTTCAAAAACAAATTATTATATTACAAGGGAATTTTTTTTCTGTCAAATTACTTTCAACGTATACATTGTTACTTGTCATTCTATTTCTGTTTTTTGTTACATGCATTTTCTGTATTCTTTTTTTGTTAAGAAGATTATTATATTCTTATTGAATAATCTTCAATTTTTCTTTTAATTTTTTTCTTGTTTTTAGCTGATTTTTTTTATATTAATATAGTGTTTTTAATTTTTGATTTATTTTGTTTTGTTGTTTAGCTGTTTTTTGCTATGTTTTAGGTTTTTATAGAAATGTTTCAGATTTATTAATTTGTGTTAGTAAAAATATTGAGCTTATGATTCAAGAAAGCCGATTTTTGAGGTTAACTTTAACTAAATTTGTTAGTTTTGATAAATTTTTTATTTATAATTAAAAGTTTTTTTTTTTGAGCTTTTGAAAAAAGCTCATAGTGTAATTTTTTTTTGATTAAACATTTTTTTTTGGCTTAAACATTGTTACTATTGTTTTTATTTTTTAATAAATTTTTATTCTTTTTTGATTGTTTTTTTTTGTTATGTTATGCATGTTTTGAGCTTATAGAATTTTTGAGACAAAATTTTTAATCAAAAATATTATATTCTATGTTTTGGGTTATATTTATTTTTTTTGTTTATTAACACACTCTATATGACTAAAAATTATTTTAATTTTTTAATTATTATTAAGAAGTTTAATATAAGCTGAAAATCTCTAAAGCACAATATTTTAATCGTCATTTAGCTTCTGTTTTCACCAAATGTAGTTTTTTTATTTTTTATATTTTATATTGTATTTATTTTTTTTTATTTATGTTTTTTTAAATTCTTATATTGTTTTATTATTGGATTAAGAGTTTTATATTTTATATTAACCAAAAAAAAACAAATTTTTGAAGTTTTAAAAATCTTGCTAGTCTTGTCATATCACTCAATATCGTTTTAGTGGTTTTTTTAAAAAAAGTGATATTTTTAACTGTCAAATTGTTTTCAACGTATTTCTTTTCATTCTATTTTAGTTTTTTTGTGTATTTTTTGTTGGTTTTATTGCTGTTTGGAAGATAAACTATATTGTGTTTGTCAATAAATCATATTTTATTTTTCTATTTAATCTTTATCTTTCTTTTTAAATTC
Source organism: Lagria hirta (assembly GCA_947359425.1). Lineage (NCBI taxonomy): Eukaryota > Metazoa > Arthropoda > Insecta > Coleoptera > Tenebrionidae > Lagria > Lagria hirta. The sequence continues at coordinate 8,021,380 of OX375803.1, read as the reverse complement.
GTTTTTTTTTATTTAATTAAAGATTGTTTTTAATTTTTTTTTTGTCATTTTATTTGGCTGTTTTCAGCTATTTGTTGGGAATATTTGGGTTTATTAGAGAAAATATTAAACTTGTGACTTTGGGAAGCAAAACTTTGCGTCTAAGTTTGGATAAATTTGCTAGTTTTGTTATAGTTTTGAATTTTAATCTAAAAGCTTTTCTGAGAAAAATCTATTATAATGTAATTTTTTTTACATATAGACGGTTTTTTTTTACGTATACATACATACATTGTTTTGCGTTATATTGTTTTTGTTTTTTATCAGATTTTTCTTCCTTTCTTTTTCAAGTTGTTTTTTTTTCATTGCTTTTGTTTTCTTTTTTGCTATGTTATGCATGTTTTGAGCTTATAAAGATTTTTGAAGTTGAATTTTTAATAAAATATGTTATATTCTATGCTTTGAGTTTTTTTTTGTTTACTAAACTTAAAAACAAAGAATTATTAGAAATTTAATTAAAGCCAAAGATCTCTAAAGAACAATGCATTAACACAAAATGTATTTTCATAATAGACGACAAGGTTCTCTTTACCTTTATTTAAACTTTCTACTCTTTCAACAAAATATGAAATTGAGAAAATATCAAACAATATGTAAAGCGGTGTAAATTTAAGCATTTCGGGACTTTTGTTCCCGATTCGGGAACAAGAAAAAGGGAAATTATCATAAAATATTCAGCTGGGAAACTATATTACCCGAGATGAGTTACAGTGGAACAATTCTATAAATCAATGTTCGGTTTCTCCCTTTGGCTGTGCGAATCGCTAAAGATGATTGAAATGGGGTTTAATATTTTCACTTATTTACTGCTTTAGGGGTGCAACAGCTCAAATAAAAATATTTTGTTTTTTCGGCTTTTTTTGTTTATTTGTAAGGTTGAACAGGCTTTAGCAAAAAAGAGTTGGATGTATTAAAATTAATATTATATGTAGGGTTGAAGATACGCTCTAGCACAAAAGGGCTCAAATTTGCCAAATTTTTTAATTTTATTTTCAAAAATATTCTTTTTTTTAATCTTTTCTTTTTGTTTTTAGTATAAATTGTCTTCTTTACCTATCACTTTTTATTTAACATTAGCTTTTCACTTTTATTTTGTTTTTTTTCTAATTTTTTATATGTATTAACACTCTTTTTTATTGAATTTGTTTGCATTTGTGACTTATATCTGTCTATATTTTTTTAGTTTATGTGAGTCATCAATTTTTTTCAGTTTTTCAATAAAATGAAAAAAAAATACTTATTTTTTTTTATTACAACATAACATGTATCATTGATATAATAGCAAGAATTACACATCAATAAACTTTTTCAAAAAAAAAAAATTTAAATTTAAAAGTATGACAGAAATAGCAAAAAAATTGGTTTTCTGAGTCACAAATTTGATATTTTTTCTAACATAGGTTAATAAACCCAAATATTCTCATAAAAACGGAATACATCGCAGAAAACAGCCAAATAAAGTAACAAAAAATAAATTAAAAATTATAAAAAAATATTAATAAAATAAGAAAAAAACAAATTTATAAACAAAGAATAATATTAAATAGAAAAACAAAATATTATTCAATAAGAATACAGTTATCTTTCGAACAGCAAAATAAATACAAAAAATACCAGTCACAATAAAATAGACATAGAATGACAAGTAACAATGTATACGTTAAAAATAATTTGACATTTATTTTTAAAAAAAACACCGAAACAAAATTCAGTAAATTGACAACACTAGCAACTTTCTTAAAAAAGAAATTTAAAAATTAGTCTTGGTTTGGCTAGTATATAATGAAAAGCCTATAATACAATTTATAAACCACATAAAAAATTTTAAAAAACTGTTATAAAAACAAAAAAATACAAATACAGATATCCAAATAGGTAATAAAATGGTTTTTTATAGTTATTTGGCTTTAATTAAACTTCTGAAAAATTTTGGTTTTATTAGTGTGTGTTGGTAAATAAAAAAATATATGGAACCTAGAGCATAGAATATATTTTTAATTAGAACTTTAACTTCGAAACTTAAAAACAACAGTAAAATAAAAACAAAAAATACATCTGATAAAAAACATGACAAGTAAAAATGTATACAAAAAAACAACTTAATTGCAGAAAAACAATTTTTTTGTAAAAACAAAACCACCTAAACAAAACTCAAAAGTTTAACAGAACTAAAATTTATCAGGACTTAACCTCAATAATTTTTAATTTTTTTGACTCAAAAGATTCACATTCTTACTGGCACAGGTTAATATACCCAAAAAATCACCATAACAACTCAAAAATAGCAAAAAACAGCTAAATAAGAAAACAAATTAATTTAAAAATTAATAAAAAATATTAAAGGTAGAAACAAATAGTTAAAAAACCAAAAAAAAATTTAATTTTTAAAAAAGAAAACCAATTAATAAAAATATAATAATCGTTTAAGCGGCAAAATAAATACAAATAAAAAATCTTTGAAACTTAGGTTTGCGAATTTTTTTCATTTAATTTTTTAACAATATTTTTATTTTTTTTAGTTTTTACTTCAATTACATTTTATCTAACATTAGCTTTTCATTTTTTTTTATTATTATTTTTTCTTTACTAATACTATTTTTGATTGACTTTGTTTGCTTATTTGCATTGGTGACTTAAATTTGTTTATATTTTTTTAGTTTATCTATGCCATTAATTGTTTTTTTTTTTAATTTTTGAATAAAAAAAATATTATTTAATTTTTTTTATTTGGTTTTTTTGTTTAATTTTTCTTGTTTTTGATATTTATATTTCGTTTTAGTTTTTGTATTTGTCATCTGTAGCTTTCTATAATCTCTCAAATTATCAATTTCTCTTATAAATTTTGTGTATAAAATATAATATGTTTTACTGAAAAATGAAATGTATTAAAATGCCATAAAAAAATTAAAAAACATTAATAGATTGACTTGTTTGACGTGGATATACAAACTTAGATGTTCTCTAAGGATTCTCCCCAGGTAATAATCTATAAAAAAATAATTATTTGTTGAACAACAAAATAGTAAATATAAAACAATCAAAATAATCCTCAACTTTTTAAATTATGTAAAACAATAGAAAACGTATGAAGAGGTTTTTTTGAGCTAAATTAAATTTTTCTAAAAATTAAAAAAAAAGCAATTTTTAGTTTTTTTTTTATTAATTGATAGCGTTATCTTTTTTAATTTTGTTTTTTTTTTAAGTTCCTTCTACATTCTTTATTGCAAATGTCTTTTTGTTAAACCAATTATTTTTTCTATAATGCTTTTGAATCTTTTTTGACTTTTATTTTTATTAAGATTTTCTTCACGTTTGATAAAAATCAACTTTGTTTTTTTTTTTTATTATTGTTTACTATTTATTTTTTAAGTTGTTACGAAATAAATTTTGCAATTATAATATATGAAAATAATATTGATATGATATCATTTGTAGGTGTTTTATCGGTTTTTACTATTTGAAGCTCCCAAAATGGCGGTTCACAAAAAGCAAATTTTCCAGTTATTTATAAATAATATATTGCCAGATCTTGAATCTTTTTTCTAAAAATTATCAGCGTCTAATTTTTTGTGATTGCGCTTAGCACGGCAACATTCTATAACCAAATAGATGATACACAAAAAATCGCATAAGAATTTTTCTGGAAGTAGATGCGGTTTTCGTGTTATATTCCATAGTGAATTACAAGTTCTTTAGAGTAAAGCGAATCTTAAATGTTTAAAAAGTTAACCTTATAATGTTTATTTGAACTAAAAATCTGCTTTTAAGTGGCGTCATCTAGACTTTTGAGAGGAAGTTTTTTTGATTTTCTGAGTTGTTTATTCACTTATTGAACGTTTTTTAGGAGGTTGTTTGTCATTGTGTGTAGCTTCTCTCTTCTCTTATTTTCCAATGTTTGGCGCTTTTTTCTTCTATTCCTTTTTTTTATTAATTGTAATGTTTCTGTTTGTTTGTTTGTTTTACATCTTACGTAACTTCTCTCTTCTCTTGGATTCCAATGTTTCTCTCTTTTCTTCTATTCACTTTTTTGTTTATAATTGTAAAGTTTCTGTTTTTGTTTGTTTTATATTTTATGTCGGTAAACCAGAAAACTTTTCAATTTTTTTGCATCTAGATCAAAATTTGATGATTTGTTTGGATAGAATTTCAATAAAATATTCATCAAGTATTAGTAATCCATCAAATTAATGGCACATTATTGACAAATAGAACTGCTGAATGTGTAAATTTTTCACATTGTAATCTAGCGCTTGATAAATTGATAAAAATAGCCGCACAAGCTTTGCAATTAGTGCAACGTGAACCTTTCAACTTTTTAACAAATGACAGCATGTCAACTGGTAAACATATTTATTTAGGATAAAAGCTAATAATTTTTTTTTGTAGAGAGGAAAGGTAACACCATTTGTGTAGCCTAGCTTTTCCGGACTTTTTACATTAACTCTCAAAGAGCGTCTCTACAAATCTGAGCATTTATTGGTGCTAAAGAATCGCCCCATTTAACATCAATGTTATTTGTGTGTTTGGCAAACCAGGAACTTCCTTCTCAAGATCTTCATCATTATTACTATACGTTTAAGATTCTTTATCGATGACATTTTGCAAGTTTTTGCAGTTTTTAATTATCGCTTGCAAAACTTTTGCTCTAGAAGCGAAATACGGCGACTATATTTTATAGAGAAGTTTTCGATGAAGGAAAACTTTCCGAAAAGGAAAAGTTCGTTTTTTGAATTGTTATTCATGATCAGCTAAAGATGGAAATCAAAAAAAATTGTTAATAACAAAAAGTCGAAAAAATGATCTTAACAAGAAGAATGATCGGGTGCCGCCTAATAAGAATTTGGAGAATTTTTAACTTTATTGTTGACATTACTGTTGATATTCTATTAGTTCCTTACTCAACTATTATCAATTAAACTACTCAAAAGTATACAAAAAAATACTTTTAAAATTGAGGAAAAGCGGTTGAACTTGGTTTTCTAAGAGAGAAAAATTTGTTTCTTAAACTGTTATTCATGACCAGCTAGAAAATGAAACTAGAAAACAAAAGAATAGTCAATAACAAAAAGAGCATAGTTGCGTTTAGAATACGTATAGCTAAAAGATGATCTGAGCAAAGAGAATGATCGGGTGCCGCCACATAGGATTTGGATAATTTTATAATTTAATGTTGATATACTGTAGATTTATTATAGTTTTTTCTACAACTATTTTCTATAACATTACTTAAAAATAACCAAAAACTTATTTTTAACATTGTTGAAAATGTTGTAAAACCCAATTATCCAATTATGCAATCTGATAATATGTTAAAAGATGATCTTAACAAGGAGCCGCCTTTCAATGATCGGGTGCCGCCTATAATGATTTAGACAATTTTTTATTCTAATGTTGACATTACTGTTGATATTTTATAGTCTTTTAATTAACTATTTTTAATAATTTTGTTTAAAATTATTTTTATAATTTTGTTGAAAATGTTGTTAAATAATAAGCAAGCTTTGTTTTTCAATGTGGAAAAATTTGCTCTTAAATTGTTAGTCATAATCAGCTAGAAATCAAAAGAATAGTTAATAACAAAAAGTGCATAGTTGCACTATTTGTTTTCTGTTTTTTTTTGAGTCTTAACTGTTTTTATTATTTCTGACACTTTATCTGCTTTTTATAAGTAATTTTTTAATTGTTTTTGTTTTATGTTTTTACTTTTCTTGGTTTTGAGTTTGTATTTGTTTTATTTAACCATATTTTTCACGGTTTATTTTTGTGAAATATTTATTTTTTTATCATAATTTTTATTTTTTTACATTTTTTTAATCTAACATAAATGCAGTTTTAACACAATATTAAAAAATTTTTACTGTTACAATTTTTTTTTTTTTTTGATAATTTAAATCTTACTTTTTAAGTTTGTATCTTAATTTTTCTTTTTTATTTTTTGTCTTCTACTGCTTTATCGCTAAATCTGATCTCTTCAAATTAATTTTTTTTCTGTAAATTTTTTTGCAGATATTTTAATTTTTTTTTGATTTTGGAGTTTGGTATGTTTTTTTTTACATATTATTTCAAAATTGCTCACACATTTTTTTATATATTTTTGTTGTTTATTAAATTTCTTATATCATATTATTTAAATGTTATTCTTACTTTACTGTTAAGCTAAAATAAACTAAAATAAACAAAAATAATCAAAAATAAACTGAAATAAACGGAAATAAACTAAAATAAACTAAAATAAACTGAAATAAACTAAAATAAACTAAAATAAACTAAAATAAACAAAAATGAACTGAAATAAACTAAAATAAACTAAAATAAACTAAAATAAACTAAAATAAACTAAAATAAACTAAAATAAACTAAAATAAACTAAAATAAACTAAAATAAACTAAAATAAACTAAAATAAACTAAAATAAACTAAAATAAACTAAAATAAACTAAAATAAACTAAAATAAACTAAAATAAACTAAAATAAACTAAAATAAACTAAAATAAACTAAAGTAAACTAAAATAAACTAAAACAAAACATTTTTTTTGCTTTATTTTTTTTAATGCAGCAAAAAAAAAAAGAATTAATTATTATGTTTTTGTTAAACTGTTTACTTTTTCTGTCATGATTTTTATAATTTTTTTTTGTTCTGTGATGATTTCAATTACTTTTTTTAATTTTTTTTTAAATATAACAAAATACAATTTTAGAAAATTTATATTTTTTGTCTTCTATTGCTTTATCACTAAATCTGCTCTCTTCAAATTAATTTTTTTGTTTGTAAACTTTTCTGCAGATATTTTAATTTTTTTTTTAATTTTTGAGTTTGGTATGTTTTTTTTTACATATTATTTTAAAATTGCTCACACATTTTTTATATAATTTTGTTGTTGGACTATTTATTATATTTCTTATATCATGTTATTTAAATGTTATTCTTACTTTACTGTTAAACTAAAATAAACTAAAGTAAACTAAAATAATATTAAAATAAATTAAAATAAACTAAAATAAACTAAAATAAACTAAAATAAACTAAAATAAACTAAAATAAACTAAAATAAACTAAAATAAACTAAAATAAACTAAAATAAACTAAAATAAACTAAAATAAATTAAAATAAACTAAAATAAACTAAAATAAACTAAAATAAACTAAAATAAACTAAAATAAACTAAAATAAACTAGAATAAACTAAAATAAACTAAAATAAACTTAAATAAACTAAAATAAACTAAAATAAATTAAAATAAACTAAAATAAACTAAAATAAACTAAAATAAACTAAAATAAACTAAAATAAACTAAAATAAACTAAAATAAACTAAAATAATCTAAAATAAACTAATAAAAACTAAAATAAAGCTTTATTTTTTTGCTTTATTTTTTTTAATGCAGCAAAAAAAGAATCAGAAATATTTATTATGTTTTTCTTAAACTGTTCATTTTTTCTTTGATGATTTTTATAATTTTTTCTTTGTTCTGTGATGATTTTAGTTACTTTTTTCATTTTTTTTTTAAATATAACAAAATACAATTTTAGAAAATTTACAACACAAAAGTGCGAAACAATAACTCTTATTATTGTTATACTTTCTCACATAATTTTTCTGTATGTATCTTCTCTTTCTCTTGTTTTCTACCGCTTTATCACAAAATCCGCTTTTTGTAAAGATTTTTTTTACTTTTTTCTTCAATTTTTTGTTTTAATTTTTTGTTTTTTTATTTTATTTTTAAACTGCTTTTTAATTATTTATTTTTTGATGTTATTTATGACCAGCTAGAAATGGGACCAGAAATCAAAAGAATATTTAATAACAAAAAGTGCATAGTTGCGTTTAGAATACGTATAGCTACTACTAATAGCTTTATTTTTGTCTATACAGGCTGAAAATATCTACATTATTACACAATTATACAAAGTTTTTCTATGCTGTCTTTCCTGTTCTTCCTTTGTGTTCTCTTTTCTTGTCTTTGCTTCCCTTTTCTCTTATATCTTTTTTATCTACTTTATCTCCGTTTCATTTTCTTTTAGTATTTTTTTTCTTTCCGCTCTCTCTCTCTCTCTTATTTCACATGTGCTCTATTGTCTCTCTTTCCTCATAACACATTTTACACACTCTCTCTTTATCTTCTGTCTAATATCTATTCTCTTTTTCCTCATTTTCGCACCTTAACCTTGCTATTAACATTCTTTCTTTAGCACTTTTTGTTCCTTGAGTACACCGAGATATCTTCTAACATACATTTTTTATAATTCCTGGATTTTTTGATTCTTTCTCTTTTATCTTGCTTGTCTACATCCTTGTTTCTTTCACACGTTTTTCCGTTCATTCGTTTGCTTTTTGTCAATTTTTCCACTCAAATATTTATTTCTTCTATAATATTTCTCTCTCTATACTCATAATCTTTTTATGTTTTACATTCTTTCTTTTTATTCATTTTATTCTCAAACATAGTCGTTTTTTTCTTCCAGTTTGTTTTTCTTGCATTCCTTTCTCACATTATACTTAGGGGTTTCTATGTCAACCACTAGAACCAATTTCCAATACTTTAATCTATTACTTTTTGTTTTTTCCACTCCCAGATTTCTGCTCCGTATTTCAATCAGCTCTCTACCAACGCTTTGTCCGTTGCTCTTATCCTAAATACTTGAATTCTCTTAATCTCTCTATTTTCTCTCCCTTCTATTCCCAACCATCCATTTGTTCCTTTTTCTTCTTTTTGTTGAACATCATCATCCGTTTTATTTACATTCACTTCTAGATTTTTCTACCTCACTTACTTTCTTAGGATCTTCATCATTTTTTCCATCTCCCTTTTACTCGTTGCTACCATTACCACATCATCCGCAAACACCAGGCTCCATACTTTTCCTCCATGTCAGCCACGTAAATTGTAAATAATAACATGCTGAGCAGACATCCTTGTCTTACTCCTTTACAAAACATTCACTCTCTTTCTAGATGTTACTTTGCATTTGGTCTATACGTATAACTTTTCTACCTTTCTCACAAGCCATTCATCTACTCCTCTTTCTTTCATACTTTCTTCCACATTTTCTTTCTATCTACCTTATCAGTCTGTCTCTCTTTTTTTATCTTATTCTTAGCTAAGTGGTCTAGAATGTATACACCACTATTTATAGTTTTCCTCTTTTTTGTGAATCCCGCTAGGCTGTCCGAATACGTATAGCCAAAGATGATCTCAACAAGGAGAATGATCGGGTGCTGCCTATTATGAGTTTGGACATATTTATACTTTAATATTGATGTTTTATTAATTTTTTTTACAGCCATTATCATAGGACTTTAAAAAAATACTTTTGACATTGTTGAAAATGTTTTAAAAGTCAATCTAATATTAAAGCAAGCTGTGGAAGTATGTTGAATGTAGTCTGACTTGTTGCTTGTGATGTTGGGCGGATTGTCACATTTTGATGTCTTTAACTACATTTGGTAGGGTAATTGTGGCAATGGAAAAGTGTACGTGTCATTTAGATTTAGATCTTGGAAAAGCTTGCTAACAGTAAGATTTTTGCTGATGTAGCTCTTAAGTGAAATTAGACTTTTCATCGGATTTGGTGGGGTGGAAAAGCAAGTTGAATGGGTTAATTTCCTCGGCGTGTCCTATTTTATGTGCTTTTTACACGCTTTCCACTCCGGATCCGTGGCAGTGTTATATGTTACAATTTCCATCCCATAATCCGGGTCTCTCTATCCTTTGAGCCAATCTACGCGCTATCGCGGTCGAACTGATGGCGGTGGCCCTATTAAAGCGTCCCGGTCGATCCGCCGCCTCCGCCTAATCAAGCGAGTTGACTTGATGGATCGGCCCCAGCATACAACGAATAAATCTTTATCACGTTGCTTTTTACGCTAAATTTTACATATAGACTCGAATGGTTTTGAGAAAAAACGAATTCAAACGGGCGCTGCACCCTCCCGGCTCTCGGACGAAGGAATCAAAGAGGAGCGATACGGAGGGTTGAATTGGGAATGGTCAGGGAGGCTGGGAATTGCAGGTTTTAGGAATTCATGAAAGGGCTAAATTAAACTTGCAAGACTCGTTTATTCTAAAGCATTTGGCTTGATATATTCATTTTACAGTAATTTTGTTTTTGAATAAAACAAAAATTCATTGTAAAGTGCTTATCAAATATCGCTTTTTTTTTGTTTTTTACTTAAACAGTTTTTTTTTGTTTATTGTAATTTCTTTTACTGTATCTGCTTTTTTTAATGTTTTTGTTTTATTTTTGAGCTTGTCTTTTTCAACTATCGAAAATTAGTTATATATATATCGCATCCCTTAATGTACTTACCCTGAAAAACATCGAAAATCTTACGGGACTTAGATACGCGCTAAAACAAATCGAAAGGGATATGTTTGGCAAAGTGGGAAGAATGGGCAAAAGTATCATTTGTTTTCCAGAGTACTTACTCTACCACTTAGGGGAGACGCAAGGCCAATATAGGGAAGAATTTATTATAAAAGATACCTTCTACCATGGGAGACTTCAATGGTCAAATTAGAGCAAAACGCTTTGAAAAAAACACAATACTAGGACTGTTTTCTTTTTGTGTTCTCTTCATTTCTGTCCTCATTTACTTTTTTTGCATCCTTCTGTCTCCCGCTTTCCCTTCTATCATCTCTTCCTTTTTTTTTTTATTTATTTTTCATTCGCTCCCTTATTATCATTTTCATCCATTCTATTCCTTCTTTATTTCCTTTCATTACATCCTCTTTTTCTAGCATACTTTCTTTTATTTCTGTGCACTTTTTCATCAAATGCTCCAATGTTTCTTTCTCTCTTCTACACATTCTGCATTTTCATTCGTTTTCTTCCATCCAATATCTGTTGTCTCTCTCTTCATTCTCACATCTAAATCTTGCAATCATCTTTCGCTCTCTCTTACTTTCTCTTTTTTCATATTCCGGTCCCTCTTCTGTTATCAACTTCATGTATTCTTTATTGTGTATAATGTTTAGAAAGGCGCAAGCTGGGGGATGTGTGATTGGAAGAGAAAAAGTGTGGAGTCTAGCGTTTGCAGATGATGTGGTATTAATAGCAAAAAGCGAAAGGGAGATGGGAGATATGATGACGAACCTAAAAAAGTATGTCAGGAAAAAAAAGCTAGAAGTGAATGTAAATAAAACAAAGATGCTGGTGTTCAACAAAAAGAAGAGGAAGGAAGAAAAGAAGGATTGGGAATAGGAGGGAGAGAAAATAGAGAGAGTAAAAGAGTTCAAGTATTTAGGGTATACGTTTAATGAAAAAGCTACGAACAAAGCACATATCAGAGAGTTGGCAAGGAAAGCAAACAAGATGGGATGTGTATGGGGAATAGGAGAGAGGAAGTGGGGAGGGGTTTTTAAAAGGAGAATAATGATGTTTGAGAGCTTGGTAGAGATGTATGGGGCAGAAATTTGGGGATGGAAAGAACAAGAGAAAATAGAGAGAGTACAAGTGAAGTATTTGAGGTGGGTCCTGGGGGTGGACAGAGAAACTCCTGGGTATATAGTAAAAGAAGAATGCAAGAGAAACAAGCTGAGAGTGAAATCGGGGAAAAGAGCGTCTAAGTTTAAGGATAGAAAGAATGGAAGGCAAGAATGTACGAATGTTGGAGAGAAAATAAAAATTTGGAGATAAACGAGAGAGAAAAATATTACAGAAAAAATGGGTTTGCAAGTAAAGAAGTGGAAAGATTAAGAACAGAAGGCAAGTGGATGAACGCAGGAACGAGTGAAAGAGACAGGGATGTAGACAAGCAAGAAAGAAGAAAAAAAATTAAAGAATCCAGGTACAACAAGAGTTATGAGAAATGTATGACAGAGGAGATCTCGGTGTACCTGGGAAGAGAAAGTGCGAAAGAGAGGAAAATAATGGCGAGGTTCAGGTGCGGAAATGAGGAGAGAGAGAATAGGTATTAGATGGAAAAGGAAGAGAGACTGTGCAGGATCTGTTATGAGAAAAGAGAGACAATAGAGCACATGTGGAATAAATGCAGTGAGATGAGAGAGAGAGAAACAGTGGAAAGAAAAGAAATACTAAAAGAAAACGAAGTGGAGATAAAGTGGATGAAAGAAGTATGGGACAAAAGGAAAATTGAAGGACAAAGAAAGAACAGGGAGGGTAGAATAGACAATGAAATAAAATGAATTGTAGATATAATATTTAAGCCGGTATAGGCAACAATAAATCTTATAAATACTAAAAAAAAAATGTATTCTTTATTGTATCTTGTTTCTCTAATTCCTCCCCTCCTTTCTTGCTTGTCTATGTCTCTGTCTCTGTCTTTCAATTCTCCATGCACCTATTGTCTCCCTTCTCTTTTTTTCCCGATCTCCTCTACGCTGAAACCATTCCTTTCGTAATATTTTTTTCTTTCTTTTTCCATTCCTCTTTCTGCTTTTCTACTCATCACTTTCCAACTCTCTTTCAATATCTCGCACCCTTCCCTATCTTTCATCCTATCTTTGAACTTCACGGCTCTTTTTCCTGCCTCTATTCTTAATTTTTCTCTCTTTCTTTTCTCTTTCACTATATATCCTGGAATCTCTCTGCTTAGCCCTAACATCCATCTTGCATACCTTTCTTGCACTTTTTTTATTTCTAACCAGTTAACTTTACCATTATTAAAAGATCTAGTTTCAACATCAATTATAGGCCAATCAGAGCTCGAAAGAACCAAAAAAGCTTAGACCAAGATAACTCAGCAAACAGCACATTGAACAAATAACAATCGCCCTGAGAAACATACTTGCAGATTTCTAAAACAACACTACAAAACTAGAAATCTAGAGTACGAAAAAGCGTCAAACAAGAAGATCTCTTATCATCAAAACTATTTTCCAGGACTAGAAGTAGGACTGCAGTACCAGTGTAGTACTACAGTACTAGAATCAATCTCTAGAAGACTTCTTAATTGGAAACATCTTTGGATAAATGTAGATGGTGTATTGATGTCGCATTTGAGATTTGCTGATGATATAGTGCTGCTGGCAAAAACATCAAAAGAATTAAGTAAAATGATAAAGGATCTTGCGCCAGGAAGCTATCAAAAACTACCATCAAACTATTAGAGAAAAAAAGCCACCCTCTTAACGAAAGAGATACGCAAAAGAAACTAGATCTAGTTTCAACATCAATTATAGGCCAATCAGAGCTCAAAAGAACCAAACAAGCTTAGACCAAGATAACTCAGCAAACAGCACATTGAACAAATAACAATCACCCTAAGAAACATACTTGTAGACCTCAAAAACAACACTACAAAACTAGAAATCCAAAGCACGAAAAAGCGTCAAACAAGAAGATCTCTTATCATCGAAACTATTTTCCAGGACTAGAAGTAGTACTGCTGTACCAGTGTAGTACTAGTACTACAGTACTAGAATCAATCTTTAGAACACTTCTTAATTGGAAACATCTTTGGATAAATGTAGATGGTGTATTGATGTCGCATTGAGATTTGCTAATGTTGTAGTGCTGCTGGCAAAAACATCAAAAGAATTAAGTAAAATGATAAAGGAACTTGCGCCAGGAAGCTATCATAAACTACCATCAAACTGTTAAAGGAAAAAAGCCACCCTCTTAGCGAAAGAGATACGCAAATGAAACTAGCCAAGATTAGCAAAGCACACATGGGGAAAAATAGAGAACGGGTGAAACTAAAAAAGCGCTCAAGAAACTGACAAAACAAAAGAAACTAGATAATAAAAATAAAAGATGATTACAGAAGAGCTACATTAGAAAGAGCTACATCATACTACAAGAAACTCTTCGGAAGCAATACTACTCAAAGCGGAATCAATGTGTTATAGACCTCAAATATTTCTAATATACTTCAAACTGAAGTCAAAAAACCTATTGATACTCAAAAGAATAATAAGGCACTCAAACCCGATGGCAGAAATAAGACATAGTACGGAGATCGTGACACTTGTACTCAATGATAGCATAATCACCAAAACCATACCCCAGCAATGGTCAGAGTCTAACATCATTCTACTTTATAAGAAACGAAATAAATATACCATCGAAAACTATTGCGCTATCAGCTTTATGTCCAACGTGTATAAGATTTTTGCTAAGATTATTTTAAAACGGATTGAAAAATCTCTAGATATAGAGCAAGCAGGATTTTGCAAGAACTGCTCAGTAGTCGACCACATCCACGTAGTACGTCTTCTCTAAGACACGAAAAAATATAGAAAACACTTTTAGAACGAGGAAATGAAGAAAAATACATTTGATTAATAAAAAAACAAATACAGTTTCAGTACAGCGACAATCCAATTAGAAAAGAAAAGCGCTTTTTTCAGAGTAGGAAAAGGCGTCAGACAGGGAGATCTCTTATCACCGAAACTATTTTACAGTACTAGAAGTAGTACTGCAGTACCAGTATAATACTAGTGCTACAGTACTAGAATCAATCTTTAGATGACCTAATTGAGAACATCTCGGGATAGATCTAGATGGTGTATTGATGCCGCATTTGAGATTTGCTGATGATATAGTGCTACTGGCAAAAATGTCAAAAGACTTAAGAGCGTTTAGTACCTTCCCAAACTGCTGCGCCTGCAGGGAATCGGTAACAAATCGGTAAAATAATAAAAGAACTTGCGCCAGAAAGCGACAAAGTAGGATTGACAAGGAAAAACTAGAATGATGACAAACGGAATGTAACATAACATAGAATTAGGGAACTCTCCTCTCAAACTGAGTGCATCTAATTGGAACAGCTTATAACTCAAAAAAAACTAATGTTAAAAGAAGTGGAGAGAAGAATTACAAACGAATGGAAGAGATACTGAAGCTTAAGAGAGGCTATGAAAGATAAAACGCTTTATTTGACATCTGCGTACTACCTGCGTTGTCAATCATACCCTTAAACCAGGAAATTTTAAACAAATTAATATGCCAAATGTCAAAAAGTTAGATAGATTAAGAAACGTCATCAGAAATGAAACAAAAACTACAAATGTAACTTAAATGGAGATGGGGTGGCTACGTAATTAGAAGACGCAACAAATGGAGCAAAGGAGTGACACGGTGGTACCTTAAAGATGGCAAAAAAAAGAGAGGTAGACCGCAGAAAAAAAGGGATGATGACATCAGACAGGTGGCGGGAGTTATGGGGTGGCTAAAGAAAAAAATAAACGGAAAAAGTTGGAGGGGGCTTCTGTTGACTGGCAAACAGATCTAGGGATGATAACCAAGGGACAGATATAAGTTTAGATAGTTTGTTTAGCTTAAGAGTTCATTAGTTTCTAATTTTAAATTTTGTATAAAAGGCTATATTATTATTATAAAGCTACGACATCATCCCTTCTAAGATGTTTTCCCATTGACTTAACAAACGCACCCCCATCATTGTCTCAGATACTTTTTTCAATTTGTAGATGTTTACATCTGAGTGATTTACTTCGAGAGTTGTTAGCTTTTAAGCTTTAGTCCGCGGTTGGTTTTGCGTACGCTTTGGGGTTTCGGGGGTGGCAGAGGCGGCGGCCGTTAGTGGTGGCCGACGCTGTTTGTACAGCAATATTATCAAGCTTTCGTGCTTCAACGAACATTAAACATAAACGTTAACTTTCATATGTTTGCATTGCAAAAACATATTGAAATTATTTTCGCACACCACTGCAACCGCCACCCTAATGAATATTTCAAGTTTTAGTCGAGAAGGCGGGCGGGTCCAGTGCAGCAGCACGTGCCGATAAAGTATTTTTAATGTTCTTGTGATTGATGAAGACTTTTAGTACACCATCAATCACGAATGGGGTGCGAATGGCAGAGGCAGAGAAAGTTGAACATTGCCAAAAAAAATCGCTGAAGACAAAAGGACAGTAAGTTGTTTGACTTTAAAAATCTCATTTTTTTTGTAACTCAAAGTAAATATCTACAAATACGAACTTAAATTTTTGAATCGGGGGTAGGAAAAGATTAAATTTATGGTTTTAACCAATTTTAATTGGACAAGGAAAAATTGTTCTCAAATCTTCTTGTGGGACACTAGGCCAGCACGTCATTTTATTCTATTTCCTGCATCTCACTAGTTCACTTGCAAATTGCTATTTTTTTAGTTTTTACTAATTTAACAATAATAATTGACAGTCGTAATGACAACTGACAGGTAATGTCAAATTGTCAGTTGTTAATTATAGTTATTAGCTTACATTTAGCAATTTTTTTTATTTATTGAGTATTTTATTATTGATGTAATTTTGCAATTTATAATTTAAATAATATTAAATATTAAATTATTTTAGTAAATTTTTTATTTATATTAATAAAATATATTATCTAGAAGTTGTGGAAGATCAAAATAAAAAAAAAATTGAAATTATTAAAATGGATAAAAATAGAAGTTCAATTAGATTACGTTTCTATTATATTGTTTTATAATTTATTTAAAAAAATATTTGGTTTACGACAGCAATTTTTACATTTTGCAAAAGTGAGCGCGATATAGCTAGGTGCACTGTATACAACAAAGACAAAAGTTAAAAGACGGCTGAGAGACACCCTATTATATGTTTCTGTTACACTAATGCTTGTTTTTTTTGAAAATTGTTGTAAATGCGTAATTTTTGGGTTATTGGAGTTATAAAATTGGCTATCAAAAGGCAATCAAGTTCAAGCTTAGCAAGAGAATGAAGATAAAATAGCTTTTTTAATTTTTTTATAGAAAATTTGAAGACGAAAAACATTATTTTACATTTCCATACTAATGTATGGAATTGTAAATAATAAACTTGAAGAATTTTAATGATAAATTGAATAAATGTAATTTGAATAAATTTTTAAATACACAAAAATATAACGTGTTTATTCAAATTTGACTTCATAGTCGGCCATGCCTATGAGTTTGTGTAAACAAACTATAATTTTTAAAACAATTACTTTAAATGTCAAACTAATTATGAAATTTTTCAATTTTTTTTTTCTAATTTTAAATGATTTTCTCATAAGAACAGAAAATTTTTAAGGTAGAATTTTATTTTCTTAACGATCACTGAGTTTATGGTGACTTATTAGGACACTTTTAAATAAAACATCGACTGCTGCAAGATACCGACAGGAAATTTTAGAACCGACAGGAGATTTTAGAGCCATTCTTTGCACAGCTTTATACCGATAAAATTGTAGACGAGTATTTTCAGCAAGTTTATTTGATCATTTGTTATAACACGACAAGTGCTTTCAAGTGTTTTCGATTTCGATTTCGAGAGTGAGGATGTCATATTAATAACTGTCACTTTGGTTTGACAGAAAAGGTCATATTCATTCTTTTTATTCTGCGTCACATTTCTATAAAGCAGAAACTTTAAGAACGTACAAATACGAACTTGAATTTTTGAATCGGGGGTAGGAAAAGATTAAATTTATGTTTTCAGCCAATTTTAATTGGACAAGGAATAATTGTTCTCAAATCTTCTTGTGGGACACTAGGCCAGCACGTCATTTGATTCTCTTTCCTACATCCCACTAGTTCACTTGCAAATTGCTTTTTTATTAGTTTTTACTAATTTAACAATAATAATTAGGTTTATTAGCAGCTAGTGTTGGGTAATTTTTTTTTGCTGTCATTTCTTTTTTTTTGGTGTAATTGCGTCACATTAAAATGGCTGTCGTACTATCTTTATCGACAGGGTTTTTTACTTAGTTTTCATAGTCCGAGCTACACTGTATCAAGCAACTAAATTAAAATATATTTTTTTGTCTTCAATAAAGTAAAGGCCAAAGTTATAAAAAAATTTCAAACAAAAGTGTTGATAATTAAGAATTTATTAAAAAAATAACTAAAGTAAAGAAGAGAATATGAGTAATAGACAACAAAAAGTTTGCCAACAATGATAGAAAGCAAACTTGATGCTGGGAAATATGAGAAAAAGTAATTTCTACTATAGAGCAGCAATACACAAAAAAAAATAATACCAAATTTAAAACAAAAAAAAATAGAATAAATGAAGAAAAACAATTTTTTAAAACAAGCAAAAAAATTGTACACACACAGTAAGTTGTACAAGCAAACAAAATCTTTGAAAAAAAAACAAGAAAACAGAGGTTGAAAATACTGACTATAAAATATTGGTAAAAAAATCATTAAATAATGTAGTCATTATCAAGCTTTAATAAAAAATAACATAAATAATCATACAAAAAACAATAAAAAAGAAAAAAAAGAAAAGAATTGGATAAACGATTAAAAATTTAACGTATACAAGCTTCTAGTGTTTAACCTTAATTTTATGTTTACAATATAAAAAAAAAATTAAATAATTTTTCTTATTGAACATGGTAAAGCAATGTAGATAAACAGGAATAGAAAGTAAATAATTACTCTCTATTAAATATTTATTAAAATATAATATTAATTTAAATATTAATTAAATATTTATTTTGCTATATAGCAGAATACACAATAAGTGCCGGAAAATATTGATCAACATCCAAAATTGAAAACAAATACACTCGAAAAAATAAGATAAATTAAATTAAAAAAAAAATAACAAAAAAGTACCAAAAAAGCCGAAAAAAAAGTGTTAAAAAAATATGCTAGGTTCTAGATAAAAAAGCAACATAAAGTCTACTAGATTAAGAAAAAAAGCAACAGAAAACCTTAAAAAAAATAAAAAACTTAGCAAAAAACCGATAAAGAAGCCTTTGCTTAACTTACAGGAGTTTGCTAAATGGTCTAACTCATAGAATTATAAAGTTAAAGCATTTAAAAATTGATAAAATTGCTGAAAATAGAGCTTTTTTTAATAAAAAAAAGCATCGTGTATTACAAACAAATGATAGCTGTAATTGCAAACAACCTTTTTCTATTAATAATTTTTTCTTTAGAAGATATACAAGAATTTTACTTATCCACCATTAGATTAGTATTTTTTTAAAACTTATTATAAATATTAAACTGCATTTTTTAATTAGTTTTTTGCTAAAGAAATTAAAACAATTAAAAGCTAAACATAAATTAATCAAAAAAGAAAATATTAAATTTTTGGCTAAATTATCTAAAAATGTCATTAAATTACAATAAAAAAATTTAATGCAAGTTTGTTCAAGACTTGATTTGTTTACTTAGACATGTTTTGTTCTTATTGGAATTCATCAGCAAGTTGCAACAGATTTAGCTTTAAATAAATTAAGGTGGCAAGGTCTATCTATAATCTAATAGATGTCGCTTGTTTTACCACACTACTGAAGTATCAGGTACTTTGGTATATATAAACCCAATCTTTCAAATTCTTCTAAATCTGAATCTGTTGCGACACTCTGATGAGTTCTAATAAGAACAAAACATGTCTAAGTTTACCCACGTAGTTTGATTGAATCTGCGTTGATTTTTTTATTTTATCAGTTGATGGCTAAACCAAATAACATTGTGTATTATTCATATACGTTTGAGACAAAAGGCGCTAGAGTGATAACTTGGGTAAAGAGCATCAGATGACCAATAGAATTCCAACGTACGTTAGAAGAAAACTTAAATGTTAGATTTTAAACAAGAAAGACACAATATTGTAAAAAAAAAACAAAATAATAAAACAAATAAAGAATATAGGGAAGATATATAAAGTAAATCAATAAATTGGAATAAAACAAAAAAAAAATTGTAAAACTACAAAAAACTCAATAAGCAACAAGAAGAATCTTGAAATCAATTTCAATGTTTTGAATCTTGAAATTTCAGTTTGCATCATAATCTATTAACAAAAAAATAATAAATAACCCAAATAAACATTAAAAACATAATAACCTTAACATAAATAAACAATAGTTGTGACGATCACTAGTCCAGAAAAGGATATTTTGCAAGTAAGAGTGGTATTGTAAAGCTGTGACGTTAGACAAGACGTAGCAACACGAGCACCAGCTGGGAAAATTGTTTACTTACAGGTTTCAATTGTTTATTTATGCAATGATTTGTTTTAAATTCTCTTTTCTGCTAAAATTGCCAAGCTTGTTGACATTTAGAAAATTAAGAATAATTGTTGTTATTTAACTTCTAGTAAACTTTTAACAAACGTCACTTAGTTAGTACTGGGCGGAAAAATTGCTGTTGCCGGCCGATTTTAAATCCTGCAAAACGGTCTATGACTGACGGCATGAAAATAAATTATTGTAATTTATTTGTTTATCACTTTTTAAAAGTAATTTCAACATAAAAAAAATCTTTTTAGATGCGATTATTGTTTGTAACTAATTTATACGTGCAATATATTATTATTATTATTATTTGTTTGACCTTAGCCTAGCCGTTCCGCCTCTTACAATCCAGCAGCACTTTCCCAGCTTAATAGAAACTTTTCAGGTCAACAATTCCGCCATTGAGGCTTACAGAAATTAAAGAAAATTTATGTGTTTTGCACCACTGCTTAGTGAAGGAATTTATTATTGTAGCGCCGCCGCCACCACCGCCACCATCACCGCCGCCAAACTTCCACTACTCGCTACCAACATGAATAATACCCCCAGAGAACGACTTTTTCTCTTTAAAACTACCAAAGCATTAAAACTTCTATAAAATATTGGTTGATAGATTTGAAAATTTCCGCCATTCCAATCAGTAAGGTAGACTTGAAACGAAAATAAACCGTGTTTATCACTTCCCAAAAGAATAAATTTGCTTAAAAATAGCATTTATAAAAACAATTGAAGTGTTTTGCAATTTGTCGGAAACAATTGAATACACTTTATCTTCTTGTGCAATGCTAGTTCAAAGAAATTATAACAAAAAACATAAGACAGTTGCAAAAATAATTCATTCAAATTTAGATATTTAAATTTAATTTGGTCAAAAATTTGAACTATGTTATATTTAGTTATAATCCAAATTACTTAAAAAAAAATAATGATTACAAATTATAGTGCAATCAAACTCTGCCAACTATTTCCAAAACTGAAGCCAATAGGCCGGATATTGCTATAGTATTTAAAAAATCAAATATTGTCATTGGTACCATTGGTACTTTTTCGGCGGCCATTAAAAATCTTTGGAACTCAAAAATGCTAAAAAATTTAGTTATTTCAAATATGGGTTTTGCACCCATGTCATCAAGTAAAAATCTCAAAATTTCAGATTTGGATTTAAGAATCTTCGCAGAAATACAGAAAGCAGCATTATTGAGATTCTGTCCAACTCTTAAGTCTTAAATCCAACTGTTCACAGATGCGTGGAGTGGTAGTAATTTAGCTTGATTTGTCAATCAACAGTTTTTATGACCGTGATGATTTTCAAATTCAGCAAAGTTGCTGTGCCTCCGGGGCAAGAAGGGCTGGACATAATAATAAACACATAATCCTTCTCTAACACTATAAATCTTACTGGTACAGCAGCTTTCTGAAGTTTCCATCATTTAGCTTAAAGCACCCTGTCAAACGTCTTAGTAGTGAGCGAAATTTGTTGATTGGTGAGGTGTCTCTTGAGATCAGTCCCCACTGTCAAATAGGTCGTGATTGAGTGTTGATAATCTCTCTATGGGTTAGAATTTCAGCTTAGAATAACATAAACTGACACCATCCCTGGATGACTAATGGCTGCACCCTATAAGATATAGGTAACCTGTCTGGAAGCATCACCGCTGCCAGCTTGGATGCTTTACCATTTGTTTTCCTTTGGAATCCTATTTCAATGTTTGTTAAAGATAATAAGATGATTTTCAAATCAAACAAGTAATGTAAAATCTAAATCAACAAAATGAAAAAACAATATAGGACAAAAAAAACAAAAACGGAAAAAAAACAAAATATTAGACGCTTTAAAATGTAAAAATAAATCAAACATCACAGAATAGTGATCAATTTAATTCATAATTGCAAAAAATATCTCCTTCTTCTTTATTTTAGATCAATATATTTTAAAACTAATAAAAAAACTAAAAAAAATGTTAAGAAAATAGTCTTTTATATGTTTAATACATATAGGTCACTCTAAATGCTAGATAAACACAAATTGAGACAAAAAGTATTTCGCTGATTAGACAACCAAGCTATTACGTTAAGCGTTTCATCTGAAACGCTTACCTAAGATATGCATTATTACCTAAATAATTTGATTTCAACCAACAAATAGATAATTAAAATAAAAGCAAATTAATTCAAACTAGATCTAATAGATGTCGGCATTCTTACAATATTACGGAAGTAAGTGAGCACTTGAGTAAATATAAGCCTAAATTGTCTCTGCAAATTTATTCAAATATGAATCTATTGCGATTTGCAGAAAAGATCCAATAGTCTCAAGAGTTCAATATTTGCTGTAAACTTCAATATCTAGTTTGAATGAATTTGCTTTGACTATATTTTACCATAATGATAAATCTAAGTATATATAAAATTACAAAAATATACAGGTTTATATTTTTATTTATTTTTTTATTAATCTACTAGGATTTAATTGAAAAATCTATTAGCTATGCAAAGTGCTTCAAATTGTAATAGTCGATAAAGATCTTGTTTCGATTTAACTGTATTAAGGCGGTTGAATAAGTGGTAGCTCGCTGGAAAAAGCGAGCTACCTTTAGCTTGTGTTTCAAGCTAAACCAGAGGACATTTAAATTTTAGATTGACATTTTCAATTCAGAAAACAAAATAATTTTTATTATGTGTCAAAGAAGACAGCTGTTTGGTAATAGATTATGATGGACAAATATAGCATAGATTGCCATTTTAGTAGTACAGCTTTGTGTGACAAATTACTGCTGGAGACTTTGTTCATTGTAGTCACAATTAAATGTATATGATCAACGCCATATTTGTAATTAGTTTCCGGTTTACATATGTTCACATTAATTTTTTTGTTAACATAATATTAATATGCACATTTTAAAATTATATCCACATAGAAGGCTTCTTTCTGTTGTTCTATGTTTCAAAATATAACAACAATTTCCTTGTATTAGATAATGCAAATCAGCGTGGTTTTTCTTCATACTAGTGGTAGAAAAAAGTAAATAAAGACAGGGTGGCGCTAAAGTTGCCGTTGTTTTCTCTTGACGCTGACGACTGGACACATTTCTGGAAGACACAAACGCATTATTGTCATATTAAACTGTCACATTATGAATCACATTGTACCAATTCTAAATTTAATTTGAAGATCTTAAAATTTATACATTACTTAATTAAAATAACCAAAATGTAAGTAGACATTAATTTTTTTTTATTTTTTTTATTTTTTGTTTACATTTTTTGTTTGTTGTTCTTTGGCATTTTGTTATATATCGGGAAAAGTGGTTTTCTTACCAGAAATTACATCTACACGCCAAAACGCCTCTATTTTATAAGTTCTGCCTCACATTTTATATTTTCCTTGACGTTTATATTATATTTGTGAAAAATATTGTCACTTTTACGAAATCTTTCGATATCAGAAAAATCATAGGTCAAATCCGGCTCTATCCCTTTTTGGCACCTTAAACCTGAAGTTAATGTGTTTCTCTTTTCCAGACGTCCCAAAGGAAGATCCCGTCATGACATTCGAAAAGGATCTCCTGGAAATGGGTTATACAGTCCGAGGAAACTGCACTTCGCCGCCTTCCTATCCTCCTGCTAACATCACCTGGTTACTTAATGGGAAACAGGTAATTTTATTATTTATCGAATCGATAGTCGATTATTATAGATCAAGCTGATGTGCGCTGGTATTATTTTCTCGAATAACAAACACATTAAGCTATTTGGTCGATAATGGAATTATTCATAAAGCTCGTGGAGAAATATTACCACTCTTACCACATCGTCGGTCTGCTGGAAATGCTCAAAACTTTTAAAACAATAACAGCTTCAAATGCAAAAAATATTTTACCCTTTTAGAAAAGGCGTTTGGCCAAACAGATCACCAGATCTTACTCTGCCAGACTTTTCGGTAGTGTCTTTAGTAACACATTGTATATCGCGGAAGAACTGCAAGAGGCTATAGTGCGAGAAGTTACAAACATTACTTCCATCAATATCATTTAATTAAATTATTATAAAACGTTAGTCGCTGTAATATAACCTACAACTTTTATTATAAGTGTTATGTCAAATATTTGTCAAACAAGCGGATTTGCAACTAGGTAAATAAAAAAAGTTTCTAAAAGATATTGCCAACTCAAACCGTCATTGTTGAACACGCTGTATTATCACAGTAAAACATGAAATACTTTATCTCAAATGTCTCATAAAAGTTTTGTGTACTTTGCAAATTTTAAACAGCGCATTTTCTCTTAATGGGAGCTTGTGAGCTTAGTCTATTGCAGTATTTATTTAATCTGATGTTTAATGAAGAGATGTAATAATTCATTGTTACCACTCTGTTATAGCAATAATAATTCGATTAATTAATATTTTGTAAATTTGTCAAAAATGCTTCTTAAAAATAAGGCTTTATTTCAACAGAACAAAATAAAGAGTTGAAAGAACTTAAATAAGAAAAAGGAAAGAGAAAAATAAGAAATTAGAAAATTATGTATATATTATAGAGAAATAACAATAGACACAAAAAAAGCAATCAGTGAAAGAAAAGTAGATGCAACAAAATTTTAGGCATAATAATGAAGACACAGCAAAGTATATAACATAATAAAAGCAAAATATATGACATAATAAAAAAAATAAAAATACAGCTTTATTTCAACAGAACAAAATAAAGAGTTGAAAGAACTTAAATAAGAAAAAGGAAAGAGAAAAATAACAAATGAGAAAATTATGTATATATTATAGACAAAGAACAATAGACACAAAAAAACAATCAGAGAAAGCAAAGTAGATGCAACAAAATTTTAGGTATAATAATGAAGACACAGCAAAGTATATAACATAATAAAAGCAAAATATATAATATAATAAAAAAATAAAAATAAAGCTTTATTTCAACAGAACAAAATAAAGAGTTGAAAGAACTTCTATAAGAAAGAGGACAAAGTAAAATAGGAAATTAGAAAATAATGTATTTATTATAGAGAAAAAACAAAAGACACAAAAAAAGCAATCAGAGAAAGAAAAGTAGATGCAACAAAATCTCAGGTATAATAATGAAGACACAGCAAAGTATATAACATAATAAAAGCAAAATATATAACAATCAAAAAATAAAAATAAAGCTTTATTTCTTATTGCATAAGAAAACAGAGACAATTTTTAAGTTGATTTGGTAATAATTGGATAGAGACAAAGTTTTACTATTATATAAAAAAAAAGTTTCTTATTTTATATTTTATTTTTATAACTAGAAGTTGACAGTCGTAATGACAACTGACAGGTAATGTCAAATTGTCAGTGGTTAATTATAGTTATTAGCTTACATTTAGCATTTTTTTTATTTATTGAGTATCTTATTATTGATGTAATTTTGAAATTTATAATTTAAATAATATTAAATATTAAAATAATTTAGTAAATTTTTTATTTATATCAATAAAATATGTTATCTAGAAGTTGTGGTAGATTAAAATAAAAAAAATATATTGAAATTATTAAAATGGATAAAAATAGAAGTTCAATTAGATTACGTTTCTACTATATTGTTTTATAATTTATTTAAAAAATTATTTGGTTTACGACAGCAATTTTTACATTTTGCAAAAGTGAGCGCGATATAGCTAGGTGCACTGTATACAACAAAGACAAAAGTTGAAAGACGGCTGAGAGACACCCTATTTTCTGTTTCTGTTACACAAAAGCTTGTTTTTTTTGAAAATTGTTGTAAATGCGTAATTTTTGAGTTATTGGAGTTATAAAATCAGCTATCAAAAGGCAATCAAGTTCAAGCTTAGCAAGAGAATGAAGATAAGATAGCTTTTTTTTTTTTTATAGAAAATTTCAAGACGAAAAACATTACTTTACATTTCTATACTGATAGATGTTGGTTTAATAGAAATCTCTTTCAGACAATAAGAGAGATTCTAGTCAAACAACAAAATTATTACATTAGCGTTTTCCGTCTGAAACGCACATCCACGATATGCAATATTTTCGTTCAGCTTTGTAAATACTCCTAATAAATCAGAAAGTAATAAAATAAAAGATTTATTTAAATGAAAATATTGGTTACACAGATATGTTTTGTGAATTAAATTGAACTTCATGACTTTTAATGATAAATTGAATAAATTTTTAAATACACAAAAATATAACGTGTTTATTCAAATTTGACTTCATAGTCGGCCATGCCTATGAGTTTGTGAAAACAAACTATAATTTTTAAAACAATTGCTTTAAATGTCTAACTAATTACGAAATTTTATAATTTTTTTTTTTATTATTTTAAATGATTTTTTCATAAGAACAAAAAATTTTTAAAGTAGAATTTTATTTTCTTAACGGTCACTGAGCTTATGGTGACTTATTAGGACACTTTTTAATACTGCAAGATACCGACAGGAAATTTTAGAACCGACAGGAGATTTTAAAGCCATTTTTTGCACAGCTTTATACCGATGAAATTGTAGACGGGTACTTTCAGCAAGTTAATTTGATCATTTGTTATAACACGACAAGTGCTTTCAAGTGTTTTTGATTTTGATTTCGAAAGTGAGGATGTCATATTAATAACTGTCACTTATATCTGTCACTGGTATATAATATTTGTCACTGGTTTGATAGAAAAGCTCATATTCATTCTTTTTATTCTGCGTCACATTTCTATAAAGCTGGACTTTACCTGACTTCTTGTACGGTTACAATTGATTTTATTTACACCTGATAGTATTTCTTAAAAAAAATTAAATTTCAGGATAAGCTAAAAAAATATTTTTTTTATAAAATATTTTTTATAATAATCAAAATTTTCTATTCTACGTTCACTTTTAAAACTGACAATTGAAAACTCACTATAAATGCAGAAATATAGCGATTTACACAATTTTCTTTGGTAACCACTTTAACATCGCAACCACATAAACCATAACATCTTAATTAAATATTCACGTGGCTTTTTTTATTTTACCCACCGCTATCGCTATGGTTACCTCCATCATTATTGTAATTCAAAACTGTCAAAAATTATTGGAAATTAGATGACGGCTTATCCACTTTCACCTTAAAGAGTGAGAATTTTGTCATTTCTCTTGGATCATAGAAATTTGTTTTTATGTATTTCGAGTGTACAGAGCCATTCTGGTATGCGGAAGCGTTTTCGCGCCTCGCTGGCACCCGGCACAAAATAGCTCTTTTTGCACACATAAATAATTATTATATTGTATTTATATGAGTCAAAAAATGTAACTAAATTTAAATTTTTTTAAACTTTTAAACTTTATATCTTGAAAAATATTAGATTTATCGTAAAAAGTCAAAGATTTTTTTTTAATTTGTTTAGTAATAAACTGACAATTTCTGGAAATTGTTTTAACAATTTTATTTTTAACAATATGAGGTCCGGTTGCCTCATAAAAACATGCATTTATATCTTCAGTAAAACAATTTAAAAAAATCGCTTAAAAAAATTGAGGTGGAATAGTTTTCGGTACTCATGCGCCGATTCCTTCTAGTACTAACTAGAGAATATTTGACCCAAAACATGACGATTTACCCTAAAACCCTTAGATAAATTGATTTTTTTTCACCTAGATACAGAGTGTTCTACAAAAGCACTCTTACAGTACAAATGTAAGATATTAATAGGATTCCTTAAATTACCTGCAAATTTAAACTGAAATTCATACTTAAAATTTTTTTAAACTACGCTTTTTGATGAGTTGGAACAGATGCCATCAAACCAAAGAAGAGAAGAGAAGAGAAGAAGAGAAGAACATATGGTTTATGCAAGATGGCGCTCCACCACATTTTAAAAAATTATTTAAATAATGAGTTTTCTCATAAAAGGATAGGCCGAGGAACTCATTTTCCATGGTCTATTTGGAGTTCTAATTTTAACCCCTTTATATGAAGGCACTAGTGTAAGCTCAGGAGATTAATTTCCGAGAAGAATTATGACAAATACAAAATACAACAAATACAAAATGATGCAAATTTGATCAGAAATCAACTAAACAGATTACAACTAAAAAAATTAAGACAAATTTTTAAAAATGTATTAAAGTCAATACAAAAGAGTCCGTTTTGAAAATTTATTATAATAATGGTGATCTAAAGAAAGATATACAGGGTGTATAATATCATGCTTTTTTGACAGCAGGTCTTACATTCAGAAAATGGCGCAAATGTCTGGACCGGCATTTATAGACGGCACTGTGCTCAAATGTCAATGACAGTTGTGAATAAATATGTGCAATACTGGCACTAATAATTAATAATGATTGATCAATGTTATTTTCGAACAAATAAATAAAAAATGGTAATATTTAATTAATCTGTGTTTTGTATCCACAACAAGACCTGCTGTCAAAAAAGCACAGCCACCCTTGATTCATGTCAATATTATACACCCTGGGTAATAATATATTATTCTTAAATGTATCCTTGCTAGGCAATTTTCTCCTTTCCCAATTTGCAACGATTGTTGTCGGTAATCGCATTGTGGCCTTTATGAAATTTTCACAATCGCTTAGAAATCAGCAATATACTGTGATATTGTGCAACATGCTCGTTTTCTCCCTATTGTCTTCTCCAATTCGAACACAAACTCCCCCAGCTTCTCTCCATTGAATCAAAAGCCAAATATCGTTTTCTGAAGTAATTAATAATATTGTGCTGGATTGATTTGATTATATTAGTAGTAGATGGTACACATACGTCGATGTACATACGACGTATATATTCTATCAAAGTACTACTAGTAGTAGTAGTAGTAGTATGTACAATGTTGATGCGACCGACATGCCAAACCATTAATTTAATTTGTTAATTAATTATGGCCTACTTGAATTCAGCAACGCAAGCAACTATGTAACAATTAAAATGACAAATGCAATTGCCAACATAAATTTAAATTTAATAACGCCACAGTAAACAAGAAATGATATATTAACGGTCTCCACTCAACTTCACTCTCCTAATAACTAATGAAATGTAGTTAACGGTGTATTTTTGTTCGAGGGAGATGATTAATCGTTAGGTGTTGTTGTCACTTTTGAGGGAGGAAAGCCTCCATTAAGTCCCCAAAATAAAATATCACCTCCTTCAACTCCTCCAACGAACAATGAAACATCAACACTTCACCATCTTGTTTTTTTAATAGGGGACTTGCGAATATGAAGTGTCAGAAATCCATTGAAAACGTCTACTTGATATACAAAACCATCCCCAATTTGATTGGGTAAAACAGGCTGATGAATTAATTATCAACAAATAATAGTAGTTTTATCATAAATTAGCGACATCTATTAGAAGTCAGCCTTACATCAAACTTGAAAAACTAGGCTTTTACATCTTTAATGCAAATATAAATAAGGCAGAACAAAATAAAAATAGCCTTAATTCACTTATGTAAAGACTGTTTGAGTCTTTAACCTCAATCCTACATTTTGTTTTAAAATGGTACAACTGCAACTGCTTTCTGTGACATCTTTAACACTGTCTATATTATTGACAGACGCCAATTAGCAAGCTGGTCACTGTGACATAACCTACAATTTTTTTTTGTGTTATGTTAACTATTTGTCAAACAAGCGTATTCGGTTACAGTGCTGCAACCAGGCAAATAAAAAAAGTCTCTAAAAGTTGTTGCCAACTCAAACAGTCATTGTTAACCACGCTGTTGCATTTACATTGTTTTTACATGATTTTTTCTATATCACTATATTACTACAGTGTGGAAAAGCTAACTAAAATAAATTCCTTATTGTATCTTGTTTTAAATTAATAATTTTTTTTGCAGGTGTTGATATTGTTAGGTGTCAATAGTCGTTGTATGCTACAACTGTTACTGGAAATTTGAATTATTTTTTTATTAAGTAAACTCAAGATATTGAAACAAATGTTTTCAAAAATTTTGCTTTATAGTTGGTCATTGAAATCTTTAAAACAATTGCTTCAAATGATTAAACTTTATAACGACTCAATGAGTATAAAGGAACCGGAATACTAGGGTCATTCTTTATTTCGCTCCATACTACCAGCCAAAACACAAGACACAAACCCCTCATGCCTCATAATTACATGAGCATGATGTAACATTAAATAGTTTAATGAGCATAAAAAACAAACCTTTATATCTGCCAAAATTTAAATATTATTTAATACCTGCCATATGTTTATGAACTAAGCTCTACTTTCATTACCTTTTCAATATAATTAAGCCAATAATAAAGTACGGCAATCGCTCAATGAGATGAACTCACCAAATATATTAATGCACTATCAACTAAAGTAAACGTTTAATGAGAATCACTTACTAATATTAATACTGTTTTATCAACTAAGACAAACGCTCAATGAGAATAACTTAACACACACAATTTACTACACATAAATAGTTCAAGACCTCATCAACAAATAGATAAGTGATTGAGCATCAATATACGATAAATGTAAATGTGGTATGTTTATGTTATAGAAAAAAGAACATTCCATGGGCTATTTTCATAAACTATGACGTCATTTAAGTCGCTCCAGAAATTAAGAAGAAAAAATCAAATTAAATTCCTGTTTTTCTTAGATGTTTGTAATATTGTAAAAAATTACTCTTTTTCAACTGTTTCCCCTTCACAGAGTAAAATCTCTAGCGATTTGATTAAACGAAAACATAAATCTTAAACATCTTAGATCATAAAAATCTTCTATACATACGAAATAAGAAGCATAAATAATTCCCTCAGCGTACAATTACCCTTTGCAATGATATCTGAGCTTTCTCTTTTAAAAAAAGCAAAATACGATAATAAAGACACAACTCACATTTTAAATTTATAATTCTAAACAAAACAGCTTAATATAGAGCTCAGCGAAGCAAAGCCCTCTCTATTGTGTCGGAAAAATGAAACTTTTAATTTTTTTCATTCAAATTTAATTCGGAGCCGAAAAGAATAACGCGATTCGTAATAAAATCAGATTGTTTTTTGTATTTGATGGATGACTTGGATTTGTACAATGCGAAACTTTTAAAATGAAGCTTTTTCGGTATATAAGTCTATTAATGTCAAAATCAGAAGTGGGATATTTCGTTGCAATTATAAAAAGCTCAACATCCGTTTACAGTCGTGTAGGTCTTAGGAAAAGCTGTGTAATAAAGTTGGCTGGAATTTAATTTATGTAGTGGGTGGAAGTGTACAATAAAATTTTGCTTCAAGGAGGGCTAATTTAAATTGAAATTTAAATTGAACCCCAGAGCGGCTGTGTCATGTGAAAAAAAAATAGAACGCGCGCTGTGATGCTCTCCAAAAGTTGGAACTTTTTAAATTTAAAATTTTGTTTACAGACTTGACGTATTGTTAGCTGGCAAATTCAATCAGACGAC
Source organism: Lagria hirta (assembly GCA_947359425.1). NCBI lineage: Eukaryota > Metazoa > Arthropoda > Insecta > Coleoptera > Tenebrionidae > Lagria > Lagria hirta. The sequence goes on along the minus strand of OX375803.1, from coordinate 7,989,998 downwards.
TGTGTTGATTTTTTTTTTGTACAGATCCTGTGTCTACCGGATGTTGTACATTGTTGGACGTACGTACATACTCTCCAAAATGAAATTTTTTGTTTCAAAGTCATAAAAGCGATAAAACAAACAAAAAATTCATTTACGAGATGACAGATTTTATACCTTGATTTTTGTCCAAGCGAAAATCGTGTCGGAAATTGTCACAGCGAAAATTAATTATTAACATTATATATGTAAAACAAAGATTTTGTAACATTATTAAATTTATTTTTCTTATAACATTAAATTAAAGTTTACATATAAGCACCTTGAGTAATTTGTCTACTTCTCAATCACTCACTTCCACAAGAGAAGCTAAAACATCGTCTTTATAGCAATAATAAATATTTCACTTTTAATGATGGTTGCTGAAACTGAAAGAAACAAAAACTGAACTTACTGTTTTCACCAATCAGCAAATGAAACATTACCTTTAAACCTTAACTAAATTCAATCAAAGATTAGCTTTATCTAATATAATATTTGTTGGTAATCAAAGAAAACTTACGGAAAATTGATTACAGATTAGACACATTAATACTTCACAAGTAGTGTAGAACTATATATAGCAAAGTCAAGTCTCATTGACCAGTTAGAACCTTATAAGCGCATAAGGATCTTTTAAATAATTATTTGATTTTTTTAAGCAAATTAGAATGCTGTAAGTATATTGAAATTTTGACTTAAGAAACAAGCAGAAATTCTATAATCAAATTAGAATTTTTCATCGACTGCAGCTGCCCCATCAAGCTTGCTTGATATTAATCACAACTAAAAAGTCAACAAAGGTGGCTCTATATCACTCTGCAAAGCGATTTTAATGTACAATGAATAATTGCTACAACGCAAATTACGCCAGCGCGTTGTACTAATACTCACCTCTCATGTTTGCATGATTATCATCAAACGCAGGAGCTTTGTTACCGTTATTTAACATTATACAAGACCTTACAACTCGAATTTTTAAATTTCTTTTGCTTTAACAAAATGAGGGCGGAAGGAATTGTCTATATATGTCTAGAGTATGATTGGGTGTATTCTGCCGCAACAGAATACTCGGTAGGAAGTTTAAACTGCCTAAAAATCAACGGTTTATTTCCTTGATTGCACTTTGTTGTTAATCTTTAAACTGTACTAAGACACTTATTTTTTTCACTAAGTTACACGAAATTAACTCGGCTCATATAATGAAACGTTATTTATTATTGCTTTCTCTCCACATTAAAGGAGGTTCTGAATTTTTTTTTCAATTTTTTTTTGGAGAATATTTAGCTTTTCAAAGAATTAGAGTTCTTGAGAACTTTTTACCGATATTATTGCGTTACTTCTATAGTTTCTACAGTTACATCTATACCGTATACTATAATGTTTATATATATATATATATATATTAACTATATAACTATATTAATTAAATATATATATATATATATTTAATTAATATAGTTATATATATTATATATATTTATATATTAACATTATAACTAGATCAAGATTAACTGGAATTAAAAATTAGAAAAAATGACTAATTGTAAATTATAATTATTTATCACTCTATCTATTTAATTATTTAAATCAAATTAAACAAACCAATCGTTTGTGTGACTTAAATAGATAAATCAAGATAAATCAATTAATGATGATTTATAATAAAGTAAACTTTTTTCAAATGTCTAATTTGTATTACTATTTATTAAAGCTTTTTTAAAAGTTTGACGTCAAAAATTTACCATTGACAGTTGATAATTTGACACCTGAACTTGATAAAACCTCACTTTTAATTCTATGAATCGATAGTTTAACACGTTAATGAGACTAAATTACAAGCACTTGAAAGCACTTGTAATGTTGTAGCAAACAAAACAATAAACATTTATTCGTCAAAAATTTCAGGATTATCATTACCTTTATCAACTGCCTGAGACAACTCATTGAGGTTATTTAGGCGTTGCTAGAAGCTCCAGTTTTTTAAGTAAGGCCACAAAAAGAAGTCACATGAAGTAAAGTCGCAGGATCTTGAAGGATAAGTTATGGCTAATAACTCGACGATGATAAATTTTTTGTATTATTTATCAGATATCGTAAGTGGTCTGTAGAGTGACACCGTCTTGCTCAAAGAACCCGTCTACAATTTTATCGTCATGAAGATGTGCAAAGAATGACTGTAAAATCTCCTCTCGGTATCTTGCAGCAGTCTATGTTTTACCAAAAAAAAAAAATTTACGGTCTATAAATAATAGCGGTCTATATTTTTGCTTTTTAGTAATGCAGCGGAACCTTTTTTTAATAAAATTAGGTTTTCTAAACTCCCAATTTTTGTGACTTTACAAACCGTCTAAATAAAAACAGGTCTTATCCGTAAAGAAACTTGAGTTTAACAAATTTTTATGAAAAGTGTCAATAAACCAACGACAGCTAAGCTGTCGTACGAAGTAGACGTACAAAATGATCAACAGGAACGAGTTGATGTGCTGCTTGCAGACGATACAGATACAAATAAATATCTTTTTTCATAATCTTGTAACAAGTGGCGGTTTATAATTGAACTGGTTGTGAAAGACAACGTAGAGATGCACGTGGCGCTTTTTCCATTATTTGCCTCATATTTCCATAATTTTTTTTTAAGAGGACCACTACTTTTTTTTCGATTACACAAACGAGTTTCACAAATAGTTGAATACAAGGTGTTACATTATGATAAAGAGATGTCAATATTGCATTGTAAAATTTTTTCGAAATTCTTAAAAACAAGCTTGAACTGAGTAGTGCTATTCTAAAATTTTCTGTTCTTGTGAGAAAACTATTTTAAATTCAAAAATAAAAAAATTAATGATTATTTTGACATTTGAAGCAATTGCATTAGGAATAATGGTCCGTTCACACAAACTCGTAGGCATGGCCAACTATGACGCCAAATTTTTGAGGACTTGTAGGTTCACCAGCAGATTTTCGTTTTCCTAAGTCTTGAGTTTAAATCATTTTTTTCGCTTAATTTCATGTAATTGCGTTTCAATAACACCTCTAAACGTCATTTTGACATTTTTATAAATGTCAAAATTAAATCACAAAGGTAATATAATCAGAAGTTTAAAGACTATAATTATTTTTGATTATTCTAAGATTCTGCCATCTCTGGGCTACAAATATTATCTCTTCATCACTTCTTATAAAACTTGTACAATTTGAAAAGACACAAAATAAATATAAAAATTCCAACACTTACAAGACATATTAAACAAAGTATTAGAATTATTTTAGCGTCATTGTTTACAAAAATTATCTTCTTCTCCTTATCTACAGTATTTACAGAGACTAAAGGTTTTTCTGTTTTTAATAAACCTATTTTTTTCAATGCAAGGAACAAACAAACTGTACACTAACAAGAGGTACAAATTAGCAACAAAAGGTAAAATGCCTTTTTTAGAATTTGAATAATGATAGTGTATTGAAATTTTATTATTTGGGCATTCTGAGACACAGCACTTAATTGGCATTACAACTGGGTGTCAGATAACACTAAACATTGACAATAACATTAATTATTATTGTTAAACAAATGTTCTTTAGCGCTTAGGACAGTACAATATCAATTGACTTTTTGGTAACAAAATGTGAGCAAATCTGTCAAAAATAAAATTTCGACCAGTCAACTCTAAGACTGCACAGAACTGTCTATATCTGCAATGTGTTTATTATTGTTAATTATTATTGTTAAACAAATGTTTGCTATCGCTTAGGACAGTACAATAACAATTTACTTTTTGGTAACAAAATGTAAGCAAATCTGTCAAATTTTATGTCAAATAAAATGGGCATAAAAGGTATTATTATCATTCTCTGTCAAAGATCCACATTATTGAATTTATCAAAATTATTGTGTCTTTGAGACCGAAAGGTTTGAACGTAACTAAGGAATTACACTTCTTTAAAATTCAAAATTGGTAATAAGTTCACTTTTAGTTATTTTAAATATACGCATATTATTGACAAAATTCCCAAAAAATTTTATTTGGATTTAGAAATCTTTGCAAAAATAAAGAAAACAGCATTATTACATTTATGTCATATTGTTCAAATGTTTTTAAAAGTTAAATTCGACAATTCATATAATATGTTTGCAGATGCGTAAGGAAATAGTAATTTAGCTTGAATTTTCAAGCTTATGTTTTCTATGTATCTTAGAACACAATTTGTGATTTTTGTTGTAAATTTAACTTTTAAATTGGTTTTTGAAGCTAATTGAAAACTAAAATTTTGTAATCAAAGGCTTTAATGATTGTTAAATCTAAGACAGGGAGAATTGAATAAGTAATAAAAAATGTATTCAATTATGTTTAAACAATATTACTGTTTCTTCGAACAACGTAATACGGTTCTGGGCAAGGTTTTCCCTTTACAGTTACCTGGTCAGACTTTTATTTATGACTTTCTACAAATATCTTCTACACATAAACGCAATCTAGAACTTGTCTAGTTGCTAATTTTGAATATTTTGTGCCTCTTGGTAAGTAGATAAAGCAGGCACAGTTTTTATTTATTTTACATTAAAACACTATCTGTATTAGTTTTTATCTATCTATCTGTATTAATTAATTTTTTTTGAAATTTCACTTTTATTGTGGTTTAAATTATAGTACAATTTTACAAAGTAAAAAAATAATTTTAGCTGAAACTTTTGCTGCAAATAATCTCAAACTTAACAAATTCAATACAGCTATAAAGGGCTACTGGCTGCATTTTTGTGCATCATTGCTTTTTTTAGATATGAAATAGGTTTTATAAACAAAAGATGTTTCAATGAACTGACAAAACAAGAGAAAATTTATTTGATTATACATGGCAAATAATACAATCATTAGTAAATTTAATTAAGTGTTAAAATTAAATTTCGCAGATATATAAGAAGTTTGAAGACAATATTTTAGGTAGTTTTAAGATTCTAACAGATCTAAACTACAACCATTATATCTTTATTTTCTTTTATAAAATTGTACAAGTGTAGTAGGGTGAAGATGGATATCAACATTGTAGTAAAAACAAAACAAATTACAATAAGTATCAAAATGGTTAAAGTTTTATTTGTCTCACTGTCTTCAAAATTTACCTTTCTGTAGTTATCTGAAGTATTTACAGAGTTTACATCTTTTGCTATCGTTGCATTTGATAGATTTTTTTCTGCATCTTTAACAATTTGAGTTTTACAAGAAATACCTAAGACATTACTAGCGTTATAATTTTGACCAGGTTTTATTAGAATTTGCCTTTGGTGACATTTTGAAGTAATGTTTTCAATTGATTTACAATTCCATGGATTGTTATCTAGGGAAATTGTATGAATTTGTTTAGAGTAGAGTAAAAGGTCATCAATGTATAAATCTTGTATCTGATTGTCATTTATTGCTAATGACCTTAGAGCAGGTAAGTACTCAAAAGTAGAATCGTGGAAACTAATGATGTTATTGTGGCTTAAGTCCAGGTTTTGCAAGTGTTGCAAACTGTAAAATGTATCACGGTGAAAAGTTTCAATGTTGTTGTAAGATAGAGCTAACAATTGAAGTTCTAATAGGCTATGGAAAAGATTTGGTAAAATTTGTAAGATTCTATTGTGACTTAAATCAAGATTTTGTAACCTTTGCAGCGACTGAAATGTTTCATAATGTAGAAGCTCAATGTGGTTGTAGGATAAATCAAGTTGTTGAAGATTTGTTAAATTATGAAAAACATTAAAATTAATTTGGCTAAAATTATTATACTGTAAATATAATTTTTCTAAATGTGGAAAATATTTTGAGAATATAATTGCATTACTAATGATATTATTATTGAGATAAAGGTATCTTAAATATGAAACTGTTGAGGAAGTATTTTCTGAGCCTGACAACTGTTTTAATTGACAAAATGAGAAATTTAAAGATTCTAGAGTTCCGAAATATCCTAAAGGTGTTAAGTCAATTTCTGCTATGTTATTGTTTGAAAAATCAGCGAAATATAAAGACTGTGAGTTATAGTTTACAAAATATTCGTCGACTTTTTTTTTAAATATTTTGAACTCCGGTGAATTTATTGGTTCATTAACTCCTACTATTTTTAACTCGTTTGGATCACTATATACGTTACATTCGTCAGCGTAATATAAATTTATGGAATTTGTTCCTTTGATATCAGTCCATGGTAAAACGCAAGCTTTGCAGATTCCAATTATCATCACTGAAGTCAAACCAAGACAAACAATCATCTTTGTATTCCACATTTTTCTAAAATAATAAAAAAAAATTCAAAACAAAAAAAACTTTTTTGGAAACACTTCCATCAGAAAGGTTAGCTTACCTTAGCACAGCCTCTTCAAATGTAAATACATAAATGGTAACGTATTGGAAGTCGATACCACACGAACACACAGAAAGAAATGAATTGCCAATGATAACAATTTTATCATTACATGCAACAATTTTATCAAACCGGAAGTTTCTACCAACCTAACAAAGTGCAGAGTGTACAATAATAGGAGAGGAATTAAAAGCGGTTGTGCTTGCTTTTTTGATAGTAGGTCTTAGATCGGTTTGTAGTAAAGCCCGGTAAACATAAAGTCGTAGAGATTTTTTTGAATTTAAATTTATCAACTTAATTAGTTTGCTTTATGGTTTTTGAGCGCTTTTTGCTGTATGAGAATGTTAAGATTTTTTTTTAAATAATTAAAAGTTTATTTTACATTTAGAAAATGGTGCAAATGCATTGGCCCGCACGACACTGTGCTTAAATGTCAATCAGAGTATCGATCGATAGTTGCGAGTAACAAAATAAATGCTTTTGTCTGGCTATGGGTGTTTTTAAGATGTAGGAAGCACACTAGATCAAAAAAAATGCATTGCAATATTTCTGTTAATCTCAATCTTCTTATTTAATGACGTTTGTGACTGTAATTATTCTGTGACAAACACAGACATATGTTTTTAGTACGTTTGGGCTTCACTTGACCTAAACCTAAAATATTTTGAAAGAGACGGCATAATTGAATACATATAAAATAAAAACAAGATATTGTTTTTGTTCACAAGTCAATAAAAATAGATAATATAAACAATTTAATTGATAATTTAATCAAAAAACAAGCATTTTTGTCACAAAACTCTAATTATTAAAAAGAATTGGATATTTTGGTCGGTTTCTGATTTTTTCCAAAAATTAAACATGATAAACTTACTTCCAAACTTACCGACTTAAGTTAGCTAAGCTTCTAAAAAACAAATAAATAAATATATAAAAAAAATAAACCTTTTTTCTCTTCGATTGTTGATTTCAATTGCCAAAAATATAATAATTATATTTTGTTGATTACTAATTAACAAAAATTAATTAAATATTTATACAGTAGATACTGTTTTTGTTCACCAATCAATAAATATAGAGAATATCAATAATTTAATTGATAACTTAATTAAAAAAAAGCATTTTTGCCACAAAATTCTAATTTTTAAAAAGAATTAGAAACTTTTGTCGGTTTCTAATTCTTTCCAAAAATTGAACATTATAAACTTATTTCCAAACTTACTAACTTGAGTTAGCTAAGCTTCTAAAAAACAAATAAATAAATAAACAGTTTTTCTGTTCGTTTGTTGATTTCAATTGCCAAAAAGAAAATAATTATCTTTGATGATTACTAATTAACATAAATTAATTAAATATTTATAGACTAGATACTGTTTTTGTTCACAAGACAATAAAAATAGAGAATATTGATAATTTAATTAAAAAAAACATTTTTTCTACAAAACTCTAATTATCAAAAAGGATAGGATATTTTGGTCAGTTTCTGATTTTTTCCAAAAATTAAACATGATAAACTTACTTCCAAACTTACCGACTTAAGTTAGCTAAGCTTTTAAAAAACAAATAAATAAATATATAAAAAAAATAAACCTTTTTTCTTTTCGATTGTTGATTTCAATTGCCAAAAATATAATAATTATTCTTTCTTGATTACTAATTAAAAAAATTAATTAGATATTTATATAGTAGATACGGTTTTTAGACCAGGGTAGAAGCCTTTAAAAATAATATAAAGTGAAAAAAAATAATAGTAGAATGAAACCCATTAGAAAAGGAAGAAAATTTTATAACAATAAAAGAAAAAATAGCTTACGGGCGATCTGAGGTCGGGAAGGGGATGGGGGTGAGTTTTTAAGGGTAAAAAACGGTTTTTCTTGATTTCCGGCAAAACTAAAAGTCCTATCAAAAAAAGTCGAATGGCAAAGTTGTAGGTAATAAAAAAATCTAAAACTTCTATATTTACACTTTTTTTACATAACCTTAAAATTTATGTGAAAAATTCAAAAAACCAAGTTTTTGGTTTTTTATTTTTATCTTTTACAAAAATTTTTTTTTTCAACAACATTTGGTGAAAGTTCACTTTTTTATGTCCCAAATACGCTGTAATTTATTTGATTAAAAATATTTATTTTTTCACCTTATTTTGAATTAATATCGAAAAAACACCCTAATTTTCAATCGAAAATTCACCCGTCAAAATATCAGCTTTTTTCAAAAACTTGGTATGATTTCTGTTCGTTGAAATCTCTACTTTCCGATGGTAAAAAAAATATATATGTTACTACAGTAACTCTTCTCAGAAAATGCAAAAATTCAAAAAAAACTTAAATTCGAAAGTTTTTTTTTAATTATTATAAATTAGGTTTTGTTCTTTAATGTTAGGGTAGTGTATGTTTAATTATGATTTTTCCAGGAATGTTAAGGGAAAACAATGAAAGAATGTTAAGGGAATGTATGTTTAATTATGTTTTTTGTGTTGAATGTTAGAGGAATATATGATTAATTACACTTTTTTTGTCGAATGTTAAAGGAATGTATGTAAATTGTACTTTTTCTGGAAAGACGTTGCAAGTTCCGAAAGTCTTCATTTAACAAGAATCTATCAAAAAACACATTAAAAAGTTAAGGGTAAAAGAACGTTAAGGGTAAAAGAATGTTAAGGGACATAAAAAACTCAAGAGTAATTAATTAGGTTTTTTTGTTTAATTACAGTTTTTATGTTCAATTACAGTTTCTATTTTACAAGTCTAGAAAGTCAAAATCTAACAAAAATCAATCCAATTTATTGTTTTTTCTATACAAAACTACACCTCAATGTACTTACATCTAAAGACTTTTATTCGTTCCAAAAAAACCCACACTATTGTTTAAAAGGCACAAATTTATGTTCAAACTGTCATGGTTCTAAAAATTGCTCTAATATTGAAGAAGAAACCTACGAGGAAGTTAATGATTCAGAAGAAATTGTGGATGAAGAACCAACGCAGTCTGGAAATAATGTTGGAGAGGAAAAAGGTGATAGTAATGAAGATTTCGAAGATCTACTAGAATCGGAGATGTTTGACGAATCTAACGATGAAGAAATGTCATCAAAAAGACAAAAACTAATGGATAAGTGATTAGAATTGAAGAGAAGGTATTTATGAATGATAAGATTAATGTGTTTAAAAATATTGTAATGAATAACGTAATCAGAATAAAGCATCTACATTTATTTTAATAGTACGATTTACATTTATATTTATATATAATGAGATTTTCTATGACATAAATGTAATTAGCATTAAATAAATCAACTTTTTAATTGAAACAAATTGCAGCAATCACATTTTTTAGATAAAATTATTTACAATAATTAAAAAAAAATTTCGAATTCAAGTTTTTTTTGAATTTTTGCATTTTCTGAGAAGATTTACTGTAGAAACATATATTTTTTTTTTCACCATCGGAAAGTAGAGATTTCAACGAACAGAAACCATACCAAGTTTTTGAAAAAAGCTGATATTTTGACGGGTGAATTTTCGATTGAAAATTAGGGTGTTTTTTCGATATTAATTCAAAATAAGGTGAAAAAATAAATATTTTTAATCAAATAAATTACAGCGTGTTTGGGACATAAAGAGGTAAGTTTTCACTAAATCTCGTTGAAAAAAAAATTTTTTTGTAAAAGATAAAAATAAAAAACCAAAAACTTGGTTTTTTGAATTTTTCACATAAATTTTGAGGTTATGTAAAAAAAATGTAAATACAAAAGTTTCAGATCTTTTTATTACCTACAGCTTTGCCATTTGATTTTTTTTTGATAGGACTTTTAATTTGGCCAGAAATCAAGAAAAACCGTTTTTTACCCTTAAAAACTCACCCCCATCCCCTTCCCGACATCAGATCGCCCTTAAATTATTTTTCCTTTTATTTTTATAATATTTCCTTCCTTTTCTAATGAGTTTCATCCTACTATTATTTTTTTTGGTTTTAAAAATTATCGACCCTGGTCTATTATGACTTTCTACAACTATCTTCTACACATAAACGCAATCTAGAATTTGTCTAGTTGCTAATTTTGAATATTTTGTGCTTCTTGGTAAGTAGATAAAACAGGCACATTTATTTATTTTACATTAAAACACTATCTGTATTAGTTTTTATCTATCTATCTGTATTAATTAATATTTTTTTATAATTTCACTTTTATTGTGGTTTAAAATATAGCCTAAAAAAATATAAGAGTTCAATTTTACAAAATAAAAGAATAATTTTAGTTGAAACTTATTGCTGCAAATAATCTCAAACTTAACAAATTCAATACAGCTATAAAGGGCTACTGGCTGCATTTTTGTGCATCATTGCTTTTTTTAGATATGAAATAGGATTTATAAACAAAAGATGTTTCAATAAACTGACAAAACAAGAGAAAATTTATTTGATTATACATAGCGAATAATACAATTATTAGTAAATTTAATTAAGTGTTGAAATTAAATTTCGCAGATATATAAGAAGTTTAAAGACAATATTTTAGGTAGTTTTAAGATTCTAACATATCTAAACTACAAACATTATATCTTGATTTTTTTTTATAAAAATTGTACAAGTGTAGTAGGGTAAAGATGGATATGAACATTGTAGTAATAACCAAACATATTACAATAAGTATCAAAATGGTTAAAATTTTTTTTGTCTCACTGTCTTCAAAATTTACCTTTCTGCAGTTATCTGAAGTATTTACAGAGTTTACATCTTTTGCTATCGTTACATTTGATAGATTTTTTTCTGCATCTTTAACAGTTTGAGTTTTACAAGGAATACCTAAGAAATTACTAATTTTTTTTGTCTCACTGTCTTCAAAATTTACCTTTCTGTAGTTATCTGAAGTATTTACAGAGTTTACATCTTTTGCTATCGTTACATTTAATAGATTTTTTTCTGCATCTTTAACAGTTGGAGTTTTACAAGAAATACCTAAGAAATTACTAGCGTTATAATTTTGACCAGGTTTTATTAGAATTTGCCTTTGGTGACATTTTGAAGTAATGTTTTTAATTGTTTTACAATTCCATGGATTGTTATCTAGGGAAATTGTATGAATTTGTTTAGAGTAGAGTAAAAGGTCATCAATGTATAAATCTTGTATCTGATTGTCATTTATTGCTAATGATCTTAGAGCAGGTAAGTACTCAAAAGTAGAATCGTGGAAGCTAATGATGTTATTGTGGCTTAAGTCCAGGTTTTGCAAGTGTGGCAAACTGTAAAATGTATCACGGTGAAAAGTTTCAATATTGTTGTAAGATAGAGCTAACAATTGAAGTTCTAATAGGTTATGGAAAAGATTTGGTAAAATTTGTAAGATTCTGTTGTGACTTAAATCAAGTTGTTGAAGATTTGTTAAATTATGAAAAACATTAAAATTAATATGGCTAAAATTATTATACTGTAAGTATAATTTTTGTAAATGTGGAAAATATTTTGAGAATACAATTGCATTACTAATGTTATTATTATTGAGATAAAGGTATCTTAAAGATGAAACTGTTGAGGAAGTATTTTCTGAGTCTGACAACTGTTTTAATTGACAAAATGAGACATTTAAAGAATATAGCTTTTCGAAATATCTTAAAGATGTTAAGTCAATTTCTGCTATGTTATTGTTTGAAAAATCAGCGAAATTAATGTGCTGTGAGTTATAGTTTACAAAATATTCGTCGACTTTTTTTTTAAATATTTTGAACTCCGGTGAATTTATTGGTTCATTAACTCCTACTATTTTTAACTCGTTTGGATAACTATATTCTACACATTCGTCAGCGTAATATAAATTTATGGAACTTGTTCCTTTGATATCAGTCCATGGTAAAACGCAAGCTTTGCAGATTCCAATTATCATCACTGAAGTCAAACCAAGACAAACAATCATCTTTGTATTCCACATTTTTCTAAAATAATAAAAAAAAATTAAAAACAAAAAAAACTTTTTTGGAAACGCTTCCATCAGAAAGGTTAGCTTACCTTAGCACAGCCTCTTCAAATGTAAATACATAAATGGTAACGTATTGGAAGTCGATACCACACGAACACACAGAAAGAAATGAATTGCCAATGATAATAATTTTATCATTGCATGCAACAATTTTATCAAACCGGAAGTTTCTACCAACGTAACAAAGTGCAGAGTGTACAATAATAAGAGAGGAATTAAAAGCGGTTGTGCTTGCTTTTTTGACAGTAGGTCTTAGATCGGTTTGTAGTAAAGCCCGGTAAACATAAAGTCGTAGAGATTTTTTTGAATTTAAATTTATCAACTTAATTAGTTTGCTTTATGGTTTTTGAGCGCTTTTTGCTGTATGAGAATGTTCCGATTTTTTTTAAATAATTAAAAGTTTATTTTACATTATTTTAGAAAATGGTGCAAATGCATTGGCTCGCACGACACTGTGCTTAAATGTCAATCAGAGTATCGATCGATAGTTGTAAGTAAAAAAATAAATGCTTTTGTCTGGCTATGGGTGTTTGTAAAATGTAGGAAGCACACTAGATTAAAAAAAAATGCATTGCAATATTTTTGTTAATCTCAATCTTCTTACTTAATGACGTTTGTGACTGTAATTATTCTGTGACAAACGCAGACATATGTTTTTAGTACGTTTGGGCTTCACTTGACCTAAACCTAAAATATTTTGAGAGACGGCATAAATGAATACATATAAAATAAAAACAAGATATTGTTTTTGTTCACAAGTCAATAAAAATAGATAATATTTAATTAATAATTTAATTTAGAAAAAGCATTTCTGTCACAAAACTCTAATTATCAAAAAAAAAATAGATTTTATTTGAATTTAATACTTTTGTGGGTTTCTGATTCTTTCCAAAAATTAAACATTATAAATCTAATGTTCTTACTTACTTCCAAACTTACTAACATAAGTTAGCTAAGCTTCTAAAAAAAAGAACAATTTTTCTCTTCGATTGTTGATTTCAATTGATAAAAAAATTATTTTCTTTTGTTGATTAGTAATTAACAAAAATTAATTACATATTTAGAGAGTTAATTACATATTGTCTTGTTCACAAGTCAATAAAAATAGATAATATAAACAATTTAATTAATAATTTAATCAAAAAAAAGCATTTTTGTCACAAAACTCTAATTATCAAAAAGAATTGGTTTCTGATTTTTTCCAAAAATTAAACATGATAAACTTACTTACAAACTTACCGACTTAAGTTAGCTAAGCTTCTAAAAAAAAAATAAATAAATATATAAAAAAAATAAACCTTTTTTCTCTTCGATTGTTGATTTCAATTGCCAAAAATATAATAATTATACCTTCTTGATTACTAATTAAAAAAATTAATTAAATATTTATACAGTAGATACTGTTTTTGTTCACAAGTCAATAAATATAGAGAATATCAATAATTTAATTAATAACTTAATTAAAAAAAAAGCATTTTTGCCACGAAATTCTAATTTTCAAAAAAAATTAGAAGCTTTTGTTGGTTTCTGATTCTTTCCAAAAATTGAACATTATAAACTTATTTCCAAACTTACTAACTTGAGTTAGCTAAGCTTCTAAAAAACAAATAAATAAATAAACAATTTTTCTGTTTGATTGTTGATTTTAATTGGCAAAAAGAAAATAATTATTTTTGTTGACTTAAGTTAGCTAAGCTTCTAAAAAACAAATAAATAAATATATAAAAAAAATAAACTTTTTTTTTCTTCGATTGTTGATTTCAATTGCCAAAAATATAATAATTATACCTTCTTGATTACTAATTAACAAAAATTAATTAAATATTTATACAGTAGATACGGTTTTTGTTCACAAGTCAATAAATATAGAGAATATCAATAATTTAATTAATAACTTAATTAAAAAAAAAGCATTTTTGCTACGAAATTCTAATTTTCAAAAAGAATTAGAAACTTTTGTCGGTTTTTGATTCTTTCCAAAAATTGAACATAATAAACTTATTTCCAAACTTACTAACTTGAGTTAGCTAAGCTTCTAAAAAACAAATAAATAAATAAACAATTTTTCTGTTCGATTGTTGATTTCAATTACCAAAAAAAAATAATTATCTTTGTTGATTACCAATTAACATAAATTAATTAAATATTTATAGACTAGATACTGTTTTTGTTCACAAGACAATAAAAATAGATAATATTGATAATTTAATTAAAAAAAACATTTTCTCCACAAAACTCTAATTATCAAAAAGAATTGGATATTTTGGTCGGTTTCTGATTTTTTCCAAAAATTAAACATGATAAACTTACTTCCAAACTTACCGACTTAAATTAGCTAAGCTTCTAAAAAACAAATAAATAAATATATAAAAAAAATAAACCTTTTTTCTCTTCGATTGTTGATTTCAATTGCCAAAAATATAATAATTATTCCTTCTTGATTACTAATTAAAAAAATTAATTAAATATTTATATAGTAGATACGGTTTTTAGACCAGGGTAGAAAGAAGCCTTTAAAAATAATATAAAGTGAAAAAAAATAATAGTAGAATGAAACCCATTAGAAAAGGAAGAAAATATTATAACAATTAAAAAAAAATAATTTACGGGCGATCTGAGGTCGGGAAGGGGATGGGGGTGAGTTTTTAAGGGTAAAAAACGGGTTTTCTTGATTTCCGGCCAAACTAAAAGTCCTATCAAAAAAAGTCAAATAGCAAACAAAGTTGCAGGTAATAAAAAGATCTAAAACTTTTGTGTTCACACTTTTTTTACATAACCTTAAAATTTATGTGAAAAATTCAAAAAACCAAGCTTTTGGTTTTTTATTTTTATCTTTTACAAAAATTTTTTTTTTCAACAACATTTGGTGAAAGCTTACCTTTTTATGTCCCAAATACGCTGTAATTTATTTGATTAAAAATATTTATTTTTTCACCTTATTTTGAATTAATATCGAAAAAACACCCTAATTTTCAATCGAAAATTCATCCGTCAAAATATCAGCTTTCCTCAAAAACTTGGTATGGTTTCTGTTCGTTGAAATCTCTACTTTCCGATGGTAAAAAAAATATATGTTACTACAGTAACTCTTCTCAGAAAATGCAAAAATTCAAAAAAAACTTAAATTCGAAAGTTTTTTTTTAATTATTATAAATTAGGTTTTGTTCTTTAATGTTAGGGTAGTGTATGTTTAATTATGTTTTTTCCAAGAATGTTAAGGGAAAACAATGAAAGAATGTTAAGGGAATGTATGTTTAATTATGTTTTTTGTGTTGAATGTTAGAGGAATATATGTTTAATTACACTTTTTTTGTCGAATGTTAAAGGAATGTATGTAAATTATACTTTTTCTGGAAAGACGTTGCAAGTTCCGAAAGTCTTCATTTAATAAGAATCTATCAAAAAACACATTAAAAAGTTAAGGGTAAAAGAACGTGAAGGGTAAAACAATGTTAAGGGAATTAATTATGTTTTTTTGTTTAATTACAGTTTTTATGTTCAATTACAGTTTTTATTTTACAAGTCTAGAAAGTCAAAATCTAACAAAAATCAATCCAATTTATTGTTTTTTCTATACAACACTACTCGTTAATGTACTAACATCTAAAGAATTCGTTCCAAAAAAACCCACACTATTGTTTCAAATGCACAAATTTATGTTCAAACTGTCATGGTTCTAAAAATTGCTCTAAGATTGAAGAAGAAACCTACGAGGAAGTTAATGATTCAGAAGAAATTGTGGATGAAGAACCAACGCAGTCTAGAAATAATGTTGGAGAGGAAGAAGGTGATAGTAATGAAGATTTCGAAGATCTACTAGAATCGGAGATGTTTGACGAATCTAACGATGAAGAAATGCCATCAAAAAGACAAAAACTAATGGATAAGTGATTAGAATTGAAGAGAAGGTATTTATGAATGATAAGATTAATGTGTTTAAAAATATTGTAATGAATAACGTAATCAGAATAAAGCATCTACATTTAATAGTACCATTTACATTTATATTTATATATAATAAGATTTTCTATGACATAAATGTAATTAGCATTAAATAAATCAACTTTTTAATTGAAACAAATTGCAGCAATCACATTTTTTTGATAAAATTATTTACAATAATTAAAAAAAAAATTCGAATTTAAGTTTTTTTTGAATTTTTGCATTTTCTGAGAAGATTTACTGTAGAAACATATATTTTTTTTTTCACCATCGGAAAGTAGAGATTTCAACGAACAGAAACCATACCAAGTTTTTGAAAAAAGCTGATATTTTGACGGGTGAATTTTCGATTGAAAATTAGAGTGTTTTTTCGATATTAATTCAAAATAAGGTGAAAAAATAAATATTTTTAATCAAATAAATTACAGCGTATTAAAGCAGGCACATTTATTTATTTTACATTAAAACACTATCTGTATTAGTTTTTATCTATCTATCTGTATTAATTAATATTTTTTTTTAATTTCATTTTTATTGTGGTTTAAATTATAGCCTAAAAAAATATAAGAGTTAGTACAATTTTACAAAATAAAAGAATAATTTTAGTTGAAACTTATTGCTGCAAATAATCTCAAACTTAACAAATTCAATACAGCTATAAAAGGCTACTGGCTGCATTTTTGTGCATCATTGCTTCTTTTAGATATAAAATCTATATATATAAAAGAAAGTCTGTTAGTTACTCCACTTATAACTCAAGAACGGCTTTACCGATATGGTTGAAAATTGGTGAGGTGGTAGCTTAGAGCCAGGAGACGGACATAGGATACTTTTTATTCCAGAAACCACCCTCTAAAAGAGGGGTGAAAGTCAAATGTGAAATGCGATGTCGGAAACGTTCGGTGAGGCTCGACAAATTACCGAGAAATTTGACGCAACCACGAAGAAGCGTTTACCTTAAGATTTATTTGACGTGGCTCAAGAAATTTTTCCAAACTTGGATTTTTATATCAATTATAGTTTAGAGCCAGGAGAAGGACATAGGATACTTTTCATCCCGTTCGACAGCATTCCCGTGTGACTTGACATGAAACGTCAGTCACTATAAAACGTGGAATAACAAAACGCAAATGACAGCTATGTAATTGACGTATAATGACAGATATGTAATGACGTATAGATGACAATTTGATATTTGTAAGAAATCAATAATAAAACTATTTCTATTAAATAAATAATTAACAATTATAATGTAATGATAGTGCCGTTGCCCATTCGTAAAAAGTGAAGTGAACTATAAAACTCGGTATGGTTGAAAATTTTAGTTTTTAGGTGAAGTGAAGTTTAATTAATAATGCCGCGACCAAGACGATCGAATCTTTCCCGACAAAGCCGTGATGCAAGAAGAATACGAAATACTGCAAATGAAAGGACTGAAGAAGAACAAGAAATTGCACGTGAACAGCGCCGCGATAGTATGGCTCGACTTCGTGCTTCTCAATCACGAGAGCAAAGTGAAGCAGCCCGTGAAACAGCTCGGTTGGCAATGCAGAATCGTCGAGCGAACAACAGAGGTCAACAAATAGATAATTTGCGACGCAGAACAAGATATTTATCAAGTGCTGATTTGAATCGAGCAGCGAGTTTATTAATATTAATAAATATTTAAAGATATTAATAAAATTTTTAATTAAATATTAATAATTATTTTAATATTTAATTATTGAATATTTAATAATATTTAATAATATTTAATAATTTTTAATTATTAATTAGAAAAAATTAATAAAACTAAATAATTATAAACAGCTACTTTTTATTAACAAAGGGATGAAAAGGGGAGGGATAGAGACAAAAAATGACATGTATCAATATATAATTTTCAAAGATTTTGGTTTGCTCATTTTAAAAATAATATCTATGTTTAGGCGGAACAAAGTTCGCCGGGCCAGCTAGTAGGTTTTATAAACAAAAGATGTTTCAATAAACTGACAAAACAAGAGAAAATTTATTTGATTATACATAGCGAATAATACAATTATTTGTAAATTTAATTAAGTGTTAAAATTAAATTTTGCAGATATATAAGAAGTTTAAAGACAATATTCTAGGTAGTTTTAAGATTCTAACATATCTAAACTACAAACATTATATCTTGGTTTTTTTTTATAAAAATTGTACAAGTGTAGTAAAGTAAAGATGGATATGAACATTGTAGTAATAACAAAACATATTACATTAAGTATCAAAATGGTTAAAATTTTTTTTGTCTCACTGTCTTCAAAATTTACTTTTCTGTAGTTATCTGAAGTATTTACAGAGTTTACATCTTTTGCTATCGTTACATTTGATAGATTTTTTTCTGCATCTTTAACAGTTGGAGTTTTACAAGGAATACCTAAGACATTACTAGCGTTATAATTTTGACCACGTTTTATTAGAATTTGCCTTTGGTGACATTTTGAAGCAATGTTTTCAATTGATTTACAATTCCATGGATTGTTATCTAGGGAAATTGTATGAATTTGTTTAGAGTAGAGTAAAAGGTCATCAATGTATAAATTTTGTATCTGATTGTCATTTATTGCTAATGACCTTAGAGCAGGTAAATACTCAAAAATAGAGTCGTGGAAACTAATGATGTTATTGTGGCTTAAGTCCAGGTTTTGCAAGTGTTGCAAACTGTAAAATGTATCACGGTAAATAGTTTCAATGTTGTTGTAAGATAGAGCTAACAATTGAAGTTCTAATAGGTTATGGAAAAGATTTGGTAGAATTTGTAAGATTCTATTGTGACTTAAATCAAGATTTTGTAACTTTTGCAGCGATTGAAATGTTTCATAATGTAGAAGCTCAATGTGGTTGTAGGATAAATTAAATTGTTGAAGATTTGTTAAATTATGAAAAACATTAAAATTAATGCTAATGATGTTATTGTGGCTTAAGTCCAGCTTTTGCAAGTGTGGCAAACTGTAAAATGTATCACGGTGAAAAGTTTCAATATTGTTGTAAGATAGAGTTAACAATTCAAGTTCTAATAGGTTATGGAAAAGATTTGGTAAAATTTGTAAGATTCTATTGTGACTTAAATCAAGATTTTGTAACTTTTGCAGCGATTGAAATGTTTCATAATGTAGAAGCTCAATGTGGTTGTAGGATAAATTAAATTGTTGAAGATTTGTTAAATTATGAAAAACATTAAAATTAATGCTAATGATGTTATTGTGGCTTAAGTCCAGCTTTTGCAAGTGTGGCAAACTGTAAAATGTATCACGGTGAAAAGTTTCAATATTGTTGTAAGATAGAGTTAACAATTCAAGTTCTAATAGGTTATGGAAAAGATTTGGTAAAATTTGTAAGATTCTATTGTGACTTAAATCAAGTTGTTGAAGATTTGTTAAATTATGAAAAACATTAAAATTAATTTGGCTAAAATTATTATACTGTAAATATAATTTTTCTAAATAAGGAAAATATTTTGAGAATATAATTGCATTACTAATGTTATTATTATTGAGATAAAGGTATCTTAAAGATGAAACTGTTGAGAAAGTATTTTCTGAGCCTGACAACTGTTTTAATTGACAAAATGAGAAATTTAAAGATTTTAGATGTTGGAAATATCCTAAAAGTGTTAAGTCAATTTCTGCTATGTTATTGTTTGAAAAATCAGCGAAACGTAAAGCCTGTGACTTATAACTTCCAAAATATTCGCCGACTTTTTTTTGAAATATTTTGAACTCCGGTGAATTTATTGGTTCATTAACTCCTACTATTTTTAACTCGTTTGAATAACCATATGTTTGACATTTGCCAGCGTAATATAAATTTATGGAACTTGTTCCTTTGATATCAGTCCATGATAAAACGCAAGCTTTGCAGATTCCAATTATCATCACGGAAGTCAAACCAAGACAAACAATCATCTTTGTATTCCCCATTTTTCTAAAATAATAAAAAAAAATTAAAAAAAAAACTTTTTTGGAAACACTTTCATCAGAAAGGTTAGCTTACCTTAGCACAGCCTCTTCAAATGTAGATACATAAATGGTAACGTATTGGAAGTAGATACCACACGAACACACAGAAAGAAATGAATTGCCAATGATAACAATTTTATCATTACATGCAACAATTTTATCAAACCGGAAGTTTCTACCAACCTAACAAAGTGCAGGATGTACAATAATAGGAGAGGAATTAAAAGCGGTTGTGCTTGCTTTTTTGACAGTAGGTCTTAGATCGGTTCGTAGTAAAGCCCGGTAAACATAAAGTCGTAGAGATTTTTTTGAATTTAAATTTATCAGCTTAATTAGTTTGCTTTATGGTTTTTGAGCGCTTTTTGCTGTATGAGAATGTTAAGATTTTTTTTTAAATAATTAAAAGTCTATTTTACATTTAGAAAATGGTGCAAATGCATTGACCCGCACGACATTGTGCTTAAATGTCAATCAGAGTATCGGTCGATAGTTGCGAGTAACAAAATAAATGCTTTTGTCTGGCTATGGGTGTTTGTAAGATGTAGGAAGCACACTAGATCAAAAAAAATGCATTGCAATATTTCTGTTAATCTCAATCTTCTTACTTAATGACGTTTGTGACTGTAATTATTCTGTGACAAACACAGACATATGTTTTCATTGCGTTTGGGCTTCGCTTGACCTAAACCTAAAATATTTTGAAAGAGACGGCATAATTGAATACATATAAAATAAAAAAAAAGATACTGTTTTTGTTCACAAGTCAATAAAAATACAAAACTCTAATTATCAAAAAAAAATAGATTTTATTTGAATTTAATACTTTTGTAGGTTTCTGATTCTTTCCAAAAATTTAACTTTATAAATCTAATGTTCTAACTTAGTTCCAAACTTACTAACATGAGTTAGCTAAGCTTCTAAAAAAAAGAACAATTTTTCTCTTCGATTGTTGATTTCAATTGATAAAAAAATTATTTTCTTTTGTTGATTAGTAATTAACAAAAATTAATTATATATTAAGAGAGTTAATTACATACTGTCTTGTTCACAAGTCAATAAAAATAGATAATATAAACAATTTAATTAATAATTTAATCAAAAAAAAAGCATTTTTGTCACAAAACTCTAATTTTCAAAAAGAATTGGATATTTTGGTCGGTTTCTGATTTTTTCCAAAAATTAAACATGATAAACTTACTTCCAAACTTACCGACTTAAGTTAGCTAAGCTTCTAAAAAACAAATAAATAAATATATAAAAAAAATAAACCTTTTTTTTCTTCGGTTGTTGATTTCAATTGCCAAAAATCTAAAAAATATACCTTCTTGATTACTAATTAAAAAAATTAATTAAATATTTATACAGTAGATACTGTTTTTGTTCACAAATCAATAAATCTATAGAGAATATCAATAATTTAATTAATAACTTAATTAAAAAAAAGCATTTTTGCCACAAAATTCTAATTTTCAAAAAGAATTAGAAACTTTTGTCGGTTTCTGATTCTTTCCAAAAATTGAACATTATAAACTTATTTCCAAACTTACTAACTTGAGTTAGCTAAGCTTCTAAAAAACAAATAAATAAATAAACAATTTTTCTGTTTGATTGTTGATTTCAATTGCCAAAAAGAAAATAATTATCTTTGTTGATTACTAATTAACATAAATTAATTAAATATTTATAGACTAGATACTGTTTTTGTTCACAAGACAATAAAAATAGATAATATTGATAATTTAATTAAAAAAAACATTTTCTCCACAAAACTCTAATTATCAAAAAGAATTGGATATTTTGGTCGGTTTCTGATTTTTTCCAAAAATTAAACATGATAAACTTACTTCCAAACTTACCGACTTAAGTTAGCTAAGCTTCTAAAAAACAAATAAATAAATATATAAAAAAAAATAAACCTTTTTTCTCTTCGATTGTTGATTTCAATTGCCAAAAATATAATAATTATTCCTTCTTGATTACTAATTAAAAAAATTAATTAAATATTTATATAGTAGATACGGTTTTTAGACCAGGGTAGAAAGAAGCCTTTAAAAATAATATAAAGTGAAAAAAAATAATAGTAGAATGAAACCCATTAGAAAAGGAAGAAAATATTATAACAATTAAAAAAAAATAATTTACGGGCGATCTGAGGTCGGGAAGGGGATGGGGGTGAGTTTTTAAGGGTAAAAAACGGTTTTTCTTGATTTCCGGCAAAACTAAAAGTTCTATCAAAAAAATTCAAATAGCAAACAAAGTTGTAGGTAATAAAAAGATCTAAAACTTTTGTGTTCACACTTTTTTTACATAACCTTAAAATTTATGTGAAAAATTCAAAAAACCAAGCTTTTGGTTTTTTATTTTTATCTTTTACAAAAATTTTTTTTTTTTAACAACTTTTGGTGAAAGCTTACCTTTTTATGTCCCAAATACGCTGTAATTTATTTGATTAAAAATATTTATTTTTTCACCTTATTTTGAATTAATATCGAAAAAACACCCTAATTTTCAATCGAAAATTCATCCGTCAAAATATCAGCTTTCCTCAAAAACTTGGTATGGTTTCTGTTCGTTGAAATCTCTACTTTCCGATGGTAAAAAAAATATATGTTACTACAGTAACTCTTCTCAGAAAATGCAAAAATTCAAAAAAAACTTAAATTCGAAAGTTTTTTTTTAATTATTATAAATTAGGTTTTGTTCTTTAATGTTAGGGTAGTGTATGTTTAATTATGTTTTTTCCAAGAATGTTAAGGGAAAACAATGAAAGAATGTTAAGGGAATGTATGTTTAATTATGTTTTTTGTGTTGAATGTTAGAGGAATATATGTTTAATTACACTTTTTTTGTCGAATGTTAAAGGAATGTATGTAAATTATACTTTTTCTGGAAAGACGTTGCAAGTTCCGAAAGTCTTCATTTAACAAGAATCTATCAAAAAACACATTAAAAAGTTAAGGGTAAAAGAACGTTAAGGGTAAAAGAATGTTAAGGGACATTAAAAACTCAATAGTAATTAATTATGTTTTTTTGTTTAATTACAGTTTTTATTTTACAAGTCTAGAAAGTCAAAATCTAACAAAAATCAATCCAATTTATTGTTTTTTTTATACGAAACTACTTCTTAATGTACTAACATCTAAAGACTTTTATTCGTTCCAAAAAAACCCACACTATTGTTTAAAATGCACAAATTTATGTTCATGGTTCTAAAAATTGCTCTAAGATTGAAGAAGAAACCTACGAGGAAGTTAATGATTCAGAAGAAATTGTGGATGAAGAACCAACGCAGTCTGGAAATAATGTTGTAGAGGAAGAAGATGATAGTAATGAAGATTTCGAAGATCTACTAGAATCGGAGATGTTTGACGAATCTAACGATGAAGAAATGTCATCAAAAAGACAAAAACAAATGGATAAGTGATTAGAATTGAAGAGAAGGTATTTATGAATGATAAGATTAATGTGTTTAAAAATATTGTAATGAATAACGTAATCAGAATAAAGCATCTACATTTAATAGTACGATTTACATTTATATTTATATATAATGAGATTTTCTATGATATAAATGTAATTAGCATTAAATAAATCAGCTTTTTAATTGAAACAAATTGCAGCAATCACATTTTTTAGATAAAATTATTTACAATAATTAAAAAAAAAATTCGAATTCAAGTTTTTTTTGAATTTTTGCATTTTCTGAGAAGATTTACTGTAGAAACATATATTTTTTTTTTCACCATCGGAAAGTAGAGATTTCAACGAACAGAAACCATACCAAGTTTTTGAAAAAAGCTGATATTTTGACGGGTGAATTTTCGATTGAAAATTAGGGTGTTTTTTCGATATTAATTCAAAATAAGGTGAAAAAATAAATATTTTTAATCAAATAAATTACAGCGTGTTTGGGACATAAAGAGGTAAGTTTTCACTAAATCTCGTTGAAAAAAAAATTTTTTTGTAAAAGATAAAAATAAAAAACCAAAAACTTGGTTTTTTGAATTTTTCACATAAATTTTGAGGTTATGTAAAAAAAATGTAAATACAAAAGTTTCAGATCTTTTTATTACCTACAGCTTTGCCATTTGATTTTTTTTTGATAGGACTTTTAATTTGGCCAGAAATCAAGAAAAACCGTTTTTTACCCTTAAAAACTCACCCCCATCCCCTTCCCGACATCAGATCGCCCTTAAATTATTTTTCCTTTTATTTTTATAATATTTCCTTCCTTTTCTAATGAGTTTCATCCTACTATTATTTTTTTTGGGTTTAAAAATTATCGACCCTGGTCTATTATGACTTTCTACAACTATCTTCTACACATAAACGCAATCTAGAATTTGTCTAGTTGCTAATTTTGAATATTTTGTGCTTCTTGGTAAGTAGATAAAACAGGCACATTTATTTATTTTACATTAAAACACTATCTGTATTAGTTTTTATCTATCTATCTGTATTAATTAATATTTTTTTATAATTTCACTTTTATTGTGGTTTAAAATATAGCCTAAAAAAATATAAGAGTTCAATTTTACAAAATAAAAGAATAATTTTAGTTGAAACTTATTGCTGCAAATAATCTCAAACTTAACAAATTCAATACAGCTATAAAGGGCTACTGGCTGCATTTTTGTGCATCATTGCTTTTTTTAGATATGAAATAGGATTTATAAACAAAAGATGTTTCAATAAACTGACAAAACAAGAGAAAATTTATTTGATTATACATAGCGAATAATACAATTATTAGTAAATTTAATTAAGTGTTGAAATTAAATTTCGCAGATATATAAGAAGTTTAAAGACAATATTTTAGGTAGTTTTAAGATTCTAACATATCTAAACTACAAACATTATATCTTGATTTTTTTTTATAAAAATTGTACAAGTGTAGTAGGGTAAAGATGGATATGAACATTGTAGTAATAACCAAACATATTACAATAAGTATCAAAATGGTTGAAATTTTTTTTGTCTCACTGTCTTCAAAATTTACCTTTCTGCAGTTATCTGAAGTATTTACAGAGTTTACATCTTTTGCTATCGTTACATTTGATAGATTTTTTTCTGCATCTTTAACAGTTTGAGTTTTACAAGAAATACCTAAGAAATTACAAATTTTTTTTGTCTCACTGTCTTCAAAATTTACCTTTCTGTAGTTATCTGAAGTATTTACAGAGCTTACATCTCTTGCTATCGTTACATTTGATAGATTTTTTTCTGCATCTTTAACAGTTGGAGTTTTACAAGAAATACCTAAGACATTACTAGCGTTATAATTTTGACCAGGTTTTATTAGAATTTGCCCTTGGTGACATTTTGAAGCAATGTTTTCAATTGATTTACAATTCCATGGATTGTTATCTAGGGAAATTGTATGAATTTGTTTAGAGTAGAGTAAAAGGTCATCAATGTATAAATCTTGTATCTGATTGTCATTTATTGCTAATGACCTTAGAGCAGGTAAGTACTCAAAAGTAGAGTCGTGGAAACTAATGATGTTATTGTGGCTTAAGTCCAGGTTTTGCAAGTGTTGCAAACTGTAAAATGTATCACGGTAAATAGTTTGAATGTTGTTGTAAGATAGAGCTAACAATTGAAGTTCTAATAGGTTATGGAAAAGATTTGGTACAATTTGTAAGATTCTATTGTGACTTAAATCAAGATTTTGTAACCTTTGCAGCGATTGAAATGTTTCATAATGTAGAAGCTCAATGTGGTTGTAGGATAAATTAAGTTGTTGAAGATTTGTTAAATTATGAAAAACATTAAAATTAATTTGGCTAAAATTATTATGCTGTAAATATAATTTTTCTAAATGTGGAAAATATTTTGAGAATACAATTGCATTACTAATGTTATTATTATTGAGATAAAGGTATTTTAAAGATGAAACTGTTGAGGAAGTATTTTCTGAGTCTGACAACTGTTTTAATTGACAAAATGAGACATTTAAAGATTTTAGATTTTCGAAATATCTTAAAGATGTTAAGTCAATTTCTGCTATGTTATTGTTTGAAAAATCAGCGAAATTTAAAGACTGTGAGTTATAATTTAGAAAATATTCGTCGACTTTTTTTTTAAATATTTTGAACTCCGGTAAATTTATTGGTTCATTAACTCCTACTATTTTTAACTGGTATGGATCAGTAAATATTGGACATTTGTCAGCGTAATATAAATTTATGGAACTTGTTCCTTTGATATCAGTCCATGGTAAAACGCAAGCTTTGCAGATTCCAATTATCATCACTGAAGTCAAACCAAGACAAACAATCATCTTTGTATTCCACATTTTTCTAAAATAATAAAAAAAAATCCAAAACAAAAAAAACTTTTTTGGAAACACTTTCATCAGAAAGGTTAGCTTACCTTAGCACAGCCTCTTCAAATGTAAATACATAAATGGTAACGTATTGGAAGTCGATACCACACGAACACACAGAAAGAAATGAATTGCCAATGATAATAATTTTATCATTGCATGCAACAATTTTATCAAACCGGAAGTTTCTACCAACCTAACAAAGTGCAGAGTGTACAATAATAAGAGAGGAATTAAAAGCGGTTGTGCTTGCTTGTTTGACAGTAGGTCTTAGATCGGTTCGTAGTAAAGCCCGGTAAACATAAAGTCGTAGAGATTTTTTTGAATTTAAATTTATCAACTTAATTAGTTTGCTTTATGGTTTTTGAGCGCTTTTTGCTGTATGAGAATGTTAAGATTTTTTTTTAAATAATTAAAAGTTCATTTCACATTTAGAAAATGGTGCAAATGCATTGGCCCGCACGACACTGTGCTTAAATGTCAATCAGAGTATCGATCGATAGTTGCAAGTAACAAAATAAATGCTTTTGTCTGGCTATGGGTGTTTGTAAGATGTAGGAAGCACACTAGATCAAAAAAAAGACATTGCAATATTTCTGTTAATCTCAATCTTCTTATTTAATGACGTTTGTGACTGTAATTATTCTGTGACAAACACAGACATATGTTTTTAGTACGTTTGAGCTTCACTTGACCTAAACCCAAAATGTTTTGAAAGAGACGGCATAATTGAATACATACAAAATAAAAACAAGATACTGTTTTTGTTCACAAGTCAATAAAAATAAATAATATTTAATTAATAATTTAATTTAGAAAAAGTATTTCTGTCACAAAACTCTAATTATCAAAAAAAAAAATAGATTTTATTTGAATTTAATACTTTTGTGGGTTTCTGATTCTTTCCAAAAATTAAACATTATAAATCTAATGTTCTTAATTACTTCCAAACCTTTCTAACATAAGTTAGCTAAGCTTCTAAGAAAAAGAACAATTTTTCTCTTCGATTGTTGATTTCAATTGATAAAAAAATTAATTTCTTTTGTTGATTAGTAATTAACAAAAATTAATTACATATTTAGAGAGTTAATTACATATTGTCTTGTTCACAAGTCAATAAAAATAGATAATATAAACAATTTAATTAATAATTTAATCAAAAAAAAGCATTTTTGTCACAAAACTCTAATTATCAAAAAGAATTGGATATTTTGGTCGGTTTCTGATTCTTTCCATAATTTAACATGATAAACTTACTTCCAAACTTACCGACTTAAGTTAGCTAAGCTTCTAAAAAACAAATAAATAAATATATAAAAAAATAAACATTTTTTCTCTTCGATTGTTAATTTCAATTGCCAAAAATATAATAATTATATTTTGTTGATTACTAATTAACAAAAATTAATTAAATATTTATACAGTAGATACTGTTTTTGTTCACTGTTATATAGAGAATATCAATAATTTAATTAATAACTTAATTAAAAAAAAGCATTTTTGCCGCAAAATTCTAATTTTCAAAAAGAATTAGAAACTTTTGTCGGTTTCTGATTCTTTCCAAAAATTGAACATTATAAACTTATTTCCAAACTTACTAACTTGAGTTAGCTAAGCTTCTAAAAACAAATAAATAAATATATAAAAAAAATAAACCTTTTTTCTCTTCGATTGTTGATTTCAATTGCCAAAAATATAATAATTATATTTTGTTGATTACTAATCAACAAAAATTAATTAAATATTTATACAGTAGATACTGTTTTTGATCACAATTCAATAAATATAGAGAATATCAATAATTTAATTAATAACTTAATTAAAAAAAAAGCATTTTTGCCACAAAATTCTAATTTTTAAAAAGAATTAGAAACTTTTGTTTTTCAATTTTTCTGTTCGATTGTTGATTTTAATTGCCAAAAAGATAATAATTATCTTTGTTGATTACTAATTAACATAAATAATATTTATAGACTAGATACTGTTTTTGTTTACAAGACAATAAAAATAGATAATATTGATAATTTAATTAAAAAAAACATTTTCTCCACAAAACTCTAATTATCAAAAAGAATTGGATATTTTGGTCGGTTTCTGATTTTTTCCAAGAATTAAACATGATAAACTTACTTCCAAACTTACCGACTTAAGTTAGCTAAGCTTCTAAAAAACAAATAAATAAATATATAAAAAAAATAAACTTTTTTTCTCTTCGATTGTTGATTTCAATTGCCAAAAATATAATAATTATACCTTCTTGATTACTAATTAACAAAAATTAATTAAATATTTATACAGTAGATACTGTTTTTGTTCACAAATCAATAAAAATAGAGAATATCAATAATTTAATTAATAACTTAATTAAAAAAAAAGCATTTTTGCTACGAAATTCTAATTTTCAAAAAGAATTAGAAACTTTTGTCGGTTTCTGATTCTTTCCAAAAATTGAACATTATAAACTTATTTCCAAACTTACTAACTTGAGTTAGCTAAGCTTCTAAAAAACAAATAAATAAATAAACAATTTTTCTGTTCGATTGTTGATTTCAATTGCCAAAAAGAAAATAATTATCTTTGTTGATTACCAATTAACATAAATTAATTAAATATTTATAGACTAGATACTGTTTTTGTTCACAAGACAATAAAAATAGATAATATTGATAATTTAATTAAAAAAAACATTTTCTCCACAAAACTCTAATTATCAAAAAGAATTGGATATTTTGGTCGGTTTCTGATTTTTTCCAAGAATTAAACATGATAAACTTACTTCCAAACTTACCGACTTAAGTTAGCTGAGCTTCTAAAAAACAAATAAATAAATATATAAAAAAAATAAACGTTTTTTCTCTTCGATTGTTGATTTCAATAGCCAAAAATATAATAATTATACCTTGTTGATTACTAATTAAAAAATTAATTAAATATTTATACAGTAGATACTGTTTTTGTTCACAAGTTAATAAATATAGAGAATATCAATCATTTAATTAATAATTTAATTAAAAAAAAAAGCATTTTTGCCACAAAATTCTAATTTTCAAAAAGAATTAGAAACTTTTGTCGGTTTCTGATTCTTTTCAAAAATTGAACATTATAAACTTATTTCCAAACTTACTAACTTTTGAGTTAGCTAAGCTTCTAAAAAACAAATAAATAATTAAACAATTTTTCTGTTTGATTCATAAATTAATTAAATATTTATAGACTAGATACTGTTTTTGTTCACAAGACAATAAAAATAGATAATATTGATAACTTCATGAAAAAAATCTAAGCTTTTCAAACTTCCTAAATTTGAAAGAAATAAGATAAGTTCTTAAAAATTAAAAATAAAATATCTTAAGATCACTACTAATTGTAAGAAAAAATCGAATATTTTTCTGTTTATTGTTGATTTAAAAAAAATCATTCTGTTTTTGGTAAATTATTAATCAGACATATTCTCTCTTTTGACTGATAATTATAGAAAAAACATATTTCACGTTCTTTATTGCTTTAATTTGGATAAATAAAAAAATTATTTATCCAAAACCAAAAGGTTTAGAGTCACAATTGTCAAAAAAAAAACAAATTTTGCTATGACCATTGGAAAAAAAAAGATAAGAATATTAATAATCTTAGAAAAAAATCAAATTAACTATTTATAAGTTTTTTAATTAATAAATTGGATGTCATAATCAAATAACAAATATATAATTATAAATAGTGTCTTCACTAATTACATCTCTATACTAAACAAACTTAGATTCTATTGTTTTGATACAGTGAGACGCGAGTCAACATGGACGCACAAACTATAGTTTTTAAAAAAGATTAATGTCTTAAAACAGTTTTTTTTAATTTATAACATTTAAATACTAATAAATGTCTTAAAATTTAAATCATAATTCTAGTAAAACTTACAAGGAATGCCTAAAACATTAGTAGTGTTATAATTTAAACCAGGTTTTATTAAGATTCCTTTTTTATGATATTTTGAAATAATATTTCTAAGTGAAGTGCAAATCCATCGATTATTATCTAGAAAAATTGCCTTAAGTTGGTTGGAGTAGAGTAAAAGATTATCAATATCCAAATAATGAATTTGATTATTATTTATCGCCAATGACTGCAAAGCAGGTAAATACTCGAAAATAGGGTCATAAAGATTAATAATCTTATTGTGGCTCAAGTCAAGTTTTTGGAGGTGTAGTAAACTGTAGAAAGTTTCTGAATCTAAAGACACAATGTTGTTGTGAGACAAATTTAAATTGCTAAGCTCTAATAAGCTATGGAAAAGATTTGGAGGAATTTTAACTATTTCATTGTGACTTAGATCAAGATTTTGCAAATTTTGGAGAGATTCGAACGTTTTATGATGTAGAGATTCAATAATGTTAGAAGATAAATCTAAATCTTCAAGATTTGTCAAGTTATAGAAAATGTCAGAATCAATTTGGTCGAAGACATTGCTGCTCAAATTTAATTTTTTTAGAAATGGAAATATTCTTGAAAATACCATACCTTGGCTAAGATTATTATTGTTGAGGTAAAGAATAGTCAAGGGTGAAGCTTTTGGGAAAGTATTTCGGGATTCTGCTGTAAATTGTTTGATTTGACGATAAGATAAATTTAATGAAAGTAAATTATTGTAAGACCCTAAAGGGGTAAGATCAATTTCGGTTATGTTATTGATTGAAATATCTAATTTTTCTATATTTTCTACACTTTCAAAATAGTATTTGAGATCCACTAACAATAGTTTTATTTTGTTTGAGTCTAGATGCTGGCTTGATCCAACTACTAGCACCTCCCATGGGGTACTATATTTTTCACATTTGCTGACAGAATCATATTCACTTGTTCCTTTGCTATCATCCAATTGTAAAACGCAGGCTTTGCAAATATGTAAAACGCAGGCTTTGCAAATACCATTAACCATCATGGAAGTCAAGCCAAGACAGACAATCATCTTTAAATTCCACATTTTTCTAAAAAATCCAAAAGATTAAAATTAAAACTTGTAAATTCTCTGTGTTCAGGCTGAAAACTAAGGCAACAAACGTGTATCGAACCAAATTTGATGTCATCGGTTGTTTGTACGCTTAAAAAGGTCAATATAGCTTAAGTTTAAAAGACAACAATGACAGCTGTCATTGTAAAATATATAAAAAATAGAAAAGTTTAAATATTTAGTTATATACTTTTTGTTTTGTTTATGTATTGTTTAATAGTATATTATTATACAAGTTGCACAGGAAATTTGTTTCTTTTTTCAGGGTGGTTTAACATATTCATAAAGAAAGTAGGGTAAGCACCCGGAGGGTGCACAACCATACTCTTGTTGAAGAGTTATTATTGATTCATTCAATAACAATGACAGGAATGTCAATGTTATTGACGTCACTACTAACCATAGCAACCTACGACAAAGATCACTAAAAACAATTACAGAAAATCCAATTTTGTTTAACTACTTTTCTTAGAAACGGTGTCACAAAATTGACATTGTGAAACGTAAAGTATAACAATAGTATATTGCTATACAAGTTGCTCAAGATATTTGTTTTTTTTCTCAGGTCGGTATAACATATTCATAACAAACACTCTAAAGAGAGTGGGAAAATCATCCGAACGGTGCGCAACCATACTCTCGTTAGAAAGTTATTGTTGATTCATTTATTAACAATGACCGTAATGTCAACGTTATTGACGTCACAACTAACCACACCAACCTACGACAAAGATCACTAAAAACAATTACACAAAATCCAATTTTGTTAAACTACTTTTCTTAGAAACGGTGTCACAAAATCGACATTGTGAAACGTAACGTATAACAATAGTATATTGTTATACTTGTATAACGAGAGTATATTGTTATACAAGTTGCTCACGTTATTTGTTTTTTTTTTCTCAGGTCGGTATAACATATTCATAACAAATACTCTAAGGAGAGTGGAGAAATCATCCAAAGACTGCGCAACCATACTCTCGTTAAGAAATTATTAATGATTCATTTAATAACAATGACCGTAATGTCAACGTTATTGACGTCACTACTAACCATAGCAACCTACGACAAAGATCACTAAAAACAATTCAGAAAATCTAATTTTGTTTAACTACTTTTCTTAGAAACGGTGTTACAAAATCAACATTGCGAAACGTAGCGTATAACAATAGTATATTGTTATACAAGTTGCTCAAGATAATTGTTTTTTTTCTCACGTCGGTATAACATATTCATAACAAACACTCCTAAAGAGAGTGGGGGATGAACCCGAAAGGTGCGCAACTATACTCTCGTTTAAAAATTATTATTTAGTTATTCAATAACAATGACCGTAATGTCAATGTTGTTGACGTCACTACTAACCATACCAACCTACGACAAAGATCACTAAAAACAATTACAGAAAATCCAATTTTGTTTAACTACTTTTTTTAGAAACGGTGTCTCAAAATTAACATTGTATAACGTAAAATAAAAAAAAATATATCAAAACATACTCACATCAGTTTTCGATCTTGAAAAGTTGTGAATGCTGTTAGTCTCAACAACACAAAGAGAAAAATGAAACATGTATGAGGATAGTGAAATGATTACACAACAATTTTATCGCTTTTCTTGACCCTGCTGAGATTGATACCTAATTAATATTAATTGATAATCATTTGTTTTTACTTGTGCATTGTGATTATTGATTGACCACTGCGTTTGAAAAAGCTTTTTTAGCCTCGGCGATTGTAAACCGCATATTTACGTCTTGTCAACTGCTATGGTATCTAAATGTTTCCACATGCATGGTTTTTTTTAAATAATTTTTTAGAAATTTTTGGCACAATAAACTATTCACACAGTTCTACCACTTGCCAAACAGTTGGTTTAATCAATCTCAAAATTGCTCTTTTGACCACCAAGTGCTCATCATCAGGAGATGGATAAAACTGAAATATTATTTGATTAAATGTACTTAACTTAGGGAATGTTTGTGGATATTTCTTAATAAACCGACTAAAAAGCTGAAAAGAAATTGATATCTTTGTTTTTGCCGTATTTTTATGAATTTTCTTGAGTTCAGCGGCGTCAAGGCTCAACTAACTTTGAACTGTTAATACTAATTCGATGATTGCTATTAAAGGCTTGCTCTGATATACTCGATTTGTCTAATCTGCCGTATTTTAAATGAGCTAAATGCTCTTTATATCTAGCGTGAACTGATCTACGCTTTTGTTCTATATATCATTTGTCACAGTTATCACACTCTATGTGATAAATTTCAGACTTTTCTAAAAATGGTGTTTTGTCTTTTGGACCTTCTAACAAATTTTTGATTTTCGATTAAGATTTTAGCAAGTGGTAAAACTGTGTGAATAATTATGGTAATAGATTGAAGGTTGAATCAACAAAACAAACTGCTGCAATTCCAGATAAGTTTATAATTTTTTTTGCTCTAATTTCAAAAGATAAAAGGAATGCAGTGTATCTGAACGCTTAGGTAAAGTCTACAATAGTGTTTATAGCAACCTCAATTGCTGTTGCACTGGTCGACTAAGTTAATGAAAAATACAATAAAAAATATCTGAAGCCGATACGTGACCGGGTTGGTCAGTAAACAAATTGTGATGTGGTTGATATAAGAAAAACAAACTGGGCTGTTGTAAAGCCGTTAAACACGCCAGCCATATTATGTGTTAGATAAAAATACAACCAAGCAGTCAGAAATGCAACGCCACATAGACCTTACTCCAGGTCTTAAATTCTACCGTGAATTTTTATATTAACAT
The DNA here is from genome assembly GCA_947359425.1 of Lagria hirta. Lineage (NCBI taxonomy): Eukaryota > Metazoa > Arthropoda > Insecta > Coleoptera > Tenebrionidae > Lagria > Lagria hirta. The sequence goes on along the minus strand of OX375803.1, from coordinate 7,955,635 downwards.
ACTAACATATTTATGCTATCGGTATCTTATAACTTATCAATAATACTTTACTTATCTATAATACTTCAAATCGAGGGAGTCAGCACTGAATTCATATATCTCCTGTAATCTAATCATAAACCAACACATTATTATCAGCATCGACAACAGCACACGTCGTCTATCTTTCTCTCTTTATAAACAATTCACAGTTCAACAATATACACGACGTCCGACCGACCGTTCAGAAACCTTTCTAGTCGTCTTCATCCCTCTTGGTGCACTAACTGCCACCGTTGCTCAACCTTTCTTGATATGCTGAAACCAATTTTTCTCTCTTCAGCTTAAGATGCCATATGGCTCTCATTGAGGTCATTCAATTGTACTTGATATTTAGCGTTATATTGCCCTTTTTTTCTATTAATATAACTATAAATTATTATAAAACTAGCTGACCCGGCGAACTTCGTACCGCCTAACAGTCAATGAATGTCGTGTTACTTTATAGTTGAACTAATTTAGGCTTTGATGAACGTAAAACAATGATACAAAATAATATATTTATATAGATAGAAACAAAAAAGTATTTTATTATGATGAATGATAATGAAAACATACATACAGAATGAGAATAAAAATAAAAAAAAATAAAAAACAATAATTAAGTACTTCAAACTCATTTCAGAAAAAAATGATTGAAAACTATGTTGTGCAGATTGGGGAAAAAAAATAAAACTCGGATTAATTCTTTAATAGGGTTTCCATTCAAGCACTTTGTGGTAAACGACATTTTTTGTTTTTTGGTCAGGCGCAAGAACAAATAAAGGGGATGGTTTGCCGACACGTGAGCATGCCACGTACAATTGACCATGAGAAAAACATGCATTTTCTAGATTGAGGCCACAAATAGTCAAGGATTGGCCCTGTGATTTGTTGATCGTCATGGCGAAGGCAAGACGAATCGGGAATTGAATTCGTTTAAACTCAAAGGTCATATTCGTTGGGATCATCGGAATCCTTGGAATAAGAACTTCCTCATCTTTAAATTTTTCTTTAAGTATCGACGCGTGCAATTTCTCGGAGGTAATTGACTCGCGATATTTCGTTGCCTAATTGCATTACGGCTTCGCTGGGAAAGATTAGATCTTCTAGGACGCGGCATTGTAAAATGTGCACTTGCATAAAACCACCAAATATAATAACAGTGCCTGAACTTTCGAGACATAGACAATAGCTTAAAGAGTATATAACCACTATGTATGAATAGCTTATCAAGAAAAATCATAGACAACCTATAAAAAGACATTTACACTTTTTTTAACCTGTAGATTTTTTTTCTTTAATCTTATAATCTTTACCAACTGATTTTTTATTCCCTAAATTCCGTTCCTTTCCAATGATTTTATGTTTTTACTGTAGAATAAATCTTAGGTATTATTTTTGGGAATTAAAAACAAATATAACAGTACCTGAACTTTGTAGGCATTTTACAAAAAATAAATTTCTGAACGCACACATGATGTCTTCAGAAAAAAATAAAGTTGTGGCTTAAAGGTCTCAGCAACCAGGCCATAAGCTCCAAAAAAAAAAATAGTTGTTACACTATTTGACAGGATTGGACAACAAATGTTTGACATGTAATAAACAAATCAGCATCTATTGAAATGATTAAGTATTCATTACACATATCGAGTTTTCATTGTTTTTAAGATGTATTCTGCTATTCGGGACGGAAACAAATCCAACAACTCAAAAACCATGGCAATCGGTCCAACCGTTCTCGAGTTATAAGTGTTGTAACAAACACGACTTTCTTTTATATATATAGATTAAAAACTTTTGCATAAGTAAATAATAAAAAGTTTTGAAAGATACGAAATTTAATGAAAGTGAAAAGAATGGTCAAAAAAAAATTTTTGGTTTATTACAATAAAAATACGATAAAGTTTTATTAATACATATAAATGTAAGGCATCTTACATAATAATACAATTACAACAATAAGCACAATTTGATTTTGAATTTAATTCAATATTGATGACAATAATGTGTTTTTGTAAAAAACATAATTTAGGGTAGCCATAGAATTGTGTAAGCTACACAGGCATGTTATTGGATCTACAATTGAATGGTGTTGATTTGCTAAGTGACAGATTACATTAAAAAAAAACATTTTATTTTTTGACAAAATTGCTAGAAATGTTGAACACATTTAGGTTTAAGCTAAATTAAACACGTTTTTCAACGTTCTGACTCATATTTGGTGAATTATTTATTTTGAGACACTTTTCACTGATTTGTTGGTGTCATTCTTCCAGGTTTTTGAAAAAACGAACAAAAATTAAATTTTCTAATGTGTGGCTATTCAAGAATGAAATACTACCACTACTATTAGCCACGATTTGGCAAGATTTTAATTTTCAACTTGACGTTTTTGGTGGCTAAGATAACGTTATGGTTTGTCTAAATTATGTTTTTTTATGAAAACACAAGATTAATGATTATAACATACATATAACTATAACATAATAATTAAATAATGAGAACGAATTTTGTGGTTTTAGCGTCTAAATTAAAACACATTAAAAGATTATGTCATTTGTTGCGACGTTTCGATTACGTTGTAATCTTCATCAGGCAATCGACATATCACTTGATCAGTTTATATATCATACAACGAGATAAAATTTCGAAAAAATAAAATATAAATTTAAAATATAACTAATAAGGTACTGTTTTCTAGTGCTTCTAGAGTTACGCTTACACGGATCAAGTGATATGTCGATTGCCTGATGAAGATTACAACGTTATCGAAACGTCGCAACAAATGACATAAACTTTTAATGTGTTTTAATTTAGACCCTAAAACCACAAAATTCGTTCTCATTATATAATAATTAAGGGTAACAACTAAATAGTAATATAATAATTAAATTGATAATAGAAATAATATTTTAATTGTGTATTCGATTTTACTATATTTTAAGGCAGTTTTTTTAATATTTCTGTTAAAATTGTTTTTTACAAATAGATATTTTTAACATTCTAGTAATTCGATGTTAGGCGTTTGTTCGTTTAGTTTGTAAAATTTAAAATACAAGAACAGTGATAGTAAAGTTATAATAATTAGTACAAATACAATTGCATTAAATATCTGAATATTTTTTATTTGTTTAATTGTTTCTAATTGACTATTGTTTGCTTTATTTGCATTAGTTACTGGACTTTGATATGTATTATCTAAATTATTATCAATTTTGGTATTATTACAAGCAATTCCTAATCTATTGCTTGATTTATAATTTTGACCGGCCTTTATAAGAATCCCTCTCTTATGACATTTTTTAATAATATCTGAAATTGATTTACAGTTCCACAAATTATAATCTAGAGAAATTATGTGAAGGGACTTTGAGTAGAGTAAAAGATAATCAATATACCAATTTTGAATTTGATTATTGTTTATTGATAATGCCTGTAAAGCAGGTAAATACTCAAAAGTAGAGTCGTGTAAGCTGTCGATTATATTGTGACTTAAGTCAAGATTTCGCAGATTTCCTAATGTGTGAAATATTTCATAATGCAAAATTTTTATATTATTATTTGATATATTTAAATTTTGAAGATTAATTAAATTATGCAGAAGATTTGGAGCGATTTCATTCATTTTATTGTGGCTTAAATTAAGATTTTGTAAATTTTCTAAATCTTGAAACGTTTTGTAATGTAAGAATTTAATTTTGTTGCTTGATAAATCTAAATTAATAAGATGAATTAAATTGGAAAAAATATTTGAATCGATATCTTTTAAGCTGTTTTGGTGTAAGTCTAAAGTTTCTAGTTTTGGCATATTTTTGGAAAAACAAATTAATTCACTTATGTTATTATTATTAAGGTAAAGAGATTTTAAAGTTGAAGCATTGACAGAAATACTATGATTTTCTTTTATTTCCAACATATTGTTGAATGATAGATTCAAAAACTGTATATTATCCAAAATTAAGATAACTGTAAAATCAAATTGTGATATATTATTTGATGAAAGATCTAACCATTTCAGAGATTTATCACGCATTTCATAATACTGATTTCTAACCATTTTCATAATAATTGGGAATTCTTTAGACGTCAAATAAGGTTCCACCAGTTTAAGTCCTATATTTTGATCCAAAATACAGTCTGGAGGGCTTTCATTAACTATACAGTTGACATCTTGTAGAAAATCTCCAGACCTCTCACAAATACAAATTGCACCAACTTCACATTTTAACATGCAAATTGTTAATATACTAAATATCAGTGTATTCTTCCACATTTTTTCTAAAACAATCAACAATTATTACAACTTATTAGAAATTTAACCGCTTATAATTACTGCTACTGAATCAGAACATCACTTACAACAGAATAAAAATCTGCGGAAATAATCCGCCTACTACAAGATTATTTGGAAAATATCAAGTTTTCCTTTTGCAGCTGTAATTTTGCTAATCAGAACAATTTTTTTCTATTATAATTTTATTTAATAATATATTTAGCTTTAGAAAATGATTCCTAGTCTATCAATTTAAGTGTTCCTACTTTTTCTTATTATTCTTCGCTTACTATATGACGGAGGTTTTTTAAAATTTGGCGTCATAGTCGGCTATGCCTATGAGTTTGTGTGCACAGACTGTTATTTTGTAAGCAATTGTTTAAAATATCAAAATATTTACAAAATATTAAGATCAGAAATCTTTGTGGTTGAATTTTATTTGGTTTGATTTGGTCCTGACATCTAGCCCTTTTTCTCATAATGTAACCCATTGTATTCAACTCTTTTGTGAGACTGACTTGTGTGATCGCACAAAGGGGAGTGGTCTCCCTAAAAAAAGATCAGAGACAGTTATCAAAAATGTAAGGCAAATAATGAAATAGGCGCCACAAACATTTCTAGATCAACTTTCACAACAAGTTCGATCACTTGCCACAAAATTTAAAAAAATGTTATATACTTGTATCGCTATTGTCTGCAAGCAGTACATCAACTCTTTTTGAACTCACAAAATATGCAAATGTGAAGTTCAAAAAACTTAATTTAGTTAAAGACGTTCCGTTGCTTCGTTAGGTCAATTTTTTTCAGTAGCATTTTTTCTGCTACAAGATACCGAAAAGAGATTTTGCAGTCATTTTTTGCACAGCTTGATGACAATAAAATTGTGGACGGGTTCTTTCAGCAAAGCGGTGCTCATAGCACTTTACCAATCTTTGGGGGAGGGGGGAGGCATGGAATACAGAATGAACACCGAATGTATAAGACGGAAGAAGTGATAGAAAGATTGGTAGCAGTAATGAATGGAATGTGGAGAGGAGAAAGATCCCCGACAGATTAGAGAAAATTTATAATATGCTTTATCTACAAAAAGGGTAAAAAGAGTAAAGTTACTAAATATCGAGAAATAACTCTGCTAAACACAGGGTATAAATTGTATGCATCAATTTAGAATGAAACGGCGAGAAAAGAGATGGAGGAAAAAGGGGCAATACCAGACAGCCAGGCAAAATTTACAGAAGAGAGAACAACTATTGATAATGTATACATTCTAAACCACTTTACTTAGAAGAAGATAAAAAAAAAGAGTAATTGTTTACACTAGTCATAGATTTCAGAGCAGCGTTTGATGAGATAGAAAGAAAATGTGTGAAAGTATGAGAGAACAAGGAGTAGTCAAATGTCTTGTGGAAAAGGTAGGACAAATATATGTAAGGACAATAGGCAAAGTAAGACCAGGAAAAAAATAGAGTGATAATGATAGCAAAAAGTGAAAAAGACAAAAAGCAAAGTAAGATCAGGAGAAAAATAACGTGATAATGATAGCAAAGAGTAAAAAGGAGATAAGAAAAATGATGAAGAACTTGAGAAAGTATGTGAAGAAGAAAAAACTAGAAGTGAATGTCAAAAAAAAAACAAAGGTTATGGTGCTCAACAAGAAGAAGAAAAAGGAAAAAAAGAACGATTGATAATGAAAAGAAGAGATAAAAGAAAAAAGTTCAAGTATTTAAGGTATACATTTAATAAAAGAGCTAGGATCAAAGCGCATGTTAGAAAGACGGCAAGAAAGGCAAACAAGATAGTGGGGTAAGTATGGGGAATAGGAGAGAAAAAGTAAGGTGAGGATTTTAAAAGCTGAATGATGATGTTGAAGAGCTGGAGTGGAAGAAACATGAGAAAACAGAGAGGGTACAAGAGAAAATCTGAGATGAGGTCTAGGGATGGAAAAAGAAACCCCTTGGTATATAGTAAAAGAAGGACAAGCGCTGAGAGTAAAAGCGGGGAAAAAAACGACTAAGGTTAAAGATAGAATATATGGAAGGAAAGAATTTAGAATATTGAACAAATGTTGGAAAGAAAAAAAAACCTGATACAGAGATGAATGAAAGAGAGAAATAGTGCAGAAGAAATGAGTATGCAAGTCAAGATGTGGAAAAATAAATAAAAGAAGGCAAATGAATGAACGGAGTGACGTGCCATGTCAAAGAGACAAAGATGTAGATAAACAAGAAAGTAGAGAAAGATAAAAGAACACAACAGGAACTATGAAAAATGTGTAACAGAAGAAATCCAGGTGTTCTCAAAAATAGAAAGTGCAAAAGAAAGAAAGATAGATAGTGGCAAGGTTCGGGTGAGGAAATGAGGAGAGAGAGAATAGGTATTAGACGGGAAAGGAAGAGAAATGAGAATTAGAGTGAGATGAGAGAGATGAAGAGAGCGAAAAAATAATAAATACTAAAAGAAAATGGAAAGGAGATAAAGCGGATAAAAGAGGTATGGAAGAAAAGGGAAAAAAACAGAGGAAGAGAACACATAGAACAGGGAAGATAAAATAGAAAAATTTGTATTATAATGTCTATATTTTAAACCTGTAGAGGCAAAAATAAACCTATTAGTAGTAGTACAGCCATAACATGCCTTTTAAGATCCTGTGATCTCACTTTATGTGACTTTTTTTTGTGGCTCTATTTAGAAAACTTGATTTTTTAGCAACGTTTAAATCACCTCGATGATTTGCGTCAGACAATAGTTGACAAAATTGATGAAATTAATAAAAATCTTCAAATGTTTGCGAATGTCAGTTGTTTAAAAGATCCGCAAATGCCCTAAGATCGATGGACGAAATTTTTGGCTAATTTTTTGTTTGTTATAACACTACAAGTGCTTTTAATGTAATCTCATTAACGTGTTGAACTATCGATTTATTATATTAAAAATGAGGTTAGATTAGGTTCAGATGGCAAATTAATGATTGTCATTTCGATTTGATAATTTAGATTCAAAGTTGAACATTTATGGCATTTTCCGAAGTCAAATTTAAAAAACACTCGTACTTTTTTCATAATTTTTTTGTTTCTTTCATTAGTTGTTTGCGTTATTTTATCATATATGTTTTTTGTCTCTGTTTGTTTTCCACTCGTCTGTTATGATTTGTTACTGTTTTGCTTTTTATGTTTTCTACTAGTTATTCAGATTGCTTGTAATATTTTGTGCTGTTGTTGCTGTTTTTTTGTTTTTGTTAAATTTTTGCAGTGTCTTATAATCTATATTTTTTCTAATTTTTTTTTTATTTTGTTTTTAATTCTTAAACTTATTTTGTGTCAGAGATTTGTACATCATTCTTCTCCTTCCGATGAAGTTCTCTGTAATCAGGTGTTCTGAGTGGGAGTTGAACCACATCTTTTAGACCAATCTCCAACGTACTATCGCTTGGCCAACTGGTCTACCAAGGCCTATGAAGATATAATTGTTTAATAATTGTTTGCTCCTTTACAATCGAATCAAAGTGACAGTTATTAATTTGACATCTGAACCTCACTTTTAATTCAATAAAACGATAATTTAAAATTATTGTCTGACCCAACTCATCAAAGTTATTTGCTAGAAAATCGACTTTTTTAAATAGAGCTGATATTTAGACAATTATAAAATTTTTGTATTATAATATCCAAGGTCTTTTAAGTTGTAAGTAGAGTAGCAGCGTCTTGCTGAAAGTCCCTGCCTACAATTTCATCGCCATAAAGCTGTGCAAAATTACTAAAGTTGAGAAATTTTTAAATTATTTCAATATTTAAAGCAATTGTTTTAAAACTTATGATCTGTTTACCCAAACTCATAGGCATGGCCAACTATAACGTCAAATTTTAAAAAACAGCTGTTTAAATCAGTTGCATTTATTCCCTAGACAAGGTGGTGATCAATTTATTTTTAGTTTTTAATTAAAACATTCATAAGAGTTTTTTTTTCTAAAAAATTTTTTTTATAAAGATTGATTTCCAAAACACAAATTGCGCTTAACCGGCAATTTTTCTTTTTTTTGGCGCTATAAAATTTTAGCGTCGCGACGCTTGCGGTGACAATAATGAAGTCACGTAGATAACACCAGTCCTGCTTCTGACACTCAAGAAGAACTTGAAAGATCCACTGCCATCAAAATTAAAGTCACGATCTCATATGCACAGGAAACGTTTGAGCGTCAGCATTCCAAAATTGAAAATTATTCATAATTCTTTTGACTTGCACTGCGTTTATTTTCTTTTTTTTGGGGGGTTGGTACATGGAATTTATAGCGAGACCACTGGTTGATCGTATTAAAATCGTTAGGAGGAAGCAGATGTGATATAAGATGGCGAGTAGATTTTATTATTACGATGTAAGACATACGGAAAGTCAGTCGATTTTCAATTTTCTGAATATACAAAAAGTTGTAAAAGTTTTTAATAAAAGCCTTTTTTGTTGTGATTTAATAAACTCATCTAGTTGCACTGATTAAAAAACTGTTTTGTATCAATATAACTAATTTTTTTTTAGTCTAAGGGCTTAATTTACAACAAAATCAAACAGTAGATTGGTTTAGTTGAGACCTGGGTAGACCAGTTGTCCAAACGAAAGTACGTTGGGGACTGGTCTGACAAGGCTTAAGCTCACGCAAACTAGAATAGTTACCCTAGATTAACTAAATTTTATCAACTAAACTAGTCTTGACAATTCTGATATAGACAGTAGATAACTGTTAGTTAAACTAAACTAACAAAATTAGAATAATTGTTCTACAAATTAACTGATTTTGACATGACCAGACCTAAGTAATTTGCACAAAATTAACTGATTTAACTACGTAAAATTTAAATATTTTTTAGATTTCCATTTAGTTAAATATATTAAAAATTGAACCAATACAATATCAGCCAAAGTAAATTAACTAACTTGAACTGAATAAATAAGTTAAATTAAAGTAAGAAAATTAAAATAGCTAGTTTAAGTGATTAACTAGATTAGTTGATTTACAAGAACTATTTAATTATTGTAGTAGACTAATTTATTGTATCAAGCGTAGCTGATAGAATTCAGTTAATCTATACTAACTATTCTAGTTTTGCTAGCTTAGTTTAACTCATTTATTTAGTTTGAGCTGGTATAAATTTATTGACACTTTTTAGCAAGAATACGTTAGTGAAACTGGAATAACTAATCTAACAAATGAAAAAGTTAGACTAACTATAATAAAGCAATCAATAAACTGTTTGGTTAACTAAACTATTTTAAAAAGATAGACAGAATGAAAGTTCAAAATAAACAATCTAGACAGTAGATAATTTTAAACTCATCTAACAATTTTAGATTAAATGGTAGGTTTATTAAATAGTTTCAACTAGACTAGACTGAGTAGTTAACATGGTATTAATTGATTTAACTACTTAAAATTTAAAATTTAGTAGATTTAAATTTAGTTTTATATTAATCATTGAAAGGCTAAGATATTAACTAAAATAAATTAACCGGTTTATACCAAATGAATGAGTTAAATTAAGGTAACAAAACTAGAATAGTTAGTATAGATTAACTAAGCTTGATTTGAAAGAATTATTTATTGTAAACTAGAATAACAAATTTAACATATGAAGAAGTTAGACTAACAAAAAAAAAGCAATTAATTAACTGTTTTGTTAACTAAACTGTTTTAAAAAGATAGACTGAATAGAAATAAACAATCTAGACAATAGATAATTTACACTAAACTAACAAGATTAGATTAACTGCTAGGTTTATTAAAGTGTTTCAACTAGATTAGACTGACTAGTTAATATGGTGTTAACTGATTTAACTACATAAAATTTAATAATTTATTAGATTTTAATTTAGTTTGATATTAAAAATTGAAAAGCTATAATATTAACTAAAGTAAATTAACCAGCTCAGACTAAATAGATGAGTTAATTTAAGGTAAAAAAACTAGAATAGTTAGTATAGATTAACTAGATTCTGTCAACTGAGCTTGATTTAAAAGAGTTAATTATTGTAAACTATAATAACAAATTTAACAAATGAAGAAGTTAGACTAACTAAAAAGGAAGCAATTAATTAACTGTTTTGTTAACTAAACTGTTTTAAAAAGATAGACAGAATAGAAATTTAAAATAAACAATCTGAACAGTAGATCATTTAAACTAAACTAATTAGATTAGATTACCTGCTAGGTTTATTAAATTGTTTTACCTAGATTAGACTGACTAGTTAATATGGTGGTAACTGATTTAACTACTTAAAATTTAATAATTTATCAATTAGATTTTAATTTAGTTTGACATTAAAAATTGAAAAGCTATGATATTAACTAAAGTAAATTAACCAGCTCAAACTAAATAAATGAGTTAGTTTAAAGTAAAAAAACTAGAATAGTTAATATAGATTAACTAGATTCTATCAACTAAGCTTGATGTGAAAGAATTAATTATTGTAAACTAGAATAACAAATTTAACCAATGAAGAAGTTGAACTAACTAAAAAAAGTAATTAATTAACTGTTTTGTTAATTACACTGTTTTAAAAAGACAGATAATTTAAACTAAACTAACAAAGTTAAATTAGCTGCTAGGTTTATTAAATTGTTTTAACTATATTAGACTGACTAGTTAATATAGTGTTAACTGATTTAACTACCTAAAAATTAATTATTTATTAGATTTAAATTTGGTTTTGATATTAATAATTGAAAAGCTATAATATTAACTAAAGTAAATTAACCAGCTCAAACTAAATAAATGAGTTAATTTGAGGTAAAAAAACTAAAATAGTTTGTGTAGATTAACTAGATTCTATCAACTAAGCTTGATTTGACAGAATTAATTATTGTAAGCTGGAATAACTAATTTAACAAACGAAGAAGTTATACTAACTAAAGAAAAGCAATCAATCAACTGTTTGGTTAACTAAACTATTTTAAAAAGGTACACTGAATAGAAGTTTAAAATAAACAAACTAGACAGTAGATAATTTAAACTGAACTTACAAGATTAGATTATCTGTTAAGTTAATTAAATTGTTTTAACTTGACTAGACTGAGTAGTTAGTATTGTATTAACTAACTAAACTACATAAAATATAATTATTTATTAGATTTTGATTTAGTTAGATATATGAAAAATTGAATTATAATATTAACTAAAGTAAATTAACTAGCTCAAACTAAATAAATGATTTGAATTATGGTAACAACACTAGAATAGTTAGTATAGATTAAACTACGCTTGATTTAAAAGAATTAATTATTGTAGTAGACTAATTTATTGACATTATTTTAGCAAAAATACGGTTGTGAATCTAGAGTAATTAATCTAACGAATGAAGAACTAGAACTAACTAAAAAAAATATTAACTGTTTTGTTAACTAAACTTAAAAATTGTAAAATTGTTTAGTTATTTTTTTTCTAAATCTTACTAATTGTGTAACCAATTATTTTTAACTTTAACTGAATATTTAAGCCGGCTTAGTCTTAGCATAACTATAATAAATATTATAGTTCTGTTAACAAATTTATGTAAACTAGACCAGACTGAATAGTTTACGTTAAGTAATTAAACTAGATGGTTTAAATTTAAATATTTATTAGCTTTTAACTAAGTTTGAAACGGTTACTAAATATAAAGTAAATAATCCAGATTAGATTAACTAAACCAAATTGATAAGTTAGACTAAACTAGCAAAACTAGAATAGTTAGTCTAGTTTGACTAAATTATATCCATTCCACTAGACTTATTTAATTTAATTTATCTAGTAGGCTAAATTAATTACGTTATATTAAGTAGACTAATTTAGCTGAACTAGATTAAATAATCTAAACAAAAAATTGCCGAAAAAACCAAAAGTTTTGTCAACTAAATTATACTAACTAAACTAGACTGAATGGGTTTTTTTTAGTTTATCAACTGAACTAGCTAGACAATAGATAGTTTATTGAGTCTAGATTAACTAAATTATATCCATTTGACTAGACTTTAAAAATTTAATTTATCTAGTAGTCTAAATTAATTACGTTATATAAATTAGACTAATTTAGGTAAACTAGATTAAATAATCTAAACAAAAATCTGTCAAAAGAACCAAAAGTTTTGTTAACTAAATTATATTAACTAAACTAGACTGAGTAGGTTTTTTTAGGTTATTAACTGAATTAGCTAGACAATAGATAGTTTAAATTAGTAATCTTTTAGCATTTAACTAAGCTTAAAAATCTTAAAAAGTAGCAAAGTAAAGCATTGACTTAACTAAATTAACAAAACTAAACTATCAAAATTAAAGTCGTTAATCTAAATTCATTATTTTGTATCAACTAGATTAGACTCTGAAGATTTAATTTGTGTAGTAAGCTAAAATAGTTAGACTGTTTTAGACTAAGTCAGCCAAGCTAGACTAAATAATTTATACAGTGGATTAAAGTAAATTAATTTACAAAAATAGAGTAACTGTTCTGTTAACTAAATTAACTAAACAATAAATGTTTTGAACTTAACATTTATTAGTTTTTTAACATAGATAGTTAAAAAATATTAAAAAGTGAACAGTTAAATTAACCAAATGTTTATAACTAATCTAAATAAACTAGAATAAACTAAATTGATAGTTTAAACTAAACTACTAGAACTAGAATAACTACTTAAGTACATCATTATAATTTTTATCAACTGAACTAGATCTAAAAAATAGATTTGTTTATGAGTTAAATTAACATTACATTATATTAATAAGGTTAAGATAACAAAACTAGCTTAAAGAATAGATAAGTTAAACTATCTAGCAAGAATAGATTAGCTGCTCTGTTAATCGAATTATTTTAACTACTAAACTGAATAATTTTTGTTAGGTTAGTAACTAAATTGAACCAGAGTTTTATAAGTTTAAGTCAACTATTTATAAGTTTTTAACTTAGTAGCTTGACTTTTATCTAAACAAGGGATATACGTGAACAGTATTCGACACTGCGTTGTAGGACTGGTCGACTGACTCTGTTGAAATGTTGTAAAATACGCCAGCTGTATATGTCTTAGACCAACTATCCTAGAAAGCCGTCTATTTTGTCTTATACTGAGTGTTGGCCAGCCAGTCAAAAACACCTATTTGTAGATTGCTATAAAGTGACAATAAATTTGTTTTTTTGTCAATGTTATTGTTTTGTTTTAGATAAATGGAAGTGAGCCGAAGCACATCTTAGCCCCACCCTCAAATAACATAGTGACTGATAACCGACGACAACCCTCTGCCACCCATTCTGCGCTCGAGCTGGAAATAGATGGCAGCACTTACGAAAATGGCAAAGCAAGACTTCAATGTATTGCAAACGTCTTTAATTTATATCGAAAAGAAGTGGAGCTGATTTTCGAAGAGGAAAAGCCACGTCCTCGGCCATCATCAGAGCTTCGTACACGCGATGCTACAGGTAATTTTTTACTTTTTTCTCTTTTTTTTCTTCTTCTTCTTCTTCTTTATAATCTTCTTATCTTATCTTTTATTTCTCGCAAATCCGATGCTGAACGACATAACTAAAACGAATAAACACTTGTTTATGTCAGCATTTTCGTGCTTTTAGCGTTAAGATCAAGACAGAGATAAACAAAGTCGTCTTGAATAAGTAAAATTGCTCAGTTCGCGAATTTTCCCAGATAATGATTATAAAGTATCCCACTTTATGTGCTTTTAACACCCCCGCTACTCGGTCCGAACGCATTATGTTCTCTACGGTTTTATTACGGATTGGGATGAAAAAAAGATACTTCGGGAAGGAAAGGGGGAGATGGATATCTTGGAATTCCTGGATAATTTAGGGAAGGAAAGAACGTGCGCTTTTTAATATTTTATTAGAGATTGAGGTAATTGAGCATTTAAAGAACGCTTCAGGAAAAAGGAGTTGTTTTTTTTAAATTTTCTTATAAAGAAAACACATATATATTTTCAACAAAAACAGCACAAAATCAGCTTTAAGTTAAGGTACCTTAGTTAAAAATGATCAATGCAAATTTATTCAAACTTGGAGAATCTGAGCCATTTTATTTCAAACTCAATTTGAAACTTTTTCAAAAAAAAAAAATATTTAATGGGGAAAGAGTAGCTTTTGTTAAGGTATCTTAGAGAATTCAACAGCCAACGGTTGACTACGCAAAGATCTCTAATACTAGCCATAAATTATGAGTAATATAAAATTCAGTTTTTTTTATAGAAATTTTGCATGTCACTTTGGCTCATAGGCAAAAAAAAGTATCTCAATATCTTTGAAGACTAATTAATAAACCGTTATCACATTTTTTTTTATTTTTTCAAAATTAATTAATGTAGTTGTTCTTTTAAGTTTTATATTAAAAAAAAAGATAAAAGTTACTTTGTTTTCTGGATTGACCAATTAAACTCTTTTTCAAAATGTTCTTGGCTTATAAATACATTGACATTTGACGTAATTACGTTTTTTGACAGTTATGTATACCAACCTTTGAAAACATATGTATATAAAAGAATTGGTGCTTTATAGATATTTATAAAAGACTTCAGATTGAAAACATCAATAAGACTCAAATTAGAAAAAAAAAGCTTTCAATGTGATACCTGCTTGACTCTGGGCTTGATCTTTTGATAATTTGTTTATTGATGTCTGTTTTTGTTTTGTTACTGAACCATCTCTGAAGGTTTTCATTTGTTTTATTGATTTTTTTTTTTGTTATTAACGTAAATTTATTGGTCATTTATTTTTTATACTTGCACAGAGTTTCTTGTATTTATGTCTCTTTTAGAATGTTTTAAATTTTTTTCAGTTTATTTTTACTAAAGCTGACTTTTTTGTTATATTTTTAAATATTTTATGATTTATCTCTTAATATTGTTTTTTTTTCTATTGACTTTTTTTCTCTAGAGCATTTTTAGTGTTTTTTCTTAATTTTTTTTTTTTTTGATAATTTATTCTACATAGTTTTCGTTTTGTTGATATGTTTTTTCTTAATTTGTTATTTATTTTTATTGGCAAATGGTCGGATTCTATTTTGCATTTGATCTTAAACTACATTTTTTTTTCCGACTTCTCTTATAAACAGTTTTTCAAACTGACACTCTATTTTAATTTTTTTGTACGCTTATTTTCTTTATATAACTTTTTAATTCTTTAAGTTTATTATTTTTGAATTACATTTTTTTATTAATTTTTTCACTATTATATCATCTGCTTTGGTTTCACTTTGTTCTATTTTGTTTTTTTGTTGTTTGCATTTTTTGATTTTGTTCTATTATTTATCTTTGTTTATGTAATATATTTTTTATTACTTCGTTTGTTTTTCTATTTCTAGTTCAACTATTGTTTACTCTGCTTCTGTTTTTTTTTAAATTGAATTTACTTTTTTTATACTCTCTGAGGTTATTTCTGTTATGCATATGTCTATATTAAAAAAAAAAAAAATTTAGAAGATCTAAATTTTTTTTAAAGTGTTATAAGAAATTTGAAAATAATATGGACACACTGTATATTTTATCTCTCAATATTGTTTATTTTTTTCTATTTTGTTTTCTTTCTTTCTATTGGCTTTTTTTTCTAGAGCATTTTTAGTGTTTCTTTATCATTTTTTTTTAATTTGATTTGATTTGCTTTTTGATAAACTATTCTACACAATTTCCTTTTATGTTGATATATTTTTTCACACTTTTTTTCGTTTTATTGGCAAATGTTTATTTTACATTCGATCTCAAACTACATTATCTTTTTCTGTCGGTCTTATAAACAGTTTTTTAATCTGACACTGGTTGCATTATTGCTTTTCTATACGCTTATTTTCTTAATATATTTTTTTTTCTTTAAATTTTTTACTTTCCAATGAGATTTTATCATAAGATATTTAATTTTTTTATTACTATATCTGTTTTGATCTCACTTTGTTCTATTCTGTTTTTGTTTTGATGACATTTTTTGATTTTGTTTTATTATTTATTTTGGTTTATGCAATATATGTTCTTTTTATTTTTTTTTTTATTTTTACATTAACTTTTGATTCTGCTGTTTACTCTCGTTCTGTTTTTTTTTAATTGTTTTTACTTTTTTTCTGTACTCTCAGAGTTTATTTTTGTCATTTTAATTTTTGATAGAGTTTAGAGATCTGTCGGAAAACCCAATTTTGTAAAGGTGTTATGAAAAATTTAAAAATAATATGAACGCACTGTATATTTTATCTCTTAATATTGATAATTTTTTTTTGTTATGCTCTTTTTTTCTATTTAATTTATTTTTCTAAAACATTTTTAGTGTTTTTTTCTCATTTTTTTTTAATTTGATTTGATTTGTTTATTACTGTACACGCTTTCATCTTTTATATTTTTTTATATTTTTATTGGCAAATGGTCTGATTCTATTTTGCATTTGATCTCAAATTACATTATTTTTTTCTAAATTTTCTTATAAACAGTGTTTGAATCTTTTTACTTTTTACTTTTCTATACGCATATTTTCTCAATATAACTTTTTTTCTTTAAATTTATTGCTTTATAGCTAGTTTTTTTCTATTATTTATTAATTTTTTTTTTATTATTATATTATTTGTTTTTGTTTCACTTTGTTCCATTCTGGTTTTTTTGTAACATTTTTTCATTTTGTCAATTATTTATCTTTGTTTATGTAATCTTATCTTTTATATTGTGTTTTTTTTTCTATTTCTACTTTAACTCTTGATTCTACTGTTACACTATTTCTGTTTTTTTCTTTAAATTGTATTTACTTTTTTTTGTATTCTGAGAGTTTATTTCTGTCATTTTAATTTTTGATAGATAGTAGAAGATCTGTCGGAAAACCCAATTTATGAAAAATTTGAAAATAATATAAACACAATGTATATTTTATCTCTCAATATTGATAATTTTTTTCTGTTTTGCTCTTTTTTTCTATTGAATTTATTTTTCTAAAACATTTTTAGTGATTTTTTCTCAGCTTTTTTTTTTAAATTGATTTGATTTGTTTATTATTGTACACGATTTCTTTTTTTATATTTTTTTACACTTTTTTTATATTTTCATTGGCAAATGGTCTGATTCTATTTTTGCATTTGATCTCAAATTACATTATTTTTTTTTATTTTTCTTATAAAGAGTGTTTGAATCTGATACTGATTGTATTTTTACTTTTCTAAACAAATATTTTCTCAATATAACTTTTTTTTTTTTTAATTTATTGCTTTCCAGTTAGTTTTTTTCTATTTATTTTATAATTTATTAATTTTTTTATTATTATATTATTTGTTTTGGTTTCACTTTGTTCCATTCTGGTTTTTTTGTAGCATTTTTTAATTTTGTCGATTTTTTATCTTTGTTTATGTGATCTCATCTTTTTTATTGTGCTTTTTTCTTTTTCTACTTTAACTATTGATTCTGCGGTTTACTCTCTTTCTGTTTTTTTTTAATTGTATTTACTTTCTTTAGGTACTCTCAGAGTTTATTTCTGTCATTTTAATTTTTGATAGAATTTAGAAAATCGGTCGAAAATCCAAATTTTTGAAAAGTGAAATAAAAATATTATGAACACACTGTATATTTTTAATCACAGCTGAGAGATGAAGCTTAATTCTTGTTTGATATTTCTAGATTAGCATTGTGAGTAATCTAATGTTTTAATTATTAATTAAATGTTTGTTGTCTTGGCTTGCTTTGAGCCAGCCATAGGGCTTTTGTTTACCAAAAACAGGATCTTACAAAGCAAAACTGCTTAGTGTTTTTTTAAGCTTGTCGGTTTTGAATTTGTTTTTTTTAATTTAATTTTAGAATATTTCAAAAAGCTTTTAAAACTTATTAAAAATATAAATTAAACCTTAAAAAATTATTAAAAGTGCTTAAAACTATTTTTAAAGACATTTATATATCTTTAAATTTAAAATTATTCAAAACAATTCAAATTTTGTGTTGAAAATGTTTTAAACCATTTCAAAGCATTTAAATAATCTTTTTTAGCAGTTTTTAGTAATTCGTTTGTACTTTAAAAAATTTTTGAACGTATTATAAAATTTTAACAATTAAATATAAAAAGTTTAATAAAAATTGTTAAAAGTTATTGAAAAATTCTTAAAAAATTCTAAAAAGCTTTTAGAACTTTATAAAAACATAAATTAAACCTTTAAAAATGAATAAAAATGCTTAAAACATTTTTTTAAGACGTTTAAATATTTTTAAATTAAAAATTATTGAAAATAATTCAAATTTTGTTTTGAAAATGTTTTAAGCCATTTGAAAGCGTTTAAATAATCTTTTTAAACAGTTTTCAGTAATTCATTTGTACTTTTAAAATTTTCTAAACGTATTATTAAATCTTAAAAATTAAATATAAGAAGTTCAATAAAAAATTTTTAAAGTTACTGAAAAATTCTTAAAAAATGCTAAAAAATTTTTAAAACTTAATAATATTTCTATTAATTCTAATTATTGATATTGTGCCCAATCTAGCAGATTGTTATTTACAAAAAAAAACATTATCTATAATCAGATTACTTTTGTTTGGCTGGTATTAGCATTGCACCACGGCACCACTCCATAACCAAACTGATGATACATAAAAAATTGAATTATTGTGTTGCTAAAGAAACATGTAATTATAATTTTTCTTTTTTAATAATTTATTTGTCAGGGTGTTTATGTTTTATAAATATTCGTCTATAAACCGTATTATAAATATTACCAACTACTCTATTGTCATCAACAATCTATTACAACTGTTTATTGCTACATAAACACTCGAATCCTTGGACGAATTGATTCCGTGGTAATGTACCTATCACAAAGTAATTCATTCTCGGTTTTTTTTTCTAGTTGTAGATTTTTGTGGTTGCGGCAACCTACAGAAGACATTATCAGGTCTATTGGGTTTGCTATTTATTCTGTTAGGATAGCAGTCTGTCAAGAAAATACTATCGCTGTCTGTATAGACCTGAAAACTATAGTATTTTTTTTAATATTTTCTTTTACGTTAACATATTTAATACTCATTTTCTTCCCTCTTACTCATTATTTTTGAGAATTTAGAACACTGAATTTATCTTGTAATTATCACTTGTAATTCTGTCACAAAACTTTACATTAATAACAACAGCAACATCTCTAACCACACGTTAACTATCTTATGCTAAAGTTTGATTTTTTCTTCTCAAACTCAAAATTTCTATATGGCTCTTGTCAGAGGCATATTTTGCTGTAAATCAAAATGTGTTATGTGTTTGTTAATAGTTTTTAAACACAGTGTAGCCAGCCAGCCAGCAGTTAAGTATACAAATTCTGCAAAAGTAAATAAGCGAGCACTCGGTGTGGCAACGTTATTTCCATATTCTGTTGTGTTTTTCCATTCCGTTAATGAGATGTTAACAATTCCAAAATTTAATTTAAACCAGGTGTCTACATAATAGCAAAGTTATCCAACTTGCTTTATTACAATGTTAGTTTATTTATGAAAGCTTGAGGTTAGAGCGATTTAACGTCGCCAGTTAATTTCAGCAATTTAATAGTTAAAGCTTCTCGAGTATTATGCTTCTTATTTTATTTCCTTTCGCACACTATCTCGCTTAGCCAGCGAAAATTGCTATTTAAAATTGACCACCACACACGTTATCCCATTTAACAGTGAACATTTTTAAAGCTCTCAGACCACAAAATCCTCAATCATTTACAGCTTCGATTCCTTGAAGCAAGCGCATTTTTAAGGACGAAACTTTTTCGAAAACCTAATTGCGGTAAGCTGGAATTTTAAATCCGATCACTGGAATGACCGTTCCATAAATTGACCGAATTTACGACCTCGTTAAAGCGGAAAATAAAACGGTAATGGAATGACGTACGTGATGTGTACGGTTATTTTACAGCAGACTGTTTTTCCTTGTCTTTGTGATTGTCGATTGAACACAAAAGAAGCGAATATATATGCATGGCTTGTAAGCTTGTCGAAGCTTTTTCTTTACGTAACAAACGCCAATTGTACGCAATGAGGCGAAAATGGGGGATGCGCCAAGGATTTTTTAAAAAAAGTCTAATCTCAAAACATTTCATAAGTTATTTTTATTAAATTAAGTTACTCCCGTCTGTCAAAGTTTTACAAAACCATGATAAAATCATTTTTATTTATTATCATACCAGCAGTTACAGTCACTCATTTGTTTATTTGACCGGTTGTTGCTGTTTTTTCTTGCTTATCTAATAGTCAGTTGAACACTAAGAAAAAAATATAAATGTGCATAGCCTGTTTGTTTGTCAACGTGACAGCTGCCACTTAAAAAAATGGTGGATGCGCCATATATATTTTTAAAAACAGTTTAATTTTAAGAGAATTTATTAGTTACTTTTATTATAAAGTTACCAGACGTTTCAAGTTACTTTTGTCTGTCAAGGTTTTACAAAGCCATGAAGAAATAATTTTAATTTTTTATTATAACAGCAGTTATAGTCAGTCATTCATTCATTTGACCGGTTGTTGTTGTTTTTTCTTATTTATCTAATAGTCAGTTGAGCACAAAGAAGAAAATATAAATTTTCATGGTTCGTTTGTTTGTCAAAGTGACAGCTGCTACTTGAAAAATGGTGGATGCGCCATAGATCTGTCTAATTTCAAAACAATTTATTAGTTACTTTTATTATAAAGTTACCAGACCAATCAAATTACTTTTGTCTGTCAAGGTTTTACAAAGCCATGGTGAAATAATTTTAATTTTTTATTATAACAGCAGTTACAGTCTTTCATTCATTTATTTGACCGGTTGTTGTTGTTGTTGTTTTTTCTTGTTCATCTAATAGTCAGTTGAACACAAAGAAGAAAATATAAATGTGCATGACCTGTTTGTTTGTTAACGTGAAAACTGCCACTTGGAAAATGGTGGATGCGCTATAATTTAAAAAAAATGTTTAATTTTAAAACAATTTATTAGTTATTTTTATTATAAAGTTACCAGGCGAATTAAGTTACTCCCGTCTGTCAAGTATTTACAGAATCATGATAAAATAAATTTGATTTTTTGTCATAAACAGCAGTTATAGTCAGTCATTTATTTATTTGACCGGTTGTTGTTGTTGTTGCTGTTTTTTCTTGTTTATCTAATAGTCAGTTGAACACAAAGAAGAAAATATAAATGTGCTTGGCCTGTTTGTTTGTCAACGTGAAAGCTGCTACTTGGAAAATGGTGGATGCGCTATAATTTAAAAAAAAAGTTTAATTTTAAAACAATTTATTAGTTATTTTTATTATAAAGTTGCCAGGTAAATTAAGTTACCCCCGTCTGTCAAGATTTTACAGAGCCATAATGAAATAAATTTGATTTTTTATCATAAACAGCAGTTATTGTCAGTCATTTATTTATTTGACCGGTTGTTGTTGTTTTTTCTTGTTTATCTGATAGTCAGTTGAACACAAAGAAGAAAATATAAATGTGCATGACCTGTTTGTTTGTTAACATGAAAACTGCCACTTGGAAAATGGTGGATGCGCTATAATTTAAAAAAAATGTTTAATTTTAAAACAATTTATTAGTTATTTTTATTATTAAGTTACCAGGCGAATTAAGTTACTCCCGTCTGTCAAGTGTTTACAGAACCATGATAAAATAAATTTTATTTTTTATCATAACAGCAGTTATAGTCAGTCATTTATTTATTTGACCGGTTGTTGTTGTTGTTGTTTTTCCTTGTTTAACTAATAGTTAGTTAAACACAAAAAAAAATATATAAATGTTCATGGCCTGTTTGTCAACGGGAAAACTGTCACTTGGAAAATGGTGGATGCGCTATAATTTAAAAAAAAAGTTTAATTTTAAAACAATTTATTAGTTATTTTTATTATAAAGTTACCAGGCGAATTAAGTTACTCCCGTCTGTCAAGTATTTACAGAATCATGATAAAATAAATTTGATTTTTTGTCATAAACAGCAGTTATAGTCAGTCATTTATTTATTTGACCGGTTGTTGTTGTTGTTGTTTTTCCTTGTTTAACTAATAGTTAGTTAAACACAAAAAAAAATATATAAATGTTCATGGCCTGTTTGTCAACGGGAAAACTGCCACTTGGAAAATGGTGGATGCGCTATAATTTAAAAAAAAAATTTAATTTTAAAACAATTTATTAGTTATTTTTATTATAAAGTTACCAGGTAAATTAAGTTACCCCCGTCTGTCAAGGTTTTACAGAGCCATAATGAAATAAATTTGATTTTTTGTCATAAACAGCAGTTACAGTCAGTGATTTATTTATTTGACCGGTTGTTGTTGTTTTTTCTTGTTTATCTAATAGTCAGTTGAACACAAAGAAGAAAATATAAATGTGCATGGCCTGTTTGTTTGTCAACGTGAAAACTGCCACTTGAAAAATGGTGGATGCGCTATAATTTAAAAAAAATGTTTAATTTTAAAACAATTTATTAGTTATTTTTATTATTAAGTTACCAGGCGAATTAAGTTACTCTAGTCTGTCAAGTGTTTACAGAACCATGATAAAATAAATTTTATTTTTTATCATAACAGCAGTTATAGTCAGTCATTTATTTATTTGACCGGTTGTTGTTGTTGTTGTTTTTCCTTGTTTAACTAATAGTTAGTTAAACACAAAAAAAAATATATAAATGTTCATGGCCTGTTTGTCAACGGGAAAACTGTCACTTGGAAAATGGTGGATGCGCTATAATTTAAAAAAAAAGTTTAATTTTAAAACAATTTATTAGTTATTTTTATTATAAAGTTACCTGGTAAATTAAGTTACCCCCGTCTGTCAAGGTTTTACAGAGCCATAATGAAATAAATTTGATTTTTTGTTATAAACAGCAGTTACAGTCAGTGATTTATTTATTTGACCGATTGTTGTTGTTTTTTCTTGTTTATTTAATAGTCAGTTGAACACAAAGAAGAAAATATGAATATGCGTGGCTTGTATAATCTGTCAACGTGACAACCACTAATTTTAGGCGATGATGCAAAAATGGCGGCAGTGTTAATTTTTTTTTTGATAAAATCTTGATTTCAAAACCATTTCTTGAATATTTTTTTAAATAAAAAAAAATTGCAGTTGTGTCGGTTTGATTGAATTATGTTAAAATAAATCTAATAATAAACAACAGCTTTATTCGGTTATTTGTTTATTTGAATGTCCGTTGCTGTTGTTAGTTTATACGACAAAAGTCAGTTTATTCTGGTTTTTGTGATTGGCGGGTTAACACAAAAAAAGCAGTTCTTCAAGGCTTCTTACCGGAACGAACGCTCATGTTGTCTGTCAAAGTTTTACAGAACGATGTTAAAGTAAATTAGATTGACTATTATAAACAGCAATTACAGTAAGTACATTAATTTATTTGGTTGGTATTTGCTGTTGCTGAGTCAGTTGAAAACACAGAAGAATATATATATATATATTACGCAATGAGTCAAAAATGGTGGATGCGCCAAAGATTTTACAATTAGTTGCATTGTCATTTTATCATTTAAATAGCCGCTGCTGTAAGGTTTATCCTACAAAAAGCAATTTTTTTATGTCTTTGTAATTGTCGAATGAACACAAAGGAACAAAATATATATGCATGACTGATACGCTTGTCAAAGCTTTTTCTTAACTTGAAAAGCGTCAATTGTGCGCAATGTTGCAATTATGGTGGATGCGCCAAAGTTTTTAAAAAAATAGTAAAATCATTTTTTAAGCCCACAAAATACTCAGTCCACTTTCCTTTCTCTTTATCTTCTTTGTTTATTTTTTTTTATATAACCGTGTTTTCTCTCATTTTCTTTCTGTTTTCAGACTTTTTTTACTGTAGAAACCTCCTAAAATACGTCTTTTGATTTATAAACTGTCTTGTTTTGTGGCAGATTTATCTTAAATATTTTTCCTCATATTTCTTTTATTTTTCACACAATTTTTCGTCTTCTTTACCACCCCAAATACATTTAATATTTATTCTATTTGTAATCTACACTTTTAGCCTCTTTCTCTTTCTCTCTCTCTCTTTTAATAAACACATTTATTTTCAACTTTTTTTTTTGTATAATTTTTATCCTATTTTAAAGATATTTTTTCTGTGTATTATTCCAGTTTTATTGTTATTTTTCTTAATACATAGATAAATTTTAGATAAACTAAAGCATACAATTAAATGAATTAAAGTTAATTTCAAAATAAATCATGACTCTTTTTATTATAAGCTGTCAAAAACATACAGTTACTTGTTTTTGTGTTTTATTAAAATTTTTTTCAGATATTCAGTCCACTTTCCTTTCTCTTTATCTCCTTTGTTTATTTTTTTTTATATAACCGTGTTTTCTCTCATTTTCTTTCTGTTTTCAGACTTTTTTTACTGTAGAAACCTCTTAAAATACGTCTTTTGATTTATAAACTGTCTTGTTTTGTGGCAGATCTATCTTAAATATTTTCCTTATATTTCTTTTATTTTTCACACAATTTTTCATCTTCTGTAAGACCCCAAATACTTAAAATATTTATTTTATTTTTAATCTACACTTTTAGCCTCTCTCTCTATCTCTTTTAATAAACACAATAATTCTTAACTTTTTTTTTTGTATAATTTTTATACAATTTTGTGTATTATTCCGATTTTATTATTATTTTTTTAATACATACATAAATATTAGATAAACTAAAGCATACAATTAAGTGAATTACAGTTTATTTCGAAATTAATCATGACCCTTTTTATTATAAGCTGTCAAAAGCATACAGTTATTTGTTTTTGTGTTTTTTTCCTAATTTTTAATTACATTTTCTCATTAAAATTTAATATTTTTTTTATGCTTACGTTTTACTAACTCTTTCTTTCTTTTGACATCCCTTTGACATGCTCCACTGTTTTTCTTTATTTAACATATATTTATTTTTCTAATTAATACTTGTTTTTACTTTTTCTATCTCCAATTCAAATCAAAATAAAATTTTGTTTTTTTGCCATTCTTGCTTTAGCTGTTCTCCTATAAATATTCTTTTATATTATGTACTTCTCTTATTACAAATCTCCCTGGATTTCTGATAAACAAAATTGTTTTTCAAATGTTTTTGGTCTTATTTGAGGTGTTAAAAAAAACAATTTTGTATAAAAAAAAAGAAAAATGAAAGAAGTAACAAAACATGATAAAAATTGCAAATAGATGGAGATGATTAGAAGTAGAAAAAATCATAAAATATAGAAAAAATATAATCAGTATAGATAGTAATGGAAATGATAAAATAAGAGAAACTATGCTTGTGTATGACAAAATATGTGAGTAATGAAAAAAATCATAACAGTTCTAGAAATATAAGAGAGAAAACTCTAAACACAATAAAAGAACAAAAATATTATAAAAAAAAATAAAAAAATATAGAAACAAAAAGAGAAAAAAAAAGTAACAAAAGATGATATAATATATATATAAATATATATAAATATATACACATCGAAAATAATGCGTTATATCTCACCCACACTGTACATTTAACTTTAAGAATATATACAAATTATTCAGCGGAGAGATTATACGATTCGGGAGGTGCTTGGAACGTGTACCTGATGAGATCCATAAAGATCGAAACTGCAGTCGTATACTGCCAAGTAGCTTTCTGAGTTGTGTAATTTCAATGCTGAATAAATAGTATGAATAATATTCGAAATAGTCGAAATTCAATAATTAATATATAAATATATATATATATATATATATATATATATATATATATATATATATATATTACGCAATGAGTCAAAAATGGTGGATGCGCCAAAAATTTTACAATTAGTTGTATTGTCATTTAACTTGAAAAGCGTCAATTGTGCGCAATGTTGCAAAAATGGTGGATGCGCCAAAGTTTTTAAAAAAATAGTACAACCATTTTTTAGTTATTTTTTAGCCTTTTATTTGTAAATGTTATATCGAGCTATATTAAAGTGAATCTAATATCAAGAAACATAGACTCAATTCAAGTTTGTTTTTTGAAAAATCAAGACAAATTATTATTTTTCCACGCATTTGCGATCATATTATTTAAATTGATAGATTTAACATGTAAAAACATTTGAACAATATGACATGAACATAATAATGCTGCTTTCTGTATATTTGGTAATAATTATAATTAAAATTGCAGTTTCCTTTGCTGAAATTCCTCATTTTTCACACAGGAAAAACAGATACGATTTATTTTCCTCTTCCTCTACATTACGATTATTTCATATTCTATAAATCTCATCATTTATTTCCTCCATGAGTCAATGCGAAACCTTCTGACAGATTATTTGCACTTCCACACAGGAAACTGAATTTCCTTCGCGATTTTCTTTCGCAATTATTAATATTTTTCCTGCCAAAAATATGCAATTTAAAACGTAGATAAATAATATTTAAAATTAGCAATTTTGTGATAAATTATAACAAACATAGGATATTAAAAGGACGAGGAGCAACAGAGTTGTGGGAATCTGTGCTATGAAAATTCCATTTTCCCTGGAGGCACGTGTTTGGGATATTAAATAGTTGGGTGATTACCGCAAGTATTTGTGGTAGAGGACGGATTTAGAATAAAAGTGAAATATTGGAAGCTTTTTTCTAGAAGAAACATAATGAAAACGTAGAAATGATAAATTTACGAAAAAATATGATTTTGATTCAAGTTCACCAGGTGCAATAAAGGCAAACCAAAAACGGTCCAACGTAGCTTGAAGACCATTTTATTTTTTTCAGTGTTATCTATATATTTTTTTGATTTTTTTATTTATTTGCAGTTTCTCTATCATCTTTTGTTACTTTATTTTTCTCTTTTTGTTTCTTTATTTTTTTTATAATATTTTTGTTTTTTTATTCTGTTTAGAGTTTTTTATCTGATATTCTAGAACTGTTATGATTTTTTTTTCATTACTTACATATTTTGTCATACACCAGCACAATGCCTCTTATTTTATCATTTCCATTACTATCTATACTGATTATATTTTTTTTATATTTTATGATTTTTTCTATTTCTAGTCATCTTTATCTATTTGCAATTTTTATCATGTTTTTCACTTTTTTCATATTTCTTTTGTTTATACAAAATTGTTTTTTTTTTAACACCTCAAATAAGATCAAAAACATTTGAAAAACAATTTTGTTTATCAGAAATCCAGGGAGATTTGTAATAAAAAATTGTAAAGGTAAAAAATATATAAATAAACAAAAAAAAGACAAATAGAGAAGTACATAATATAAAAAAATATTTATAGAAGAACAGCTAAAGCAAAAATTTTATTTTGATTTGAATTGGAAATTGAAAAAGTAAAAACAAGTATTAATTAGAAAAATAAATATATGTTAAATAAAGAAAAACAGTGGAGCATGTCAAATGGTTAAGAAAGAAATAGTTATCATAAACGTGAGCATAAAAAATTATTAAAGGTAAATAAAAAAATGTGATTAAAAATCAGGAAAAAAACACAAAAACAAATAACTGTATGCTTTTGACAGCTTATAATAAAAAGAGTCATGATTATTATAATAAATATTAAAATTATTTGGGGTGGTACAAAAGACTAAAAATTGTGTAAAGAATAAAAGAAATAAAAGGAAAAATATTTAAGATAAGTCTGCCACAAAACAAGACAGTTAAAGAATCAAAAGACGTATTTTAGGAGGTTTCTACAGTAAAAAAAGTCTGAAAACGGAAAGAAAATGAGAGAAAACACGGTTATATATATAAAAAAAAATAAACAAAGGAGATAAAGAGAAAGGAAAGTAGACTGAGTATTTGAAAATTTTTTTAATAAAGCACAAAAACAAGTAATTGTATGTTTTTGACAGCTTATAAAAAAAAGGGTCATGATTAAATTTGAAATTAACTTTAATTTACTTCATTGTATGCTTTAGTTTATTTAAAATTTATCTATGTAATAAAAAAAATAATAAAATTGGAATAATACACAGAAAAAATATGTTTAAAATAGAAAAATTCGATAAAAATTATACAAAAAAAAAATGTTGAAAATATTTGTATTTATTAAAAGAGAGAGAGAGAGAGGCTAAAAGTGTAGATTAAAAATGAAATAAATATTAAAAGTATTTGGGGTGGTAGAGAAAACGAAAAATTGTATGAAAAATAAAAAAAATATAAGGAAAAATATTTAAGATAAGTCTGCCACAAAACAAGACAGTTTATAAAACAAAAGAATTATATTAGATGGTTTTTACAGTAAAAAAATTATGAAAACAGAAAGAAAATAAGAGAAAACACGGTTATATATAAAAAAAAATTAACAAAGGAGATAAAGAGAAAGGAAAGTGGACTGAGTATTTGAAAAAAAATTTAATAAAACACAAAAACAAGTAACTATATGTTTTTGACAGCTTATAATAAAAAGAGTCATGATTAATTTTGAAATTAACGTTAATTCACTTAATTGTATGCTTTAGTTTATCTAAAATTTATCTATGTATTAAGAAAAATAATAATAAAACTGGGATAATACACAGAAAAAATATCTTTAAAATAGAAAAATTGGATGAAAATTATACGAAAAAAAAAGTTAAAAATAAATGTGTTTATTAAAAGAGAGAGAGAAAGAGAAAGAGGTTAAAAGTGTAGATTAAAAATAGAATAAATATTAAAAGTATTTGGGGTGGTACAGAAGACGAAAAATTTTGTGAAAAATAAAAGAAATATAAGGAAAAATATTTAAGATAAGTCTGCCACAAAACAAGACAGTTTATAAATCAAAAGGCGTATTTTAGGAGGTTTTTACAGTAAAAAAAGTCTGAAAACAGAAAGAAAATAAGAGAAAACACGGTTATATATAAAAAAAATAAACAAAAGAGATAAAGGGAAAGGAAAGTAGAGTGAGTATTTGAAAATTTTTTTAATAAAGCACAAAAACAAGTAACTGTATGTTTTTGACAGCTTATAATAAAAAGCGTCATGATTAATTTTGAAATTAACTTTAATTTACTTAATTGTATGCTTTAGTTTATTTAAAATTTATCTATGTAATAAAAAAAATAATAAAATTGGAATAATACACAAAAAAAATATGTTTAAAAAAGAAAAATTCGATAAAAATTATACAAAAAAAAAATGTTGAAAATAAATGTGTTTATTAAAAGAGAGAGAGAAAGAGAAAGAGGCTAAAAGTGTAGATTAAAAATGGAATAAATATTAAAAGTATTTGGGGGGGTACAGAAGACGAAAAATTTTGTGAAAAATAGAAGAAATATAAGGAAAAATATTTAAGATAAGTCTGCCACAAAACAAGACAGTTTATAAAACAGAAGAATTATTTAGGAGGTTTTAACAGTAAAAACAGAAAAAAAATGAAAGAAAAAACAATGTTACATATATAAAAAAAATAAACAAAAGGAGAAAAAGAGAAAGGAAAGTAGACTGAGTATTTAAAAAAAAGACAGATATAGATAGCCAAGGCACAAGACAAGAAAAAATGTGTGAAACATTATTTCAGAAATAAAATCAAAATAATTGTTTCAAACAACGAATAATTTGAGACGTTTACAAGATTTGAATATGAGAATAAAAAAACTGCAAACATGTAATAGACTAATGGAAAAAAATATGCGTTTGATAAGAAAACAATACAAAACATGTCAAAAGCGAGCTGAAGAAGAAGGAAATATTGAAATAGACTGAAAAAATACTGACAAGCGGTAAAGATAACAATGTGAAACATGTTTTGATGTTTATCCAAGCCTATCAGTGAAATATTTAAAAAAAAAATTATTTCATTGTTTTCTTAATCCAAGTTTTATTAATTTTTATAATCGACTAAGCAAATTTTTTTTTTAAAAAGATTAAAAAAAAGTTCTAAGGTTAGCTGATTATAATTTTGTTAAAATCACGTCTCATCTTTTCTAATGACTAATATACTATCATTTTCTATAAAAAATTCAATTACGTCGTACATTGGATAAATATAGCCCTCAAAAGACAAAATTGTGATGATTTCCCTTGAGAGAGAAACCAATACTTTTGGTGGTTCTAAGGCTAGACAGTTGGTGGCTTTGTCAAACGTGAACAGAGTACACTAAAGCTCAGAGCATTATACTTCCTTTACCTTAATGTCACTTTGGAAGTTTGCGATAGTATACAAGAGATAATATTGTCGTCTAAACAAACCTTGTTTTCGTTTCCTCTCATCCGTCTCCCATTATTCTTACGTTTTTGTTTTTTTTTTTTAGTTTTTTTCCAACTTTTAAGAGATACGTTCAAGTTTGATTATATTATTTTTATTTGAATTTCCTTTTTTACCATAAGATAAAAATACTAAAAACTTAACCATTATAAACTTTTTCACTTTTTCAAAGCACTTACATGTTCAGTATTGAATTTTATCTAGTTTGGATTAAAAAACACTTAATAATATTAGATAATTACAAATTCAACTAAAACAACTTGTAATTTAATAAATTGATAAACAAATTGCTGTTAAAAATTAACAAAACAAACATGATATAATCGGTTTTGATGCTTTTATTCGCACTTGCCTGCGTAACCTTACGTTTCAATTCAATTTTATTAAAAAAAAAATCGTTTTTAATAATTTTGTAAAATTTTAATTTGCGTAATCCATTTACCATTCATAGAAATTCCATTGATATTTTTCCATCTCGGATCCGATTCAAGTGTTTTGCTTCGATATCACCCTAATCCAAAATCGTTTTTCACTTACTCGAAGACAAGGATCCTTTAGGAAATAATAAAAAACCCGAAAATCTCCCGGATTTAGAACATAAAAACACACCGGAGAGAAGAAAATCTGAATATGAAAGATCAAGAAAAATTCTATTTAGCAGATTTATATTTTAGAAAAATAATATATTTTTTTTCTTTTTGGAAAAGAAATTATTTGAATAATTCAGTTTCTTTCAGTTTTATAATTTTATTGGTCCCAGCTAATGTTAATCTTGTTAGACACTAACCACTATTTTGCTTTTGAAATTTCTCATATTTTTATATTTTTTTTTCTATTTTTATTTAGTTGGTTATAGCTAATGTATATTTTATTACACGTCAGCCACTATCTCGCTCTTGAAATTATCCTTGTTTCTTTTTTTTTTCAAATTATTATAATTTTGTTGGCTACAACTGCTGTTTTAGACGACAACTACTAATTATTTGCTTTTGAAATGTTTTTTTTACCTATTTAAACTTTGTGGTATATAGCTAATATAAATTTATTTAAACGTCAACCACTATCTCGCTCTTGAAATTCATCATGTTTTTTAAACTATTGTTCAGTTAATAGAGTTTTGTTAGTTACAATTATTGTTTGTTTATTTAAACATCAATCAACCACTATCTCGCTCTTAAAATTTATTCTGTTATCAATTATTTCTATAATTCATTGTAATTTTGTTGATTACACTAGATTTTAATTTTTTTAAGCAATAATCATTATTTAAATTTATTTAAACGTCAACTACTATCTCGCTTTTGAAATTCTCCTTGTTTCATAATTTTTTTCAACTTGTAATTTTGTTGGTTACAGTTAATGTTAATTTTTATAAACGTCAATCAACCACTATCTCGCTCTTGAAATTTATCAAGTTGTTTTTAATTTTGGTCAAGTTATTATAATTTTGTTAGTTACAATTATTGTTTATTTTTTT
This sequence comes from Lagria hirta, assembly GCA_947359425.1. Taxonomy (NCBI): domain Eukaryota; kingdom Metazoa; phylum Arthropoda; class Insecta; order Coleoptera; family Tenebrionidae; genus Lagria; species Lagria hirta. The sequence goes on along the minus strand of OX375803.1, from coordinate 7,923,753 downwards.
AAAACGTCAATCGTTAAAACGTGTTATTAATTTTTTTTTATTTATTATAGTTTTGTTGGTTACACCTGATGTTAATCTTTTTAAACGATAACCACAATTTTGCTTTTAAAATTTCTCATGTTTTCTATTTTTTTTTACCTATTTTATATTTGTTGGTTATAGCTAATGTAAATTTGTTTAAACGTCAACCACTATCTCGCTCTTGAAACTCTCCTTGTTTTTTAATTTTTTTAATTTATTAATATTTTGTTGGTTATAATTAATATTAATTTTTTTAAACGTCAATTAATCACAATTTTTTTTTAAAATTCCTAACGTTTTTTTACCTCTTTTAATTTTGTGGTTTATAGCCAATGTTAATTTTTTTAAACGTCAATTAACCACTATCTCGCTCTTAAAATTCATCTTGTTTCTAATTCAATTTCAATTTATTATAAATTTGTTGATTACACTGGATGCTGATTTTTTTAAACGTCAATCAATCACTATCTCGCTCTTAAAATTTATCCTGTTATCAATTACTTTTCTAATTCATTATAATTTTGTTGATTACACTAGATTTTAATTGTTTTAAACAATAATTATTATTTAAATTTATTTAAACGTCAACCACTATCTCGCTGTTGAAATTCTCCTTGTTTCTTAATTTTTTTCATCTTGTTGTAATTTCGTTGGTTACAAATAATGTGAATTTTTTTAAACGATAATTAACAACTATATTGCTCTCAAAATTTAGCTTATTTTAAATTTTTTTTTTCAATTTATTATAATCTTGTTGGTTACAACTAATGGAAATTTTTTTACACGTCAATCAACCACTATCTCGCTCTTAAAATTTATCCTTTTTTGGAATTTTTTTTCAACTTATTATAATTTTGTTGATTACACTTGATGTAGTTTTTTTTTAACGTTAATCACTTTTTCGCTCTTGAAATTTTTCATGTTTTCTATTTTTTTTAACTGTTCTATATTTGTTGGTTATAGCTATTGTAAATTTTATCAAACGTCAACCACTATCTCGCTCTTGAAATTGTCCTTGTTTCTTAATATTTTTCAACTTATTATAATTTCGTTGGTTACAATTAATGTTAATTTTTTTCAACGTCAATCAACCACTATCTCGCTCTTAAAATTCATTCTGTTTTTAATTTCATTTTAATTTATTATAATATTATGAATTACACCTGATGCTAATTTTTTTAAACGTCAATCAATCATTATCTTGCTCTTAAAATTTATCCTGTTATCAATTATTTTTCTAATTCATTATAATTTTGTTGATTACACTAGATTATAATTTTTTTAAGCAATAACCATTATTTAACTATCTCGCTTTTGAAATTCTCCTTGCTTCTTAATTTTTTTTTAACTTGTAATTTCGTTGGTTACAAATAATGCAAATTTTTTTAAACGTCAATTAACCACTATCTCGCTCTTAAAATTTATCAGGATTTTTAATATTTTTTAAATTATTTTAATTTTGTTAGTTACAGCTAATGTTAATATTTTCAAACGTCAATCAATCGCTATCTCGCTCTTGAAATTCATCATGTTTTTTAAATTTTTGTTAAGTTAATATAATTTTGTTAGTTACAATTATTGTTTATTTTTTTAAACGTCAATCAACAACTGTTTTATTTACCTTTTTTAATTTTGTGGTTAATAGCTAATGTTGTTATTTTTTAAACGTCAATAAAACAATATCTTGCTCTTAAAATTCATTCTGTTTTTAATTTAATTTAATTTTTAATGTTTAAATCCATAATGTTTCTTAACTTTTGTCAACTTATTATAATTTTGTTAGTTACAATTAATGTTAATTTTTTTAAACGTCAATCAACTACTATCTCGCTCTTGAACTCTATCCTGTTGTTGACTATTTTTCTAATTTATTATTATTTTGTTGATTACACCTGATGTTATTTTTTTTAAACCTCAACCACTATCTCGCTTTTGAAATTTGTCATGTTTTTTTAATTTTTGTAAAGTTATTATAATTTTGTTAGTTACAATTGCTGTTTATTTTTTTAAACGTCAATCAACCACTATCTCGCTCTTAAAATTTATCGTGCCCTTATTTTTTTTAATTTATTATAATTTTGTTGATTACACCAAATGTTAATTTTTTTAATCAATAACCCCTTTTGAAATTTCTCATGTTTTCTATTTTTTTACCTCTTTCATATTGGTTGGTTATAGCTAATGTAAATTTTATTAAACGTCAACCACTATCTCGCTCTTGAAATTGTTTAATAATCTATTGCAAACATAAATTAAATTAAATGGAATCGAAAATTTATTAAATTATTTATTAACTTAATTAAATTTATTTAATTTAAAATTGAATTAATAAATTAATTTATAAAAAAAAAATAATTTAAGACCGTTAAATTTTAGGAAATCAAGAGCTGACAACCTCAATTGTTGAAAATTATTTGCAACATTAAATTGTTTGCAATTAAATTCGAAATAAAATCTTTTGATTGGCTGCTTGCCTAAATTCAACCAATCACGTAACGAGTTAACTAATATTTAATATACCGTGTGATCCACAATTATTTAGATAATAGAATGGCTGTGGAAAACAAAATCAGAGTCTTAGCAAAACAAATGTCAAATTAAACGTGCTGAATCAAGCTAACAGTCTGATTTTGTCTTTTCCTTTATATAAATAATTGTGGATCATACGGTACTTTAAATATCACCAAGAAAATGAAAAAAAAGTTTAATTAATTCACTTTAAGGTTGGCGTCTCTAGATTTTTTATATATCATCATTTTTGCTACAATTTTTTTTTATAGAATTTAAAGTTTATTTTAATTATTATCACTTAAATAAACATACCGTGTGATCTACAAATATTTAGTTAAGTGGAGGCTGTGGAAAACCAAATTAGAGTCTTAGCTTGATTCAGTGCTGTTAGTTTGACCTGACAGAAGTCAAAAAACAAATGTCAAACTAAACGCGTTCAATCAAGCTAAGATTTTGTTTTTCATAGCCTCCCTCGTCAAAAAAAAATAAAAAAGTTTAATATAATAATTCACTTGTTACGTTTTTTTTTTTCATAAAGTTTACAAATTAGTTTAATTTATATTAATTTAAATTAATAATAATAATTGAATTAAATATAGCGCTTTTATCATTTTTATACTTTAAAAGTTGAAAAAATGATAAATTTTTTGGAATTTTTTTTAAATTTTTATAATCTTCAACTTGAATAGATAATTTTTAAAGATTTAATAAAAAATAAACCAGCATTGAATTGTTTGCAATTAAATTTAAAATAAAATGTTTTGATTGGCTGTTCGTCTTAATTCAACCAATCATGTAACGACTTAACTTTAATTCTAATTGAATACTTAATCTGAAGTTTATAAACCTTCTATAAATCATATCAGTAAACATATCAATGATCAATGTGATCAATGTAACTTCCAATCTTCCTGGAATGGCTTGAAATATTCTAAAGCATGAAAGGTTATATCACTTAGCATTTCGTGAAAGTGTAATGCCTTATGCAAACCTGACTACAGCGCTGTTTCGTTCTCATTGAAACTCATCAGGCCAGGGTATTGCAGAAACCAGTACACTTCCACAAGCTCGATCTCTCCTATATGTACGAATGTGACATCGTACATAGTAGGTGAGATGGTAGTTCTAACCTTTCATGCATGGTGTGTATAGTGAGCATTAAGGGCATATTTGTACTAACAGTTTATCAAAGTCATGCTTTAGCATGCACTACTTGATAAACTGGTACTACCCACTAATCTTAATTATATTTAAGACAGTCCTCTACACATTCTACCAGATTCTGCTGGTAACAATGAATCATATCAGTAAACATATCAATGATCAATGTGATCAATGTAACTTCCAATCTTCCTGGAATGGCTTGAAATATTCTAAAGCATGAAAGGTTATATCACTTAGCATTTCGTGAAAGTGTAATGCCTTATGCAAACCTGACTACAGCGCTGTTTCGTTCTCATTGAAACTCATCAGGCCAGGGTATTGCAGAAACCAGTACACTTCCACAAGCTCGATCTCTCCTATATGTACGAATGTGACATCGTACATAGTAGGTGAGATGGTAGTTCTAACCTTTCATGCATGGTGTGTATAGTGAGCATTAAGGGCATATTTGTACTAACAGTTTATCAAAGTCATGCTTTAGCATGCACTACTTGATAAACTGGTACTACCCACTAATCTTAATTATATTTAAGACAGTCCTCTACGTGATATAACCTTTCATGCTTTAGAATACTTCTATAAATATTTTTTATTTAGCTTTTTCTTTAGTTCTCACATAAATTTTAGCAACCTTATTCAAAATTATAGTATACTAATTTGTACAAATTAGTATACTATAGTATCCTGTACTGGATTATAGCATTATTTTATCTAAAATAGTACTTTCATTGATTGAAATTGTCCTTATTTCTCAACTTTTTTCAATTTGAAATTTTGTTGGTTACAGTCAATGTTAATTTTTTTACACGTGAATCAACCACTACCTCGCTCTTGAAATTTATCATGTTCTTTTAATTTTTGTAAAGTTATTATAATTTTGCTAGTTACAATTATTAATTATTTTTTTAAACGTCAATCAACTACTATCTTGCTCTTAAAATTCATTCTGTTTTTAATTTGTGTTTTAATTTTTTATAGTTTTGCTTATCCTGTTATTGTAATTTTTTAACCAATAACCACTATTTTGTTTTTGAAATATCTAATGTTTTTTTACCTATTCTATGTAATTGCTTATGTAAATTTTATTAAACGTCAACCACTATCTCGCTCTTGTAATTCTCCTTGTTTCTTAATTTTTATCAACTTGTAATTTCGTTAATTTTTTATAAACGTCAATCAACCACTATCTCGCTCTTAAAATTTATCATGTTTCTTAATTTTTGTCAACTTATTATAATTTTGTTAGTTACAATTCCCTATCTCGCTTTTGATATTTCTAATGTCTTTTCATCCCTATTTTAACTTTGTGGATTATAGTTAATATAAATTTATTTAAACGTCAACCACTGTCTCGCTCTTGAAACTCTCTTTGTTTGTCAATTTTTTTCATTTATTTAAATTTTGTTAGTTATAAGTAATGTTAATTTTTTTAAACGTCAACTAATCATTATTTTGTTTTTAAAATTCCTAATATTTTTTTTACCTTTTCTAATATTGTGGTTTATAGCTAATGTGAATTTTTTTAAACGTCAATTAACCACTATCTCGCTCTTAAAATTCATTCTGTTTTTAATTTAATTTTAATTTATTATAATATTGGTAATTACACCTAATGCTAATTTTTTTAAACGTCAACCCTATCTTGGTCTTAAAATTTATCCTGTTATCAATTATTTTTCTGATTTATTATAATTTTGTTGATTACACTTGATGTTAATTTTTTTAAACAATAACCGTTATTTAAATTTATTTAAAGACAACCACTATCTCGCTTTTGAAATTCTCCTTGTTTCTTAATTTTTTTCAACTTATTGTAGTTCCGTTGGTTACAATTAATGTTAATTTTTATAAACGTCAATTAACCACTATCTCGCTCTTAAAATTCATCATGTTTTTCTAATTTTTGTATAGTTATTATAATTTTGTTAGTTACTATTAACTATTTTGCTTTTGAAATTCTTAATGTCTTTTTTTACCTATTTCAATTTTGTGGTTTATAGCTAATATAAATTTATTCAAACGTCAACCACTATCTCGCTTATAAAATTCTCTTTGTTTCTTAATTTTTTTCAACTAATTGTAATTTTGTTGGTTACAAATAATGGTAATTTCTTTACACGTCAATCAACCACTATCTCGCTCTTAAAATTTATATTGTTATGAAAGTTTTTTTCAACTTATTATAATTTTGTTAGTTATAATTAATGTTAATTTTTTTAAACGTTAATTATTTACTATTTCGCTTTTAAAATTTCTAATGTTTTTTTTTACCAATTTAAATTTTGTGGTTTATAGCTAATGTGAATTTTTTTAAACGTCAATTAACCACTGTCTTGTTCTTAAAATTCATTTTGTTTTTAATTTAATTTTAATTTGTTATAATATTGTTAATTACATCTGATGCTAATTTTTTTAAACATTAATTAACCACTATCTCGCTTTTAAAATTTATCCTGTTATCAATTATTTTTCTAGTTTATTATAATTTTGTGGATTACACTTAATGTTAATTTTTTTAAACAATAACCATTATTTAAATTTATTTAAACGTCAACCATTATCTCGCTCTTAAAATTCAGCCCATTTCAAGTTTTTTTTTTTAATTTATTATACTCTTGTTGGTTACAACTAATGTTAATTTTTTTTAACACCAATCAACCATTATCTCGTTTTTAAAATTCTTCTCGTTTCTTAAGTTTGATTGTTATAATTCATGTTAATTTTTTAAACGTCAATTATTTACTATTTCGCTTTTAAAATTTCTAATGTTTTTTTATACTTATTTTAATTTTGTGGTTTATAGCTAATGATAATTTTTTTAAACGTCAATCAACTATTATCTCGGTCTTAAACTTCATCCTGTTTTTGATTTAATTTCAATTTATTATAATTTTGTTGATTACACCCGAGGCAAATTTGTTTGAGAAATTTATCCTGTTTATAACTTTTTTTTAACTTGTTATTATTTTGTTGATTATACTTGATGTTAATTTTTTTAAGCAATATCCATTATTTAAATTTATTTGAACGTCAACCACTGTCTTGTTCTTGAAATTCTTCTTGTTTTTTAATTTTTTTCAACTTATTATAATTTAGTTGGTTATAATTTACTTTAATTTTTTTTAACGTCAATTAACCACTATTTCGCTCTTAAAATTCCTAATGTTTTTTTATCTATTCCATATTTGTTGGTTATAGCCAATGTAAATTTATTTAAACGTCAATTGCTATCTTGCTTTTAAAATTCATCATGTTTCTTAATTTTTGTCAACTTATTATAATTTTGTTAGTTACAATTAATGTTTATTTTTTTAAACGTCAATCAACCACTATCTTGCTCTTAAAATTTATCCTGTTTCTTTTTTAATTTATTTTAGTTTATTACAATTTTGTTGATTACACCTGATGCTAATTTTTTTAAACGATTATAAACCACTATTTCGCTTTAAAAATTTCTAATGTTTTTTTTTTTACTTATTTCAATTTTGTGATTTATGGCTGATATAAATTTATTTAAACGTCAACCACTATCTTGTTTTTGAAATTTTTTTGGTTTTTTTTTTTCAACTTGTTATAATTTTTTTGGTTACAATTAATGTTAATTTTTTTAAACGTCAATCAACCATTATCTCGCTCTTACAATTCATAATGTTTCTTAACTTTTGTCAACTTATTATAACTTTGTTTGTTACAATTAATGTTATTTTTTTTAAACGTCAACCACTATCTCGCTCTTAAAATTTTTCTTGTTTTTTCTTTTTTTCAACTTATTATGATTTCGTTGGTTACAATTAATGTTAATTTTTTTAAACATCAACCAACCACTATCTCGCTTTTAAAATTCATCATGTTTTTTAAAGAAAAATAAATTTTTTTTAACTAAATTGTCAGCTGATGGCTTTTTTTTGTTACAGATCAAGCCAGTGGACTTCATTCCAAAGCATTCCTTCTTCTTCTCACCTTATTATCAGTGAATTTACGGTAACAATAAAGCTAAACGCAAGATTTACGCATAAAAATTTTTCATTTTTCCTCAAAAGAAAATATTCAATACAATCAAACTTTTGTAAATATGAATATTTTGTAAATAAACCTACTGCGACTAACAATGAATAGATAATTGTAATAATAATTAGACTAAAATTGTTTTGTACCTCCCAAGAAGACCGCTACTTTTTTTATAAATCAAAGTCGAATCAAAAAATCGAATCAAACTGTATAGTTTGTAGTGTTACGAGTTACATTTCTCTGTTTTTGTTACAAAGGGTATGAAATTGTGATAAACTGTGAAAAGTGTATATAAGAAAGGACTTTCTATTATAATAAGTGTATAAATATAGATTATCATAAGAAATATTATAGCAAAAAAATGAGATATATTTCAAAATATTTGGCAAATATCTAATTAATTATTCATCACTAATTGTTTTCAATAATGCCAAATTTTTTGAATATAACCTAAAACAATGAATGTATCTATAGTAATAAAGCCAAATATCTTGTAAATTAAACCAAAAATTCTTCGTTTTTTCGAGGCAAACGTCGACGTAATCAAACATCAGAAGTAGCCTAATTTGGTGTTCAGATCCATCAAAATATTGTTGTAAAATGGTAAAATGTACTACAATTACATATTTGTTACCTAATGTAAAACCCGAGCTATAAATAAAAAATTGTTAAAACTACCATGGCTAATTTTTATTTTGAAAATTATAAACTTTAAAACGTAAAATATACAATTTAGGTAAGTATTTTACATATTTTTATAAACTTTTTGTAAACTTCCAACAAAATCTCAATTTTTTTAAATTAAAATTTTTGGAATGTGCTTAACACGTTGTGAGAGAGTTAAAGATAAAAAAAACAACAAAAAAAATAAAAATTTTATTGACAATTTAATTTTTATCATTGCTTTGTTTTACCTTTGATTAGCAATTTTTTTTTTCTTATTTTTGTTGATTATATTTTTTTTATGTTTTGTTTTTTTTGTCTTACATTTTGTTGTTTAATCTTTCATAAGCGTAAGCAATTGTATGTTCTATTTAAATTTAGAAACTTACACTCAAGTTTGTAAAACTTTATACAAAAAGTGTATTACGCATCAAACTTGTTTTTTGTTGTGACTGCAATTACAGTCCAATAGAAAACCTATTTTATACATCTGTCATTTTTTATATTTATCACTTCTCCCTTTCTTTCCTTGATACAACAAATGACATATAGGCTCCGATTATTTGAACAAATCAATATTTGATTTGAGCGTCCTATAAATTATCATTCGGTTATTTTTTGCAATTTATACGCTTTTATATTTGACACATGCCACTTTTCGATCATTATTGAAAATGTCGTGGTGTTTTGTGGTTTGGAAATGACGGTATTACTGCCACATTGTGTTTGTTTATCTAAAACACAAATCTTGAAATGTGAAGCTTTAATTTACTCTCAAAAAAATAACGCTTTGCTAAAAGAGTTTTTTCGATCAATTCTAAAAAAATGACATAAATAAAAATAATATAGTAATAACTGGAATTGACGCAGGAGACGAAAAAAAAATTTAAAAAGATATGAAAGAAGTGGTAACCGGGAATAAAGAAGTGGCACATAATAGGTAAGAAAAAATGAGACAGGAAAGCGAAAAAAAAGTTATGACAAATAAAAAAGAGCTAAGAAAAAACGAAACAGTTAAAAACATCTATACAAGACAATTTCAAAAAGAAAGATAACTTAAAAAAAAAATTTTAAAAATCGCAAAAAAAGAGAAAAACATACAAATAGAACAAGAAAGACTTAAAAACTGTAAGTTTTACAAAAAACAAAGAAATAAGAAAAACAAGCAAGAAAAAAGACACAGGCAAATGCAAAATAACAAAAAAAAACATAAAATGCAAGAAAAAAAGCAAAAAAATACAGTTTTATGTAAAAAAAAAACATTATTTTTTGCCAAAAGAGTTTTTTCGATCAATTCTAAAAAAATGACATAAATTAAAATAATATAGTAATAACTGGAATTAACGTAGGAGACGGAAAAAAAAATTTAAAAAGATATGAAAGAAGTGGTAACCGGAACTGAAGAAGTGGCACATAATAGGTTAGAAAAAATGAGACAGGAAAGCGAAAAAAAAGTTATGACAAATAAAAAAGAGCTAAGAAAAAACGCAACAATTAAAAACATCCATACAAGACAATTTAACAAAGAGAAATTTAACTAAAAAAAAATTGCAAAAAAAAAAGAAAAACATACAAATAGAACGAGAAAGACCTAAAAACTGTAAGTTTTACAAGAAACAAAGAAATAAGAAAAAAGACACAGGCAAATGCGAAATAACAAAAGAAACATAAAATGCAAGAAAAAAAGCAAAAAAATACAGTTTACAGTTTTATGTAAAAAAAAACATTATTCTTTGCCAAAAGAGTTTTTTCGATCAATTCTAGAAAAATGACATAAATTAAAATAATATAGTAATATGTAACTGGAATTGACGCAGGAGACGAAAAAAAATTTAAAAAGATATGAAAGAAGTGGTAACCGGGAATAAAGAAGTGGCACATAATAGGTAAGAAAAAATGAGACAGGAAAGCGAAAAAAAAGTTATGACAAATAAAAAAAAGCTAAAAAAAAACGAAACAATTAAAAACATCCATACAAGACAATTTAACAAAGAGGAAGGTAACTAAATAAAAAATAATATTTTAAAATCGCAAAAAAAGAGAAAAACATACAAATAGAACAAGAAAGACCTAAAAACTGTAAGTTTTACAAGAAACAAAGAAATAAGAAAAAAGACACAGGCAAATGCGAAATCACAAAAGAAACATAAAATGCAAGAAAAAAAGCAAAAAAATACAGTTTTATGTAAAAAAAACATTATTCTTTGCCAAAAGAGTTTTTTCGATCAATTCTAAAAAAATGACATAAATTAAAATAATATAGTAATAACTGGAATTGACGTAGGAGACGAAAAAAAAACTTAAAAAGATATGAAAAAAGTGGTAACCGGGAATAAAGAAGTGGCACATAATGGGTAAGAAAAAATGAGACAGGAAAGCGAAAAAAAAGCTATGACAAATAAAAAAGAGCTAAAAAAAAACGAAACAATTAAAAACATCCATACAAGACAATTTAACAAAGAGAAAGATAACTTAAAAAAAATTGCAAAAAAAAAGAAAAACATACAAATAGAACGAGAAAGACCTAAAAACTGTAAGTTTTACAAGAAACAAAGAAATAAAAGAAACAAGCAACAAAAATGACACAGGCAAATGCGAAATAACAAAAAAAAACATAAAATGCAAGAAAAAAAGCAAAGGTATAAAGAGGGTTCTATTTAGAAATGTAAGAAGACTGGTATTTGACATAGTGGGTTTAGTCGAAAAATGAATAGAAGAAAAAAGCTAAAAAAATATAAAGAGTAGGTTACCAGCAGAATTTAAGTGAAAATTTAGTCAAGAGACTAAAAGAGAAAAGAAGAGAGAAAGAGCGACAGAGGGAATAGTTACGAAGGGAACAAGAAAAGCTTATGGGGAAAAACAGAAAAAGGTGTGTGGTTGATCGCTTTAGCCCATGAATAGAAACATCGAAATAGCTAAAAAGTAGAGGAAAATTATAACAATATGCAGCAAAAAGATGAAAAAAACTATAAAACGTATAGAAAAAACAGTAAAAAAAAAACAGAAGAATATATACTTATGGGTGAAAATTTTAATGGGGAGAATAGGTGAAAGAAGAGCTAGAAATTGAGAGAAACAAAGAAAAGATGAGAAAAAAAAATCAAAGATAAGAGAGAAAATGTGGAAGAAAAAAAAAGAGGTGTTGAATGGTAATTAATAAGAATGTGAGTAGACGCATAAGCAGTAGAGAGGAATCAGTGATAGACAATGAAATAACAAATGAGAAAACGTGGGAAAAAAGTAGATTAGGGAACAGAATAGAGTCAGACCACTTTCTTATAGAAATAAGCATAGAAGTTAAGAAATACATAAAATAACAAAAAAGAAAAACAAATGCAGAACAACAGAAAGAAATAATCAAAGTATAGGACAAGCAAAGCGTAAAAAAATACAGAAAAAAATTTTAGAAAAAAAAAAACTTGTTCTAGAAAGCTAGAAAATGCTAGATTCAAGGAGCAAGAGGTAGAGAAAATGGTAGAGGATCTGGAAGAAATATTAGAAGCAAGGCAATCGGTGCATGGAGAAACGAAAGATAGAGATAGAGACATAAGCAGAAAAAAATAAGTTAAAGCAGGTACAATAAAATATGCACTACTCTAATCACAATCGAGTTGCCTAGACTTTAAATAAAAATGGGAGAGAAAGAAAGTTAGATTTAAGTGCGGAAGAAAAAGAAAGAGAAAATAGATTGCATAGAAGAAAATGAAACAAAATGTATGGAAAAGAAAATAAAACATCAGCACACAATCACGAATAAATTCGAAAAGATAATAGAGAGCAAGATAAAAAAAATAATAATAAACAAAAATAAAAAAAAATAATTGAATGAAATTGATATTAGAAGGGAAAATTAAACAAAATAGTAAATGAAGTGACATAAGTGAACAAGAAAGAGAAATTAAAAAAAAATCAAACGAAAAGAAAAAGAAACAAAATATAATTTTGGAATAGAATTTTGAACCAAATAGCTAACACTGTATTGTGAAACAATAAACATTATTATTACTATAAACCGGGTTATAATTGTCATGCCTACTAAAGATATGGGCACATATTACTTAAGTCAAACTTATGTCATTTGTCTAACGAATGATAGCTGGAGATTTATAGGTTTTTTGTTGGGCTGTTAGGGAAGAACCTAATAACGTTAATCCATTTAGACTTTTATACTCTTGCCATTTGCTAACTAGATTCTGTATTTTGAATACCAAAAAAGAGAATATGTATCAACTGCTGTTAGGATGTTTCTATTGATAGTTTTCAAAAAAAGTGATGTTGAAACAATAATTTTCCTAATTTCCAAATAAGCATGGCGCAGTCTATAACATTTAACCTAAAAATTGCGCTTTATTTGAGATATTTTACCTCTGATTTTTCGTGTGTATTTAAGTATAGAGAAAAGAAGAGAGTTTATTCTCGTAAAATGTCAAGTTAAAATAATAGAAGAGATGATACACTTGAAATAACAGAATACAGAAAAAAGTCTCTAAAACACCGCAGAAATTAATTAATATCAAAATCTTAGGTCAACACAATTTTTCCACTGCAAAAATAAAACTCTATCTGTCATCTAAAGCAACAAGATTTCCGGCTCTCTCTTAACGAAAAAACGACTTGTTTATTTTATTCAGTGCTAAGCCCGAGTTGCACAATTATTTTTCTAAAAGTTTCAATTACGGTGGCGCTATGAGAGAAAGAAAAAACGGAAATTACATTTCTGTCATAGTAAATGAAAAGCCAGAGAGACGGTTGCTGCAGAACTCCAAATGGATTATACCTCTTAAATAGGTCGAGATATCTGGCACTGATATATGAAGTTATTTTATCAAACTCTCCTCTTTCATACTTTTTTATTTATTTTTTTAAGGTATTTTTTTATTTGAGAAACGCTTGAGGGAAATTTTATAATGACCAAGAAAAAGTGGCCAAGTAGAAAAGGCTTAAAAACCGCTGAAATGGATCAAATAAAGAAAATGGTAATAGCAATAAACAAAGAAATTAAAGAAAAAATAAACGATTTGAAAAAAAGAGATAGAAGAAATGGAAAAGAAACCAGAGAAAGTACAAACAAAAAATCCTGAGAAAAAAAGAAGTATGATAGAAAAAGACAAAAGAGCTAACGGATGAAATCAAGCAGCTAGAACGAAAAATAGAGAAAAGAAGGAAAGAAAACGGTGATTAAAGAGATTAGAAGTCTGAAAATTAAAAAAGTCTAGAAAAAAAAATTGAAAAAAAAAGAAAAAAAATAACTGGAAAATAAAATAAAAGTTGTAGTAAACGTTAGAAACATATGCAATGTGAATAAGAGAAAAAGAATAATGATTAAAACAGAAAAAAAGAAAAACAAAGACAGCAATAGAAAAAAAACAACTGAAAGAAAGAAAGAAAGAGAGAAAAGTATTTATTGATAAGGACATGAAAGATAAATACGAGCAGCGGAAGAAATAAATAACGGCAAAAATGCAAAAATAAACTACTGGAAAATCTGGATGGAAACAAAGTGCCAAAGATAGAAAGCCAATTCCACAAAAAATTTTTAAGATAAAAGTTAAAAAAAAAGCATCAAAGATAACAAAAAAGACATGAGAAAAAATAAACTATTAGATAAGATGTGATAAAACTGAAAAAGATGAGAGGAGAAAAACAGGCTATAGACGAGGGTAATATAGATACAAAAAAAAAAGTTATGTGATAAGAAAAGAGCTAATAAAATTAAAGATTTGGGTAAAAGATGGCAAAAAGATACATACAGAATAATAAAATACAAAACAAAAATAAAGACATTTTCGAAATATACAGAACAATTTGACGTAATAGCAATAACAACAACCTCGATTTATAAGATAGAATGGATAGAATAAAATATTATAATACTCAAAAAACACAAACAAAATTGCAGCTAATCAAACAAAATGATTACAATAACCACAAGAAATATAATTAGTAAACAAAACAAGTAACAAAAAAACAAAGTAAAAAGTAAAAGAATATGAAGAAGAATGAGTAATAGAAAACAAAATAATTATAGAGAGAGAAAAGTACAAGGTGTTAACATTTTCTGAAAGCAAAGCAATCAAACAATTGCTTTAGGAAAAAAATGACGTTAGAGGAAGTAGAAAGACAGATAAAAGAGTTGAGCAAGAGCAAGACATTTAGAAGGGAAAGAATGCAGAATAAAATCTGGATGTATGGTACAAAAAGAGTTATAGAGAGGCTGGTAGAAATAATAATTGGAGAAAGTCTACAAAAAAAAATGCAAAAAATAGAACAGAAACAACAGAGCACACGAAGAATGAATGCATCAAAATGAAGAAATACTTAAAGAAAATAGAAACAGAAATAAAAACAGTTATGGAAGAAAGACGACAGAAGAAATAAAAACAGAGCAAGAAAACACAGGCGAAGAACAGGGAGGAGAGGGTAGATAAAATCGTAAACTGTAAACAAATGTATATATTTTGAGCCTATATAGGCAAAAATAATCCTACTAGTAGTAACAATTTAAGAACCAAAGATTAAAAGAGCAAAAAAGAGTATAAAGAGAGTGGAGAGTAAATAATAAAGAAAGCTAATAATAGAAGAGGGAAAGTAACTAAAAAGCATGGGGAAAAGTGAAAATATTTGAAATAGACGAAAAAACTGATACAAATAAAAAGTGATAGAAAATATATGAAAAAAAAAGAAAGAAAATTGACACTTATTAAAAAGTAAGCCAAAAAATCAAAACAAATATGTAAGAAAGAAATTGAAAAAAACAAAATTTAAAGAAAAAGGAGTAAAAAAAATAATACAAGAATTAGAAACAAGAGCTAACGGATAAAATACCGCATAAACCATAAATGTATAGAAATGACAAAGACAAAAGAAGACTGACAAAAGTACTGACTGAATGAAGTGTAAAAGGAGAAAGAGTTTCCTTGGGAATAGACAAAGGTAATAATAGTTCCAATACATAAAAAAGAAAAAAAAATAGTGAAAAAAAAATTGAAGAATAACTCTTCTAAAGACAATGTACAAAGTATGTGTCTAACAGAAAAATTAAAAAGAAAGGTTAAGAGAGTGGGAGAATTACCAGACATAATGTATATATTTTAGATGTGCTTATTAAGAGTAAGATAGAAAGTAAAGGAAGGAGAGTATGCAGGGTGTGTTTGTGGATTTTAAATCAGCGTTTGATTGGGTAGATAAAAATATGTTATACGAGTGCATAGAAAGGAAAAGAATAGTAATAGTATATTACACTACAAGGGCAGAAAGTTGAGATTCCTGCACAGTTTAGGGCTCTCAAGTTTCTGCCCGGGTAGTGTATACTAGTTTTCTTGCTACTCCAGTCGAACGTACGTGGTTTCGGCTGCGATTCCACGGCAGAAAGTGTATTTTTCATGCACTGGTAGAGCTCTTTTGTTCACAATCATTTACTTTTTCTTGCATTTACTCTCACTTTGCTGCATGTTTCTTTGTATATCTCTTTTTCTTTTGCTATTAATGCTTTTTCTTGCTACTCCAGTTTCGGCTGCGATTAGAGCTGCGGTAGAGCTGCGGTAGAGCTGCGGTAGAGCTGCACTTTCTGCCGTGGAATCGCAGCCGAAACTGGAGTAGCAAGAAAAAGCATTAATAGCAAAAGAAAAAGAGATATACAAAGAAACATGCAGCAAAGTGAGAGTAAATGCAAGAAAATGTGAATGATTGTGAACAAAAGAGAGCCTGAAGCAAGGGTGTTTTCTGAGCCCGCTTATGTTTACAATATATATGGCAACGTTTGCCAGTCTGGTAGAAAGTGTGATGTTGTATAGAAGAGAAATGCAGATGAAAAGAGAGAATATAGACAAAAAAAGTGCAAAAAAATATACATGAAATAGCTGATATGGTTAAGTAGAGAGACTCTAGGTTATATAAAGAGAGAGATGAAATAAAACATAAAGGAAAGTGTGAGATACTGAAAAAGTGCTAGAAAGTGATAAACTAAAAAGCATACAAAGGAATAAGAAAAAAGAGAAAAAGTTACGATAAAAGAAAAGGGTTTGGTGTGGAAAAATAGAATGAGAGACTGATTACAGAAGAACTACCAAGCTATCTAAAAAGAAAATGATAAAAAATGTAAAAATAAAGAGAGTTTTAGATCAAGAACAATAAAGAAAGAATGCAGAATGTGTAGAGGAAAAAAAACATTAGACAACATACGAAATAAATGCGTAGAGGTAAAAGAAAGTAAGGTAGCGAGAGAAGAAAGACATAATGAAAGAAAAAAAAAATTAAATAGAATTGATGAAAATGATTGAAAGAGAAAGAAAAAGCTTAAATTTGGTGAATGAGGTCGAATGAGAAAGGAAGAAATGAGAAAAAATAGTAAAAAAAAAGAAAAAATACGAAAAAAAACAAAGCAGTTTAAGTTAAAGTTTTTTTGTTAATTTTTATATTATAAAGTATTTTAAACACTATAAAAAAAAATTAAAATTATTATCTATAGTATAAGAGAAGAGATTTTAATGCAAGATTAAGACAGACAATGGAAAGGAAATAAATCACAAGAAGAAGAAGAAGAAGAAAATAAGAGAAATAATGAAATACAGTGCAAAATCTAATGTGTTAGAAAAAAATGAGTGCAAGGAAGTAAATGGCAATATTAAAAAAATTGATAAAAAATACATACACATATGTAGGAAAAACAGTAATTAACTTTATAATAACAAAAAATGGAACATTCAAAAATATCGGAAGTATGAAGGTAGGTTTACCTCCACAGTAAAAAAATAGAAAATAATGTAAAAATAAGAAAAAAAACTCAAAAAATTGTGAAGAGTTGAAAAAAACCGTAAACGGAAAAAAACACTGTAAACAAAAGTGTCAGAACAACAAATAGTTTAATAGAAATTGCAAAAAAAAAAAAAAATTTAAGCACTCTCTAAAAAAAATTAAAAAAAAAAACTTACTAAAAAAACAAAAAAAAAGAATATAAAAAGTGTAAAGAAAAAAAGAATTCTTTCCTATTTCTTCTATTTCTTTTTTTCTATCTTTTTATTCAAATTCTTTATTTTTTCTCTAATTTCTTTGTTTATTGCTATAGAGAGTCAAAGAATAGATATAGAAAACTTAAAAAAAGATAGAAATAGACAAAAAAGACAACAAAATATTAAAGAATCTTTTAATTACAAAAGTAATATAAAATAGAGATATCTTAGAATTAACCTATACTTTAGCAATATAATGCTGTTGTTGTTGTTGTTATTGTTGCCAAAAGCATGATTTGTCATTTTTATAACGGCTGTACAAAATTGTCCAAAATACATATTTCTATTAACAATTTAAGTTCGTTTTTGTACATAGTAGCTGTTTCTATACCAAGCAAAGTTGTTGACAAGAAAAAGAAACATTTGTTTGTTTTAAGAGTGGATGGTTTTTAAAATAAATAAAAAACGATCAGAATGGGTGAAGGAGTAAATAAACATACGAAAAGGTAATAGAAAGTGAGGTAGAAGACATAATGAAAAAAAATAAAAGAAATAGAATTGATGACAATGATAGACAGAGAAAGAAAAAGCTTAAATGTGTTGAATAAGGTCGAATGAGAAAATAAAAAGCGAAAAAAAATAGTCAATAAATAAGAAAAATTAGGAAAAAAACAAAGCAGCTTAAGTTACACTTTTTTTGTTAATTTTTACATTATAAAGTATTTTAAACACTGTATATAAAAGAAATTAAAATTATTATCTAAAGTAATAGATTTAATTTTAGATTATAATGCAAGATTAGGACAATAGAAAGAAAATGAATCACAAGAAGAAGAAAACAATGAGAGAAGTAATAAAATACAATGCAAAATCTAAGAAAAAAACAACAGGGAAGCGAAAAAACTGAGAAATATGTTAGATAAGAATGAGTGAAAAGTAGTAAATGGCAATATTGAAAGAATTGAAGAAAAAATACATACACATATGTAGGAAAAACAGTAATTAACTATATAATAATAAATGATGAAACATTCCAAAATATCAGAAGTATGAAAGTGAAAGAAAAAGTAGATTCATTCCACCTCCACAATGAAAAAATAGTAACAAAACGAAGAGAAGTAAGAAAGTGCAAGAAAGTAAAAATAGACAAAAAAAATCTAAAAAAATTGTAAAGAGCTGAAAAAGACAGTAATAGAAAAAAATACGTTGAACAAAAGTGTCAGAACAACGAATAGTAGAATAGCGATTGCAGAGATAAGAAAGAAAATATTAAACAAACTTTAAAAAGAATGAAAGCAGAAAAATATCATCGGAAAAACACAGGAAGAAGACAAGGAGTATAAAAAATGTGGAGAAAAAAAATAATAAGTGAAAAGAGAGTCAAAGAAAAAATATAGAAACCCTAAAAAGTCAGAAAAAAAAATTAGAAATTGACAAATAAAAGCAGAAAAAGAAAAGAAAATAATAAAAATAATATAAAATAAAAGATATTAAGGAATATATTAGAATTAAGCAACGTTAGCTACACTGTTGTTGTTGTCAAAAGCATCATTTGCCATTTTTCTAACGCCTGTATAAAGTTGTCCAAAATTCATATTAATTTATGTTCGTTTTTGTACATAGTGGTCGTTCCTATACCAAGCAAAGTTGATAGAGTTTCCAAGAAAAAAAATCATTTGTTTGTTTTAAAAGTGGATGGTTTTTGAAATAAATAAAAAACAAAGAAAGAAAAAACTAAAAGACGAGGAGAAGTAAACTTCTTGAGATGATAAGTTCTTTAAACAGCTTGTTGAGCACAAACCACCCGCAGCTTTTTCTTTTGTGAGTGAAGCTAACTCAAGACAAATCAGCACGTTTTAGATATTCTACAAAAGTATTGTTGCTGACCTAAACTCAAAATCTGAAACAATTTCAATTGTGTCAAAGTTTTTTCTTATCGAAAATGCATTCGGCTACAACACTGATGATACAAACAGACGATCAATGACAATGGGCACGTTTCAGTCCAGCATCCCAATTGGGAAGAAACATAATGGATTGGGGTTGGCGATGAAGAGCGCCGCTAAAAGCGTCTCTACAAACTTGAAATTTAATTCAGGCTTTTTTCTGATGTTGCTTTTTTTCATTGTGCTTTGAAATTCTTTGCTGAAAGACGAATGGATGGGCTTATAGCGGTAAGTATCATTTATGCAAGTTTAATGGCCAAATATATTCCAATCGTGACTACAATAGGCAAAGTCCCCAACAGTAATTTGTCAACGAAACTCATAACTGCTTCTAAATTGCAATATATGCTATATTTGTCTTTTCACCTGCATGTATACGGTCTCATGTGCTTATAGACTGGCTGGCCTCACCAGATGCATGGTGATGAAAATAATGTTGCTTTTCTGATGAATGTCTTCTAACTCCAAAGATTTGTGCTTTGGTGCGTTTAGGTACGCAAAAGAATCATAGCGTCTTCTTTTGAATGTATCTCGTACAGCTAACATTCGGTAAATGATACCAACAACTGAGCTAATATTTCTAAAAATGTGTGAAATAAGAAAGCCAACATAAAAGATTAACGGTAAACAATAAATAATAAAAGACAAACGTTGAACTATTTCTCAAATTATTTTTTTTTCAAATTGCTGAAAAATATGATTGTTTTATGTCAGTCGGATTATTTTATTATCTCTTAAATAAGGCCTAATTTATAATTCGCTAAACAATAGAACAGCTATCTTCTTTGACAAATGACTTAAAAAAAAATAATTTTTTTTCTATATTTAACTTAGTTAACCCGCTAATAAAAGCTACCACTTATTTGACCGCTTTTACGTTTTTTAACAGTAATGATAGCTTGTTTAGACTCAGAGGGACTGCTGAAAAAGATTGTTTTGTGTACATTGTTGGGAGACCGCAAGAGCGTGGCGTCCTTTAGCAAAGGTCAATAAGAAACTTGAAAAACAAAAGATATTAAAAATAATAAAACAAAAAAATATTTAAAAAAAAATAAATTTGACACAAATAAGAGTACTTGAGCGAAAAAAGATGAGAAGCTTTGCTGTCTGTGCTGTTTTAATGGACCTGACTCAACATGATGTTTATTTCTACATTATAAAAAACTTTTTTACTTATTTTGGTAATTGAATTGATTTGATTGTTTATTTTGTTTGTAATAATTTATAATTTTTCTCAATTACGAAAACAAGTCTTAATTAAATTGTATTTCTTCCACGACAAGGGATTTTTTCAGTAATTTGTGATCTTTAAAAATGATAATTACAAAAAAAATGGAATGAAAACAGTAGATAAAGAACAAGAAGAAGAAAATAAGAAGAGAATTAACTGGAAAAAAAAGATTATTTCTTTTGTTGTCAAAATAAGCAGGTGTTAGTCAATAAACCACTTAGAGCTCTAAGCTGCTTTCTTAAATCTCAATTTTTTTTTGCAATTGTATAGACCTGATTGTCTTAATAACTCAAAAATTTTACAAAAAATAATTTATAAAATTATTTAATTTGTTTTGTGGGATTTCGTAAAAACAATTGATTGTGGGAATTATTTTAAATGCGATGAATTTTGTTTTAGATAAAATTTTAATTTATAGTATTAAAACAAATTATTTGAATCTTTTTTTCAGTTCATTAGCTTTAAAATGCAAATATAAATTAAATTCATTAAAATTAAATTTTATATTAATTCCCAAAAAAGAAAACGTTGGCAATATAATTTATTTGTTCAATGTGTAATAATTATTAGTGATTAATCACTGAATTGATAGCATAATTAATTAATTAGTGGAACAGAAAAAATCTGCACTAGATAGATATATTTTTAAAAACAAATTGCTTTTTTGCAAATCATTTGTTTTTTAGCAAATTTTATAAATTAACAAATTTTAGCAATAAAAGAAATAAAAAACATTTTAGATAAACAAAGTAAATTATTAGTAAATTTTAATTTTCTAATATAAATTCAATTATTTGCTATTTTAATTGAATATAAAACATAGTAATTTTGTTAGTTTAATAAACTAGTGCGGTAAGCTTTGTTTTACAGCAGAATGAATTAAGTTTTAATTTCAAAGCACAACGTTCTGCGGAGTGCTTTAATAAAACCGAGCGGTGTAAAATGACTAACGCACATACAATGTATCAATTTGTTCAACTAAGCACTCATTCTTGTCTGTTTTAAAATTTCTGAAATTTCAATAAGGAATTAGCAGTTTAGTTTGACAGCTCAAGTTAGAAACTGTGGCTCAGACCTCGATCCATGGCTAGCTACGTACCACACTACAAAATGGCGTTTTAAAAGCTGTACCAAAAATATTTAATTATTAATGATTAATTAGTTAATCGATAGCATGATTAAATAATAGGTAGAACGAAAAAAATTTGCTTTGGAATTATTTTAAAAAACAATTTTCTTTTATGCTAATTATTTGTTTTTTAGCAAAAATTTATAAATTAACAAATTTTAGAAATAAAAGAAATTAAAAACAATTTAGATAAACACATAAAAATTGTTATTTACTAAAACTAAAGTAAATTATTAGTAAATTTTAATTTTCTAATATAAATTCAATTATTTGCTATTTTAATTGAACATAAAACATAGTAATTTTGTTAGTTTAATAAACTAGTGCGGTAAGCTTTATTTTGCAGCAAAAGGTTTTAATTTTAAAGCCCAACGTTCTGCGGAATGCTTTAATAAAACCGAGCGGTGTAAAATGACTAACGCACATACAGTGTGTTAATTTGTGCTACTAGTGATTAATTAGTGAATTCATAGCATAATTAAATAATAAGTGGAAAAGAAAAAAATTGCACCGAATATATGTTTGAAAATAAATTGCTTTTTTGCTAATCATTTGTTTTTTAGCAAAATTTATAAATTAACAAAATTTAGTAATTAAAGAAATAAAAAAAAACACATAATACTCGTTATTTACTAAAATTTAAAAGTAAACTTTATAAATTTACAATTTTTTTGTGCTATAAATTTAATTATTTGCTATTTTAATTGATAATAAGCATAGTAATTCTGTTACTGCTATTTTAATTGATAATAAACATAGTAATTCTGTTACTTTAATAAACTAGTGCGGTAAGCTTTATTTTGCAGCGAAAGGTTTTAATTATAAAGCACAACGTTCTACAGAGTGCTTTAATAAAACCGAGCGGTGTAAAATGACTAACGCACATACAGTGTATTAATTTGTTCAACTAAACACTCAATTTTGTCTGTTTTAAAATTTCCAAAATTTGAATAGGGAATTAGCAGTTTAGTTTGACAGCTCAAGTGAGAAACTGTGGCTCAGATCTCGATTCATGGCTAGCTATGTACCACACCAAAAAATGGCGTCTTGAAAGTTGTACCAAAAATATTTAATTATTTGTGATTAATTAGTGAATCGATAGCATAGTTAATTAGTAAGTAGAACAGAAAAAATTTGCACTGGAATTATTTTTAAAAACAAATTGTTTTTTGCTAATCATTTGTTTTTTAGCAAAATTTATAAATTAACAAATTTTAGTAATAAAAGAAATAAAAAAAAAACGCATTAAACTCGTTATTTACTAAAATTAAAAGTAAATTTTATAAATTTACAATTTTTCTGTGCTATAAATTCAATTATTTGCTATTTTAATTGAATATAAACATGATAATTTTGTTAGTTTAATAAACTAGTGCGGTAAGCTTTATTTTGCAGCGAAAGGTTTTAATTTTAAAGCACAACGTTCTGCGGAGTGCTTTAATAAAACCGAGCGGTGTAAAATGACTAGCGCACATACAGTGTATTAATTTGTTCAACTAAGCACTTAATTTTGTCTGTTTGAAAATTTCGGAAATTTGAATAAGGAATTAACAGTTTAGTTTGACAGCTCAAGTCAGAAACTGTGGCTCAGAGCTCGATCCATGGCTAGCTACGTACCACATCACAAAATGGCGTCTTAAAAGCTGTACCAAAAATATTTAATTATTAGGGATTAATTAGTGAATCGATAGCATAATTAATTAATGAGTGAAACAGAAAAAATTTGCACTGGAATTAATTTTAAAAACAATTTGCTTTTTTGCTAATCATTTGTTTTTTAGCAAAGTTTATAAATTAACAAATTTTGGCAATAAAAAAAAACATTTTAGATAAACACATAAAACATGATATTTACTAAAATTTAAAAGAAAATTATTAGTAAATTTTAATTTTCTAATATAAATTCAATTATTTGCTATTTTAATTGAATATAAAACATAGTAATTTTGTTTAATAAACTAGTGCGGTAAGCTTTATTTTGCAGCAGAATGAATTAGGTTTAATTTTAAAGCACAACGTTCTGCGGAGTGCTTTAATAAAACCGAGCGATGTAAAATGACTAACGCACTTACAATATATTTATTTGTTCAGCCAAGGACTCAATTTTGTCGGTTTTAAAAATTTTGAAATTTGAATAGGGAACTAGCAGTTTAGTTTGACAGCTCAAGTTAGAAACTGTGACTCAGAGCTTGATCCATGGCTGGCTACGTACTACACCAAAAAAATGGCGTCTTAAAAGTTGTATTAAAAATATTTAATTAATAATAATTAATTAGTGAATCGATAGCATAATTAATTGATGAATAGAACAGAAAAAGTTTACACTGGAACTATTTTTAAAAACAAATTGCTTTTTTGCTAATCATTTCTTTTTAAATTTTCTTCTTCTTTAATTATTCATCTTTTCTTAAGCTAAATTTATAAATTAACAAATTTTGGCAATTAAAGATATAAAAAACATTTTAGATAAACGCATAAAACTCGTTATTTACTAAAATTTTAAAGTAAATTATTAGTAAATTTTATAAATTTACAATTTTTTGGGACTATAAATTTAATTATTTGCTATTTTAATTGAATATAAGCAAATAATTCTGTTAGTTTAATAAACTAGTTCGGTAAGCCTTATTTTGCAGCGAGAGGCTCTAATTTTAAAACGCAACGTTCTGCGGAGTGCCTTAACCGAGCGGTGTAAGATGACTAACGCACATACAATGTATTAATCTGTTCAACTAAAGACTCAATATCGGTTTTAAAATTTCTGAAATTTGAATAGGGAATTAGCAGTTTAGTTTGACACCACAAAATGGCGTCTTAAAAATTGTAGCAAAAATATCTAATTGTTCTTATTTTTGAAATCTGTAGGTCTTATTAAGTGCAGTAATTTATCCAGGTATAAGCAAATTGTTTTTGTGACTAAACAACACGTTTTGCAAAGGCCTCTAAAACCAAATAATTCTTATAGTATTTTCTAACGAGCCAGTGGGTTAAAGTGAGACGTCGGTTGCTGCATGCGAAAAAATCTAGATACTATAGCAGTTGACAAAGCGTGAACATGCGCTTTACAATGGTTGTGGCTAAAATAGTTATTTGTGTTTCTGGTGTGTGAAGAGAGCTATTTTGGTATAAGGATGATAAAACTATCAAGGATCCTGTTTATGTGTGCTGGGGTATCGATTCTTTCAGAAAACCACAGTTTTACTTTTGCAGAACTCAAATAAATAGAGTTCTGAAAAGTCTTGATTTTTTAAATTAAGAATTATTGAGAGTTACTAGCGTTGCCAATATAAACAAGTTTTTTTTTTACATAAATTTGTTTTTTTTACGGTTGCACAAAAAATCTTGTGAATCACACGCCTAGAAACGATTTTTGCAAAATGTTAGTTTCCGGCATTATGATTCAAATAACTATTGTTAAACAAAATAATGCAATTGTTTTAGTAAAACTGCGTTGATTGTAGCAGCAAACAATGTATAAAGATATAGTTTTACATGATTGCAGTTTTATTGGATTACATAGCAAGTTTCTATAGTTTTTAATTACAAAAAAAAAAACATTTGAATAAAATGTTGTCATTTGTTTTATTTATTTTATTTTGTTTTGAACAAGCAACACAATTACCCAATAACAAACATTGTTTGAATTTGTGTAGCTTTTTTCCTCTTCATTTTTGTACATTTCCCCACGAGCTAAACAAATCTATAAGCGTTGATTACTCGTTATGAACATTCGAATCAATAGAAGTAATTAGCTCGAGGAAAGAAAGCGTTATTGAGTGATCCTTTTGTAATTTCCCGGTGGTGGAAACAGTGTTGGCGCAAACTGTATTACAAAAGAAAATAAACAATTTTCCGAAAGGAAAATTGATGAAGCTCGTTACTGCTTGCTCGCCTGCTCGACAGTCTGCGGTATGCTGATATTGAAAATTCCCTCTTCAGGTTAGAGCTTTCACACATTGTGATAACTGTTTGCCTTGGATTTTGCCTATCGGCGCTTGCTTTTAATGTTTTTGTTATTATTCTATCATTTTAAGTAAAGCGTTGTAAAGCATACGAAAAGCGACGTACTAGAAACATTCCTAAGCGATAAGTTTAAAATGAAAAATGCGCCAAAACGTGTCAAAACGGAAAAGTTGGTGGTTGTAGATGGGTAATCGGATTCTGAAGACTATGTGGAAACATAGGGACGAAGATAATACAGCCACAGCCATCTCTGCTTTACAAACCGTGAACATCAACTTGGCAACACCGTTAGCGGGTCTATTATGACAGCTGAGACCATAGTAGAAGTAGATAAGTATCGCTTTCAGATCACATTAACTAATCGTTAACTTACCAAAGTCACTGTACAAGTTTTTTAATGAGAAAATTGTATAAACACACTTTAAACTTGAACTAGTGAATGCCAATAGACCCACTGGCAGCGCTGCCATATTTCGCTTATTAAGTAGTCGACGGCTGTGACACAGCTTATAGCAAGATGGACGTCTTTCAATTTTTAAATCCTTCTACGTACTGCACAGCTACTTTGAAGGTTACACCTAATTGATAAACAAATTACTGAAATTTAATTAATTATTTACAAAAATTTATATGAAAAACTTCGAAAACACAATTGGTTTGTATTGTAACAAATGAGGATTAAAATACTAGATTTCAGAAGGGATCATTTGCTACCAAGCACTCTATATACTGGACAGTAGTGGACAACTATAGTTGTTTCATCTACTCGTTCTCAAATTTGAACTTTCATGCTATATAGTACCCTCTCAACCGAGTTTGTGCACTTCTTGCATTGTCTCTCAAATTTTTATCAAAATCTAAACTCCTGTGCTAATGTTTTTGCAAAAATTAGTTACTAGGTATTTATCTATTACCTAGTAAGCAACAGATACTAGATAATAGGTAGTCGAAAAGAACAAAGAAGGATACTAGGTTCTAGTAGTCCAGAAGAACAAAGAAAGAACGAAACAGAAAAATATTAAATAAAAATGAGAAAAAAACAAGAAGAAAAAAAATATAAAATAATCTAAGAAGAAAACAAAACAATAATATCTACTGCTTTTTGTGTTTTTTGCGCAAATATTAAAGTGCAGAGGTCGCAAAATCAGTTGAAAGTAGCTTGAATAAGAAATAATTGTAAAGAAACAGTAAAATTAAAATGCATGTAAAAAACTGCTAAAACAATTAAAACAAAAAATATTATTATTAAATAAAATAAAACTAGAAACAAAAATCTTAAAGATATTCTAAACATTTTAAAAAAATGTTAGAAAAAAACAGTTGACAAAAAAGATTTAAAAAAACTGGCAGTTATAAAAAACAGTTAAATTCGAAAATAAAAATGTAAACGCTGGCAAATGCGAATATTATAAATGCAAATGTCATAAGAAATAACGCAGAAAAACAATATATAAGAAAGGAAATAAAAAGATGATATAAAATGTAAACACTTAAAAGAAGTCAAATAAATAATAGTGAAAAGTGAATAACAAAAAATTGAAAAAATACCAAAAAGAAATACAACTCACTGGAAAAATAATTGATACGTACGTCATAATAAAAGAAAAAAAAAATGTAAATAAAGACAGGAAAAAATGGAAAAAAATGTGCTTGTTATTAAAATTAAATAAAAAGCAGGTATTACTGAATAATAAAAAAAAATAAAAAAAAAATTTTGGATTACGTTAAAGGTGCTGAAATAAAGCCTAGTCTTAAGGACAAATAAAAAACAAATTACGCTATAGTAATCAAAAAAATGTAAGACACATAATTGGTTTTAAGCTAAAACAAAAAACTGACTTGATTTATATGCTCATAAAACAAAGAAAAATTCATAAAAAACAACAATGTTAATAAATGAGCAAAATGACCAAATAGACAAAAAAATATATCAATTTGAAATGCTACATTTTTACAATTTCTTTTAGCTATTGAACTTTTTTTCTTACGGTTTGTGTGTTTTATAGATAAATACCGGAGAATAAAGCAAAAATTGTTTTAAAAAAAAGTAAATTTAATAAAAAAACAGTAAAGTTATATAAATGTTGAAACAAAATGTTAAGCAAAAGTTGAAAAGAAAACTTAGACAATAGAAAAATAAATAATAAAATATCAAATAATAAATAGAACAAAATTAGGATGAACTAAGCCTTTTATAATATAGGTTTTAGAGTGTTTTCTGTGTTATTAATTAAACCATTAAAAACTCGTATTTTTGTCTCCATTTAAACTATCTTTCAATTTTCTTTTCTGAATATAAGTATTAAGCGATAATAAGCATTTTATTTACATTAAAAAGATAATTGATTACAATTTAATTTGAATTGATAACAAAATATTTATTAATTTTATTTATTTTTAAAAAAACTGTTTTATTTTATTTATTTTAATAAAGAATTTTAAATTTATAAAATTTACAAAAATGGATAATTTAAAATTTTAAAAAAAAAATTTATTTTTGTACCTTGTGGATCAGGGTTAATTAAAATAGAATTAAAAATTTAATTTTCTAGAATTTAGAATCATTTATATTTGGGAAAATTAAATTTTTAATTTTAAAAAGCACTTACAAAATATATAAAAAACCTTTATAAAAACGTTTAAATAAAAAAATTAAATTAATACTATGTACATGAAAAATCGGTAGACGTTGCCAAATGCTGACAGTTATGAAGAAAAATAATAATTCTAAAAATAATGCGGTAGAGAAAACAGTAAATAAGAGAAAAGAGAGAAAAAGATATCAAAAAAAGTAAAAAATATCTAATGATGAATGATTATTAAAAAAATGTTTTTAGAAAGCTTTAGAAACAAAGCAGTTGAAAACAGATAAGAAAATAAATAAAAAATGTTAAATAATAAATTAAACAAAATTAGAAAAAAAAACAAACGAAAATATATTAGAAAAAAGTGGTAATAGGAACAAAATTGTAAGCGCTACTAAATCTAAATATTATAATAGATAAACAGACTAACACGCTACAGAAAAGATTGAACATAAAGGATAACAAAATTAAACAATTTTTTTTATTGTTATTAAAGTTTAAGAAAACATACGTTATAAATATTAAATAAAAATAAAAAAAAAGAAATAAAAACTATAGAATAATGAAATCGTGAGAAAACAAGGTTTGCTTACTCAACAGTTAACTGAACAACGTAAAAAAATATGGAATATTTTAAGGTTAAACACAATATATTAACGAGTAATATGTTGATAATAAAAGAATAATGACAACAAAATTGTTAAAACCACAACAAAATGAACCACGCTTGTCCAATGTCAGTTTGCGCAATTTTAATCCCAACAACTATAAATATATTAGTTAATAAGTGATAGGTTATAAAGAAGAACAACGAAGAAACAAGTAAAGAAACTAAAACGGAGAAACATTTGAAAAAACAGCAAAAGAACCAAATAATTGAAAAAAATTAGCAAAAACTATATTTCACAATTATTTTCAGCTATTTTATAGAAAAAAACGTGAAGAATAGAGTAAAAACCGTTCATAAAGAAAATATCAAAATAAAACAATGGCGAAAACAAAATTTCAAAAAAATGTTACAAACAAATCAGTGGAAAAAAAGATCAAAAATTAAATACAAAATAAAACAAAAAATTAAAAAAAAAAATCAAAAAAAAATTAAGCAGCTATATGGAACTACTAAAAGACGATTGAATAAAAAAGTTTAAAACAAAAAATCAAAATAATTTGATATTATAGAAAAAAGTGGGAAGCACTACCAAATGCGAATAACAACATAAAAAAAAGTCTTAAAAAATAGTATAAAAATATGTAGAGATAAAAGATTAAAAAAAAATTATTGGAAGATTAAAACAAACAGAAAAAAAATGTTATTGTTATTAGAATTAATAAAAAAGCATAGATTATAAATATTATACAAAAATAGAAAAGTAAACAAAATGTAATAGATAGAATAATACAAAAATAAAAAAACAGTGATAGCTTTTGCAACAGCAAAATAAACACAAAATACACTAATAACAATGCTACTTTTTTTCAATATTTTGTTCTATTAACTATCAATATTATAACTATTAGATTTTGCCTACTGTTTTGTGCTTTTTAAAAAAAGCTCGACAAAGAAAACAATTATGTGTAAGAAAAAACAGTGAATATTAAGCTAAAAAAGTAAATATAAATGAAAAAGCTTGTGAAATATACGAACAAAGTAAATAAGAAATCAGAAAGTCAATTAAAGGGATTTCTTAAAAAATCATTAAATGAATAATAAATAGAATATAAAAAAAGCAAATCAACAATTATTGTTGTAGCAATATAAGATGTAGACGTCGAAAAATAATAGCAACAATAGATAAAAAAATAAACTAAGAGAAAAGAAGGCGATGGATAGTGACAAAAAAGTTTGAAAGTGAAGGAGAAAACCACTTTTTCAACCTTATGGCAAAGCATATTTTTTTTTAGCCAAATATTACTAAAGTATTTTAAATGCACGTAACAAGCTCTTTTGTCAATGGCTTTTTTTTTTTTTTTGAAATTGATTTTGTTTTGTTTATTATATAACCCGGCGCCTCCGCCATTTGTTAATGTATTTGTCGCACAAAAATCTAAAACAATAAAAATAGATAGTATAATAAAACAAAAAGTAGCTAATCAGTAACGGAAAAACTTAAATGATAGTAGATATTTAATGTAAAAAAAAATAAAAGAATAATCAATAAAATAAAAAATAGCTATATTATTTAGCCCGGCGCCTCCGCCATTTGTTAATGTGTTGGTTGCACAAATCTTAATCATCAAAATTTAAGTAGCTTATCAATAACAAAAGAACATCATTGATAACAGATTATTAAAATTATTAATACAACATAAAATAATATCTTTTGTAATTACAAATGATGAAATTCTGTTTATGTCTCCTCTGATGATTTATGAATCTTGAACATATATCCCAACAACAAATTTCAATTTGGTACACCACAATGTACTATAGACAATAATCCACCTAAACGTCAACTCCAAACAAGTTTTAATTAATAAAAGTTAGATCCGACGAAACGTCAAATCAAGAAGTATTAAATTTGGCGGGAAGTCAACACATTTTAGTTAATTAAAGACTGGAGAGGTGAACAATAAGCTGATGACGTTAATTAGCACAAAGATGACGTAAATACGTAATGCAAGAAGCTTTTCTTAGTGCCTTAAGTTTATGCAGCTGGAGTGTGGGAAAAACAAGAAAGAAGAAAAAGAATTTTTTTTTTTGAAGTGCCGAAACGGAAACAGGAAATTCGGATTGAAACGACTGGTGAATTGAAAACAACGGTCTTGGAAGTGTCGTTGAAAGCAATCTTTTCGAGAGACAGGCTTGACAACAGAAAATGTGGAAGTCTGATTTCGTTTCATCTGTATTAAAACGCGATTTTTTGACGAAAAAAATGAATTGTTTGACAATTTATTGCTTTTTATCGATAATAGTCAAAAATATCTACATTGAAACACACATTTATATTGAACATTTTACCTACATACCCGTAAATGTTGTTAAAAAAATTAAAAAAATTGACTAAACTAATTAATAATAAGAGATTTTAATGCAAGAAAGAAAGAAAAAAGTACAAGTGATATAAGAAAACTTGACATTCACTTATCCATATGCGTCTGTTTATAAACTTTTTCTTTTATTTATTCAAATGAGAATACAATGACAAGAAAGATAATTCAAAATTGTATAAATAGGAATAGAAATAAACGTAAAAAATAAAAAAAACATAATTAAACCTTACAAAAATAAATAATAGAGTTTTGTACTGTATGACACATAATATTAATTATAAATAAAAATAGAGTCTAATGCAAAAACATTAAAAAAAAAATGAACGAATGTTAAATAGCGTAACAAATAATAATAACAAAAAAAAACAGACACAAAAATATAATAGAGTATAAAACATGAGAAAAGCAGTTGATAAAAAAAGATTTTAATGCCAGAATGAGTGAAAATAGACTGATTGATTTGTGTCAACTTTATAGATAATTAATTTAATAATATTTTGAATACTTTTACTTAAAAATTTTTTTATTACGAATTTTTTTTGAAAAAAAATGTATTTTTTTGAAAATATATTTTCTTTCTGCTTTCTATTTTGCAAGTTGTTCAGTGCTAGCTAACTCGTGTCTCGATTATCAAGAATCTCCATTGGCTTGGCGCTCAAAATTGCGGAATTGCTGTTGTGCAGATTTCTAAAGCTTTACGGCTGACTAGAAGAAATATTGATTCTATTTGCTTGCATTACCGAAGCAAGTGTATACCAAACATTGGACTTTATTGAACTTATTCGGGCTTGAATCCTGTATTGAACGGTACATGAAGTGATTTAGATCGACCCAAACTTTGAATGCTGAAAGCAAAGAGCTGAGCTTTTCACACACACACACACACACAAGATCGAAATATGCCTGTGAAGCGACAAGTTTAACTTAATAGCAATCTATGTTGGAATTTGTTCAAGAGTGATGTTTATTTCACAGACCGTGAATGGGGCCCTTTGATCTATTTCGAGTTTTATAAAGTGTAAAATTGGTGGATGCGCCGAGCAAAAATTTTTCCTAAAAAGATTTTTAAACTCAAGAAGCAAATGTCGCACTCTAATTTCAATAAAAAACCGTCTACATAAAAAAATGAAACAAACTGCAACTTTTTTCGGCTTTGAAGTAGGTTGTCAAATTCAAGAAAGAGTATTTTAGTCATTTGAATTTTAAATCGTTTTTAAACCATTCAAAATTAGTTTTAAATAAAATATACAATTTTTCCTGCGGCCTGCCCTGTCCGAAAAATCGTCAATCATCTACCACTTTATAGATGTTATCACGTAGAGCCTGCTTGCATTTGTTTCCATGCACTCTTTCTTGAAAGTTAATAGAGTATAGTTCAAGTTTTATAAAGTGTAAAATTGGTGGATGCGCCGGGCAAAATTTTTTCCTAAAAAAGATTTTTAATTTCAAGAAACAAATGTTGCAGACTAATTTTAATAAAAAATTGTCTACATAAAAAAATATAATGCATTATAACTTTTTACGGCCTTAAATTAGGCCGTGAATAGAACCTTTTGATCTAGTTCAAGTTTTAAAAAGTGTAAAATTGGTGGATGCGCCGGGCAAATTTTTTCTCTGAAAAAAATTGCTAAACTCAAGACGCAACTCTAATTACTGAATCAAATGTTAAATAAAAGTTACTTTTTTAAGCTAAACTTTGATTTAATTTTTAACCAAAGTTAACTGAGTAAGGTCAAAAATTTGTTTTTAAAAGTAAACAATTTAATTTGTTTCTGATGTCTCATTGTGCTAATTCAAATGTTAAATAAAAGTTATTTTTTTAAGCGAAATTTAAATTTATTTTCTAATCAAGGTTTACTAATTAAGCTAAAAAACTAGTTTTTAAAACTAAATAATTTAATTTGTTTCTCTAAATTATTTGCATAGAGTAGTTATTTTGTACACTGATGCGGATTAAACTGATAACTCTTAAACATTTAACCGTATTCAAGGTAATACTAATAATCTCTATATGTATTAAATTAAATGTTAACTAAAGTTATTTTTTTAAGCTAAATTTTGATTTAATTTTTTATCAAAGATGACTAACTAAGGTCAAAAATTAGTTTTTAAATCTAAATAAATAACTTGTTTCTGATCTCTAATTGTGCTAATTTAAATGTTAAATAAAAGTTACTTTTTTAAACTAAACTTTGATTTAATTTTTAACCAAAGTTAACTAAGTAAGGTCAAAAATTGGTGCATGCGCCGGGCAACACTTTTACTCTGAAAAAGATTTTTAAACTCAAGACGCAAATCTAATTACAAAACTAATTGTACTAAATCAAATGTTAAATAAAAGTTACTTTTTTAAGCTAAACTTCGATTTAATTTTTAACCAAAATCAACAAAGTAAGGTCAAAAATTACTTTTTAAAAGTAAACAATTTAATTTGTTTCTGATGTCTAATTGGATTAAATCAAATGTTAAATAAAAGTTAATTTTTAAGCGAAATTTAAATTTATTTTAATCAAGATTTACTAATCAAGCTAAAAAATTAGTTTTTAAAACTAAATAATTTAATTTGCTTGTCTAAATTATTTGCATAGACTGGTTATTTTGTACACTGATGCGAATTAAACTGACAACTATTAAACATTTAACCGTATTTAATATAATACTAATAATCTCTAATTATACTAAATCAAATGTTAATTAAAGTTATTTTTCAAGCAAAATTTTTGTTTCAATTTTTAATCAAAGGTGACTAACTAAAGTCAAAAATTAGTTTTTAAAATTAAATAATTTAATTTGTTTCTGATCTCTAACTGTGCTAATTCAAATGTTAAATAAAAGTTACTTTTTTAATCTATACTTTGATTTAATTTTTAACCAAAGTTAACTAAGTAAGGTCAAAAATTCTTTTTAAAAGTAAACAATTTAATTTGTTTCTGATGTCTCATTGTGCTAATTCAAATGTTAAATAAAAGTTATTTTTTTAAGCGAAATTTAAATTTATTTTCTAATCAAGGTTTACTAATTAAGCTAAAAAACTAGTTTTTAAAACTAAATAATTTAATTTGTTTCTCTAAATTATTTGCATAGAGTGGTTATTTTGTACACTGATGCGAATTAAACTGACAACTATTAAACATTTAACCGTATTCAAGGTAATACTAATAATCTCTAATTGTATTAAATTAACTGTTAACTAAAGTTATTTTTTAAGCTAAATTTTGATTCAATTTTTAATCAAAGATGACTAACTAAGGTCAAAAATTAATTTTTAAAATTAAATAATTTAATTTGTTTCTGATCTCTAATTGTGCTAATTCAAATGTTAAATGAGAGTTACTTTTTTAATCTAAACTTTAATTTAATTTTTAACCAAAGTTAACTAAGTAAGGTCAAAAATTGGTGCATGCACCAGGCAACACTTTTACTCTGAAACAAATTTTTAAACTCAAGACGCAAATCTAATTACTAAACTAATTGTACTAAATCAAATGTTAAATAAAAGTTACTTTTTTAATCTAAACTTTGATTTAATTTTTAACCAAAGTTAACTAAGTAAGGTCAAAAATTTGTTTTTAAAAGTAAACAATGTAATTTGTTTCTGATGTCTAATTAGGTTAAATAAAATGGTTAATAAAAGTTATTTTTTTAAGCGAAATTTAAATTTATTTTTTAATCATGGTTTACTATTTAAGCTAAAAAATTAGTTTTTATAATTAAATAATTTAATTTGTTTCTCTAAATTATTTGCATAGAGTGGTTATTTTGTACACTGATGCGGATTAAACTGATAACTATTAAACATTTAACCGTATTTAAGATAATACTAATAATCTCTAATTGTATTAAAACAAATGTTAACTAAAGTTATTTTTTTAAGCTAAATTTTGATTCAATTTTTAATTAAAGGTGACTAACTAAAGTCAAAAATTAGTGTTTAAAACTAAATAATTTAATTTGTTTCTGATCTTTCACTGTGCTAATTCAAATGTTGAATAAAAGTTACTTTTTTAATCTAAATTTTGATTTAATTTTCAACCAAAGTTAACTAAGTAAGGTCAATAATTCGTTTTTAAAAGTAAACAATTTAATTTGTTTCTGATGTCTAATTGGGTTAAATCAAATGGTTGATAAAAGTTATTTTTTTAAGCAAAATTTATATTTATTTTTTAATCAAGATTTACTAATTAAGCTAAAAAATTAGTTTTTAAAACTAAATAATTTAATTTGTTTTTCTCAATTATTTGCATAGAGTGGTTATTTTGTACACTGATGCGAATTAAACTGACAACTATTAAACATTTAACCGTATTCAAGATAATACTAATAGTCTCTAATTGTATTAAATCAAATGTTAACTAAAGTTATTTTTTAAGCTAACTTTTGATTCAATTTTTAATCAAAGATGACTAACTAAAAATTAGTTTTTAAAATTAAATAATTTAATTTGTTTCTGATCTCTAATTGTGCTAATTCAAATCTTAAATAAAAGTTACTTTTTTAATATAAACTTTGATTTAATTTGTAATCAAAGTTAACTAAGTAAGGTCAAAAATTGGTGCATGCGCCGGGCAACACTTTTACTCTGAAAAAGATTTTTAAACTCAAGAGTCAAGACGCAAATCTAATTACTAAACTAATTGTACTGAATCAAATGTTAAATAAAAGTTACTTTTTTAAGCTAAACTGATTTAATTTTTAACCAAAGTCAACTAAGTTCAAAAATTAGTTTTTAAAACTAAATAATTTAATTTGTTTCTGATCTCTAACTGTGCTAATTCAAATGTTAAATAGAAGTTAGTTTTTTAATCAAAACTTTGATTTAATTTTTAACCAAAGTTAACTAAGTAAGGTCAAAAATTGGTGCATGCGCTGGGCAACACTTTTACTCGGAAAAAGATTTTTAAACTCAAGACGCAAATCTAATTACTAAACTAATTGTACTAAAACAAATGTTAAATAAAAGTTTTTTTTTAATCTAAACTTTGATTTAATTTTTAATCATTGTCAACTAAATAAGGTCAAAAATTCGTTTTTAAAAGTAAACAATTTAATTTGTTTCTGATGTCTAATTGGGTTAAATTCAATGGTAAATAAAAGTTATTTTTATAAGCGAAATTTAAATTTATTTTTAATCAAAGTTTACTAATTCACCTGAAAAATTAGTTTTTAAAACTAAATAATTTAATTTATTAAACATTTAACCGTATTCAAGATAATACTAATAATCTCTAATTGTATTAAATCAAATGTTAACTGAAGTTTTTTTTAAGCTAAATTTTGATTCAATTTTTAATCAAAGATGACTAACTAAGGTCAAAAATTAGTTTTTAAAATTAAATAATTTAATTTGCTTCTGATCTCTAATTGTGCTAATTCAAATGTTAAATGAAAGTTACTTTTTTAATCTAAACTTTGATTTAATTTTTAACCAAAGTTAACTGAGTAAGGTCAAAAATTGGTGCATGCGTCAGGCAACACTTTTACTCTGAAACAAATTTTTAAACTCAAAACGCAAATCTAATTACTAAAGTAATTGTACTAAATCAAATGTTAAATAAAAGTTACTTATTTAATCTAAACTTTGATTTAATTTTTAACCAAAGTCAACTAAGTAAGGTCAATAATTCGTTTTTAAAAGTAAACAATTTAATTTGTTTCTGATGTCTAATTGTGTTAAATCAAATGGTTAATAAAAGTTATTTTTTTAAGCGAAATTTAAGTTTATTTTTTAATCAAGGTTTACTAATTAAACTAAAAAAATAGTTTTTAAAACTAAATAATTTATTGTGTTTCTCTAAATTATTTGCATAGAGTGGTTATTTTGTACACTGATGCGGATGAAACTGATAACTATTAAACATTTAACCGTATTTAAGATAATACTAATAATCTCTAATTGTATTAAATCAAATGTTAACTGAAGTTGTTTTTTTAAGCTAAATTTTGATTCAATTTTTAATCAAAGTTAACTGACCAAGGTCAAAAATTAGTTTCTAAAACTAAATAATTTAATTTGTTCCTGATCTCTAATTGTGCTAATTCAAATGTTAAATGAAAGTTACTTTTTTAATCTAAACTTTGATTTAATTTTTAACCAAAGTTAACTAAGTAAGGTCAAAAATTGGTGCATGCACCAGGCAACACTTTTACTCTGAAACAAATTTTTAAACTCAAGACGCAAATCTAATTACTAAACTAATTGTACTAAATCAAATGTTAAATAAAAGTTACTTTTTTAATCTAAACTTTGATTTAATTTTTAACCAAAATTAACTAAGTAAGTTAAAAAATTTTGTTTTAAGAGTAAACAATTTAATTTATTACTGATGTCTAATTGGATTTTAATCAAATGTTAAATAAAAGTTATTTTTTTAAGCAAAATTTAAATTTATTTTTTAATCAAGGTTTACTAATTCAGCTAAAAAATTAGTTTTTAAAACTAAATAATTTAATTTGTTTCTCTAAATTATTGGCATAGAGTGCTTATTTTGTACACTGATGCAAATTAAACTGACAACTATTAAACATTTAACCGTATTCAAGATAATACTAATAATCTCTAATTGTATTAAATCAAATGTTAACTGAAGTTATTTTTTTAAGATAAATTTTGATTCAATTTTTAATCAAAGATAACTAACTAAGGTCAAAATTATTATATATATAATTATTATATATTATATTTATAAAATTAGTATCATTAATTTTTAAAATTAAATAATTTAATTTGTTTCTGATCTCTAATTGTGCTAATTCGAATGATAAATTAAAGTTATTTTTTAAGCTAACTTTTGACTTAATTTTCAATCAAAGTTAACTAACTAAGGTCAAAAATTAGTTTTTAAAACTTAATAATTTAATTCGTTTCTGAAATTAGTTGCATACGTTGATTGTTTTGAACACCGAAGCGGAGTCGCACACTATTTTTAATAAAAAATTCTTTACAAAATAAAATGTAATACATTTTATCTTCTTCCGGTCTTTTTGCAAATCTCAAAAGGTAAAAAATCAGAATAAACACTAAACTAGATAATCTACAAAATAACAGTTATTTTTTTTTCATAAATGCTACATAAAAAGTTGATTTATTCGATCTTTTAACAGAATCTAGTAAAACGCTATGAGTTTGTTTTATTTTTTTTATTTTATCTATTGTTATTATAAATATTCTAACGCATAAAGTAATATTATAATTGTAAAGATTTTTTCAATTAGCTTCAATACTGAAATGGTATTTAGAAAACTAAGGAAAACATTTAGAAATTAATTGTTCAACAATAATGCTTTTTTCTTAAAAAAAATTTACTAGAAATATATTAATCTGAAAAAATAATTATAGCGAAATTACAGCAGAGGCGCAAGAAATGTTTTAATCTATTATAGTATTAATCTATTTATAGCTTATAGCTATAACTTTTTTCAAATGATTTATTTTTCTAAAATCTTGCTCAAATTGTATTTTAGTTGATAACAATAAATTTATTTTTTTGTTGAATAATCCAATAACTAAATACGCAACAAGTAGAGGCAGTAAAAAAAGCTTTAAAAAAAACAATCATAAAGTTAAAAAAGAGAATGCTAAAAAATAGAACAAACAGAAAAACCTGTAATAAAAACGCAGAAAACACAACACAAAATAATAAAAAAATTTTATTGTATTGAAACTTGTCATGAACAAAAAAGCGATTTTTATGATTTTAAAATTTTTTTTTAATTTTTGTTGCTTTGTATTTACCAAGCCTTTGTTATTTTTCCTATTGTTTTTTTATGTTGAAACCACGTTGCTTCTGCGGTTTATCTACAAAAATACTATCTTTAGCCACCGGGTTATAATTTTTTTACTTATTCTATGTTGCTGTAGCAATTTTAATAATAGTTAAATATTTATAATAAATGTGTCAAGAGAGTTAACTATATTTGTGTTAGCCTTTCTTCTTCATATTTGTGTATTGCTATAAATCTATTCATAATTGTAGCTTAAAAATGTTTCAAATTATTTAATTATAGGCTTTTCTTATTTAATTAGTTGTTGCAGTAAACTAAAAAGTTGTTAAATTATTAGCTAATGTCAAATAATGGCGAGGGCGCCGGGATAATTACAATTTAACTATAGTGCTTTATGTAACTCTTGAATAATTCTAATAAGAATTTGAAACACAGCAAAAAAAAATCAAAATAAACAAAAGAATTGTTTGAAATAAAACAGTGATTAATATAAAAAAATATGTAACAAAAAATAAATAAATATAGAATAAGGAAGAACAAAACATCAAAATAAAGACAAAAATGAAAAAGAAATATGCAAAATTTTGTATGAAGGAATGAAAGACATTAAAACAAGTATAAAATGTTTTTGAACATAATCAAAAATAAAATGTAATTAAAAATATTTTTTTTAGAAACCTTTGAACTATTTTTATTTTCTTGTTGTCTATTTATTATGCTTTTTTACTAGTGTTTTTTATTTTATAAAGATATTACAGAAAAGTTTACAACAAAGATATTGCACCGCGACTTTTATGATCTATTGAGCTTCCCTCAGTTACAAATCTCATCATTTTTGAAAAAAGAAATCTCTTGTCTGCGTAGGAAATAAACGGTTGCGCATACGTTTTATCTACAAAAGTACTATCTTTAGCCACCAAGTCATTATTGTTTTAGGTATTTTATGTTGCTGTAGTATTTTATATATTAGTTCAAAATCTATAGTGAATGCGCCAAAATAGTTCTAATCTTATTCTAGCTGTTAATAGCTATCATAAATCTAGTCATAACTATTGCATATAATTTTTTTATTTAATTTAAATAAAGAGTTTTATATTAAATACGGCTTTTTTATTTAATTAATCGTTGCTGTAAATTCCAATTTTGATTAATTATTAACTGAAATGAAATAGTGGCGGAGACGCTGGAATAACTCTATTATAACTCTAATGTTTCTTAGAATTATTAGATAATTTTACTGTTGAATAAAAAAAAAATACAGCAAAACAAAGAATAATATTGAACAAAAAAATTGTTTAGAAAAAAACAGAGTTTAATAAGAAAAATATTGTAATGAATATAGCAACTATAGAGTTAAAAGGAGCAAAGTAAGATGAAAAAACATCAAAATAAATACAAAAATTAATAATAAAAAACATAAAAAATCGTATGCAAAGGAATGAAAAAACACAAAAACAAATATAATATGATGCTTTTACACTTATCAAAGTATGAAATGTAAACAGAAAAAACTGTTTTAAAAAGTTTTAAATTTTTTTATTTTTTTGCTTGTTTTTGTAAGAAAGCTGTAATCTCACAATAGTTATAATGTATTGCTATTATAAATCTATTCATAGTTATGAAATATAATTTTTTAATTAATTCAATTGAAGACTTTTTTATTTAATTAGTTGTTGCAGAAAATTAAAGTTTTATTTCAACTTGCCCCATAAGAGAAATAATGGCGGAGGCGCTAGAAAAACTCTATTTTAACTATGGTGCTGCTTAGAACTTTAAATAATTTTACTGTTGAATAAAAAAAATGCAGCAAATATAAATAAACAAAAAAATTTTTAATAAAAAAAATTGTAAAGAATAAAACAGCTATAGAATAAAAAAAAACAAAGCAAAAAAAAAACATTAAAATAAATAAAAAAACTAAAAAGAGCAATTATAGAAAACATTATGCGAAAGAGTGAAAGAACACAAAATATAAAATAAAATGATGTTTTTACACTTATCATACTATGAAATGTAAATTAAAAAAACTATTTTAAACAATTTTCAATTTTTTATTAAAAAAAATTGTTGTTGTAGTAGATTACAGTTTTGTGTAATTAACAACTGAACTGAACTAATGGCGGCAACGCTGGTATAATTATAACTCAACTATAGCGCTTCTTGGAACTATTAAACAATAATTTTCATATTGATTAACAAAATTCAGCTAATCAAAGAATAAAAATAATTAAAAAATTGTTAAAAAAACAGTGTCATATAAAAAAAATTGTAATAAATAAAACATCTATAGACTAAGGAAAAACAAAGCAAGAAAAATAAACTTTAAAATAAAGAAAAACTGATTAAAAACAAAAACAAATATCAGATTTTGTTTTAAAGCTTATCCAAGATAAAATATAAACAAAAAAAACTATTCTAAAAATTTTTTAATTTTTTTGATATTTTGCTTGTTTTTGTAATCTTACCATAGTTGCTTGTCTATTGCTGTTTAAATCTATTTGAAGCAGCTATCTACAATATTGTTGCACTAAATTAAAAATTTTCTTTAATTTAAAATTAATTTAACTTAATTTAGTTGAATTTCATCTGTCAAGATTTATATAATAATATATAAAAAGTAAAATTACTATTTAAATTTCTAAAATGAACATAAAAAAAGTTTGATACAGCGCCGCTTTGTTTTCTTTTTTGACTTTAGAATTTGTTGTATAGAAGTACAGTTTTTTTTTATAATTATAATTTTAAACTTGATTAAACTATACAAATACAATTAAAGATAACAAGCGGTCATACATTATTTAGATCTATTCTTGCTATGTAATTTAACTTGACAGATTTTTATTGTCTTTGATAGTATGATTACTGACAAATGTTAAGCAAACGTCAAAGCTTGACAATAATATCGTACGTTTCTGCGTATGAACTAATCAAAAAATGAAAATAGTTTCAAAATTCCATAGCAAGACTTGATCTAAATAATTTATAAACGCACTGTATTTATAAGAATGTAATGTTTTTATAAAAAAATACTTTTACAAATGTTTTAATTGTAAAATTTTCAAATAATTATTTTTAGTTACTGAATTAATTCAGATTTTGTAGTAATTTATTATGGAAAAATAATATTTGAAGTGTCGAGACAGTTGTAATCAAGCTATAAAAAATTTGATTGCTTTCGCTATTGCTTTTTTATAAATTTTTTTAATCTATACATTAATTTAAATTTTAGAATAGTTTTAATTATTTTGAGTTGCTGTGGTAATTTAAATTTTAGTTTATTATTTATAGTAAAATAATGGTGAAAGCGTTAGCCCAGTTGCAATCTAACTTTAGTTGTGTAAACTATTCATACTTACAGCTTATATTATTTCAAATGATATAACTAACATTATTTCAATTAGTTGTTGCATAAATTAAGCTTTTGTTTAATTAATAACTAATTTAAACTAATGGCAAAAGCGCCAAAATAAATGTTAATTAACTGTAGTGCTTATTATTATTAACTGTAAATCCTCCTTATTATGTTAAATGTATAAAAAAATTGTAATAAATAAAAGTACTACAAGCAACAACAACAAAATAAAACAGCTATAGAAAGAGAAAAAAAGCAAAATTAAAGTAATAAAACGTCTAAGGGAGCAAAAATTTTAATGAAAATAAAAATGTATGATATAGCCTATCAAAGAATAGAATATAAATTTTTAAAATTTTTGGTTTTTCTGTTTATTTATTTTGTTACGCTTTTATTATTTTTATTTTGCTATAAAAATACTGCATAAAAAAGTAGATTGTTGCTTAGGTTTGCCAAACGTTTTAATCTCTCAGCAGAATCCAGTACAGCGCCGTTTCTTTTAAATTATTTCTTTTAACTTTAATCTATTTTGATATAAAAATTTAAAAA
The DNA here is from genome assembly GCA_947359425.1 of Lagria hirta. NCBI lineage: Eukaryota > Metazoa > Arthropoda > Insecta > Coleoptera > Tenebrionidae > Lagria > Lagria hirta. The sequence continues at coordinate 7,880,970 of OX375803.1, read as the reverse complement.
GCAAAAATTTTAATTGTAGAATTGTTAAATTCTAGTTTTAATAATTTTAGTATAGTAATGGTGGAGGCGCCGGGATAATTGTAATCAATAATTTTTGTAAAAACTAGTTTTTTGCTAATTATTTTTTATTTTTCAACTTATATCTTTTTTCGCTTTACTTTTGTGACTACAAACAATGTGTTTTGTGATTTTTACAGAAAACGCTTAATAAGTTAGCTGAAAATTATTGTATCTGTTAGATTTCTGAGTCAGTGGATTGGTGACAGAGGAGCTGCTGAATGGCCAGCCAGATCACCTCATTTAAATTCATTTTTTTTAAGGGCTACTTAAAAAATGTTTGTTTTGTGAACTCAGCCCACATCAATGACCGAATTTTGTCAAAAAATTGTCGATGAGTGTCGGTAATCAGATGTTTTTCCCACAAAGCTGACGTGCATAAAAATAATTTTGATAACCGTTTAAATTTTTCATTAATTTTCTTCTCCTAGCTTAAAAAAATGTCGATATAGTAGTAATTCCTCCCGAGGTTCAATTAAGAGCTTACAAGCTTTTGGCTTAGATGAGTCAATATCTGGAAGGAAACGTGTCTGAGGATGATGGTCTTTGCTTACAAACAACGCCGTATCCAGGATAAGCTCCAGGATTGGCGTCCGATAGATTTATAGTCCTGGAGGATTCGCTCACTTGTGTATATGTGTACAATATACAGAGCTCATTCGTTTTTCAAATACTTATTAAAGTTTATAAAATATGCAAAGTGCTGGTCTATGTATATTGTGCGCATTTGCATTGGAGAACAAGGGATGATAAATCAGACCGGGTTTAATCAATTTTTTTTAATTAAATTACTTTAGTTTTGCGCTATTTGAGCTTCCACTTAATTAACATTTATACTATTGTTTAATCTACAAGTTTTGTATGCGATGACTTTATAGGGGTTAAACACATTTAATTTATTAAAAAAAAATTAACTTGAAAGAATAAAATTAGAAATAGTAGAAGCTTTTGTTTAGGGGTGAATTCTGCCACAATATGCTTTTGCATTTTCTAGAAATGTGCCTGGGAATAGAGGGTTAGACATCCAACAAATTTAATTGTATGTTGATCTTAACGGCAACTTTAGCGCCACCTTGTCTTTACTTAAGTCTTTTTACCACTAGTGCAAAGAAAAACTACGTTAATTTGCAGATTATCCAATAGCAGAGAACTTTTGTTGTATTTTGGGACATAAAACAACCCAGGCCTACTATGAGACTACAATTTAAAAATAGGCATATTTGTTTGTTAAATTATAATGTATACAACAAAACAACAACAAAAAAATATATAATGGTCTAAAAAAAGATAATAATACTATCAAAACTCATGTAGTGTTAAATAAACAATAAAACAAAAGTCAATTGTATCATCAAATTTGGGATTAATACGCAGATTGAACGAAGTCCCCAACAGTAATTTGTCACACAAAACGCAAAGCTGCACTACTAAAATAGCAATCAATGCTATATTTGTTCATTCACCTGCATTTATACTACTTCATGCACTTATAATCTGGTGACAACCTGTCTTTTACTATTGCTAGCTAGAATAATGTTGCCCTTCCGATAATTGTCTTCTGACTCTAAAAATGATTCAGTTAGTGCTTTGGCGCGTTTAGGTAAGCAGGATAGGTTTGGCGTGTTTTTTTAAAATTATCTCGTTTTGGTAAATGATGAATTGTACCAACAACATAGCTAATATAGCAGGGAAATTTTCAATATTTAAAGAAAATATAATACATTGTATATCGTCTGAGACAAAAGAGGCTAACCTGATAACTTTGTTGTCCGATTAGCCAAATTTCTTATGTTTTAAGTTGTATTTATCAAAACGAACATCATTTATAATACAGACAATTTATATTTTTGAACATGTAAAAAAAATCTTTTTCTAAAAAAATGTTTGATGCAAGGTAGCTCCTAATAGATGTCGCTATGATAAAAGTAATAAAAAAATCAAAAAGCCAGATAAAGAAAACAACTATAAAAAAACAAAACAAAATAATAATTTTAAGAAAGATTTAAAAAAGCAAATAAGATATTGTATACAATAAAACTTTTTTTTAAATAATATAAAAGTTTTTGAAATTTAAGTTTTAATTTAGAAGCAAAATAAGAAAAACAACTATAAAAAACAAAAAACATTTAAAAAAAATATAATTTTGAAAAAGATATAAAAAAGCAGATTAATAAATTTTTTTTAAATAGTATAAGAGATTTTTTGAAATTCAACTTTTAATTTAGAAGCAAAATAAGAAAATCAACTTAAAAAAAACCAATAAAAAAATTTAAAGAAATATAATTTGAAAAAAGATATAAAAAAGCAGATAAGATATTGTATACAATAGAACTTTTTTTTAAATAATATAAGAGTTTTTAAAATTTAACTTTTAATTTAGAAGCAAAATAAGAAAAACAACTATAAAAAACAAAACAAAAATTTAATAAAATATAATTTTGAAAAAGATATAAAAAAGAAGATAAGATATTGTATACAATAAAACTTTTTTTTAAATAATATAAGAGTTTTTGAAATTTAACTTTCAATTTAGAAGCAAAATAAGAAAAACCACTATAAAAAACAAAACAAAAATTTAAAAAAATATAATTTTAAAAAAGATATAAAAAAGCAGGTAAGATATTGTATACAATAAAACTTTTTTTTAAATAAAATACAAGTTTTTAAATTTTAACTTTTAATTCAGAAGCAAAATAAGAAAAACAACTATAAACAACAAAACAAAAAATTTAAAAAAATACGATTTTAAAAAAGATAAAAAAGCAGGTAAAATATTGTATACAATAACTTTTTTTTTGAAATAATATAAGAGTTTATTTGGAATTTAACTTTTAACTTAGAAGCAAAATAAGAAAAACAACTATAAAAAACCAAACAAAACATAAAAAAAATTATAATTTTGAAAAAGATATAAAAAAGCAGATAAGATATTGTATACAATAAAACTGTTTTTTAAATAATATAAGAGCTTTTGAAATTTATCTCTTAATTTAGAAGCAAAATAAGAAAAACAACTTAAAAAAACCAAAAAACAAAATTTCAAAAAATATAATTGTAAAAAAGATATAAAAAAGCAGGTAAGATATTGTATACAATAAATTTTTTTTTAAATAATATAAGAGTTTTTTTGAAATTTAACTTTTAATTTAGAAGCAAAATAAGAAAAACAACTTAAAAAAAACCAATAAAAAAATTTGAAAAAATATAATTTTAAAAAGGATATAAAAAAGCAGGTAAGATATTATATACAATAAACTTTTTTTTAATAATATAAGAGTTTTTTTAAAATTTAACTTTTAATTTAGAAGCAAAATAAGAAAAACAAATTTAAAAAACCAAAAAAAAAACATAAAAAAAATTATAATTTTAAAAAAGATATTAAAAAGCAGATAAGATATTGTATACAATAAAACTTTTTTTAAATAATATAAGAGTTTTTAAAATTTATCTTTTAATTTAGAAGCAAAATAAGAAAAACAACTTAAAAAAACCAAAAAAACAAAATTTCAAAAAATATAATTGTAAAAAAGATATAAAAAAGCAGGTAAGATATTATATACAATAAATTTTTTCTAATAATATAAGAGTTTTTTTAAAATTTAACTTTTAATTTAGAAGCAAAATAAGAAAAACAACTTTAAAAAACCAAAAATAAAAATTTTAAAAAATATAATTGTAAAATAGATATAAAAAAGCAGGTAAGATATTGCATACAATAAATTTTTTTTTAAATAATTTAAGAGTTTTTTTGAAATTTAACTTTTAATTTAGAAGCAAAATAAGAAAAACAACTATAAAAAACAAAAAACAAATTAAAAAAGATATAAAAAAGCATGTAAGATATTGTATCCAATAATTTTTTTTTATATAATACAAGAATTTATAAAGTTTAACAAAAATAAAAAACAATAAAAAAAATTATTTTTGGCAGTTATTAGTTTTTTTTATTTTTTGCTTGTTTTTCTAATTTATTTACATCTTTGTAATTTGTTTAGCTTAGTTTTTAATATAAAAAATTAAATTTAATAGTTTTGCTCAAGCTATTTAGTAGCTATACAGCGTCAGACAGATACATATTTACACACTAGCTTCTATCACTTTTCTGTTCGAAGTTAAAAACAGAAAAGAGAAAAATCAATCAAGTTAAGCAAATTTAAAGAAAGATGTGATAAGGACAAAAAAAAATAAAAAAACAAAATGAAAAAAATTAGACCAATAAAGAGCAAAAGATTTCAAAAAAAAAATAAAAATTCAATAAAAAACAAGAAAGCGGATAATATAATGAAAAATTTAACCAAAATAAAAAGTAAAAAAACATATTCTTTAATAGCTATTTGTTTTGCCTATTTTCTAGCTTGTTTTTTTAATTTGTCAAGATCTTTGCTATTTGTTTAACTTCGCTTTTAAATAAAAAAAAAGTTTAGTAGCAAGACAGCAACAAACGGCCACACCACAAGCTTCTAACACTGTTTTTTTGTTGAGAGTTTAAAACAATAAAAAAAAGTAAACAAATAGAATAAACAATTTGAAGAAAGATTTGATAAAACTTTTAGAAGAATTTCAGATAAAATATAATGAAAACATCTATAAAGAGCAAAAAAATATCAAAAAAAATTGAATTTTTTATTTTAATATTTTAAAAGATCTCAAAATTTAATAATAATTATAAAAAAAAAAAAATTAAATTAAATCAGATGGTTGTGCATGTTACGTGACATAAATTATCTTCTGGTGACAACCTTTCTTCCATTGTTGCTGAAAAAATGTTGCTGCTCTGATGGTTGCCTTCTAACTTTAAAAAGAATTTAGTTGATGCTTTGGTGCGTTTAGGTAAGCAGGATGGCTTTGGCGTAGCTTAGAATTATCTCGTTTAATAAATAATAGATTATAGCTAATTAAGCAAAAAATTTTTTAGTATGTAGTTATTAGTTTTTCCTCTATTTTAGTTAACTTTCCTAATTTATTTGAATTTTTGCCATTGGTTTAGCTTAGTTTTTAAATAAAAAAAAGTAGACTAAATTTGGTTAAGCCGTTAAATAGCTAGACTGCACACATATACACACTAAAAACATTTTTTTTTGTTAAGACTTACAATAAAAAAAAAATTAGATAGATAGAATAAACAATTTAAAGAAAGATATGATAAAAATTGTAGAAAAATTAAAGAAAAAAACTATAAAAAACAAAAACAAAATTAAAAAAATATTTTTGAGATATAAAAAAGAAAGCGAATAATAAATTGTATACAATAAAAATTGTTATTTTACTATTTAAAAAGATTTTAAAATTTAACAATAATAATAATCAAAAAAAAAAATATTTTTAACCGGTATTATTTTTTTTTAATTTTTTTATCTTTTATAATTTATTCACATTTTTGCTATTGTAAGGTCTGCTGCGGTATAGTGAGTAACATACTTGACTTTTACCTAAAAGACTTTTAGGCTTAAATTCCAGAACTGAAAACAATAGCAATAATTAATAAATAACATACTTGACTTTTACCTAAAAAACTTTTAGGCTTAAATTCCAGAACTGAAAACAATAGCAATAATTAATAAATTAATTATTAATAATTATTAATCATAATTGTTGTCAAAATGGGTTATGCCTATAAATTTGTGTGAAAAGACCATAATTTTTCAAGCAATTGTCAAAATAATTGCTGAAACTTTTAATTTTTTTTAAAATAATTTTCTCAGAATGAATAATATGTTATAAACTTTATTTTCTCATTTATGTTTATTTTGTTTAATTTGTTATAACCCTCCAAGTGCTTTTTATTTAATCCCTTTAACGTGTTGATTTATTAATATATAAGATTAGAGGTTAGGTCCGAATGTCAAATTAATAACTGTCACTTTGATTTGATGGTAAAGGGAGGTTTACAATTCCAATTCAAACATTTATGACAATCTTAAACGCTAAGTGTAAAGAAACACTCGTTATACTATATTTTTTATTAAATATTTTAGGAGTTATAATGTTTTTTTTACATTTCGAGGAAGGTTTTGGCTTATTAATTGTCATTTGGCTTATTACAGAAGCTTAACACACTTAAGATTGACTACATAATACAAAATAATGACTTATTTGAAAAAAGAAATAAAAAAAAAGTCTTTTTTTTATTTTTTCTCATTTTTAAAGATTAAGAACAATAGCAACTGTCATAGAACAATTTTCTAAAGAAATTGTATTACAAAATAATGACTCATTTAAACCAAAAAAAAAAAAAAAATTAATATTTCTCACTTTTGAAGATTAAAAGTGGTAGACTGTCATAAAACAATTCACTTAAAATTTTGTATTTAGCGCATTCACCATTTTTCAACTGTTTAAACAAAATTTATAAAATATGTATTAGTAGTAAAAAAAGGCGATTTTTTTATGATTCACCATAAATATTTAAAAATTATTAGCATTTTTCCAGAATTGAGAAAAATCTAATTTATTTTCTTATTACCAGTTTTAATGTTACCTTAATTATTTTCCTATCCAATCATACAAAAAAAAAAAACCTAAATTTTTCGCAATGTCAGTATTTACCAAAATGAAAATTGCTTCTCGACTCCCGTCGAAATTATTCAAAAAAATTTTAATTCACTTTCAGCTGATCAAGCAATCTCTCGAACAAGTAATTGCAAAAGTTTGTCGGTTTCGGTTGTTTTCTCTTTTTTTTTTCGCTTTTCGCATTTTCTCGTTATTACAATTGCTCTAACGTTTACCTAAACTTACCTTTCCCCATTCCTTCGCTAAATCCCCAAGTAAAGTTCGTTTTTGTTCAAACTCAAATTATCAGTAATTGCAAAAGCTCATTTTCTCGGTTGGCTGAGACAAAGGCTGTGTTAGAAAAGGCTTTTTCTAATGTAAGACAATTAAACAGTAGGGAGCCAAGATACTTGATGATAATTTGGAGATTGGATTTTATGGAAATGCGAAGTAAATAAGGAAATAATTACAGATAATATATTAAAGTACTTACGCCCTTTTAACTAACAATCCCACGTCTGACGTCAAATCTGATTTATTGTAATTAAGGATTTTGAAGACAAAAGACGACGCTAATACACTTTCTCTGAGCTTTATTTTAAGAAATTATAAAGTTTTTAAGCCGCGCAGTAAATTTAGAAAGTAATTAATTTATTAAATAACACGGTTAACCTAAAATAAAACGAACAAATTTGCACAATTTTTAGATTTTTTGCAGTAATCTAATTAAAAAACAAATTTACCGAAACTGTTACATTTAGGGATTAACTGACTCAAATGTGTGTCTTTTCAGAAAAACAATGTTTTAAAGCTTTCACTACCACCTCGCCACATATCTCTAAAGTTTCAGATTAGTCCTGTGGGATAACCGGATTTCAAAGACCTTTCATCCCCCCACCGAGCTAAATTAAACGGCGTAATTGTTTCTTAATACCTCTCTTGTAGTATCGCCAATGCGGCACTTGTAATTTAATCCTGATGAAGTCTATAGCTGAAACTCTGCCACAATTGACAAAGATATAGAGTAATATAATTTATTTTAAAAATAAATAAAATTTTGAGTTCAACTGTTATCTATATAATGTATACAAAATAAATGCCAACATATTGTGCTTTAATAAAAAATTATAATTTAGGCAAGCCATGGAAATCATAAAAATTATTTGTTTCTATAACGTAATTTAAGCCCCAGCGACTAGTGCTTCAATAACTTTTCTTCTTTTTTTATAAATTAATTTGTTTTGTTTTAAAGTTTTTTCTTTCTTTTATTCTAATACTTTTTATTATTCTAATCCATCTTAGTTTTTTCTAATTTTTAAAATTTTTATTATTTAATTTAATTCTTTTGATAAGACTGTTTTTTGGAATTTATAAATTTTGATTATATATAGAAAATTAGTGTCAACATAAAGTGTTTTTATAAAAAAAAAGTATAAATCAAGCAAGCTATTGAAATGATAGAATTAATTTTTTTTATAACGTAACTGTAGCCACAGCTACAAGTCAGTTGACAAGGGCTGATTTGACAATGACAGATTCAAAAATGAATTGTCATTTTTATTTAAATGAGAATAATAAATATTTGTTTTGATGCAAAACAAAAAGTTCTTTGACAATTTCAGACATTATTAACATTTTTTTAAATAAATTAATTTGTCTCGTTTTAAATTTTTCTTTCTTATTCTATTACTTTTTTATTATTTTTATCAACCAATGTTTTTTTTTAATCACATAAACTTTTATTAAATAATTACAATGACAGACGACAATTAATAGTAATAGTATGCAAAGTAAGAACTAAAAAAAAAATAGAAAAAAAAGGGTATGAAAGAGATGATGGTTAACGACAAAATTAGAGAATGTAAACTAAATGAGACAAAGTAAAACAAAAAAACCAATAAAATGTACTAAAAAAATAATATCAAAGAATTAAAGAAACAAGAAAAATAATAGAAAATATTTTATTTTAAAGCATGATTAACCTAAAAATCTAACCAAAAAATAGAATTTTTTAGAGTGTATTAGGAAAGTTTGATATAAGATAACAGAGAATATTGATAAAAGAAATAAACTGAGATAATGCAAAAAAGTATAGATTTAAAAACAATATGCTAAAAAAACAAATAAAGAAAATATAACAATAAAAAAAAATAGTAAATAGTAAGCGACAAAATTAGAGAATTTAAATTGAATAGAGCTAAGAGAAACTAAAACAAACAAAAAACTAAATTAATTAGATTGATAAAATAAATTAAAAAAAAAATAATGTTCAATTTCAAAACGTATTTAATCCAAAAAATCAATGAAAAAACTTGGAATCGAAAACTTGGTATAGTGAAAAACAAAAAATATTGATAAAATACATAAACTGGGACAATACAGAAAGGTACAGATATATAAAACAACATGCTAAAACAAACAAATACTGGAAAAATAACGATAAAAGTCAGAAAAATGTAAAACTAAAACAAAACAAAAATGTTTGAGGAATAAACCTGATTGATATCCAATTTAGAGTAAAAAATTGTATAACACATACAATGCTGAAAAATTAAAAAAAAAAGAATTGAAATATTTTTTATTTGTTTTTTTAATTTATACTAAATAAGACAGCACAAAAAATTAAAATCAAAAAAAATAATTAGATTAAATATTTTTTTATTTTTATCCACTTTGGCTTTATCCAATTTCTAAAATTTTTAGGCAAGCTATTGAAATGATAGAAGTAATTTTTTATAATGTAACTTTAGCCACAGCCACAAGTCAGTTGACAAGGGCTGGTTTGACAATGACAAATGAATTGTCATTTTTATTTCAATGAGAATAATAAATATTTGCTTTGATGCAAAACAAAAAGTGCTTTGACGATTTCAGACATTATTAAAGTATTAACATTTTTTTTAATTAATTAATTTGATTGGCTCTAAATTTTTTTCTCTTATTGTATTACTTTTTTTTTAAATTTTATCAACCATTGTTTTTTTCTTTATTTTTTTATTATTTTTTCATTATTTAGTTATAATGATAATTGACAATTAATAGTAATAGTATGCAAAGTAAAAACTAAAAAAAAATTGGAAAAAAGGGATGGAAGAGATGATGGTTAAGATCAGAAAACAAAGAATATTGATAAAAGAAATAATCTGAGATAGTTCAAAAAAGTATAGATATAAGAACAATATGCTAAAAAAATTAAAAAAAAAAATAACGATAAAAAAAAAGAAATGAATAATAGTAAGCGACAAAATTAGAAAATTTAAATTAAATAGATCTAAGAGAAACAAAAACAAGCAAAAATTTAAAATTAATTAAATTAAAAAAATAAAAAAAAAATAATGTTCAATTTCAAAACGTATTTAAACCAAAAAATCAATAAAAAAAAATCTTTAAAATCGAAAACTTGATATAATAATAAACAAAAAATATTGATAAAATACATAAACTGGGAGAATACAGAAAAAAAACAAAAACAGAAAAAATAACGTTAAAAGCCAGAAAAATGTAAAACAAAAAAAAACTAAAATGTTTGAGGATTAATCCCGATTGATATCCAATTTAGGGTAAAAAATCGTATAACGCATACAATGCTAAAAAAATTAAAAAAAAAGAATTGAAATATTTTTTCTTTTTTTTTTAATTATTCTAAATAAAGTAAGCAGCAAAAAAATTAATATCAAAAAAAATGGTCAGCTTGAAGATTTAAACAAATAATAAAAAATTAATTTTAGATTTTAAAACGTAATTAACTCGAAAACTCAAAAAATAAATTTAAACTTTTTAAAGTGTATTCAAATTTTTATATATAATAAAAAAACCAAAAGTTTAATTTTTGAAAGTGTATCAAGCAATTTGGTATAATAAGACCACAAAAATATAAGTTTTAAAGTGTATTAAAAATTTTAATATTATGTAATAAAAAAACAAAAAATTGATGTGGGTGAATGCGAAATGATATAGATATATAATAAAATATGCTAAAACAAAAAGATAAAATTACGACAAAGACAAAAAAAAATGTTAAACCGAAAAGAAAAGATGTTAGAAAAGAAAAAATTTTAAATAGATATAAAATATTGAATTTTTTTCTTCAATTGGCAAAATTTAAATTAAATGAGACCAAAACAACAACAAAATATATAAAAAAAATAATTAAAGATTTAAATTACAGAAGTGAAAAAAAAATTTTTTCACAGTGTATTGAAAAATTTGATATAATAAGAGAACAAAAAATATTAATTAAAAAATAAACTGGAAAAATACAGAATTGTATAGAATAATATAAAAGAAAAATACCTTAAAAAAAAATCTAAAACAAAAAAAATAACAATAGGAACAAAAAAATGTAAAACAAAAAAGAAGAAAAAGAGGTTTAAGGACTCAACCTGATTGATAAATAATCCAATTTAAAATTAAAATAATGTATGTGTTAAGCTGGTTGACAGTTTAACTCTGCTGCAGCAAACAGCTTGAGTATAAGCAGAAGCTATTGCAAGAGCAAATCTAATTAGACGTTCCAGTATCATTGTTGGTAACCATGCACTCTCTCAACAATGTTGACTGGAAATCTGACAGTGTGGTAGAAGGATATGTTGTAGCATTAGTAGACAATTATAAATTTTTATACATTTTATGTGTTTTTTTGCACTAGTGCGGTAATTTACAAGCAAAATCAGTAAACTTAATAAAACCATATTTAAATTCAAATTCTGTTGTTGCAAACTAAAAATTACTGTCAAATTTGAAGTTTTCGAAATCAATTAAAACCGTCTATATGTTCTAGCTATAGCTTTTCCTAGTGCACGATCAGTGTCAGAGCTTATCCTAGATTTCAATGGGAAATTCGAACGACACGTCATTAAACAGACGGGTCTGCTAACATTGAATACATGTTCAATTTCTGTGACACTTGGGTCATTTACTCAAAGCGTACTAGGTGATTGAATAGTTCACCGTATAGCACTTCTACACAATACACTATTTTCACTTTAAATTATAAAATTATATTTTTTAAAAAGATTTATTGAAAAAAAGTGCTTTACAAGGTACAGAGAATAAGATTTAGTGATTTTCTGAGTTTTAATTTAGCTGGAACAGCCCTTAGACCTCTTACGCACAATAAAGTTATTTCCAACCCCTCGTTGACTAATATCAGTGACATCGGCTCTCCATTTTGCCAATAATGCGACTTCTCTTGGGATTGATAATTGGTTTTTGCACTTTGGGCAATGCGGAAACGAGAAGCTAAATCAAGTATACAATATCTGGGGGATAGAGAACAGTTTTCTGATTGATTGATGAACTTCTGTTTAAAATTGAATTTATCTTTCTAAAATTTTCTTAAAAATTTTTACTTTTATAATTGCAATTTTGTCCAGGTAGGCCGCCGTGAGAAGCCACAGGCTACAACAGTAGCTCGCATCACCACTTTATTTTTACCTTCTGCTACGAAAGGCAAACAAACGTGCTGCTGCTGACTCATAAAATTAAAAACTAAACCTGTTAATAAAAGTTACAAATACATTGTGTTTCACCTAAGAGTACAAATCTTAACGCAACCTGAAATACGTATAGTGTATCGCATAGTAAAAACGTTTAAGACATACATTTCTCTTTTCTAACTAAGTTACCTAGTTGGTTCTATTCATAAACCTAAGGCACGAGACACTTTGGACTGTAAATCTTTTTTACTTTTGTTGCCATGTCTCGCTTATTAAAAAAAAAACAAATGATTATTGATAATGTTGCTATAGGTGAAATATTCTGCACTTTTCATTTGTTTTTCTTTTTTTTTTGTTAGCGAATTTAAAGTTTTGAGTATTAAGATCTTAAACCTCTGCTGTCTTGAAAGCCATTGTGTTTCACCTAAGAGTACAAACCTGACAAAATCTAAACGCAACCCAAAATGCATTTGTCTATGAAAACTCTGTGTATCGCATAGTAAAAACGTTTAAGACATACCTTTTTCTTTTCTAACTAAGTGACCTAGTTGGTTCTATTCATAAACTTAAGCTACGAGACACTTTGGACTGTAAATCTTTCTTACTTTGGTTGCCATGTCTCACTCATTAAAAAAAACCAATAATTATTGATAATGTTGCTATAGGAAAAATATTCTGTACTTTTCATTTGTTTTTCTTTTTTTTTTTTTTGTTACCGAATTTAAAGTTTTTAAGATCTTGAACCTCTGCTGTCTTAAAAGCCATTGTGTTTCACTTAAGAGGACAAACCTGACAAAATCTAAACGCAACTCAAAATGCATTTGTCTATGGAAACTCTGTGTATCGCATAGTAAAGACGTTTAAGACATACCTTTTTCTTTTCTAACTAAGTGACCTAGTTGGTTCTATTCATAAACTTAAGCTACGAGACACTTTGGACTGTAAATCTTTCTTACTTTTGTTGCCATGTCTCGCTTGTTAAAAAAAACAAATAATTATTGATAATGTTGCTATAGGTAAAATATTCTGCACTTTTCATTTGTTTTTCTTTTTTTTTTGTTAGCGAATTTAAAGTTTTGAGTATTAAGATCTTAAACCTCTGCTGTCTTGAAAGCCATTGTGTTTCACCTAAGAGTACAAACCTGACAAAATCTAAACGCAACTCAAAATGCATTTGTCTATGAAAACTCTGTGTATCGCATAGTAAAAACGTTTAAGACATACTTTTTTCTTTTCTAACTAAGTTACCTGGTTGGTTCTATTTATAAACCTAAGCCACGAGACACTTTGGACTGTAAATATTTCTTACGTTTGTTGCCATGTCTCGCTTGTTAAAAAAAACAAATAATTCTTGATAATGTTGCTATAGCTAAAATATTCTGTACTTTTCATTTGTTTTTCTTTTTTTTTTTTTTGCTAGCGAATTTAAAGTTTTGAGTATTAGGATCTTAAACTTCTGCTGTCTTAAAAGCCATTGTGTTTCACCTAAGAGTACAAACCTGACAAAATCTAAACGCAATCCAAAATGCATTTGTCTATGAAAACTCTGTGTATCGCATAGTAAAAACGTTTAAGACATACTTTTTTCTTTTCTAACTAAGTTACCTGGTTGGTTCTATTTATAAACCTAAGCCACGAGACACTTTGGACTGTAAATATTTCTTACGTTTGTTGCCATGTCTCGCTTGTTAAAAAAATCAAATAATTATTGATAATGTTGCTATAGCTAAAATATTCTGTACTTTTCATTTGTTTTTTTTTTTTTTTTTTTGTTACCGAATTTAAAGTTTTTAAGATCTTAAACCTCTGCTGTCTTAAAAGCCATTGTGTTTCACCTAAGAGTACAAACCTGACAAAATCTAAACGCAACCCAAAATGCATTTGTCTATGAAAACTCTGTGTATCGCATAGTAAAAACGTTTAAGACATACTTTTTTTTTTCTAAGTAAGTGACCTAGTTGGTTCTATTCATAAACTTAAGCTACGAGACACTTTGGAGTGTAAATCTTTCTTACTTTTGTTGCCATGTCACGCTTGTTAAAAAAAATCAAATAATTATTGATAATGTTGCTATAGGTAAAATATTCTGTACTTTTCATTTGTTTTTCTTTTTTCTTTTGTTAGCAAATTTAAAGTTTTGAGTATTAAGATCTTAAACCTCTGCTGTCTTAAAAGCCATTGTGTTTCACCTAAGAGTACAAACCTGACAAAATCTAAACGCAACCCAAAATGCATTTGTCTATGGAAACTCTGTGTATCGCATAGTAAAGACGTTTAAGACATACCTTTTTCTTTTCTAACTAAGTGACCTAGTTGGTTCTATTCATAAACTTAAGCTACGAGACACTTTGGACTGTAAATCTTTCTTACTTTTGTTGTCATGTCTCGCTTGTTAAAAAAAACAAATAATTATTGATAATGTTGCTATAGGTAAAATATTCTGTACTTTTCATTTGTTTTTCTTTTTTTTTTTTTTGCTAGCGAATTTAAAGTTTTGAGTATTAGGATCTTAAACTTCTGCTGTCTTAAAAGCCATTGTGTTTTACCTAAGAGTACAAACCCGACAAAATCTAAACGCAACCCAAAATGCATTTGTCTATGAAAACTCTGTGTATCGCATAGTAAAAACGTTTAAGACATACCTTTTTCTTTTCTAACTAAGTGACCTAGTTGGTTCTATTCATAAACTTAAGCTACGAGACACTTTGGACTGTAAATCTTTCTTACTTTGGTTGCCATGTCTCACTCATTAAAAAAAAACCAATAATTATTGACAATGTTGCTATAGGAAAAATATTCTGTACTTTTCATTTGTTTTTCTTTTTTTTTTTTTGTTACCGAATTTAAAGTTTTTAAGATCTTGAACCTCTGCTGTCTTAAAAGCCATTGTGTTTCACTTAAGAGGACAAACCTGACAAAATCTAAACGCAACCCAAAATGCATTTGTCTATGAAAACTTTGTGTATCGCATAGTAAAAACGTTTAAAACATACCTTTCTCTTTTCTAACTAAGTTACCTGGTTAGTTCTATTTATAAACCTAAGCCACGAGACACTTTGGACTGTAAATCTTTCTTACTTTTGTTGCCATGTCTCGCTTGTTAAAAAAAAACAAATAATTATTGATAATGTTGCTATAGGTAAAATATTCTCTACTTCTTATTTGTTTTCCTTTTTTTTAAGTTTTAAGTATTTAAAGAACTTAAAGCTCTGCTGTCTTAAAAGCCATTGTAATTCAAGCAGGCCTTGTATCATTGAGACAATTGTTTGTTTTTCCGCTATTAATTATCTCCTTCAAATAACCCAATCGAATCTTAAAGAAAAGTCAATTCATTTTCTCTTAATTCCATTAACCGCAAGTCCGTCGAGGATTAGTTCAATAATACGGATCTTCACGAATCGGATGGAGCTAATCAAAAGAAACGTATTGTTTTTCCTAATTCTCTCAGACGAATCCGCCGTCCTTCTGTTATTATTCTACCAACATCTTTAATTAAGTTTTCAATTAATTTTGCAACGCCGGACGAAATTTTTTCCAGATCTATTCGATTCGGAATTAAAACCGTGGAACGGCATGAATTAAAAATCTTCAAGTACAAGAAAATTTAACACACGTTTTATTTATATTGACTTAAGTACATTAAATAAATGAGTCTATTATGAGCTTAGAGCTAATAATTGATCATTTTACTTTTTTTTAACTATTGTTAACTATTTCCTAGCCGCTGAGTGGCGCATAATTTACAATATAGTCGTCTATTTTCTTCCCCGGCTTAATAGTAATGTATATCTTTAAACAAAAACATTCCAGCAATAAAATCTGAGCTTATTCACTCAAAGTAGCTTCCAAACAGGTTTTGTTCTCCTTAGAACTCTTCAGTTACTTGCAACAGATTTTTATTTCAATAAATTTGCAGTGACTTATATTTACTCAAGCAACGTTTATCTTCTTCTGAGTGAATTGGCTTTGATTTTGGCGTATTTTTTATTTGTTGGTAGTAATCAACGTAGATAGATAATCTAATATCTCACAATTTATGATGGTTGTTGAAACTGAAAGAAACAAACAAAATCACTGCTTAAAGTATGTAGCTTGATTGGCTAAGCGTTAATCGATGTCTGAAGGGCGTACTAACACGTGACATAATAAAACGTCTATAATTGGATGGGTTACTTAATGTTCTGAATAACTCCACTCATGTCATATGATACCGCTAATATGATTGGCTAAGTTAGTCGATGTTTAAAATTGATATGATACTACGGCTATGATTGGATGAGCTAATCAATGTTTTAAATAACTACACTTATGATTGGCTAAGCTTCCAACCGGAGAATTCTGGTTTATTGGTTAGGAAAGTTGTGCAGTTTTTCCAATTTTTCTAATTGTGATTTACAAACTATTAATTAATTAATTCTCAAAAGAGCTATAATTAATTGCTATTATCCAAAGTGTTGAATGAATAAATTTAATCTACATTTATCGTCTATGTTAGATCCTTTGTGTACATATGATCTGCTTAACTCAGCTTCACTTTAATAATTGTCAGCTTTGGCAATTATTCCGAGATCGATTCGGTCAACATCGTCGGTTAACCAAATCGGTTTATTGGATAACCGATTCGAAAAGCAAAATTTATTTTAATTAACTCTCTTGCTATAGACGCCTATTGATTATTTTCTATTAGCTGAAACAGCAACCGCCAATAATTTAGCAAAATTTATTGCGAAATGTTGCACTGGAATAGATAGGATAGGCGTTTAGAATGACAAAAGGGCTGTTTTGAGGCGACAATTGATGTAGCATTATCGCTGACAATGGAAAGAAGCTATTATATCAGCGAATCGTTAAAATATGTAAAAATAGTGAATGGATTTGAAGAACATAAAACATTTTGAAGTACATAAAGTTCAAAGCAATGAAAACTTCACTTTAAGAGACACAGATTCTCATTAGCATTATCGAAGTATTTTAGTAAGCTTTGAAAGCTTTTGTTTCTTTAGATAAAGTAATAAAATTATAGATTCGAAAAGTATCAAGATAAATTTTTAAGCTAGAAGGCCACTTACTACTGTTTCCATTACCCTTTTTGACGTCACAAACGCCAAACACTGTTGTTGGAAGCTTAGCCAATCATAATCGTTGGAGTACTGACCTATTATCCAATCATAGCTGTAGTATCATGTTACATGAGTGTAAACATTTTTAAATGATTAGCTTAGCCAATCATATTGGAGTTATTTAGAACATTAACTAACTTATCCAATTATAGTCATTTTATCATGTCACGTGTTAGTAAGCTATGCAGATAATGATTAGCGCTTAGCCAATCATAGTCGTGATATCATGTTACATGAGTGGAGGCACTTTAAGCAATGACTGGCTTAGCCAATCAAAGTCTTCCATGAGTGAAGGTATTTCACAATAAGTACCTAAGTCAATAATTCTAACTCATAAATATTAAACATTAATTAAGTTAAGTACGAGTTAAGTGAAGATTGGATATCTAAAATTTTGAATAATTTTTAAATTATATTGAAAAGCACATGCGCTGTAGCCAAGATGATGTTAAAAAGAAAAACCTTAAGAAAAAACAATAAATAATATAGAAAGATAAGAATAAACTAATTTATAAATATAAATTAAAAAAAACTAAAAACAAATGTATTTTATAAAATAAAAATTAAAAAAAAATGTGGTTTGAAAAAACTTTTGTAATTTTATGCATAATTTAGGTTTTTTTGTGCTACGCTTTAGTAATCTCCTTGTTGCTCTTAATGTTGATTCAAGATATAAAATTTTTTGTAAAAGTTTAAGTACTTTTTTAACTATTTTACTAAAATAAATATTAAAATATACATGATTGCTAGAAAAAAAATTAATTAATTGTTCGATTGAAGTAGCAAAATGTATAAAAAAATCAAAAATAAAATCAGTAAGATTTAATTTAAAATATTAAAAATTCAAATGAAAATAAAAATAAAAATAAAAAGTTTTTTTCGTATTTTTATGAATAATTTACCTTTGTGTTTTTTCCTGATGTTAAATTAAGATCTTACATTTGTTTATAAAAGTTTTTTTATTACAATGCGCTGTTGTTAAGCTCACGTAATAAAAAAACTCTTATAAAAACAAAATTGCAAATATAAACCAAAATAAAATAAAAAACAAATGAATAAAATCAGAGACAAATAGCATAATATTGAGAAAATTTAAAAGACTTGAAGAAAGAATTTTTAATATTTTTATGTTTTTTAGTTTTACTTCAGTAACTGTCGCCATTTTGTTTTTTCGGATTTTGATTTAGTATCTGATGCTTTTTAAAAAAAGTTTGGATTATTTTTGACAAGCTGTGACAGGAAAACATTTAAGCAATTAATTATTTGATCACATAAACAAAAATTTCATTTTTATGAATAAAATGTTTTTATTTTAATTTTAAATTTGGAAAAAAAAACAGAAATACGTCGTCTTGTTTGAAAATATATGAAAAAACTCATTTGTTTTTGCTTAGAAAACAAATTTTCATTGAAAACTTTAAATTATAAAAAAATCAAAAACATATTATCTTCATAAATTAAGATTATACATTAAAAATTTTGATTATCCAAACATTTTTCAGTATTTTTATAAATAATATATCTTTTTTTTACTTAGTATCGGCAATTTTTTTGTGTTTCCTAAAACTCTTAATCTTAAATCAATATCAACATTGATTTAAGATTGGTTATTTTTCATAAAAGTTAAATATTTGTTTAATTTTTGTTGCAAAATAGATCTGTTGTTGCTAAGCTGTCAAATAAAATAGTTTAAACCCATACGTAAACAAAAAAATCAAAGAAATATTGATGAAAAGAAAACAAAACAACTAAATATATTAATTAAAAAACACAAATATAAAAAAAAAATTGTTGTTTTTATCAATATGTAATTGAGTTTTTTTGCTCAGCTTCAGTCATTTTTTTTTGTTTTTCTATACGTCGATTTAAAATGGAAAATTTTTTAAAAAGTTTGAATACTTTTTTGAATATTTTGCAACATATGAGCGCTGTTGTCAAACTGACGTGAAGAATATTGTATACATAGTTGCATTAAGCAAAAAAATTGTTAACTGTTTGATTAAAGCCGAAAGCTAAACAAAACTTTATAAAAATACAGATGAAAAATCTCAAAAATACAAATAAAGAAAAGTTTACCAAAAAAGTAATCGCATAAATAGGGAAAGAATGTAATAAAATGTTATTTAAACAAAACTTTTTTATAAATGAATACTGTTTTTTTGTTTTGTTTTAAAAAATTTTTTGTTTTATTCTAATGACTATATAATATTTTATATTATAAGATATATATTTATCATAAAAGATTTAATGCGTTTCTAATAATTATGGATATTGCAAGAAATGTGAGCTGTTGCTAAACTAATAATATAAAAAAAAATCATAAATAATCAAAATTGTAAGAAACAGAAAAAAAATATATTTTCACAAGAAATGTACATTTTTCAGTTTGATTACTCATTTGTATTCCGATTTTGATTTAGTATCTAATACTTTTTTAAAAATTTTTGATTATTGTTGAAAAACTATGAGAGAAAAACGTTCAAGCACTTAATTCTTTGCTCATTAAACCAAAATTTCAATATTTTCTAGTATGAAATGTCTCTATTTTAATTTAAAATAGTGAAAAAAATAGCAGAAAGATATACATAGCTGCATAAAACAAAAAAAAATTATTAACTGATTGATTAAGGTCTAAAATGGACAAACAACCAAACAGAAATTAAAAAAAATACAGATGAATAATGTCTAATATACAAATAAGAAGAAAATTTACAAAGAAATGATCAAATAAATAAGGAAAAAAATTATAAAAAAATGTTATTTAAGCAAAACATATTTATGAATACATAATTACATTTTTCTTGTTTAGTTTTATTCATACTTTGATAAAAAAAGATAAAAATATCTAATGTTATTTTATTTAAACTATTTATTGCGTTTCTTATAATTACATATGTATATAGGAAAAATGTGCGCTGTTCTTAGCTGATACATAAAAAAAATTGAAATAAAAACCAAAATTGCAAAAAACAAAAAAACATTAATAAAAAAATAAATTTAGAAATAATAAAGAACTATTATAAATACAAAATTGCAATCATAAAAAAAATAAAATAAAAAAGAAACGAAAAAAATCAGAGAACATTAATAAGAAAATGAATTTGGAAATAATAAAGAACTATTATAAATACAAAATTGCAATCATGAAAAAAATAAAATAAAAAAGAAACGAAAAAAATCAGAGACAAATAGCATAACCTTGAGAAAATTTAAAAAACTTGAAGAAAGAATTTTTAATATTTTTACGTTTTTCAGTTCTATTTCAGTAACTGTCGCCATTTTGTTTTTTTTAATTTTGATTTAGTATCTGATGCTTTTTAAAAAGTTTTAATTTTTTGTTGACAAACTGTGACAGAAAACCATTTAAGCAATTAATTATTTGATCACATAAACAAAAATTTTATTTTTTTGAATAAAATGTTGTTATTTTAATTTTAAATTTGAGAAAAAAATGTGAAATACGTCGTCTTGCTTAAACATATATAAAAAAACTCATTTGTTTTTGCTTAGTAAACAAATTTTTATTAAAAATTTTAATTTATAAAAAAAATCAAAAACATATTATCTTCATAAATTAAGATTATAAATCAAAAATTTTGATTATCTAAACATTGTTTAGTATTTTTATAAATAATATGTCTTTTTTTTACTTAGTTTCAGTAATTTTTTTGTGTTTTCATAAACTCTTAATCTTAAATCAATATCAATATTAATTTAAAATTTGTTATTTTTTATAAAAGTTAAATATTAGTCCAATTATTGTTGCAAAATACATCTTTTGTTGCTAAGCTGCCAAATAAATTAGTTTAAAACCATACATAAATAAAAAAATCAAAGAAATATTCATAATAAAAAAACAAAACAATTAAATATATTAATTTGAAAAAACATATATAAAAAAAAATTGTTGTTTTTATAAATATGTAATTGAGCTTTTTTGCTCAGCTAAAATTTATAAAAAGTTTGAATACTTTTCTAAATATTTTGCAACATATGTGCGCTGTTGTCAAACTGACGTGAAAAAAATTGTATACATAGTTGCATAAAGCAAAAACTAGTTTTTTGTTCGATTTGGGCCGATAGGTAAACCAAACTTTATAAAAATACAGATGAATAATGTCAAAAATACAAATAAAAAAAGTTTACAAAAAAGTAATCGCATAAATAGGGAAAGAAAATAAAAAAATGTTATTTAAGCAAAGTTTTTTTATAAATAATTTTTTTTTTCTGTTTTGTTTTAATAATCTTTTTGTTTTTTTCTAATGGCTATATAATATTTTATATTATAAGATATATATTTTTCATAAAAGATTTGATGCGTTTCTAATAATTTTAGATATTGCAAAAAATGTGGGCTGTTGCTAAGCTAATACATAAAAAAAAATTATAAAAAAATTTAAATTGTAAGAAACAGAAAAAAGAAATTTCCACAGAAAATTTACGTTTTTCAGCTTGAATACAGTAATTATTCGTTATTTTTCTAATTTTGATTTAGTATCTGATACTTTTTAAAAAAAAGTTGATTATTGTTGACAAACTGTGACAAGAAAACGTTCATCCACTTGATTCTTTGCCCATTAAACCAAAATTTCAATATTTCCTAGTATGAAATGTCTCTATTTTAATTTTAAAACTAATTTTTTTTTTAAAAATTGGAATTACATTGTTTTAATTAAAAAAATATAAAAACGCGTTTAGTTTCTGTTTAAAAAACCAATTTTTATTAAAAACTTTTAATTAAAAATAAAATAAAAACATATTATTCACAAAAATTAGAAAAAAAAATCAAAAATGTTTGTTGAACAAACATTTTTTAATATTTTTATAAATCATCTATCTTTTTTCTACTTAGTTTTGGTAGTTTTATTTGAGTTTTTGACATTGATTAAGATTTGTTATTTTTTTTGTAAGTTTAAATATTTGTCTAATTATATTGCAAAATACATCCGCTGTTGTTGAGCTAACAAACAAAATAGTTTAAAAATATACGTAATCGAATAAAATCTAAAAAATATAGATAAAAATAACAAACAAAAGAATGTAACTAATTAATATAAAATTATAATAAAAATGAGATCTAAAGAAAAAAAATTTGGTGTTATATATAAATAATTAAGTTTTAATTTTTTTTTCTTTTTCTTAACGTTGATTTCAAATGTGATTTTTTGTTAAAAGTCTAATTATTTTTCAAAATATGTGCGTTGTGGTAAAACTGACGTACTATTTTTTATAAAGAGTATAAAAATATACATAGTTGCATAAAACAAAACAAAATAATTAACTAATCGATTAACGCAAACAAAAATTTAAAAAAAAATACAGATAAATAATGTCAAAAATGCAAATAAGAAAAAAGCTTACAAAAAAAATAATAAAACAAATAAGAAAAAAAATTATCAGTAAAACGTTAAAAAAATAGTATAAAGATATACATAGCTGCATAAAACAAAAAAGAATTATTAACTGATCGATTAAGGCCTAAATTGGAGAAACAACCAAACAAAAATTGAACAAAATACAGATCAATAATGTCTAATATACAAATATGAAGAAAATTTACAAATAAATAATTAAATAAATAAGAAAAAAAATATAAAAAAATGTTATTTAAGCAAAACATATTTATGAATACATAATTACATTTTTCTTGTTTAGTTTTAATAATCTTTGTTTAATTTTTCCTTATCTAATGTTATTTCATGTAAAATATTTATTGCTTTTCTAATTATGTATATTGGAAAAATGTGCGCTGTTGCTAAGCTGATACATAAAAAAAACTCATACAGAAACAAAATTGCAAAAAACAAAAAAAACATTAATAAAAAAATTAATTTAGAAATAATAAAAACAATTTCATAAAAATCGGGTCTAAAGTTAAGAAAAATAAAAATCTGGCATAAATTTGAGAAAAAATTAGAAAAATGTTATTTAAACCAAGAATTTTTATTATTTTCACAAAAAATCTGTTTTTTTAGTAATTAATTTTTTTCCAGATTTCAATGTTTTGAAAAAGTTAATGTTTTTCTCAATAATTATTGCGCTGTTGCCAAGCTAATAAAATAAAAAAATTGTTAAGCTAATTACTGTTGACAACCTGTGTTTGAGCAATTAGTTCTTTGTTTGTAGAAAACAAAAATTTCAAGATTTTAGAAATAGAATGAGATGTTTTGATTTTTTTAATATTGAAATAAATAAACAATAAAAATTACGTCGTCTTGATTAAAAAATAATGAAAAAACTCATTTGTTTCTGCTTAGAAAGCTATTTTTCATCACCGTCCAAATGAATCTTTACTTTTTCCTGTATGAAATATGAAGTCGCTGTCCTTTTTCTTCAGCACACAGAAAAATAAAAAAATTAAAAATTCTTTTTTCAAATGGCCGACATTCCCAGAAAAACAATTCATTTTGATTAAAGTGAGACCTGAATCGCATAAATCTAAATAGGGTGCGTAGTTAAGGCCCATTTCTCCACTTAGCTCGACCACCTAGATAATTTCTCGTCGTATGCATTAAGCAAAGGATTTAACTATCTCTCTCTCTTTCTCTCTTAGCACACCAGAAGCACAACTTTTTAAAGATGCAAAAGCTTCAACTTGTTATCGCCATAAATTAGTTAGCCCTTTTACAGTAAACAGGTCGATAATGTTACAGCTTACTTCAAGAAATTACCATTTCTAGAAGATTGCATGAATTACAGACAATAACTTTTATTAACTTTTATTAAAAAACACTATTTTTCTCAACTCTTTCGTAAGATTGGCTTGTGTGATTGCAAAAAGAGTAGGCATCCTCCTAGAAAAAAAAAACCAGAGAAAGTTATCGAAAATGTAAGGCAAATAATGGAAGAGGCGCCACGAACATCTCTACGTCAACTTTCACATCAAGTTCAATTATCAATTGTCACCAAAATTTAAAAAAAGGATAATCACTTGTATCCCTATTGTCTGCAAGCAGTATAATAATCAACTCTTTCCTGTTGATTATCCTGGACGTGATGAAAATTAGCTAATCATTTTCTTTTTAAACCCATCATTTATCTTGGTTTTCAATATTAAAAAAACCTTTCAAATGTTATTTAAATTTCCATTGTTTATTCAATAAACATTTTGTTATAAACAAATGAATTATCTCTTTGTACTTTTTTTTCTACTTAAAAAAATCAGAAGCAGCCATGCCATGTATTATTCAAAACAAAATATAATCAAATTTTTATAAAAATTTCTTTTCATTCAACCACTCTAATCTGCTTTTTTATGTTTAATTTTATTATAACTTTTTAACAAATGAAGGTACAAAGAAAACATTTTAGACTTATTTATTTTTTTTCAAATAAACAACAAATTAAGTCAAAATTAAAAGCCATTACTCAATTATTTATTTAATTTATACCATTTGTTTGTAGTGCTCAGGAAGTTGTTTTTAATTTGTTCAATGTGGAGCTAGCATATAATACATTTTGCTTTTTCTACCAACGACATTTATTCAAGTGTAGAATGTCAATGCTAGATTTTACAAAATTAAAATATTTAATTGAGGAACAGGGTGAGCCATCTTGTTGTAAACACAAATTTTCTCTGTTTTTTTTTTATATTTTTAAAATGCAGTTAATGCATTTTACCTGGGTAATCCATCCTGTTGTAAGCACAAGTTTTCTCTTCTTTTTTAGCATATAATACACTTTGCTTTTTCTTCCAACGACAGTTATTCAAGTGTATTTCTTTCCAGAATGTCAATGCTAGATTTTACAAAACTAAATATTTAATTAAAAAACAGGGTGAACCATCTTGTTGTAAACAGAAATTTTCTCTTTTTTTTTCATATTTTTAATATGCAGGTAATGCATTTTACGTGGGTAATCCATCTCTTTTTTTTAGCATATAGTACATTTTGCTTTTTTTTCCATCGACAGTTATTCAAGTGTTTTTCTTTGCAGAACGTCAATGTTAGATTTTACAAAATTATAATTTTTAATTGAAGTACAGGCTGAACCATCTTGTTGTAAACACAAGTTTCCTCTTTTTTTTCCATATTTTCAATATGCAGGTAATGCATTTTACGTGGGTAATCCATCCTGTTGCAAACACAAGTTTTCTCTTCTTTTTTAGCATATAATACACTTTGCTTTTTCTTCCAACGACAGTTATCCAAGTGTATTTCTTTACAGAATGTCAATGCTAGGTTTTACAAAATTAAAATATTTAATTGAGGAGCAGGGTGAACCATCTTGTTGTAAACGCTTTTTTTTTCATATTTTTAATATGCAGGTAATGCGTTTTGCGTGGGTAATCCATCCTGTTGTAAACACAAGTTTTCTCGTTTTTTTTAAGCATATAATACATTTTGCTTTTTCTTCCATCGACAGTTATTCAAGTGTATTTCTTTACAGAATGTCAATGTTAGATTTTACAAAATTAAAATTTTTATTTGAGGAACAGGGTGAACCATCTTGTTGTAAACACAAGTTTTCTCTTTTTTTATGTTTTTAATATGCAGGTAATGCATTTTACGTGGGTAATCCATCCTGTTGTAAACAGAAGTTTTTTCTTTTTTTATATTTTTAATATATTTCTTGTAGTTTACGTAACAATTTGGCAAAAAAATCTCGATTATGCAGATCGCTGTAAGGTTTCCTCCCGGATCCTTTTCCGGTCAAGCATTTGGCGAGTATTTGCGCATTGCCAATATTTTGGATTGTAATTGTTAGAAAGCAAACACGAACCCTTTTTGAGGTCACTAAATTCGGTGTGCGTTTATCCATAAATTTGCTTGCTTGCTGTTTGATTTTCTCTGAGGCTCGGAGCGTCAGATGTTCATTAAACACAGTGAAGCGAAATAAATGCGAAACATGTACAAAATATAGCGTCGTGACGTTCTTTTCAAATAAATTTTTTACAAAAACGCAGCCAAATTATTTCTAACCATTCGCCAAAGTGGTTTGATGAAAAAGCGAATGGCGGATTCATATCCGGACCGCGACATTATACCTGCAGCGAGCAGCTGGAGGCGTCGTTTCGCTCAAGCATTTTCAATATTGGAAGCGACGCCCGCTAAAAAAGCATTGACGAGGTATAAAGGGTACTAATGGAGGGTTGATGAGAGAAAGTGTAATTTGGAAAAATATTGCTGATCGGGTAGGTGTCTTTTGCATGTATAAACCAAAACGCTCTAAAAATAAGCTTCTTTTACCAAAAAATAAAAAAAAAATTAAATGTTCTCTAACTGCAGTTTTTATAGTCAAAAATATTTTACTCCCTTAAAATTACACCGGCTCAACAATCCCTTTTTAGTTTTGTGTGCGCAACAAAACTGTGTTTGGATTCCGAAAAGATCCTGCGATCAATCGCAAGGAAGAAATAGAAAATCCCAACTTGAAATCGATCATCAACCACAGAAAAATTTGTTAATTTATTTTATTTTACAATCTAGTTTTTAAATTAAATGAACCAGCACCTACTGCCTGTCTTAGGTTTTTATTTCATTAAAGACTTGGCGTAGTCATAAACAGATGAACTAAAGCTCTGCAAATGAAAAAATTAAAAAAAAATTACATTCTCTTCTTACAGATGAGAAAAGAAAGCGATGAGATTGTTCTAACTCTCTTTTATTTTCTATCTATGCATTTGAAACAACTGAAAATGTCTATAAGAAAGATGCATCAAAAGACCATACGAATTGGCCAGCTACTTCACTCGATTTTGCTCCTTTGTAATTTTTGTGGAGAAGCTTTAAACTTTTACTTGATTTTGTTTTTGTAATTTTAGTCAAAAAGCATTTAAAGCAATTGAGACTCAATTGAAACAAGTGTCCATAAGAAAAAATCACTAGAAGATTATACGCACAGTTGTATTAGCCAGCAGGCTTACCTTATTTTGTTCCTTGTGATTTCTGTCAAAAAACATCAAATTCAAGATTTATAACAAATGAGTTTTTATGCATTTGGAACAGCTTGAAATATCTATAAGAAAAAAGCACTAGAAGATCATCTGTTCTGATTAAGATGCTCACTTGAATTGGCCAGAAAAATTACTTGATTTTTCCCTTATGAATTTTGTAGAAAAGCTTTAAATTTAAGATTTACAACACGTGAACCCTTATAGGTTTAGAACGAGTAGAAAGGTGAAAAAAACACTCATCTGTACTAATTACCACGCCTACTTGTATTGGCCAGCAGATTTATTTAATTTGGCTTCTTGTGATTTCTGTGGAGATATCTCAAGTTTAAAATGTTATCTAATTGCAGCTTTTCTAGTCAAAAATATCTTACACTCTTAGAATTGCACCGGCTCAACAATCCTTTCTTAGTTTTGTGTGCGCAACAAAACTGTGCTTTAGATTCCGAAAAGATCCTGCGTTCAATCGCAAGGAACAAATAGAAAATTCTAACTTAAGGTCGGTCATTAACCACAAAGAATCGCGACAATTTATTTTATTTTACAATCTAGTTTTCAAATTAAATGAACCAGCACCTACTGGCTGCCTTAGGTTTTTTTTTATTAAAAACTTGGCGTAGTCATAAACCGATGAACTAAAGCTCTGCAAATAAAAAAATTAAAAAAAAGTTGCATTCTCTTCTTACAGATGAGAAAATAAAGCGATGAGATTGTTCTAACTCTCTTTTATTTCCTATCTGTCCATTTGAAACAACTGAAAATGTCTATAAGAAAGATGCATCAAAAGACCATACGAACTGGCCAGCTACCTTACTCGATTTTGCTCCTTTGCAATTTTTGTGGAAAAAATTTAAACTTTCAATAGATTTTTTTTGTTGTAATTTTAGTCGGAAAGCATTTAAAGCAATTGAGACGCAATGGAAACGAGTGTTCATAAGAAAAAATCACTAGTAGATTATACGCACAGTTGTATTAGCCAGCAGGCTTACCTGATTTTGTTCCTTATGATTTCTGTCAAAAAACATCAAAATTTAAGATTTATAAAAAATCAGCTTTGATGCGTTTGGAACAACTTGAAATATCTATAAGCAAAAAGCGCTAGAAGATCATCTGTACTAATTAACATGCCTACCCGTATTGGCCAGCAGGTTTACTGGATTTGGCCTCTTGTGATTTCTGTGGAGATACCTCAAATTTAAAATTACTTTAAAACGCATTAAGATCGCAAAAGTCTTCTAAACAACGTCCAAGCTGGTATTGTCAAGATTTTTAAAAACTTTAAACTTCTTAGAACAATAAGCCTTTAGAAGGCAAATTGCAAATGCTTTAATGTGAGTTTGTTCAAAATAAAAACCATTAAAATGTTCTAATTCTCTTTTATTTTCTATCTATAGTTACATTTGAAACAACTGAATGTATCTGTAAGACAGATGTAAAGACAATCATAATAATATGTATTGGCCAGCTGGCTTACTTGATTTTGCTCCTTGTAATTTCTGTCAAAAACATCAAATTTAAGATTTATAAGAAATCAGCTTTTATGCATTTGGAACAAATTGAAATATTTATAAGAAAGAAGCACTAGAAGATCATTTGTTCTGATTAAGATGCCCAGCCCACTTAAATTGTCCAGAAGATTTACTTGATTTTTCTCTTATGAATTTTGTAGAAAAGATTTAAATTCAAGATTTACAACACGTAAACCCTTATACGTTTAGAACGAGTCAAAAGGTTAAAAAAACACTCGAAGATCATCTGTACTAGTTAGCATGCCTACCCGTATTGGCCAGCAGGTTTACTGGATTTGGCCTCTTGTGATTTCTGTGGAGATACCTCAAATTTAAAACTAGTTTAAAACGCATTAAGACCGCAAAAATCTTCTAAACAACGTCTAAACTGCTATTCTCAAGAGTTTTGCAAAAGTTTTTAAAAACTTTAAACTTCTTAGAACAACAACTCTTTAAAAAGCTTAACGATTACAAATGCTTCAATGTGAGTTTGTTCAAAAGAAAAGCAATCAACATGTTCTAATTCTCTCTTATTTTCTATCTATAGTTACATTTGAAACAACTGCATGTATCTGTAAGACAAATGTAACAGACAATCATAATAATATGTATTAGCCAGCAGGCTTACTCGATTTTGTTTCTTGTGATTTCTGATAGAAAACTTCGTATTTAAGATTTATATCAAATAATGAACTCATATTCATTCTTTTGAAACTTCTGATGCTTCAAGATCATGAAAGTCTTTGTAAACAACATCAACATCAAAGCTGGCATTGTTAAAATTTTTGCTAAAAGATTCTACAACTAAAGCTCTTTTGAACAATCTATAAGAAATCAGAAAGTTTAATGCTCGCAAATGTTTCAAAGTCAGTTTGTTCAAAAGAAGCTTATAGGAATGTTTTAATTATCTTTTATTTTCTATCTAGGTCTATAAGAAAAGTGCAAGAAAAAACCATATGTATTGGCCAGCAGGCTTACATGATTTTGCCTCATGTAATTTTTGTTGTAAACAAGTGAGCCTATATTTAAACATATAAAACCACTGGAAATGTCTATAAGAAAAAACATTAGAATACGGTCTGGGTAGTAGGTTTAGCCTGTTTTGATGTCTGTGGAAATATTTCAAATCTATTAAAGTTTATTTCAAACGCTTTTAAACCACAGAACTTTTTAAAAAGCTTTTGTAAACAACGTCAGTGCTTGCATTCTCAAAATTTTTGCGATTAGGTTCAAAGGTTTTAGAGCTCTTCAGACCAATCTATGAGACAATTTTAAAAGGCTTAACCAACGCAGATGTTTTAAAAAAAGTTTGTTCAAATGAAAACAAAAGAAAATGTTGTAATTGTTTTATGTTTTCTATCTATGCATTTAAAACAACTGGAAATGTCTATAAGAAAGATAAAGATCAAGACCAAATATGTATTGGCCAGCTGGCTTACTTGATTTTGCTAGTTGTGATTTCTGTTTGAACACTTCAAATTTAAAATTTGAAGACTTTGCTTGTGGAGATATCTTAGATATTAGGTAAATTTCAAACGGTTAAGAGCATTTTTTGTAAACAAGGTCTAAAGTGGCTGTCAAAATTTTTGCAAAAATGTTTAAAAACTTTTTTACCTAATGTGTTTTGTGGCCTAAAGGAAAGATTAAATAATCTGCTTACTGCGAAACTTGAATTTGCTATTTTATGTTGAAAACAATGGTTTTGTGTCATTAAAAATAATAATAACAATAAGCGTCTTTATTGCTGTACTAGAAAAAAAAGAATACAACAAAAGGCAAAGTTCAGCATAGCTGTTTTTTAACTTAACCTTAATAAAAGAAAAAAGAACAATAGAAAATATAAAAAACAAATAATAAACTAAACGCAAAAGATATAAACAATATAATAAGTATAACTATGAAGAGTAAACAAAAAAAAAAGATTGAAATAATATAATAATAAAATAATAAAATACCGACATTTTTGCACTCATTGTTGCAAAGCTAGCAAATATTGCTTGAATTTTTTTTTAAATTTACTATATTTAATGTTTTAAAGTCTGAAAGTAGTCTGTCATTATATATTTTAGATATAATATATCCTAAAGTGATTGATTTTTCTTCAAAAATATTAAATTCTAAATCGACCTTGCTTTATGACTGATATAACCACAAAAAAAATATTTTTTTATTAATTTTATTTTTATCAGTAAATTTTATCAAATGAAAATCGAGCAACTTTCAAAATTTTATTGTTTTATTTTGATTGAAACCTGCAAGTGTCACTAGATTTCTAGCAATACTTATATTTTTGTTGTTGCAAATATACTGATAGCTATGGATCTTGGTGATAAAATAAATTCAAGCATTAGAAATAAATCTACTAATAATATAATTCTTATAAAAATTATTTTTCTAGTTATTTTAGTCATTATTTTTCAACAGCACACATTGAAAATTACAGTCGGCCAACCTGACAATCAACGTTGTAAATTAGATAACATTTAAATAAGGTAGAACATTAGAAATAATATTTAGTAATAATCATCCTTATATCAAAATTTAATTAATAATATAATATAACAAAAAATCAAAATTAAATAAAAAATATTATTTTTCTATTATGATGTTCCAAAATAATTTTTGTGAAATTATAAGTAGTAACACAAAGAAAACTTTTAAAAAACACACTTTATTTAGTAAAGAAGCACTATAAAAAAAAGCTTTTGTATAGGAAGAATTACTTTGGGTAGATGCCAGGTATGTTTACTATGCCACAGTTAATCTGAAAAAATAAGATAAACACGCCATGCTTATTAAAAACATTTTACTTTACCACAGATATTATATAGTTTAATCAAACTAGAAAATCATTTTTTTGGTATACTTGTGGCATTGCATCTTATGATTGAGCGACAAACAAATGTCTTGCACAACTCATATAACAATATACTATTTTGTTAATTTCAAAACCTGGCAACGCCACAAAGATCTCTGAAAATATTTAAACATTTTTTATTACAAATACATCAATCATTCTAGCTAGATAATTTACATGATAATTATGTAAACTAATTAGCATGCAAATAAACAAAAACACTAACAATAAATAATCTACTAATACTGTTTTTAACTTTTTTTAGAACCTGTTAGTGTAACACAGATACAAACAATACATGCTTTTTATATGACAATTTCTGTGAATGTTACAGCCGGCCAATCTGACCAATATCTCTGTAGTCTAAAAAATCAAAAAATCTTTTAATTTTTTACTTTTTTATAAAACATAAGTATATTAGAAAGTTTAAACTACAAAAATGATTATATGGCCAGCAAGTTTACTGGATTTGGCCCCTTGTGGTTTCTGTTGGAAAATTTAAGACATATTAAGTAAACATGCATGTGAAACCGCTGAAAATGTCTTTATAAAAAAAGTACTTAAAGATCATCTGCACTAAGCTGCACGTTTACAATTTTTTATGAAAATTACTCAAATTTAAGATTTATTTCTAAACGCTGTAACAATATAAAGGTCTTTAAAATTGCATTTTTAAAATTTTTGCAGAGACGTGACAAAAATTCATCAAACTTCAAAAACCTTAGCTAACAAGAAAATTTTCAATGCATCTATCAAATTTTAGCAGATCTCATAGCTCTCTGACTACTTTTATTGTTAACAATCAATAATTGCAATAACAATGTTGCTTGAATCTTTAGAAAAAACCTTTGCATAAGCTTTTTTCTTCAAAAATAAAATTTTACAATTTTTTTGTATTTTTTAAGATTGTTTATCTCTGTTTGTTAATTGATGAAGAGCACTTAAGTTGAATGATCGTCTAAGCTGGGAAAAAATATTTATGTTGAACTTGAGCTTCTATCATGTGGATACATTTTGTATATAATAACAGACTGTGGGAAGCTTTGTAATCCGTGTGTTATCCACAAAGCAGCGAAATACATACCCATATCCCACTGCAACTGTAGCAACATTTAGAAGCCCTAGTAGAATATCTCCAGTCGTCTAACGTTGCCTTAAGTAGAGGAATTTAACATAGATTTACGTCTGCTTTCAAGTTTAGCTCAAAGAGCCTACGCAGGTTTGCTGCCCTTCACAAAATACTTCAAAGAAACAAAATTTCAACTACCATGTTTGGATCGGAACGTTTACAAATTTTAAGGTTTAAATAGTTAATTTTGTTACTGTCAAAAAAAATTCATCCATAGCTTGTGAAGACACCAAAATCTTTCATCACGCTTATCAGAAACTACCAAACGTGGTAAAACCATTCAATTTTATTAGTTCAATGTAAACAAAATCAGTGTTTTGTTTTAAAATTGTTTTCATAGACGATACGATAACTCTGTGAATATAACTCAAATTTTTGCAATTTAAACCATCTTGGACGTTCATAAGCGACTCGGCTTTCGCCTCGTGGATTAGATACGTTTTTAATTATTATAAATCGCACAATAATTTAGTTGCTTTTATTTTTATTTGTAGTTTAATTTCTGACAGTATATCATTGGACTCAATTTTTTTTATCTGTAGTTTATAACCGCTTTTTCTTTCTTATTTTTGTACATAAAAAACACAAAATAAACATCAAAATAAATAAAATATATTGTTTTATTTATATTTTTAATATCAATCCGAGAGGAAATCTTAGTCCCTTTTTTCTGCATAAACATAATAGAACATTGATTTTCGCTTGTTTGCAAACATATTATTGAAACAAGATCTAATAGAAAGAAAATAAACAATAAGTCATTCATTTGCTAAAAATATTTAAAATAAAAATATAGAAAACTTGGGTTTGCAACAGGATGGAACTGCTCCTCTTTATTCAAAATTTTGGTTCTACATTTCTTGCGCTATATTTTCAGCAAAATTTAAAATACTAATTTTGAATAATTAATTTTTTGAATCAAATATAAATATAAACTCACGTTAATTTTGCATATTTTTTCTAATTGACAAAAGACGTTAAAAGGAGGAGATAAATTGAAATTAAAAAATAGAAAACTTATGTTTATTTCAAGACGGAACTTCTGCACATTAAAAATTCGTGTTTTGTTGGAAAAAGCTAAATAAATTGTTTTTTTTTAATGAAAAATTGGATGACAAACAGTAATAAATTAAAAATTTGTTTTTATTTGAAAGATTTATTTGTATATTCTTAGCGCCATCTATTAGAAGCTACCCAGCATCAAACCTTTTAAGAAAAAAATTGTCTTATGTTTATAAATGCAATTAGTTTATATTCTAAGAGATGTCAGTGTTGATAAAGACAAACTGAAACAAAAGTTTTTATTTCTGATTGGATAACCAAGCTATCACGTTAGCGTCTTTTGTCTGAAACGTATATCAATGATATACATTGTAATCTATCTTCTCTGGTTAGCCACCAACTGGTAAAAAAAAATACTAATGCAAATTTATTCAAATCACATCTGTAAACTTTGACATGTCCGATGAGCTCCAATAAGAGCGAAACATGTCCAAGTTTACAGATGTGATTTGAATGAATTTGCGTTGACCTTTCTTTATTATATTTTCCTAATTTTTACTATTTATTAAAATTTAAAAATCAATTTTTTTTGGTTATATAACAATCTTTTTATGTTTGATCTGAGAGTTTGAAATATAATTAGAAAAATGAGCTTTGCTATTATATTAACATAAAACAATCAAAAAAACTTCTACAAAAACAAACATACAGCACATTAATTAAAGACTGTTTAACAGAATTATTATTTAAGCAAACTGTAAAACACACAAAAAATTAATTAAAATTTTGAAATAAAAGAAAGAGATTTGTATTTGCAGCAGGATGGAGCTTTGCCACAATTAAAAATTTTGTTCTATTTGAAAAGTGTAGTTTTTATATCCCTTGACTGCATCTGAATAGATTTAAACTGAATATACGCTTTATTTTTTTTCTCTTTTATTCAGTTTTTTTAGATTTTTTTATTCTTGCTCCGAACACCGTGAGAACCATTGGCGTGAAGCAAATTTAAATTTTTTTAAGTTTTTTAGTTATTAAGCGTAAAACTGAAAAGTTGTTTGAAGGCGCAATATAGAAATTAGTTAAGAAAAAAACAGAAAAATAAGAACAGACAGAGACAGAGGTAAAAAAGCAAAAACAATAACTAAACTTTTCGAAAAAATGAGGTACAAAATAAAGGGTAGATCTGATTGTGAGGTATTTGAGAAATCAACAAAGCTTAGAAAGAAAAAAAGAAAAAAATTGCTAGAAAAAGCGTATGAGATTGCAGAAGAGCAAACAAAAAAAAAACGATAAAAAAACTTTATAGAAAATACATAAAAATTAGGGAAAATTCGATGTAAACAAGAAAGAAATTGATGAATTTAACATTATTTTCTACATCAAATTTGCAGTGAAATGTAGTATAGCACTCAAAAATATTCAAAATAGGTATCAAATCCTTTTTTACCGGTCAGCCATAAAAAAGTTATGTATCTGGTGTCTTAATAGAAATATTTTTGTTGTATAAAAATATTTTAATTTATAAAGTATCTAGAAAGTAGCAATTTTGGTCAATTTTTACGCACATGAGGTGGTAGTAATCAAAGCCGACTGTAACCATAATTTTTCCGAAAATGTTATTTAAACATTAATTTGTTGTTGACATGTTGAAAAATAAAGAAAAAGTTTTAACAAATACAAATTAACCTTGTTTTTGTCAATAAACATTTTAAAAAAAAAAAATTTTTAGAATAGGTTTTCGCAATAATCAGATAAGTGGTGATACGCAGCCTGCTTAAGAATTAGAAATGTTTGATTATGAAAGACTTTTAAAGCCTTTCTTAAGATTGTAGAAAAGAAAATTTATGAAAAAAACAAGAAAAACTAAAGGTTTTCTCATTGACATGATTACTTTTGGAGCTGTTACATTTTAGATTAGTTGTAGCTCCAGTGTTCGTCCAACAACACCACCCTTTATCAATCACACTCTTTCCAACCACCTCATTTATCATCCTCTTTGTCTAGCTTAATCCAATCCGTCGTATCCAAACAGGAAAACAAATTTGCAAGAAACCATCGCCAACCACTATCCGCCACGACAAACAGCGCGAAATAAAATTTCCCATTTTCTCTCTTGTCCACTATGATAAATTCCCAATTCGATAATTGTTTTTCCTCGCCATTAATTACCACGGTCCATCAAGACATCTGTCGAAACTCTACTTCCCTCGTCACCCTTGAATCTTTCCGGTCTAGGTTATGTATCACCGGGAGTTATTGTCCCCTTTTGGGCTATTTGCTGTTAACGCCGCCTCGAACTTTCGATCTATGGCCCTGTCAGCTGCAAACGGCACTCTCAAAAACTGACTTGAAATGAAAATTTAATCACTTTCATGGAAAACTAGATGAAAATTTATCTATATCATTTTCTACCGATCAGCAATAAAAAAGTTATGTATCTGGTGTTTCAATAGGCATATCTTTGTTGTATAAAAAAGTTTTCATCTATAAACGTACCTGAAAAGTAGACAATTTGGTCAATTTTTACCCACGGCAGGTGGTAGTAAGCAAAGCCGACTGTAAATATAATATTTTTGAAAATGTCATTCAAATGTTAATTTAACAATAGCATGTCAAGAAGTCAAAAAATTTTATAACAATTACAAATTAAATTGGTTTTGGTCAATTATTATTTTTTTTGTTTTTATAAAATTATTTTTTTTTTATTTAATAAAGTGACTGTAGGGCTGCAGGCGGAGAAATATAGAAAAACCAAATAATCACTAAAGTAATTCACAATTTTGAAAAATAATATAAAAAAATTATTAATTTTCATCTTTAAAACATGCTAGAATAGATTTAAATAAAATATTGAAAAAAAAACATTGAATAAATCAAAATAATATCAACTAAATGAATATAAATATTGTGAGAAAACAAGAAGTCGCAGAAAATAAATAAATAAATAGAGAAACAAGATAGAAATTTGATAATTATTACAACCAAATTAAAAAAACAAAAAAAATAAAGCACTACAGTAGCGTAAAAAAAATAAACAAAATAAGTGCAAAATACGTCATTGGATAAAAAAAATAAATAAAGAGTGCAGACGAGTAAGAGCAAAAGCTAGACACATAGCATATTAAAAAAATTATATAAAACAAAGTAAGTAATAAAATACCAATAAAATTAATCAAAAAAAAAAAGTAATAGAAAAAAAAATTAAAAAAATTAAAAAGAAAGAATTTGATGAAAGAGGGATAATAAAACTGAATCAAAATTAAAATTACATAAATCAAATAATTTAAAAAAAATACATAATCAAGCGTCACAAAATATTCAGTGAGATCCAAAATAAATTATTAATTGACTTAATTTTTTTGTTGTCTGTTACAAATTTGCAAAAGTTCAAATAAGCCATGCTAAAGTTTATCTACTTTTGTTGTTACTTTTTTTGTGTTTTCTATTTTGACCTTATTTGATTGTTTTGGCTTTATTTTTTTAGTGTTTTTCTTATTATATATTTTTTATGTTTAAAAAAGCAAAAAATTATTTAAATTTGAAAAAAATCAATTAGTCCAGATATAAAACTAAAAATTCTATTGTTTATCTACGTTTGTTATTATTTTTTTGAGTTTTTTATTTTCACTTTATTTTATTGTCTTGGTTTTAGAGTGACTCTTTTATTTTTAATTATTTTTTTTATTTAGAAATACTGACCATTTGTTGAACTTTTACAAACATTAAGTATTCTAAATAAAAAACCTAAATTTTTGTTGTTTATTTACTACTTTTTTGTGTTTTGTACTGTACCTTGTTTTATTGTCTTGGCCTTATTTTTATAGTGTTTTTTTATATAGAAATATAAAAAATTAATTGAACTCTAAAAATTTTTTATTAATCTAAGCCGAAAATAAAAAAATGTATTGTTTATTTACTTTTGGTACTGTTTTTCTGAGTTTTTACTTATATTTTATTTTATTGTCTTAGCTTTATAGTGTTTTCTTTATTTTTGTCCTTTCTTTTTATTCAAAATTTTAGAGAATTAGTTGAACTTTATAAAAATGTAATTAATCCAAATATAAAACAAAAATCAATTTTTTTTTAAGATTTGTTTTTAAACTTTATTTTATTGTCTTGTTTTTATAGTGAATTGTTTAATTTTTGTTTTTTTTTATTTTGAAACGCAGAAAATGGGTTAAACCTTTAAAAACAATATTTAATCTAAATAGAACATGAGAAAATCTTTTGCTTATTTACTTTTTTTACTATTTTGGTTGTGTTTTTTACTTTCATTTTATTTTATTGTTTAAACCTCAAAATAGGAATAAGAGAGAAAATTGTAAACCCAATCAAAAAAGTGATAAAATTTACAAGAAAATAATTAACAACAAACACCTGAGTTAAAACTCATGCTAAAAAAATAAAAATGTTAGCAAGAAAAAATTTGAAATAGATAATGTTTTTTTAATCAAAATTAAAAAATCTATGTACACAATTTGGAAATTAATAACAAAAAGCAATAACCAGACTTAAAAAAAACGTGCAAAATTCACTAGTAAATGAAATAAAATATATTGTAAAACAACAATCTAAAAAAATGAACAATAGACCAAAGAAACAAAAAATTTATTTTTTTTTAAATATAAAAATATTTTACATAAAATATTCATAGTTATACCGCAATTTAAAAAATTAATTAGAAAACTATTGAATTAGCTGCCGAATAAGATCAAAATTGTAAGAAAATACTAAAAAAAATATTTAAAAAACAGGAAAGAGTTTGGCTAAGTATGACAACAAAATAAAAAATAAAAAAAAAATTATGAACGATATTGAAAAAAAAAAAGAATCCACTATAAACCAAGATAAATTAAAGCTTACATAAAACTAAAAATAAAAACTGAAGCTTAACATTTATTGATTTAAGAAAGAAGATTCAACAAAACATATAACAAAAATAAAAAACAAAAGACAGAAAAAAAGAGTTATTTATAAAAAACAAAGTAAAAAAACAAGCGAAAAAATTATTTATTGGCATAGCAAAACGCTATAATTGAGTTTTTTATCACAAGTATATGAGTTTTTTCTAAGGCGATTTTTCTGATTTAAAAAAGAAGATACAACCAAACATATAACAAAAATAAAAAACAAAAGACAGAAAACAAGAGTTTAGTATAGGCGTTAGTCCGAGTCACAAAACAATTTTTTTAGTGTTGAGGGGTAAGTATTTGTCTTAAGTACTTACTATAAGTCTTAAATTGTAACAATAGACTCATTTTTTTTTGTTTTTTCTACTCTATATTTATTATTAACAAGAAAAAGTGGAGTAATACAATACATTTTTTGGGTTTTCTGTCACAAATACACTTAAAGTTGTAAAAGATAGGTTAAATAAAAATGACATTTGAGTGTTGAAAAATACTACTTTACGCACTTATCTGTCATACTTTACAGACTCTTATGTTAAACTTTACGGACGATTTTGGAAAAAAGAGAACGGATGAGCAAGAAAAAGACCAAAAAATATTCACAGTGAGATCAAAAATAATTGTTAATCGACTTTATCGCCTCTTAACTTTAAAACTTTTTTTGAACCTACTTTTAGTTCTACCACTGATCCTTAAGATCGTTTATAGAGTTGAAAGTTGAGGAAAATGACATTCAAATTCATTCGCCATGAATTCTGTCTCAAGCGGGTCGTATAGCCTTAATCGTGTTTCAAGTGGGAAGTAGAAGAGGAATAAGAATTCTGGAATCCTGGAGGCGTCCCGTTCGACCTTTTGTGGCTGCAGACGCCGTCTGAAAGCAATTGTCAAATGTAATTTCACGCCTCTGCTGGCAACAGATATTTGGGTCATCCCGTTTTCTTGCTCTGCGACTAGGATGTATAATGTACCGTTAGGGAAGGATCTTTTGCTCCCCAACGGGAGCGGTACCTGTGGTTAACGAATGTTTTTCTACAAAGTTCTACCGCTGCAAATTTGTAGGAAGTAGGCCGGTTGAATAGGTGGTAGCTCGCTAAAAAAACGCTATCTGTCGATTGTTTAGCAAATTATAAATTTGTCTTATGTAGGGGAGATTAAAACAATCGGGTGGCTTATAATTGATTATAAATAATCTCTTTACCAAATATTAGCTGTACGAAATAATTCTATAAAGACAGACCAAAGCCATTTTGCATACCCAAACGCACCAAGGCACCAATTGAATAATTTTTGGACTCAAAAGACAATTATTTTGGAAACAGCGAAAGGGAGGCTGTTACCAGAGGGTCATTTGTGTTACGTAACATACAAAAGCGTCTGGTAACGCAATCTAGTCTAACATAGATTACAATTTTAGTAGTGCAGCTTTGAGTTCTGTGACAAATAACTGTTGGGAACTTTAGTCACGATCAAAGTGAATGTATATGATCAATGCCATTTATTTAGTATTTTTCACTTTTAGAAGAGTTTAATCGCAAAAAATAAGCCAAAACTAGATATTTTTGTATAAAAATGTCAATAATTGGTATAAAAAAGTTAAAAGGAGTCCTTATATGAGTATCAGTATCGTATTTTTCCATAAATCAACCATGTGGCAACTGTCAAGCTCTAATTAATAAGTTAAGTCAAACAGAAATGGAGAGTCCTTTGATGCATTTGTTAATAAATTATGAACCATCCACTCAACATCCTGAAAGCTCTCTGTCAACTTTTTAATTTTTCTGTTTTGTCCATGTAACCTATATCCATAGACGATAATCCAATTTCGATGATTCTGTGTCTGTATGCGTTACATCGTTTTTCCCTTCGATATGTATTCCTGAGTTAATTGAATCAGTGAAGCGGTATTTGATGACAGCTTCCGAAAAGGAATGCCTCCAGACGGAGGGGCGACGGCGGCACCAGAGTCCTGAAGGAATTTGGATTTAACATTACACGGGGAATTATTCTGGAACTTTACAACAGTGATGTTCGACAGAGTTGCTTGTTTAATTGAATTCCATTGTATGTTAAACTTGTTTTAAAGCTCTTCAACGGAGCTGGGCTATTCTCAAACTTACACTTTGACCTATTTGTCAGTCTTTGATAGTACAATTGATTGACCATTATTCTTTCATTGTAGTTGCTCTCCCAAAGAATTTTAATTTTAAAGCTTTCTGTAACTCTTATAACAGAAACAAATAAACGGAAGATACTATCCCAAAATGTAATTTATTTTTTTAATTTGTCGTCATAGCCGGCCATGTCTAACAAATCATAATTTTTAAAACAATTGCTTCAAATGTCAAAATAATTAATTAATTTGTATCTGAATGACTTTGGTATTTCCGGTTCTTTTATACTCATTGCACATCTCACTATCTGGGGGGTAGTTCCAAACGAGAGTACACATTGCGGAGTAGACTCAATAATGTAAATAAGGAGTGTAACCGTAAAGTTACACAAGGGGAAAAGGAGAGAAGGGAATAAAGGGAATAGGAAAACTCGAGGACAGGCTAACCTCGGCTAGCTTTACCCTGTTCAAAATTACCCGGTAGTTCAGCCGTAGAGGCGTGAATCTAGGAACACAGGTGGTGGTTTCGACGCCACTCAACCTAAGCTCAGACAATAGCCGAAATTAGCCTCCCTTTAGCCTTTTAGGGGTCAAGACCTGCAGGCTAAACAAAAGCTCCAGTAAAATAATATTAATATATTGAATAAATAAAAAAAAATACAACAAATAAAAAAACTAACTGATAGCAATAAGTGATATTGGCATCAAAATAAAAGAAAATAAATAAAAAAAAGGTAAATCCAGAATGTTCAAATAATTAATTAGTTCTAAATAATTCGAATAAAATTTTATCACAATTTTAACACAACTTGACAGGACTCGATGCAGTCTGAGTTAGACAAGACAATTCCCTTGAAGTTAACTCGAGCACTCCTTACAGATTGTCCTGATTACCACAAACAATAAAGGCAATAATTTAATAAAACAAAATATAATAAAAGAAAGGTTTTCTTCACTTTAAAGGTGTTGTTCAAAGGCTTACTAACATTCACACATTCATTCTACCTTTCATAGACCTTGAACTAACCTTATCTGCTGTTTCCGTTGAAGATGGTGGTTTTGCAGTGGTTTACTCCTTGAAAGCTCGGTGGTAATAAGCAGGATAACAGGAAGAAAAAATCGAGTGCCGCAATTGAGTCGTCTCTCGACTTGACCCTAGACTTG
Organism: Lagria hirta; assembly: GCA_947359425.1. Taxonomy (NCBI): domain Eukaryota; kingdom Metazoa; phylum Arthropoda; class Insecta; order Coleoptera; family Tenebrionidae; genus Lagria; species Lagria hirta. Next base: position 7,839,294 of record OX375803.1, on the reverse strand, counting down.
TCCCTAGACTTGTTCCTAGACTTGTCTCTAGACTTGTCCCTAAACTTGTCCCTAGACTTGTCCCTAGACTTGTCCTAAATGACCCGCGAAGTAAAACCGTTAGTGGTGGAATTAATGAGACTGTTTAACTTACCCCTTCTAACGTCACGTAATCGCAAAAATGGTAAAGTCGTTATCAAAACGTGGCTTCAAAGCCGTACCAATTTTCTTGTCAAAAAAGTCGTGAACACACGTAATACCCACTACCGGGTTTATTTGACTCCCTAATTTGGCGTAGAAGGGTACACTAACACTACGTACGGTGGCGGACTTAAAGTGAAACATGGACGCTATCACCACTCCTATATATAGAGTCGGTATCTTTCCCGCTTAAAATCTGTTAAATTCTGCTTTACTATCGGATTATTCTTTTCCTATCCGTTAAAAACTACCTGGGTTTTTTTCCTGGCCAATAAAAAAAGTTAGCTTGCTTTACTTTATATACAGAGTGTTCAGAAAAGACAGTTACTCGAAAGACATAAATTGTCTTAAAGGCGTCGGGTCTTTGCAGTTCTAGACTAAATCGATGACAGCGAATTCGACAGTGCACAAACTAGCGTCATGCAATGAGTAGTTTACCGCAAAATGGCAAGAAGGCGCTTATTTATCGTAATTTTTGGCGTGTGCCGCAATTCAACCGTTACAGGAGCTTAAAATGATTATTATGATAAAATAGCAAATCTGCTTTAGTATTGAAGACAATTTGCTTCAAGAACATTTTAAGAGCAACATACAATAAATACATTTTCTTACCAAACGTATTTATTGTCTATTCTTTTCTGTCTCTTAAGCGGACAAAATGCGTTGACTGTCCGCTTATGAGAGCTTTTACTGTAATTGGATAGACCTGTAAAAGGCGTTTGACTATCGCTCATGTGAGGAATTAGAGTCGGCGCAAGAATAAGAAATGGTTTATAGAAATGGTTGGTAATCACGTTAATTGCGGCCTTTTCGGTTTGTTTCTGCTATTATGGCGTTTGGCCTCTCAGGTCTGTGGCAATTAGCAGAGAATATCAAAGGCCATTTCCCAATTCAGATCTAAAGGATTCAAAAGAGTCATTGGTCTGCAAGCCTAACCGGACAAGCCATCCATCAGACAAGACGTGGTTGATTAGTTGCCCGAAAATGGGGCAACCCTGGTCTGCAGTAGCCGCAACCCCACGTATCCATGGCTCAACAAAGAGCTTACTGAAAGCAGAATAGCAATATATCACCCAAAAGCAGTAGTATGAGTAGCCTCAGACTTGGTAAATACATTTTTAAATTGTCCCTTCTGAAATCTTCGCCGCGAAGACAAACGTCCTCCATAAATCCTCCGTCTCTTTATTACGCGCATTAAAATAATTTCGGGCGGCCGCAGGTGAAATATGATGGTAGTTTTCTATTAGAATTCCAAAATGTCTGTTATTATACCGAGTTCGGAGCCACAAAAGCGCAACATGGGGCATTTTAATGCAAGATTCGTTCTTGCCTGTAAAGCTGTGTCACCAGCAGACGGCCCAGCATACAAAGTGTATTTTGCCAACACCAACACTCAAATACTTAATTAAAATTTCTACTTGGAATTTTAAAACTCAAACAAATTGTTTGGACACAAAAGCCACGACCGATTTTTCGTTTGTAGACGTTGGCAGCTATGTTTATGAAACATTTCGTCAATTTGAAAAGCTTTTAAGTTCCATAATTTATTCAGCAGTTATTGGTGTAGCAACAGTCAACACAAAAAACATAATCTAAATATCTAAAAGTTATAAAAACTAATTTTGAATTAATGTCTACAACTGTTAGAAATAACCCATCAAAATGTGTATATTAAAAATGCGACATTTAGATCGTTGATAAAAATATTTAAAAATGGTGGAGGCGCCAAAAGCACAATTTATAGTAAATTGTTTGAAAAAAAAGTGAGGTTCTACTGTGTTATAATTAAGGTTTTATAAAAAAAGATTAGTTAAAGGTTCAAAATTTATAATACTTGATAGTTATAAAAAAAATGTTTCAAAATGATAGAAGCGTCAAATGTATTTTTTTTATTAATTTGCTCAATTAGGTGAGCTTTAATTTTAGTAATATTCTAAATTATACATTTATAAAGTAGGATTTATAGATCAGATCAAAATTGTCTATAATCTTTTGTAAACTTGATAGAAATAAAAATGTATAAATGGTGAAGAGGCTTCAAATACGATGTTTTCAGTTAGGTGAGTTTTTATTGTATTAAGTGTGAGAATTTATAATTTTATAATAATTTTAAGTTATATTTAAAGTAAAATAAGCCAATAAGGCGCTAAATAAGTTGTGAACTTGATGAACGCCATATGGCATCTTAAGTTAGAGAAGAATAATTTGTTCTTAACATCCTAGGAAAGGTTGAGTAGCGGTGGCAGTTAGTGCACCAAGAGAGATGGGAACGAGCAGAAAAGGTCTTTGAACGGTCGGTCGGAGGTTGTGTATATTGCTAAACTGTAAATTGTTTATAAAGGGAAACAAATAGACAACGTGTGCTGTTGTCGTTGCTAATGATAATGTGTTGTTTTATAATATAATTACAAAAAAAAAATTAATTTAGTGCTAACTTCTTAGATTCGAAGAAATAATAAGTGAAGTATTAATAATGAGTTTAAGATACCGGTAGCATAAATATGTATTTAATATAAAAATCTACGGCAGAAACTATAGCTTAATACCTAGAGTACGGTCTATGTGGCGTTGAATCTCTGATTGTTCGGTTGTATCTCTATAACGTCTGTACGCACTTGCAGATTGCTATCCTGGCTCTCTCCTTTCTCGAAAGGTAGCAAAGAGCTTAGTTTGTTTTAGTTTACCTAAGTTTATTTGAATTCAATTAAGCTTAATTAGTTTATTTTAGTTTATTTCAATTTATTCTAGTTTTTTTTAATTTAATTTAGTTTATTAAGTTTTATTCAGTTTATTTTAGTATTTCTAGTTTATTTTTATTTTAGTTTATTTTAATTTAGTTGAGGTCATTTTAGTCTAATTCAGTTTATTTTAGTTCATTCTAGTTTATTTCAGTATATTCTAATTCATTTAATTCGGTCTAGTTTATTTTAGTTTGTTTTAGATTATTTTAGTTTATTTCAGTTTATTTTAGTTTATTTGATTTTATTCTAATTTCTTTTAGTTTAATTTAGAGTATAATTCAAAATCTACTTTATTTTAGTTTATTTAAGTGTATTTTAGAGCTTATTCTAAGTTATTTTTATTTATTTTAGCTTATTTTAGTTTAATTCAATTTATTTTAAGTTATTCTGATTTAATTTTAAGTTTATTTAAAATCAGTTAATTTTATTTTAGTTTAATTCAGTTTATTTAAATTTATTTTAGTATTTTTTAGTTTATTTTGATTTATGTTATTGTACTTTAGTTTAATTTATTTTAATTTAGTAGAGGTCATTTTAGTCTAATTTAATTTATTTTAGTTCTAGTTAGCTTATTTCCGTTTATTCTAGTTAATTTTAGTGTATTCTAGTTTATTTAATTCATTGTGGTTTATTTTAGTTTATTTTATTTTAATTAAGTTTATTTTAGTTTATTCTAATTTATTTTAGTTTATTTCAGTTTAATTCAGAGTATAATTTAGAATTTGGTATATTTTTGTTTATTTAAGTTTATTTTAAAGCTTATTCTAACTTATTTCAATTTATTTTAGTTTATTTTGAACTATTTTAGTTCATTTCAGTACATTTCAGTTCAATTTAATTGAATTGAGTTTATTTTAGTTTATTTAAATTGATTTTAGTTTATTCTATTATTTCATAGTTTGTTTAATTTTATTTTAGTTTATTTTAATTTATTTTGATTTATTCTAGCTTAGTTTAGTTTATTTTAGTTTATTTTAGTTGATTCTAGTTTATTTTAATTAATTTTAGTTTATTTATATTTATTATAGTTTATTCAATTGTATTTTAAATTATTTTAATTTATTTTAGTTTATCCTAGTTTAATTTAGTTTATTTTAGCTTATTTTAGTTTATTCTAGTTTATTTTAGCTTATTTTAAATTGTTTTAATTCGTTTTAAGTTTTTCTGATTTAACGTTAAGTTTATTTAACTTCAATTAAGTTTACTTTAGTTTACTTCAGTTTATTTTAGTTTGTTTCAGTATTTTCTAGTTTATTTTAATTTATTTTATTTTGTTTTAGTTTTGTATATTTTAATTTAGTTTAGGTCATTTCAGTTTAATTCAGTTTATTTTTGTACTAGCTAGTTCATTTCATTCAGTTTAGTTTATTCTAATTTAATTCCGTTTATTTTAGTTAAACTTAATTTAATTCAGTTTATTTTAGTTTATTTTAATTTAGTATAGCTTATTTAAGTCTATTTTAATTTATTTCAATTTATTTTAATTTGTTTTAGTTTATTTTAGTTAACTTTAATTTTTTTAGTTTATTCTTATTTATTTTTGTTTATTCTAGTTTATTTTGATATATTATGGTTTCTTTTATTCTATTTTAAATTATTTTATTTTATTTTAGTTCATTTTAGTTTATTTTAGTTCATTTTAGTTTATTTTAGTTTATACAAAAATCGATTTTAATTTATTTAAATTTATATAGTTTTTTTGTTTATTCTAATTTATTTTAGTTTAATTTAGTGTATTTTAATTTAATTAAGTTTATTTTAATTCTGTATAGTTTATTTTATTTTATTCATTTATTTTAGATCGTTCCGGTTTAATTCAGTTTATTCTTGTTTGTTCTTGTTTTGCCTAGTTAAATTAAATTTATTTTAATTTATTTCAATTTGTTTTAGTTTATTTGAGTTTATTTCAATTTACTCTAGTTTAATTTATTTCAATTCAATTTATTTTGTTTCAGTTTATTCTATTTAAATTCAGTTTTTTCTAGTTTATTTCAGTTTATTTTAGCTCAATAATTTTTCTGATTCAACGCTAAGTTTATATAAGTTTAATTTAGATTATTTAAGTATACTTTAATTTATTTTAGTTTAATTTAGGACTTTCTAGTTCATATTAATTTATTGGATTTTGTTTTAGTTTTGTTTATTTTAATTTAGTTCAGGTCATTTTAGTTTAACTCAGTTTATTTTAGTTTATTTTAGTTCACTTCAGTTCAATTTAGTTCAAGTTATTTCAGTTTATTTTAGTTGTAGTTAGTTTATTTCAGTTCATTTTAGTTTATTTCAGTGTATTCTAGTTCATATAAATTATTCTAGTTTATTTTAATTTATTTTATTATAATTCAGTTTATTCTAGTATATTCTAGTTTACTTCAATTGATTTTAGTTTATTTTAATTTATTATAGCTTATTTAAGTCTATTTTAACTTATTGTAGTTTATTTTATATTTTTTCTAGTTTGTTTTAGTATATTTTAGTTAATTTTAATTTATTTTAGTTTATTCTAATTTATTCTGATTTATTCTAGTTTATTTTAATTTATTATAGTTTTTTTATTTCATTTTAATTTATTTTAGTTTATCCTAATTGATTTTAATTTATTTAAATTAATTTTATTTTAATTCATTTTTGTTTATTTTAGTTTATTTAAATTTTATTCTAGTTTAATTTATTTCATTTAAATTTATTTTATTTCAGTATATTCTGTTTAACTTCAGTTTATTGTAGTTTATTTGAGTTTTTTCTAGTTTATTTCAGTTTATTTTAGCTCAATTCAATTTATTTTAGATCAATTCATAGAAAATTGAATTTTCAATAACTTTAAAAACTTTATTTTAGCTCTAAAGTTGTAAACAACGAGTTATTTGAGAAAAACAAAAAGATTGAACTTTAAATCAAGATGGGACAGACCGCGGCAGTGGGATAGTTCCGAAAATCAAAATTTAGACTTAAAACCCACCTCTCAATGTTTAAAAAAAAAATTACAGTTTCTTATTTTTTCAATTAAGAATATTTTAATGTCTATCTCGACCACTAGAAAATTAAACACTAATACTCTATTATTTTTGATAAAAAAAAATTGAAATGATAAAAAGACCAAATGCAATTTTTTTAGCAAATTAGAAAAGCAATAAAATATTGTAAATAAACAATGTTAGTAGATTAGTGAAAAGCTAAACATTTTCTAAAGTTTTAGTGATGAAGCCTTCCAACCACTTGACAAATCAATGACATCTTAATACATAATAATATTTTATGACTTATAAAAATGCTAAAAATCTTATAAAATTTATAACACTCATTTTTCAATTCATTATCAATGACAAAAATTATTTTTGTTATTTTTACAACCGACTCTGCTGGGGAAGGTCTATTGTGGCGTTAGCTGTCTCAAAGCTTTGTATCAATATAAATTTATGAAAATTTACTTTCTCCAGTTAAGACTCCCTTTAATCGTTATTGATCTTCTTGATTTATGTCCAAGTCGGATAAAGTGTAAACAGCAATAACTCATTTTCGGATAAAATTCGAAACATCGCCTATAACCTGAAAACTACTTCGAAAGGTGGCAAACTAAATTCAATCCGATGATTGATTATATTGCACAAATCCATCTCGATAAATAAAAATTTCGCCGATTTTTATTTGCTAACTCTAAAGTAAACTTTTCCAATTAATGTTCTTCCAATACAAGCGTCATCTTTAGTATTCCTGCTTTGATCTTCTCCCAGTCCTGTCGCGAACTCATAGAGTTTTCCCAGCGAAAAATCAAAGAAAAAACCTTATGCTTTGGCAATAACTTGCATTTTCCAGCTCCACTAAATTTGACAAATATTCAAAGAGCTCTAATGAAAATACTCGAAAACACTTGCTGACTGGGTTCGCGTTTTACTAGCTCGTAATAGTGACAAAGAGCGTCAAAAGCTTTTTTTGAATTTAATTTTGGATTTTTGTGAGATACTTTAGATATAATTGATAATAAAAACTTTATCGTTCGACCGTAAATTTTTAAATATTAAATATGTCTCCGATGCTCATTTTTGGCGACTGCTATAAAGGCAAAGATATTAACAGTCCGATAAACTGTTTTTGCAGAAAATCACTTGTTCCCTCTATAAAATAATATAGTCGGTACTTATGTTAAAATTATGTGTGCCTGAGATATTGAAAAAGAGTTAGAGAGAGTGGGAGGATTACCAGACTGGCAATGTCTGATAGACAATGTTTATATTTTGAAAGCAATAGTAGAGAGTCAGATAGAAAAAAAAAGAGGAAAAGTATGTAGAGTATTTGTAGATTTAAAAACAGCGTTTGACAGAGTAGATAGGAGTAAGTTGTGGGAATGTATGGAAAAAAAGAGAATAGAGAAGAAACACGTAGACAAAATTTGTAGAGAAACTAAGTGTAAGGTGAGAGAGAATAAAAAAGAAAACAAATGACTGTAAACAAAAAGAGGTCTGAGACAAGGGTGCCCTTTCAACCTACTCTTGTTTTCAATATATATGAGTGATATGGAGAATATGTTAGAAAAAGGACAAGAAAAAGAAGTGGTAATCAGATAATATAATAGAAAATAAAAAGATATTACGAAAAGAATGGAGAATAAACAGACAGAGGCGGTGACATAGACCAGCAAAAAAAAAGGAATAAAATTAGGAGAGAGCAGGATAATCATGGATACATGAATCTGATTACAAAAGAGTTGCCGAAATATGTAAAGAGAGAAAACAAAAAAGAGCGAAAGATGATATCCAAATTTAGATGTGGGAGACCACAGATTTTGCATAAAAGAAAATGCAGAATGTGTGGAAGAAAGAAAGAAACATTGAAAAACATGATGAATAAATACGTAGAAGTGAATAGAAGTATGTTAGCGAAAGAGAAAGTAATGAAAGGAAAGAAAGAACGAATAGAGTTGATAGAAATAATAATGAAAAAGAGAAAAAAATCAGATAAATCAGAAGGTGAACGAGGAATAAATAAAAAAAAAAGATGATGGAGAAGAAAAAAATGAAAAAAGAAAGACAAGAAATTACTTACAATGGCAACACTGTATAGTGAGCAAATAAACATTCATTTATTTATAATACAAAGCAAATGTGGCAAGGCGCAGCCGAGTCACATAATTATTCAGATAAAAAAAAATATAGTGCGCGACTATGAGGGATACAAAATTTTGTGTCCAATTGTCAAAAATCACTAAAATAGTAGATTCAGTCGAATCTACTACATAAAATTAAATGTAACAGTGTGCTCAATGTGGAATCATGTCTAGAGTGGAGAAATTTTTTAACCTCAATTTTTCGAAAATTCAATATTCTTAGGAAACAAAATTGAAAGAAAAAGCAAAAAAATTTTTTTGTTTGGAAACTAATAAATATTCCTTTAACATGTAGACCAAGTTTATTGGGTGTAATTTATTTTATTTATTAGTAAACACCAACAATTTAATTTTTTTTTTTAATTTTTGGTGTCTAATTGATAGAACACTTTAAATTCACAATATTTATTAATAATCTTTATTACCCCACTGTACAGTGTTTTAATACATAATTATAAAAAATAAAAAAACTCTATTTAATTTCTCATGTTTATTGTTTTCTTTTTGTTTTCTCTCTTATTCTACTTTATTCACCCTGTTTAATTTTTTTTGTTTTCCAATTATTTTTATTTTTGTTTTAATTTTTTTTTCTTTCTCATTTTGATTTCTTTCTTCACACATGTATTCTCTCTAAGTACTTTTATTCTTTCTCTGCTCAATTTTTTTTATTGCTTTTTTAACTATTATCTTTGTTTTAGTTTTATTCACCTCAAACCCTTTATTTTTATTTTCCTCTCTGCAATTCTTATCACTGCACTTATTTCTCTTTCTTCTTTTGCCACCATCATATGCAAACATCCAGATTTTTTTTTCTACCACCATTCTTCCTTGTTGCTTTTTTGCTAACACATTTTCCATATCATGCATATAAATTGTAAACAGTAGCGCACACAAAAGCACCTTTGTCTTAAGCTCATTTTTGTCTACAGTCATTCACTTTCTCTTTCATTCACTTTCACCTTGCTGTCTGTTTCTTTGCAATTCTATTTATCTTTCTTTATTACTGTTTTTACTATTCTCTTCTTTTCCATCCACACCTATAACTTATTTCTATCTACCCTGGCAAACGCTGCTTTTAAATCCACAAACACCTCACATACTCTCTTCTTTTCTTCCTCTAACTCATTCAATTAGTGCATTTAATATATATTTATATATATACTAGCTGACCCGGCGAACTTCGTACCGCCTAACAGTCAATGAATGTCGTGTTACTTTTTAGCTGAACTAATTTAGGCTTTGATGAACGTAAAACAATGATACAAAATAATATATTTATATAGATAGAAACCAAAATGTATTTTATTATGATGAATGATGATGAAAACATACATACAGAATGAGAATAAAAATAAAAAAAAATAAAAAATAATAATTAAGTACTTCAAACTAATGTCAGAAAAAAATGATTGAAAACTATGTTGTGCAGATTGGGAAAAAAAAATTAAACTCGGATTAATTCATTAATAGGATTTCCATTCAAGCACTGTGTGGTAAACGACATTCTTTGTTTTTTGGTCAAACGCAAGAACAAATAAAGCGGATGGTTTGCCGACACGTGAGCAAGCCACGTACAATTGACCATGAGAAAAACATGCATTTTCTAGATTGAGGCCACAAATAGTCAAGGATTGGCCTTCTGATTTGTTGATCGTCATGGCGAAGGCAAGACCAATCGGGAATTGAATTCGTAAGTATCGACGCGTGCAATTTCTCGCGGATAATTGACTCGCGATATTCCGTTGCCTAATTGCATTACGGCTTCGCTGAGAAAGATTAGATCTTCTAGGACGCGGCATTGTTATTAAAATGTGCACTCGCATAAAACCACCAAATATAATAACAGTGCCTCAACTTTCGCGACATAGACAATAGCTCAAAGAGTATATAACTACTACGTATGAATAGCTTATCAAGAAAAATCATAGACAACCTATAAAAAGACATTTACACTTTTGTTAACCTGTAGATTTTTTTTTCCTTAATCTTATAACCTTTACGATGATTTTATGTTTTTACTGTAGAATAAATCTTAGGTATTATATTCGGGAATTAAAAACAAATATAACAGTACCTAAACTTTGTAGACATTTTACAAAAAATAAACTTCTGAACGCACACATGATGTCTTCAGAAAAAAATAAAGTTGTGGCTTAAAAGTCTCAGCAACCAGGCCATAAGCTCTAAAAAAAAAATAGTTGTTACACTATTTGACGGGATTGGACAACAAATGTTTGACATGTAATAAAAAAATTAGCATCTATTGAAATGATTAAGTATTCATTACACATATTAAGTTTTCATTGTTTTTAAGATGTATTCTGCTATTCGGGACGGAAACAAATCCAACAAATCAAAAACCATGGCAATCGGTCCAGCCGTTCTCGAGTTATAAGTGTTGTAACAAACACGACTTTCTTTTATATATATATAGATATTCGACCTTTTCTAAATCCCGTTTGCCAGTCTGGTAATCCCCCCACTCTCTCCACCTCTCTTTTCAATTTTCTTGCCGCACACATCGCATATTTAAACACGATATTAAGTTCGTTGTATATCTTAGGTTCAAATGATATGGAAGTAAATTTTTATGTTTGACTATTTGTTTAAAAAAATGTTTAATTTTTGACAATAACTGTTTTAAGCTTTTGTTTATTTATTGTTTTATTTACTATTTTTTTGCAAAGTTTATTAATACCAGCAACTTTTTTGATAAATGCTTGTTTTTCTATTGAACTTTTTTTGACTTAAAGGTAAGTTGCATAATCTATATACTAAAAAACTTAAAGTTATTGCTTGACTGCTATTTTATGTTGAAAACCATGATTTGAGTCATTAGGTATGTATCTTGAGTAACTCGTTTTTTTTCTAAATATATCAAATTCTAAATCGCCTGTTGCTTTTTCAATTACGTTCACTTCTAAAAAAGATAATTTGTTATTTTTTTCCTTTTTATGAGTGAATTTAATTGAAGAAAAACAATTATTATTTAGATTCGACACAAAATTTATTAGATTCTGAAAATTATCAAAAATCGCCAAAAGAACCGCTTCCATTCTAAGAAAATATTCAAAACTGTTTTTTGCGTGTTTTTTAAAATAATGCTTAATAATGTAACTCATCCAGAAAAATGTTCCGTGTTTTTTTTTATTTCAAAAATTTGTTGTTCCATTAAAAATTGATTGTTTTATGCATTGTTCCGTTAATTTTAATAAGATTTAGCTCAACTTTGATGCGTTTGAACAAGTTTTTTAGATAAACCATTGTGGTTTCTATTGGAACACTACGATATAATGAAGTGACACTTAAAATAACAATAAGTTTTAATTACTTTTAATTTGTTAAGATTTTACTTCATTCATAAGTTCTTCTAATTTTTTTACTATAAAAGTAAATTATTGGTTTTACAGATAAATGCAGCATGACTTAATAAAATGCTTACAGATTAAGCAGATAGAAGTGCCGCCATTTTGCAAAAAACCGATTGGGCCTGTATCTCCGTAACTGTGCACTTAAGACCTATAATTATGAGAACTTTTATTATAGATAATAATTGAATTTCCTCTATTTTGGGAAAAATTATATTCCTTGAATCTATTTTGTTGATAAAATAAACCAGAAAAAATCCACCAAATAACAATTTAGTTTTGGTCACCTTTTAATGATGAGCACATGGTGGTCAAATAAGCTCTCAAAATGTAATAAAAAAAATGTGAGTCAGAACATCAAAGTAATATGCATAGAAGAACAGATTACAACAAAAACAAAACTCGACTCATTAAAAAAAAAATATTAAATGATGACAGTTTATTCAATAATCATTCATTTTTATTAAAAAAAAAACTTTCAAATTGCGACTAGCTAATTGTTTCAATCAGTGATTCAGATATAGATATTTTCAATGTTGTCTCTGACGGTATCACTGTGACGATTCAATTAGTCGATGACAGTTGAAGACTGAAGTATCCAAGCTCGGTGTCGCGAACCGACTATAAATGTTTCACATCAAAAAACTGGGAAAACAAACACTGACAAAACCACAGGGTTCCCACAAACACTAAAATGAAATTTTTTTTGCTTAATTAACTCAATATTAAGTGTCTGTAAGGCACTTTAGAGGTCTCTGCATAGATTTTACATTTCGCCTTACAAATCCATTTCGGAATATTGCAATACTTTCTGTTTTGTAACAGATGCCTTTTCCGTCACTGTTCTATATACACCAGAGACCAATTTGCATACCAAATCTTCTAGCCCGTCTTCGATTAAGCAGATTGTGGCACCTGACACGCCACGCCATCGTCAACCCTTCGCAAATCCACCCTCGAAAATTTTAATTTATTTCTATTCGACAAGAGAGTGCGAAACAATTTATTTTAAGTAGTGAACAATTACTTGTCCGACGGTGTTGAGATTGAAATTTATTTGTTTACAAACAAATGAAGAAAGAGGACGATTGTACAAGGAGGAAAGTTCGGTTCAAGGAGCTTCCTTTTAATAGGATATCTATAAAAACAAATAGCTGTTTTTCTACGATTGAAATTTATTATATTAAAAGTAATGGAGTGGAATCGGGACTTCTCTGGAGCTCAAGACGGTCATAATAAACTTTCATATAGAGTGAAAGATCCTGGATTTGGTGTTGTTTGGGGGGCACAAATGTTCCTGGAGGCAGTTAGCTGAGAATGCAAAAGCGGTTTTTGGTCAGTATTGCCTATACAAAGTCTATTTTTATTCTGTTTACAAGAATCATCAAATTTCATAATATGCTAAATATCTTCCAACTCTAGCTTATTGATTTGGAGTTGTTGTCCTATCATTTTTTATACTTTTGCTATTTTTTTCAATGATTATCTTTTTTTTTATGCTTATGACGTTTGCTTTCTACTAAGAATTCTGACCGAAAAACAAAACAGAAACGAGTAGCTACTAAAAAAAAAATAGCACGTATGAAACGTTTAAACAATTCTTTTGTCATTCTCGTCATTGTTTATGTTATATTTTTAACTTTTATATAGTTATAACATTAGCTTTCTATTTCAAAAACATATATAATCTGTATGCTTTGGTTGCCATGTTGTTGTTAACAACAAATTTATTGTTTGAGAAAAATGTCGCAAACAAGCTGTTTTGGCGCTTGTAACATTGTTCCAAATAAAAAAAAGTAATTTTTTTACTGGAAAAACTGCGAAAGCTGCTGAAGAAGTCAGTTACATCGAGTTTGCTACTCAAAAAATCCACGGACGCTTATTACAAAAAATTGAGTGAGTTCAATAATTAAAAACAGAAAAACAATGTTAGTGGGGTAAGCCAAGACTTCTTTAACGTCTAAAAAAGATTTGCGATCTCTTCAATGTGGGCGAAATACTTTATGTGGGAAGCTAATCACCCAATAAAAAATATTTGAAGTTGACCGATTTTGTTATTATTTTTATTTATCTTTTATTAATTTTATTTATTGTATTTTTGATATTCAATAAATTGTTCTATTTTTGTAAACTGTGGAATTTTATAAAAACAGTTGTGTTATTGATTCATAAAACCACTTTTTTTTTGTAGACTTTATAATTCAATCAAAAACATTATTTTTATAACGTCATAATAAAGAGGTGTGTATATAAAAAATAAAACAAAAAGCTCTAATTTAAACTGTCTTGTTTTTTCTTCTTCTTTCTGCTATGCTTTTCTCTTTACTTTTTCTCTCACTTTACCTCATTCACCAAGTTTAATCTTGTTTTTTCTTTTTCTATCATTTTCATCTATTCTATTTCTTTTTTGTTATTTTTCAGTATGACCTCTCTCGTTTACCACAACGTATTTCTTCATCATGTTCTCTAGTGTTTTTTTTCCACACATCCTAAATTTTCTCTCATTTTCCATTTTTTAAAATCTGTTTTCTCTCTCTTTATTACACATCTGAATTTTGTAATCATTTTCCTGACTCTCTTATTTTTTTTTTTTATTTAGATAGGTGTAGTTTTTCTGTAATCAGTTTTTTTCTTATTTTTCTTTTTTTTTAGGTATCTCTATGTTTCTTTTTTGCCACTTGATTCTCCATTTACCCATTGTCTTACTTTTTTTTCTTTCAATCTCTTCTACACTGAATCCTTTTCTGTCATAGTATTTTCTCTCTATTTTCTTATTTGTTTGTGTCTTTCTGTTTATTAATTTCTATTACTTTTTTAGTATTTCACACTTTCACCTATCTCTAATTTTATTTTCAAATTTAACTGTTCTTTTTTCTGCTTCTAATCTCATTTTTTCTCTATTTTTTTTTACCATATAAGACTCCCTTATTAATTAATTAATATTAATGCTATTTCCGTAGCATTTATATTATATATTTTTCTTTCACTCTGTCTATCCTATCAAACAATGCTTTTAATTCACAAACACTTCACATACTCTCTCTCTTTTTTTTATTTACTTTTAAAGTATATACATTATCTTTTGATTCTCGCACTTCTTTAAATCCTGCTTAGCAGTCTGGTAATCCTCCCACTCTCTCTACTTCTTTTTCTTAGTTTTCAGCCACATCCATTGCTTTATACACTTTGTATGTTGGGCTTACAAGAGTTATTTTTCGAAAGTTTTTTTAATTATTTTTGTATTATTAATTATTTTTCTTAGTATATTTATGAGGAAACACTTTTTTCTTCCATACTTTATTCATTTTTTAGTCTTTCTTTAACTCTTTCATTTCTATACATCTATGCCTTATTTGGTATCCCATCCGTTCCTGCCGATTTTCTTCTTTTTTGCTTCATCAGCGGTTTTTCTACCTATTTTCTTGTCTTTTTCTTTATTTTTCCAGTAATTTTTTAAAATGTTTTACTCATTTACTCATTTTTTTTTGCTTCATCAGCTGTTTTTTTACCTTTTTTCTTGTCTTTTTCTGTTTTTTCTTCCAGTAGTTTTTTAAAATGTTTTACTCATTTACTCATTTTAATCACATTTGTTATCTTCTTTCTTTCCTTTTCTTTGTCTTTCTAAATATTTAGAAATTTTAATTTGCGTTTTTATTTTTTTGTAGTCTTTTTCTGTTTTTTTTTGCATGTTTTCTTGTATTTTTAATTTTTAACCGAGTTTTAAAAAAGGAAGAAGTTTTCAATTTGACTGTATTTTTACTTTTGTGTGTTTTTTATAGCTTTTTTTTGAGTAAACAGAATATGATGAATCTTTTTTTTATTTGGAAGATGGTGTTTTTTATTTAGTTTGATTTAAATTTGATCAAAATCTGCCCAGTTATTTTTATTAATATTTTTTTGACTTATATTTTTTGACACATTAATTGATTCTAAAAATTAAAAAACTATTTTAATATAATAATTAATTAATATCTATTCAATTAAATAAAATTATTTAAGCAACTTAAATATTTTAATTAATAAATAAAATAATTAATCATATTGAAGTCGGTTTTTCGTTTGTAGTATTTTATGTAGTTTTTCTTAGCTTCTTTTTTTCTCTCTGCATTCTTTTAATTTGTTTTCAATTTTTTATTTGATCTTTATTTGATCTTATTCTTAATTCTTCTTCTACTATTGCTTTTTTTACTTTTGTTTCAAATTCTTGTATGATTTTTCTTACTCTTTTTTTATTAAATTCTGTCTTTTTCGACTTTTTTTTATATATATATTTTTATTTTTGTTTCAATTTGATATTCATGTTTTTTTTTTTATTTCTTTTCACTCATTTTTTATTTGTATTTTTAGCGGCATATGATCTGATTCAATCCTTTCGCCTATCACAGATTTTTAAATTTTTTCTCATGTTTTTTGGTTTACTATCTTGTAGTCAATCACCGTTTCTGCCTGCATATTTTTGTTTAAAATTTTTCCACCTATTTTTATTAAAAATATTTCTTTTCTGCTTTTGTTTTTATCATTTTTTGTTTTTTTATTAAAATTTTTTCTTGTTTTTCCCAATTTATTTTTTCATTATTGCATTGAAATCACTCCAAATCAGTGAATTTAGCTTGTCTTTGTTTTTTTTTATTTTCTCTTCGTCAATTGAATTTTATTATAAACAAATACGCATTTAAATAAATTTTTGTTAATATTAAGAAGAACCGATAAACTGAAATGATTTAAATTTTTCTCTAATTGAACAAGTTAGTCAGTCAACAAATTGTGATGTGGTCGATATAAGATAAATGAGTTGACCGATTCTATAACCGGAAGATACACGAGCTATATATGTCTCGTGTCAACAATATAAGTTAAAATTATAGTTTAGTCGAAATAAACATAAAAATTGATTTAAAAAAAATGTAAAACCGTAATTTTTTTTTAAGTTAGAAGGGGTAGTTGGAAGCCTAAATCTTGATTTGCGGGACCATTTCTCCGCCATCTTGATTTAAATTTTAATGTTTTGGTTCTCTTAAAATAACTCGTTAATTTACAATTTTAGAGCAAAAAAGGTAACTTTTAAAGTTGTTGGAAATATAATTTTCTACAAGTTTTGTTTTCATTGTTTTTACGACAGAATCAATATTTGCAGAGTTACACTACTATTTTCGGAATTATACTCAAATGAAAAATAGATTTTTTTGTATTTGAAGAAGAAATTAAAATATTAACATCTTTTGAAAGAATAAGTTTTGCCTCTAGCGTGGTTTACACGTCAAGTTAGCGTGCTTGTTCTCATCTTTATTTCTCTGTCCTGATGACGCCTCTACCGATGGAGTGCGAAACGTCGACAATTTCATTTAACTTTTCGACACGGTCTTTTCCGAAAGATGTCAATATTTAAATTTTTTGTATTTGTCAAATATTGTGTTTATTATGTAGTTTATTGACACAAAATTGTATTATAAACCTGCTAGTATGACTCTGCAAATATTGATCCTAGCGTAAAAATAATAATAACCAAACTTGTAGGAAATTAAATTTCCAAAAAATTTAAAGAGCCATTTAGCTCTAAAGTTGTAAATTAATAAATTATTTTAAAAAAACAAAAAAATTCAACTTTGAATCAAGATGGTGGCGATTGCGGCGGCGATTTAAACTTCAAACCCTCTCTTGACGTTTAAAAAAAAATTGCGGTTTTTAATTTTTTCTAGTCTACTTCAACTAAACGAAAGATCAGTTTGAAAATATGAAATCTGTATTAAAAAGTACAAAAATCACTTTGTTATTCTAATTATCATCATCGCTGAATTGCCTACCCACTAAAACATTGAATATACGTAACCAGTATTTGACTGCGTGCTGTTGGGCCGGTCTACTAGACGGTCAATATCGGTGGCAAGAATCCCATGAACAGTAGTAGATCAACGAAAAGTACACAAAACAGCTTAGTTTTTCTAAATATTATAACTTAATGCAAACCAGCTCAGCAGAATTAGATAGATTTGTGTGTTTTTTAGATAAAAATTGTTGTAAAATGTCAGCTTTGACACGTATTGACCGCACATGTATAAATTTGCGTTGCAAAAGAACACATTTTTTTGTGATTTTCGTATGAAAAGCGTTTTCTAAAACCGTAGAATTCATCCTATAATACATGAAAAGAATTATGTTCTCTTGTGATGTATATCCTACATCAAAGTGCAATAAAAATGCCACATTTCAAACGGAGACCATCATTTTCCATTTTAAGTATCCGTAGATCAGAATATCCTTGTCACATAGCCTTAAATCCCAATGCAGAGCCCTGAAGAGATTGAAGTTGTAGTTAAGATTCATGATTTATTCATAAGGAATTTGTTAGGTTGGTAGTGGACAGTAGAGGGATGAAAAAAAATTTTTTCGGGGATTTTTCACCCATTTTTAATGATGATCTACATTGCAGCCCTTTATGCCAAGTCACGACTTTTTAATGCTACTTACCGTATAAAGGACACGTAGCGCCAAGGAATTAATTAAGTTACAGCCGGATACGGGCTAAGGATAATGAAAGTCTACGAGTGAGATGACATCGTCTTCTTGCTATAAGTTAATCAAAGACATGAATATGCATTAGCTTTTTTCTCACCCCATTCCCGAAAACCGCCCTTAAATTATTAATTGATTAGATCAGAAATTAATGTGTTTTCCACAACGCTAAATCTTGTATCGTTTCGTTCGAGGAAGAAAATGGAGGATAGAGCCGCATAAATCTTACAAGTCTCTGAAGGACGATCTTCTTCATCTTAGCAACTTTAAGTACTTCATACTTAAACACAATGCTAGGGACACTGGATGAATTATTAAGTTCCTTCCTCTCAGCCGTGTAATTGTCTTACACCCCATAATAACCCACGTCTACGACACTAACTGCTCATTCATAATTCAAATTTTCTAACTCACGACAGAACTAAGCAACAATTTTAATTAGATAATATTATTATTGTACTCACAAATTTAACTTTTAAACTTCAAAGATTATATTATTTATAAAATCCTATTCTCGAGGTAAGATAAGTTCAACTTTGTGTTTTGTCTTTTCAGCAAATAGAATACTTTAATCATCATAATATAGAAAAAAAGACGATAACAGCATGATCCGATTTTTTATGTATCGTCTATTTGGTTATGGCAGGGTGCAATGCTTAGCCCAGGCAAAAAAAGATTATAGTTGATAACTACGTTAACGCGAATTTGTTTCTCTTAAATGAAAACAGAATTAAAATAGAAAACGAATAAAAATATAAGTTGGTTACACTAGAATCCAAAAATAAATTGTTATGATATGATTTTTTATTTATTATCTATTTGATTATAAAATGATGCTTAGACCAGACAAAAAAAGAGTTATAAATAATAATTACGTTAACGTTAATTTGTTTTTTTTTTATTTGAAAACAAAATTAAAACAGAAAAATGACAAATAAAAATATAGGCTGGTTGCACTGCAATCCAAAAATAAAATGTTATAATCCAATTTTTTTGTTTATTATCTATGCGATTATAGAACTGTGTAATAATAATAATAATAATAATAATAAGGTTTATTTTCTCAACAGATAACAAAAATCCAATTACAGAAAAAATGAGAAATACAGGGACAATATCGTAAGTACTATGCAATAGTATACAAGATATGTCTACATCTTATCACATTAATGTATAATAATTTCTGCTTAACATCATTTCTACAAAACAATGTTATTTAATGCTTAGACTAGTCAAAAAAAAGATTATGATTGATAATTACGTTCTCTCCTAATTTGTTTCTTTTTTTTGAAAGCAAAATCAAAATAAAAACATAAGTTGGTTGCAAGAAAATCAAAATATAAAATATGATACAATTTTTTATGTATTATCTATTTAGTTTTGGAATGGTGCGATGCTTAGTCCAGTCGAACTAAGGTTATGATAGATAATTATGTTAACGCTAATTTGTTTTTCTTATTTGAAAACAAAATTAAAATAAAAGACGAATAAAAATATGGTTGCACTAGAATCAAAAATTTTTATTTGTTATCTACTTGATTATAGAACTGTGTAATGCTTAGACCACTCGAAAAAAGGGTTATAATTGATAATTACGTTATCTGCTAATTCGTGTCTCTTTATTTGAAACAAAATCAAAATAAAAGAATGACAAATAAAAGTATAGGTTAATTGCAAGAAAATCAAAATATAAATATAATGATACAATTTTTTATGTATAATCTATTTAGTTTTGGAATGGTGCAATGCTTAGTCCAGTCGAACTAAGGTTATGATTAATAATAACGTTAACGCTAATTTGTTTTTCTTATTTGAAAACAAAATTAAAATAAAAAACAAATAAAAATATGGTTGCACTGGAATCAAAAATTTTTATTTATTATCTATGCGATTATAGAACTGTGTAATGCTTAGACCAGTCAAAACAAAGGTTATGATTCATAATTACGTTATCTGCTAATTTGTTTCTCTTTTTTGAAAACAAAATAAAAACAAAAGAATGACGAATAAAAATATAAGTTGGTTGCAAGAAAATCAAAACATAAATATAATGATACAATTTTTTATGTATAATCTATTTAGTTTTGGAATGGTGCGATGCTTAGTCCAGGCCAACCCATGTTATGGTTGATAATTACGTTAACGCTAGTTTGTTTTTCTTAATTGAAAACAAAATTAAAATAGAAGTTGAATAAAAATATGGTTGCACTAAAATAAAAAAAAAAAATTATTTGTTATGCATTTGATTATAGAACTGTGTAATGCTTAGACCAGCCGAAAAAAAGATTATGATTGATAATTAAGTTCTCTGCTAATTTGTTTCTCTTTTTTGAAAGCAAAATCAAAATAAAAACATAAGTCGGTTGCAAGTAAATCAAAATATAAAATATGATACAATTTTTTATGTATCATCTATTTAGTTTTGGAATGGTGCGATGCTTAGTTCAGGTCAACCCATGTGATGGTTGATAATTACGTTAACGCTAGTTTGTTTTTCTTAATTGAAAACAAAATTAAAATAGAAGACAAATCAAAAAATAAAATGATATGATCCAATTTTTTTATTTATTATTTATTTGATTATAAAACTGTACCAGTCGAAAAAAAAATTATAATCAATAATTACGTTAACGCTAATTTGTTTTTTATTTTTTATATTTTTTTAATTTGTTATTTGAAAACAAAATTAAAAAACAATACGAACAACAATATAGGTTGGTTGCAAGAAAATCAAAATATAATATAATAATAACATTTACTTGTCATAACAATAGTTATTTACATAAGAGTATTTTTCCGGAAATCGTAGAAAAAGACGAAATTTACAAATTTTAGAATTTTTTTTGACAAATTTTACAAAAATCAAATTTGTCAATTTTGTTGACAACTATAGTTACTAGAGTATCTTTTTTATTTTGCGTCTTGTAAAGTTTTTACAGTAGTAGTGCGGAAAACTCAATTTTCCTGCGCGTAAATAAACAGGAAAATGTTGTTTCCAAGACGATTTCCGGAAAAATGTTTTGCAGTTTGTATTATATTTTATAAAGTATAATACAATTTTTTATGTAATATCTATTTAGTTTTGGAATGGTGCAATGCTTAGTCCAGTCCAACTAAGGTTATGGTTAATAATTACGTTAATAAAAACGCTAATTTGTTTTTTCTATTTTGAAAATAAAATAAAAATAAAAAAGTGACAAATAAAAATATAGATTGGTTGCAAGAAAATCAAAATATAAAATATAATACAATTTTTTATGTAATATCTATTTAGTTTTGGAATGGTGCAATGCTTAGTCCAGTCCAACTAAGGTTATGGTTAATAATTACGTTAATAAAAACGCTAATTTGTTTTTTCTATTTTGAAAATAAAATAAAAATAAAAAAGTGACAAATAAAAATATAGATTGGTTGCAAGAAAATCAAAATATAAAATATAATACAATTTTTTATGTAATATCTATTTAGTTTTGGAATGGTGCAATGCTTAGTCCAGTCCAACTAAGGTTATGGTTAATAATTACGTTAATAAAAACGCTAATTTGTTTTTTCTATTTTGAAAATAAAATAAAAATAAAAAAGTGACAAATAAAAATATAGATTGGTTGCAAGAAAATCAAAATATAAAATATAATACAATTTTTTATGTAATATCTATTTAGTTTTGGAATGGTGCAATGCTTCGTCCAGTCCAATTAAGGTTATGGTTAATAATTACGTTAATAAAAACGCTAATTTGTTTTTTCTATTTTGAAAATAAAATAAAAATAAAAAAGTGACAAATAAAAATATAGATTGGTTGCAAGAAAATCAAAATATAAAATATAATACAATTTTTTATGTAATATCTATTTAGTTTTGGAATGGTGCAATGCTTAGTCCAGTCCAACTAAGGTTATGGTTAATAATTACGTTAATAGAAACGCTAATTTGTTTTTTCTAGTTTGAAAATAAAATAAAAATAAAAAAGTGACAAATAAAAATATAGATTGGTTGCAAGAAAAACAAAATATAAAATATAATACAATTTTTTATGTAATATCTATTTAGTTTTGGAATGGTGCAATGCTTAGTCCAGTCCAACTAAGGTTATGGTTAATAATTACGTTAATAAAAACGCTAATTTGTTTTTTCTATTTTGAAAATAAAATAAAAATAAAAAAGTGACAATAAAAATATAGATTGGTTGCAAGAAAATCAAAATATAAAATATAATACAATTTTTTATGTATTATATATTTAGTTATGAAATGGTGCGATGCTTCGTCCAGTTAAGCCGAGGTTATGGTTGATAATTACGTTATCTGCTAATTTGTTTCTCTTTTTGAAAACAAAATCAAAAAAAAAGAATAAAGAATAAAATATAAGTTGGTTGCAAGGAAATCAAAATATAAAATATGATACATTTTTTTATGTATTATCTATTTAGTTTTGGAATGGTGCGATGCTTAGTCCAGCCAAACCAAGGTTATTGTTGTCAATTACATTAACGCTAATTTCTTTTTTCTAGTTGAAAACCAAGTCAAAACAAAAGAAGAATAAAAATATAAATTAATAGCTTTGTGTTTTGCTTTTTCAGCAAATTACAGGTAAATAGACAAAAATTGCATATTAAAATTACAATTCAGTTTTTTAAGTATTACCTATTTGGTTATATCACTTATTATTAAAAGCAGCATTTGATAAGATAGATAGAAATAAGTAATGAAAGTGGATAAAAAAGAAAGAAAAAGAAAATAGTAAAAGAAAAATACAAAAAGCAAAGTGAGAGTAAATAAAAAAGAAAGTGAATGCCTGTAGACAAAAAAGAGCCTGAAGCAAGGGAGCTTTCTAAGCTCTAAGTATGCGGATGATATAGTGATGGTGGCAAGACAAGCAAGAGAATTAATTGAAATAATAAATATTGCAAAGGGGTATTAAAAAAGAATAGATTTGAAGTAAAAGACTGCAAGAAAAAAAGTAGTGTAAAAAATAGTGTGAAAAAGAGATAGAGCAGGTGAAGTATAGAGCGTTAATTTAGAGATGGAATAGAGGTAAAAAAAGTACAAGAATAACATATGCCAAGGATGCTAGGATTAAGTAGAGAAACTCCAGGTTAAATAGTGAGAAAAGAAAAAAGTAAGAATAGAGACAAGAAAGAGAGCGGTAAAGTTTGAAAATAAAATCAAAGATAGACAAGCGTGTGACATACTGAAAGAGTGCTGAAAAGTGATAAACAGAAAGACAGACAAGAAGATAAGAAAAGAGTGGAAGAAAAGGGTTCAATGTATAACAGATAGAGAGAAAACGAGAATTGAGGCAATAGGTAAATGTAGAAATGCAAGATAGACATAGAAACCCAGAGAAACAGGAAGAAACATTAGAGAGAGCAAATATAATGGAAAATATGAGCAACTGATAGAAACAAAAACTTTAGGTTATATACTAAGAAAGAAGAAAAGGAATAGAAACAAAGTGAGACTAAAATCAGAAAAGAGAGCGGTAAAGTTTGAAAATAAAATCAGAGATAGAGAAGAATTGTAAGATACTGAAAAAAAGATTGAAATTAATAAACAGAAAAAATCACAAACGAATAAAAAAATAGAAAAAAAATACTATGAATGAAAAAGAGTCCGGTGAAGAAGAGAGTGAAAGAAAAAAAGAAGTAAAGCCATGAGTGAATATAGAAATGAGAGGCAGAGATAGAACCATGGAGATACACGAAAGGAGGAGAGAAATAAGAAAGAAACTGATTACAGAAAAATTACCTAAAAAGATAAAATGAGAGTGAGAGAAAAATAATTGCAAGATTCAGATGTGAGAATTTAATGAGAGAAAACAAATTTTAGATTAAAAAAAATATAAGCATGCAGGATGTGTGAAAAAAAGAGAGAAAACACAAGAGTACGTGACAAAAGAGTACAGAAAAAGAGAATAGAATGAATGTAAATGATACAAAAGAAAGAAAAAAATTAAATTAGGTGAATAAGGTGGAATGAGAGAAGAAAGAGGGAAAAGCATAAAAAAGTAAAAAAAAATTAAAAAAAAACAGGACAATTTATATCAGTTTTTTTTAATTTTTTGTATTATATTATTAAACACTGTATAGTGAAGAAATCCAAATTATTAGTTGCAAAGGTTTGACGTAATTGTAGTACATAGTATTATTGAAAATTTTTATATTTATATTTAACAACTCTAAAACTAAATTACCTAAAATTGCACTGAAATCAAAAAATAAAATGTCACTAAATTTCTTTCTTAAATTTAGTACTAAAAACTACTACTAAACCAACATAGACAAGAGCAAGCACAGAAAGAAAAAAAACTAAAAAACAAAAATAGAAAATAAATAAATTGTTGTGCTAAATAACCGCTACTAAGGGTCTATCAATTAAATGAATTTAATTGATTGAATATATTTTCAATTTTTAAACATCTTTCAGCTGCTTAATGACATTTTTCCGTATGAAAATTTATTTTATCTTACGTTTTAGACAAAAATTGTTTTTTTTGTATACTGTATATAATTATTAAGAAGTCTTGACCATTTGCAAATTCTACTTTTAATTGCGCCAAATTTAAATATAAACAGTTTTTAGCATCAACATTTTGAATATTTATTTTCAAAAACTAAATAAACTGAGATTAAATTTATAACTCGTTTTAAAAAAAAACAATTCAAACAACTATCTTTTGACGCATTTTTTTTTATATTTTTTAATTAATTATTAACAAACATTTGAACACGATGACATTACCATAATAATAATGGTTCTTTTCTGCTTTCTGGTTCTTTTTTACAATTTTCACATTTCACAAATTTGTAAAGGTTATGAAAAACGGCAAATATTTAACTATTTTTGTAATAAAAGTATGAATAATAAATAACTTAAAGAATAAAATTTAATAAATTAAAAAAAAAAATTATAAATTTGATCAACAAATACCATTTGTCAAATTGTTTTTTGACATAACTAAGTTGACTGTTTTAGATTAAAATCACCGCCGTCTCTACTTAGCAAGCCGTGAACATTAACTTGGCAACAGCGTTAGTGGGTCTATTGTAGCAGGCTTAGCTTAGACCATAGATATGACTTTCAGATCACATTAACTAATTGTTAACTTGCTTAAGTAACTGTTCAAATTTTGCAATCCCGTT
This sequence comes from Lagria hirta, assembly GCA_947359425.1. NCBI lineage: Eukaryota > Metazoa > Arthropoda > Insecta > Coleoptera > Tenebrionidae > Lagria > Lagria hirta. The sequence goes on along the minus strand of OX375803.1, from coordinate 7,814,256 downwards.
TACACCACAAAACTAACCGCACCTAACCTCAAAAAATTCGCCTCTGCTAAATAGTGCAATTTGTTATACACCCTCTAATGAAGTAACAAATTAAACACTTAGAAAGCAGTAAAAGGCAAACTACACCTAGACCACAAACAGTTTCACTTATATGAAGTTTGAAGCAAAAGTATTGCCTTCGAAAAAATTGAATAAACACTTTTGAAATTTGAACTATAATGCCAATAGACCCACTAGCAGCGTTGCTACATTTCGCTGTTCTTGACTTGTTCAGAAGAAACGGTTGCGTTAAAATGTATTTTTTTTTCAATGATTATGTACGCTAAAAGCGTACATAAAAAGAGTTTATAGCTATGAAAAAAAAAGTTAGTTTCTATAAGAATTTTCGTTTGAGTTTCGTTTAGTTTCTCGGCTATTTAAAACTTAAAAAAAGCGCAAAGCATCCAAAAAATACCATAAAAACGAAACTACAATCCAACAAAAGCTATTTCGAATTCATCATGCGTATTGGTGAACTCTGACTCGACTTGACAGCGAAATAAAACTAAAAAGAAATTGGAAACGGGAGTGTGTGAGTTTCAAATAAAGTCGAACCGCCAACACAAGGAATAAAAGATGCGAAACCGCGTTGAGGCCAATTAAAGAAGACGCGGAGGTGGAATACAAAACACAAGATTAATAAAATCAAGGTAGATTGAGGAAGACGAAGAAACAAAACAAAAGAAAAGTAATTTTTGCCAATAAAATTTGCAAGTTGATTAAATAAGCAATTTGCAACGAACAGCTACGAATTCAAGATTTTAGACCGGTAAAAGCAAAAGTAGAATTTAAAAACCATTTTCTATTCAAGCTTATTAGTCCTCAACAGTACAAACTTTGTAAATCATAATTATGATAAATAAAAAATAAATGATAGAAGAGAGAAGAGTCATAGAACAAAAACAAATAAAAAAACAATCAATTAACAAAAAAAAAAGTTAGCAACAAAACAAAATTGTAAGGTCTCCAATGAAAAAAAAATTCACAAAAAAAATTATTCAAAAAAGTAAATAAAGTTCTATAATACAATAAAAACAAAAATAATAAAAAATTAAAGCAAAAAAATAAATAGCTATTTTACTGTATAGGATCGCGCTAAAATATAGACGCAGTTGAATATTTTTAAAACCACTTATCAGAATCTTAAGAAAAAATTTTAAAAAAAGTCTATAAATTATAATTTTTCTGATAAATACGTGAATTTCTTTTAAAAATCTAAAGCCAATTTGCTTTTTTTGAAATAGCAACAAGAGTAAGAAACTTTATTTTTAAAAAGTGTTTTTTTTTCTAATTTAAACAATGAAATGTTAATCTTTTTTTGTTACAAGAGGTTAAAAAAAATGTTTTTCTATTAACATCAAAAATTTAAAGTGGAAATTAGGGTAGCTATAGAATTAACTGTCATTGAACTTTAACAAATTAAAAAAAAATACTGAAATTGTTAAATTCACCGAAAAGTTAACTGTTTAAATAACACTGAAAGATAGAAATTCTTAACTCCAGGATATGTCAATAGAAAAAGAAGTTACTCTGAAGTAGTGGCACTTTTTGTAGAAGTTTTTTAATAAAGTTGTAGTATTGTTTTTAGAAATTGTGTGTTCATAGCCAACTAGATTTTAATGTTAAATAAAATAATTAGTGTTATTAAAAAAAATTATTTGACTTTCTGGAACAAAAAAAGGCTAACATGATGTATTACATTGTTAAAACTGTTTAAAAATGTAAAATTTTTTTATTGTTGTTATTTTAATAAAAGCAAGCTGGTCTCTAATCTCTGAAACATACTTATCTAAAAAAATTACAGCTACCTAATACATTCTTAAAAATAATTAAAAAATTCATTTTAAGCAGTGGTTTTTTAATGTTTACTTTTTACCTACAATGTTTACAATTAATTAAGTTATTTTGTTCAATAGGCCTTTCTAAAATTAAAGTTTATTCTTTTTTTTTTTTTTTTTTGTTTTTTTTATTACTTTTTTTTATTTTTTTTTACTGACTTTACTTCAGTCTCTGTCTTGTCTTTTCTCATATTATTTTGTTTATCTATTCTATTTCTTCTTTCTCCATAAATAAAAAAATACAAAAAGCTAAGACCAAAAAAACAAAGCAGCAAAAAAAATACAATGTTTACACATAATTAACTAAGTTATATTGTTGAATAGGTTTTTCTAAAATTAAATTTTATTCTTTTGTCTGCTTGTTTGTTTTTTGTCTTCTTTCTTTATTACTTCTTTTTTTTTGTTTCTTTTTTTACTCACTCTACTTCAGTCTCTGTTTTATAGAAATACAAATGGTTAAAAAAATGTTTTTCTATCAACATCAAAAATTTAAAGTGGAAATTAGGTGTAGCTATAGAATTAACTGTCATTGAACTTTAACGAATTAAAAAAAAAATACTGGAATTGTTAAATTTACCGAAAAGTTAATTGCTTAAATAACACTGAAAGATAGAAATTCTTAACTCTAAGATATGTCGATAGAAGAAGAAGTTACTCTAAAGTAGTACCTAGCACTTTTTGTAGAAATTTTTTAATAAAGTTGTAGTATTGTTTTCAGAAGTTGTGTGTTCATAGCCAACTAGATTTTACTGTTAAATAAAATAATTATTGTTATTAAAAAAAATTATTTGACGTTTTGAAACAAAAAAAAGCTAACATGATGTATTACATTGTTAAAAATTTTTAAAAATGTAAAATTTTTCTATTGTTGTTATTTTAATAAAAGCAAGCTGGTCTCTAATCTCTGAAACATATTTATCTAAAAAAATTACAGCTACCTAATACATTTTTAAAAATAATTAAAAAATTCATTTTGACCAATGGTTTTTTAATGTTTACTTTTTACCTACAATGTTTACAATTAATTAAGTTATTTTGTTCAATAGGCCTTTCTAAAATTAAAATTTATTCTTTTGTCTTCTTGTTTGTTTTTGTTTTTTTTATTACTTTTTTTTATTCTTTTTTACTCACTTTACTTCAGTCTCTGTCTTGTTTTTTCTCATATTATTATGTTTATCTATTCTATTTCTTCTTTCTCCATACATAAAAAAATACAAAAAGCTAAGGCCAAAAAAACAAAGCAGCAAAAAAAATACAATGTTTACACATAATTAACTAAGTTATATTGTTGAATAGGTTTTTCTAAAATCAAATTTTATTCTTTTGTCTGCTCGTTTGTTTTTTGTCTTCTTTCTTTATTACTTTTTTTTTTGTTTCTTTTTTTACTCACTCTACTTCAGTCCCTGTTTTATAGAAATACAAATGGTTAAAAAAATGTTTTTCTATCAACATCAATAATTTAAAGTGGAATTTAGGTGTTGCTATAGAATTAACTGTCATTGAACTTTAACAAATTTAAAAAAAAATACTAAAATTGTTAAATTTACCGAAAAGTTAATTGTTTAAATAACACTGAAAGATATAGAAATTCTTAACTCCAGGATATGTCGATGGACGAAGAAGTTACTCTAAAGTAGTACCTAGCACTTTTTGTAGAAATTTTTTAATAAAGTTGTAGTACTGTTTTCAGAAGTTGTGTGTTCATAGCCAACTAGATTTTACTGTTAAATAAAATAATTATTGTTATTAAAAAAAATTATTTGACGTTTTGAAACAAAAAAAGGCTAACATGATGTATTACATTATTAAAACTTTTTAAAAATGTAAAATTTTTCTATTGTTGTTATTTAAAAAAAAGCAAGCTAGTCTTGAATTTCTGAAACGTCTTTATCTAGAAAAATTACAGCTAATACATTCTTCAAAATAATTAAAAAATTCATTCTGAGCAGTGGTTTTAAAAATATTGGTCTGTATATAATAATGTTTACTTTTTACCTACAATGTTTACAATTAATTAAGTTATTTTGTTCAATCGGCCTTTCTAAAATTAAAACTTATTCTTTTGTCTTCTTGCTTGTTTTTTGTTTTTTTTCATTACGTTTTTTTTACCCACTCTACTTCAGTTTCTGTCTTGTTTTTTCTCATATTATTATGTTTATATATTCTATTTCTTCTTTTTTCATATATAAAAAAAATACGTAAAGCTAATACCAAAAAAACAAAGCAACAAAAAGAAAATACAATGTTCACACATAATTAACTAAGTTATTTGGTTCAATAGGCCTTTCTAAAATAAAATTTTATTCTATTGCCTTCTCGTTTGTTTTTTGTCTTTATTTTTTATTAGTTCTTTTTTTTATTGATTTTTTTTACTCACTATACTTCAGTCTTTGTCTTGTTCAATCTTTTTCTTTTTCATATTATTCTGTTTATCTATTCTATTTCTTCTTTCTTCATAAAAAAAATACATAAGGCTAAGGCCAAAAAACAAAGCAGCAAGAAAAACCCGATAGATCAAAAAGTGATATAAAAAAAGCAAATAAATAATCTATGCTTAATAGAATAAAAAAAAGTTAAAGTGAGTTAAACGTTTTTTTGAGAAACTTAAAGGTTTAAACAATTAAGATTAATTTTTAACTTGAGATAGCTCAATAAGGATTACAGAATGCTAGATCAAGTGAGCGTGCTGGCCACTCAACATCTCCTTGTTGTACAACTACTCAACAAAAATTGCAATTAGATATTATTTTTTGGAGCAAAACCAGCTATGAGCACTAATATAGATAATAACCAGACGAGTGAATAGCCACAAAATAAAAAAAAATATATTTTTTTTTCTATTTAAAAATCAATGCCCAGTACCTATATGCTTTATATTAATTAATAAAATGTATAATAGAATTATATATAAGCCGAGAAAATGATTTAATTGAAGCGTGCGTTTCAATGAAGCTGAAAATTAATTACGAAACTCAAACAAATGTGTTATTTTGTTCTTCTAGCACAAAGCATTTACCTGGAAGGAATGCACAATATAATATATTATTCCTATGTGTTTCTGCTTAATTAAATAACTTTACAAAAGAAGATGTAGAAAAAATAAACGAGTAGTCAAACGCATTGCCAAAATCATGCTAATTATGTAATTTAGATCAAAAACCGGTTCACGGTTGAGCAAATTTTGAGTTTACAGTAAATCGAGTCATTATTTTATAATCTGTATAAAAAATACAAAAAAAAATAAGATAAAAAAAAACAAAGAAAAAAGGAAGAAAGGTAGAAAAAAAAAAAAAGAAAGGGGAAAACAAATAAACTTTTAAATTTTCTTTTTTAAGAAAGAAAATAAAGTTTGAATAATTTACAGTGAATATCTTTAGTAACTGTACTACACTACAAAAAAAAAAATCAAAAACGATTAGTCGTGGATTTAACAAAGTTGCCATTTGTATTAAAATTATAATAAAACGTGATAGCGGCGTCTCTCTCTAGCAAAAAAAAATTTTTTAATTTTGATATTGAAAGACTCCATTCTCTCGATTTCAATAAACTTTGATAAAACTTTTAGCACAAATGCAGATTTAAAAAAAAGACAATTTATTTTTAGTATGTAAAGATTAGTTTATTATTAGATTGGGAATTTTCGTCACAATAAACTTGCCAAAAAATTTGTTCAATAAATCTTCGGCGCTTTTTCGACTACAATGTAATTATTATTAGGAGATGATTAAAACTGCTTTATTTATCTGTTTACAATGCTATTCTAAACGTCAACGTCACTATAAATAAAAATTTAAAAATCATTCCAAGTTTTTTAAATAGTTGAAAAAGAATATTTTATGTTTTTTTCACTTGTTTTTCGCATTGCTTAAATTTTTTTTTCTAAGCTATTTGTATTATTTAAAAAAAATGTATAATTTAAAACGAGTAGTTTTGGTTTTAATAAAATTTTCCGTCTTTTTCAATTAGGTTTAATAAAATCTTTAGCATAAATGTAAATTTGAGAAAAAAGTAACAAAATATGTAACTTTAAATGTTTCAAAAATTACCTCGTCAAATCAAAAAAAAAAAAAATTTAAGAATATTCTAAATTCTTATAAAATAAAATTGTCAAAAATGGATATTTTTTGTTTTTGAACTTTGCTTAATTTTTTTTTAAGCCACTCGGTATTATTTTTGAAAATAATTTAATTGAAAACGAAAAGACTTGGATTACATGAGGTTGTCATCTGTCATTTTTAATAAAATGTAATAAAACCTTCAGCATAAATGTAGATTTAAAAAAAAAGCTAATTATTTCAAGTTCATAAATATTAGAGAAATCGGAAAGTAAAAAAAATATTTTTTGAGTTTTCTATCAAAATATGTAAGTTTTCAAAATTTTATCCAAACGGCATATAAAATAAAAAAATGTTTAGAAGGCATTTTAAATTTTTAACAATATCTTTAAATTGTCAAAAATATTTTTTTTTTGTTTTTATGACTATTTAAAATTTTTCTAAGTCAATCGGTATTATTTTTAAAAATAATTTAAATAAAAACGACAAGTTTTGGATTAAATAAGCGTGTCATATGTTTTTTTTCAAAAAGGCTCAATAAAACCTTTAGCATGCATGCAGATTAAAGAACAAAAACAAATTATTTTTAACATATAAAAACTAAAGTGGTTTTTTTTTGAAATTTTCTATCAAATGATGTAAATTTAGAATGTTTGAAAAACGTCCTTTTAAATGTTAAGTCAAAAAAAAAAATTTTAAAGTTATTCTAAATTTTTGAGACTGTCAAAAACTGATATCTGTTGTTTTTTATGTTTTTTCTTATTGTTTTATTTTTTTCTAAACTACTCTGTATTGTTTTTAAAAAAACCTAATTGAAAACGACTAGCTTTCGATAAAATAAAGTTGTCATCTGTCTTTTTCAATAAGGTTCAATAAAGCCTTTGCTTAGCACAAATTTAGATTTAAAAAAAAAGCAAATTATTTTAAAAACAGAGGTTAAAGTGGTCTAATAAATAGCAATTTTTTTTGAGTTTTGTACCAAAAATTGTAACTTAAAAATTGTTTAAAAACCCGTCCAAAAGGCAAGTCAAAAAAAATTTAAGAGTTACTCGAAGTTTTAAAAACTGACTTCTTTTGTTTTTAACTTGCTTTTATTATTATTTAATTTTTTTCTAAATGATAAAAATCTAAAAAATCTTAAGACTAAATTATTATATTTAAAGATGGCTTCACATTTTTCAAAGTTTCTAAGACAAGTATAAAAAATTGAGCTAAAATAATTTAATTATAACTAATAATTAACTATTGTTATGATACAAATTTATTAAAATGCTGTAAAAAACTATAAAAATTTTATTAAATTGTTTTCTTTTAAATAATAAATAAATTTAAAAAGTTATGATTTTTTTTACAATTACACCACAATAGTGCAAATTGTTTGATTTTTTTTTAAGCTTTAATTCTATTTTTGAATATGTCAATTTCAAAAAAAAAAATTATTTGGCAATATTTATGTTTTGAAATAGCTCAAAAAATATAAAATTTTTAAAACTCTGAAAAATTTAAAACTATTTTTCAAAATTAAATTTTGACTTGCGGCTTATAGAATCTTTATCATTTTTATTGTTTCTTTAAGAAAAAAATAAAATAAAAAAATATATATTTTTTTTTTGACTATTTTAGAAATTTTAAAAAATTAGAAATAATCTTTAAAAAATTTTTTTTAATCTGCCGTTTGGAGATAACTTTTTAAACAACGTAAACTTACATAATTATTCTAAAACAAGAGCTAAAACTTATTTTTTGTTATTGTGCCACTCTAATAAAAATAAAGAATAGATTATTAACTATTAAAAAAAATTAACTAAAAAATTTAATTACAAATTTTAAAAATTAAAATTTTTAAATACAAATCTGTTAAGTGATTAATTAAAATTTAGCACTATCTACATTATTTGTTTTTTTTTGTTTATTCGTCATAGAGACAAAGTTATTATTTTTTTAGTTGTTATTAAGAAAAGTCAGAAGACGACACATTTTTGTAATTTTCAAAGGGAAAATAAATAATATTAAAACAAGGTTTAATATTTATCAGGTTATGGGCCCAGAGCGCTGTTAATAAAAGTAAAAAGTAAAAAGTAAAAAAAAAAAAATGTCGTTGTCGTCAAGTACAATTAAACCTCTCACAAAGGGAAATTATGATACGTGGGCTATGCAAATTGAAGCTGTAATGGTAAAAAATAGTACATGGATGTATGTAAATGGCAAGAAACCAAAACCCGCATTGGTTGAAGATGATGATGCATCGGCTCAAAGAGTTGAAAGGTGGGAAGAAGAAGATGCTAAAGCTAAGTCAGATTTAATAATTGCTATTGATCCAAGTTTATTACGAATGGTAAAAGGTTTAAATACTTCAAAACAAATTTGGGACAAGTTAAAATCAGAATATGCATCTACGGGACCAGTAAAACGAGCAAGTTTACTCAAACGTGTGACATCTTACAAGATAATAGACAACGGTGATTTTCATACTCAACTGATGGAATTTTTTGACATAATATCTAAGTTGTCAGCTATGGGAGTCGAAATGCATGATGATTTACAGTCAACATTACTTCTTAATGCATTGCCCTCAAGTTTTGAAATGTTCAGATGTGCTATGGAGTCTCAAAATGAATTGCCTAAACCAGATATACTTAGAGAAAAGGTTATTGAAAAGTATGATGCTCAAAGTCAACGTGACATGGATAATTCAGAGGTTATGTGGGTCAAGCAAAACTTTAAAAATTTTAAACCGTCTCAAAGTAGTGGACCTCAAGGTAATAAAAATCAAGGAAATGGATATCAGAGAGGTGGATATCAAAGAGGTGGATATCAAAGAGGTGGATATCAAGGAGGGCAACGCAGAAACGATGGTAATTTAAACAAGCCATTTAAGTATAATTGTTTCATCTGTAATAAAATTGGGCACAAAGCAGCTGATTGTCCAGATAGAGCAAACGATGAAAAGCAAGAATATTCATCAAAAGTTGAAGCTCAAGTCGAATATGCGTTTCAATTAACGGAAGAGGCTTTTCATACGAAGCAGGTATCAAATGATAGTCGATGGTGTTTAGATAGTGGCTGTACATCTCATATGTGTAATAATGAAGCAGCATTCATCAATATGACGTCAAAAAATGGAAATGTTTTGTTAGCCAGCGATGCACAAACTGAAATTGTAGCAAAAGGAACTGCTCGTGTTTTTACTACAGATGGAAAATCAAATAGGTCGGTAAAACTTAATGATACATTATTGGTAAAAGAATTAAGAACTAATTTGTTATCTGTTGCGAGAATTACGGATCATGGAAATACTGTCAGTTTTTCTAAAACTGGTGCAACTATTTTTGGAAAAGATGGTGAAATAAAACTGTTAGCACAAAGAGTTGGAAACTTATATTATGTCTGTGGCAGTGAAGAGCAAGCAAATGCGGCAATAAATAATAATTCAGCAAGTTTGAAGTTATGGCATCATCGTCTGGGACATTTAAATAAAGAAGATCTGTTAGAAATTTCAAGAAAAGAATTAGCTAGTGGTATGAAGATAAATGAAGAAAAGAAATTGGAGGCATGTGACATATGTTTAAAAGGAAAAATGACCGTATTACAATTTCCTAAGAAGTCTGAACGATGTACAACGAAATTAGAACTAATACACACTGATGTTTGGGGACCGTCAAGAGTAGAATCATTAGGACGTGCTCGATATTTCGTAACATTTATCGATGACAGTACACGATGGTGTGATGTTAAATTTTTACGTCTTAAAAGTGATGTTCTTCAAGCTTTTAAAGAATATAAAGCACGTGTTGAAACTCAGACAAATTGTAAGATTAAATATTTGATGTCCGATAATGGAACAGAATATTGTAATAAAGAGTTTGATGAATTCCTAAAGAAAAATGGTATTTCTAGACGTCTAACTGTTCCCTATACACCACAGCAAAACGGAGTGGCAGAGCGGAAAAACAGGACATTAATTGAAATGGCGCGATGTCTTTTAATTCAATCTGGATTGAGTCATGGATTTTGGGCTGAGGCAGTAGCTACTTCTAATTATCTAAGAAACAGATGTCCAACATCTAGTTTGGATAATCATTCTCCATTTGAAGTTTGGAATAAATTAATACCTGATTTAAGTAATCTAAAAGTTTTTGGTGCAAAATCATTTGTTTTAGAAAAACAACTAGGGAAATCAAAGTTTGATCCTGGTTCAAAAGAAGGTATTTTAGTCGGTTATTCAGAAGAATCAAAAGGTTATCGAGTATGGATTCCAATTGAAAGAAAGGTTGTAGTTGCTAGAGATGTACAAATTCTTGAGGATCAGTTTTTAAATGAAATAAAAGAAGATAAAATTTTCGATAAAAATGAAGAAAATATTGAATGTGTTCATATGCCTATTCAAATTGAAACTGATGAAATTAATGAAGAAATTTGTACACCAAATCGTATTTTACGTCGAAAACCGGGAAGACCACGAATGGAGAAAACAGGTAAAAGAGGAAGACCAAGAAAAATTTACAACACTGGACAAGCAGCAAATATAAACGAAGACCAAGAGGAACATGATGATAATGAAGATATTGAAATGCAAGAAGAACCAAGTGATGATGAAATATTTGTTGATGCAACAGAACATGAAGAAGAAATAATTGAAGAAGCAAATCTTATTGATATAACCTTGAAAGAAGCGATGGCCGGAGACAAAGCACTTGAGTGGATGAAAGCAATTACTGAAGAAATTCGGGGTTTAATTAAAAATAACACGTGGGAAATAGTTGATCGTCCAAAAGACAGAGCGGTTATTACTTGTAAAATTGTACTTCGAAACAAATTTAAGCCAGATGGAACACTTGAAAGAAGAAAAGCTCGAGTTGTTGCTCGAGGGTTTACACAACGACAAGGAATAGATTTTACGGATACTTTTGCACCTCTAGCCAGGTTGGATTCTATCAGACTTTTGATGGCATTAGCTGTACGTGAAGGTTTACCAGTTTATCAAATAGATGTTGTAGCAGCTTATTTAAATGGATTTTTGGAAGAAGAAATATTTATGGAACTGCCAGAATATATCAAAGAAGCATTAAAAGAAACTATTAAAAAGGATGGTCGAAACAGTAATTTAGGAAAGATTGCTTACGAGATGCTCCAAAAATTATCACAAAATAACAAAGTTTGTAAATTAAAAAAGGCATTGTATGGTCTGCGGCAAGCTGGTCGTCAATGGAATAAAATATTGAATGAAGAATTAGAAAACCTTGGATTAACTTCAGCAGCTAGTGACACATGTTTTTACTACAATATGAGTGAGGATCAATATACAATTTTGGTTGTATACGTTGATATATATATATATATGCGGGTACTTCTACGACTAGTGTCGTTTCCCGCTCTTCGACTTCCACAATTGCCGGTTCCACCAGTCTTCATCTCTTAAGTTTCTCTCACGCATAGCTTCTTGTACATCATCCCGCCATGTTCTTGCTGGTCTTCCTCTTCTCCTTCTTTCTCTTGGGACCCAGCCCCATATTTTCTTGGGTATCCTTGAGTCATCCATTCTCTGAAGATGGCCGTACCATAGTAATCGCTTGGATTCTATTGTATCTAGAATTGTTCCATCTACTTCCATTTCTTCTCTTATCTGTGCATTTCTTACGTGCTCTAGACGGGAAGTTCTGTTGCTACGCCTCCAATAATCCATTTCGAGTGCAAGTAGTCTATCTTTGTTTCTCTTTGTCAGTTCCCACGTCTCCGACCCGTAGGTACAGACAGATTCAAAGATTGCGTTATACATCAGATGTTTTGTTCTTCGTGATATTCTATCGCTCCAAAGAAGAGAGTTTAGTTGCCTTATTATTCTTTTGCCTTGTCCGATCTTATTAGATATATCATCATTACTTTTACCATTTGAGGAAAGAGTTACTCCAAGGTATTTAAATTTGGTGCAGTGTTTTATTGTTGTGCCCATACCAATATCTAGATCACTGTGATCGTCGTTTCCTACAGACATGTATTCGGTTTTTTTCATGTTAATGATCAATCCAAACTCTTCAAATTCTTTCTTGAGTGCTCTTAACATGTAGCTAGCATCATCTCGGTCTCCTGTTATTAGAACCTGATCGTCTGCGAAAAAGAGTGTATAGAGCATAAAATCGTCAATTGGCAGACCCATTCCCCTACATCTTCGTTTCCACTTTTTCAAAGATTCTTCGATATAAATTTTAAAGAGTAGTGGAGCTATGGAGCATCCTTGTCTTAGGCCCTTGGAAACACCAAATTCTTCGGAAGTGTTTCCGCCTATTTTGATGTAGCTTTTACATCCACAATAAACCTTTCTGACTGCACTTATGTAGGTCTTGCTGATACGATTTTTTTCCATTGCTGGCCATAGCTTATTCAATGGCACAGTATCGTAGGCCTTTTGCAGGTCAACAAATACTAAATGTATTTCTCGTCCCCGTTCGACTCTTTTTTCTATTAAATTTTTAAGTGTAAAAACTCCATCTGTACAGGATCTGCCGGCTCTAAACCCATTCTGCTCTTCTGATTCGTCAAACTCTTTTTCTATTCTTAGTTTTAATACTCTCCCATAAATTCTAGCCACAGTACTCAAAACACTAATCCCCCTATAGTTATTGCAGTCTCTTCTCTCCCCTTTTTTAAATATGGATAAAATTTCAGCCTTTTTCCAGTCTGAAGGGGGTTCGGCGCCTTGGAGGCACTTATTAAAGATAATTGTGAGCCATTCAGTAAGAACTACAGGTCCTGCTTTTATAAGTTCAATATTAATACCTCCAGGCCCGGGGGCTTTGCCATTTTTCATTTGTGCTATGTATACGTTGATGATATTTTATATATATCAAGAAATAAGACAAATATTGAAAGAATTAAAGCTGGACTTGCAAAAAGATTTGAAATTAAAGATCTTGGTTTAGCACGACATTGTCTGGGAATTGAAATTAATCTAGTTGATGGAAATATTGAGTTAAATCAACAAAGTTATGTAAAAGATCTTTTAAAAAGATTTTGCATGGAAGAATGTAATCCAGTACGAACTCCTAGTGAATCTCAAGCTAAGTTACCAGAAGGAAATCAGCATAGAAGAAAAGATGAAGAAAAGCCATTTCGACAGTTAATTGGATCATTAATGTACTTGGCAATTGCTACTCGTCCAGATATCACATTTACTGTCAATAGACTGTCACAATTCAACGAAAAGTACCAAGAAGTTCATTGGTCAGCAGCGAAACGTGTATTGCGCTATTTACAAGGTACCCAGAATTATGGATTAGTGTACAAGAAAGACCAGTTGGGAATCCAAGGATTTTCTGATGCTGACCATGCAAATGATGAAAATGATCGAATTTCATATACAGGATATATTTTTATGTTGAGTGGAGCTGCAATATCATGGCGTTCGAAGAAACAGCAGTCAGTTGCAATATCATCAACAGAATCAGAGTACGTGGCTTTATCAGAAACATCTCGTGAAGCACTATATCTACGAAATTTGATGTTAGAATTGAAATTAAATGATTTGTCAATGGTGAATCTTGGTACTGACAATCGTGGAGCAAAGTACATTGCAGAAAATGCTACTTGTCACTCACGTACTAAACATATTGCTACAAGATACCATTTTGTTCGTCAATTGGTGAGAAATAATGAAATAAAATTGAGGCATGTTCCACCTAAAATAATGCCTGCTGACATTCTTACGAAACCACTTCCAGGACCTTCACATTATCGTCTTGTTGATGCAATGGGACTAAAAATTTGTCAAAGTGCAAAATTTGAGAAGGGCGTGTTAAGTGATTAATTAAAATTTAGCACTATCTACATTATTTGTTTTTTTTTGTTTATTCGTCATAGAGACAAAGTTATTATTTTTTTAGTTGTTATTAAGAAAAGTCAGAAGACGACACATTTTTGTAATTTTCAAAGGGAAAATAAATAATATTAAAACAAGGTTTAATATTTATCAAAATCCAACTCGTAATCAAAGTAATGCAGATTATATTTTTGTTTTCTGTCTTTAGAAATAAGACTTGTACTGAAGCATTTATCTGGTCTTCTGTAGTTTTCTGTAGTTGAGCCAATAAAAACAACATAAGCAAAAAAATTCTTTACGGCGTAAACATGTAAAGACGGTTGAATAAATGGTAGCTCGCTAAAAACATTTATATTAAAATTTAAATAAAGAGCGTGCGCACTTCAAGTAAGCACTTTGAAATAAAAAAAAAAATTTTTTTACGTTATATGTTAAAGGAGATAGCTGTTGATTGTTCAACGCAATATAAATTTGGACTTTTAGAAAAGTTATTAAAAAAATGTTTGTTTTGTAATAGATTATGAATAATCTATAGCATCATAGTGGATCATATAAAAAAACAATAATTTTATATCACAAAATATAACAATTTGTTGCTATTAGATAATGCAAACCAGCGTGGTCTTATTTTATACTAGCGGTGAAGATATAGAATAAAAACAAGGTGGCGCTAAAATTGCCGTTGTGACTGACATTTACCGTTTTTTTTGACAGTTGTTTATACCAACCTTTAAAAACTAAAAACATCCATTAGAGCACTAATGCTTATATGGATATTTCTCCTATAAAAGACTCCAAAATGAAAAAATATTAAACTTGTTAAAGACTTAATTTTGGAAAAACGGTTGCTGATTGATGATGATCGTACAAAAAGCTGAAACTGAATTTAGACTTTTTTTATTTTGTTGTAAAATTAGTTGATAAAATGAGAATGTTTGAAAGTTCAGAATAAAAGTGCAGCTTTATTATATTATTTAAGTTTGTCCTTTCTAACTAAATAAACTGCAGCTTCTGCCGTTTCTACCAACTTTAAAGACTTGATTCACGATTTTAATATTAGATTTCCTGACTTTTATCGTCTATTCAAATCTCATTCCATACTTTTATTTTTAGGACTTGAATGCAGTAGTGTTCAACATTACAACGATTATGTTGCTGCTACAGCTTTTATTATTTTTCAAAATGCTTAGTTGGCTTTTATATTTAATAAGAAACACAGTTTCATGTTTTTATAGAAAAGTAAATGTTGATGGAGAGAAAGTATTCAAGTAACTTTAAGACTTTCACAAACCAAACAATCTTTTTAATTCTTTAATTTGTTATTAAGATATAAGTTGTACTTTTTTAGAATTATTTGGCATACAAAAATTTTTTTTTTGTATGAAAAATTATATGTTAAAAACATATTTTTTCTCAAAACATTATTAAGAAACATTATTATCACGAATTTTTGTTAAACTGGCCTAATTGTTTGTAATTTTCAGATCATCTCACACCTTTTTTGATATGAACTCAAACAAACATTTGAATAAGAATAACATAAATACATAACATAAATAAGAAAAACAAAATAAGAATTAACTTAAATAAAATAACAAATGCATCAACATACAAGAAATGGAATTAACTCGATAAGCTACATAATTATTTTTTATTTTATATTATTTTACTCGTTGGCTTAAAGTAAATTTTCATTTGGTCCAATATTTTTTTTAAGTTTTGAATCACTTTTTCATACATGTTTTCGCCTATTTTTCCTAACAGTTTTTTTTTACATACATCCTCTTTGCTTATTTGGTCTAGTACTTTGAGCTTTTTTAATTTCATTGTTATTTTTTGCTATTATTTGTTTTTCTTTAATGCTATCCTGTTTTCTATTTTCCAACTGCCTCTTTTGTTTTTTAATTTTTATATTGGTTTTCTTTATTTTACATGACAATTTTTTTAATTTTTTGAGGTATTTTATCTATTATAAATTGTACAGTTTTTTTACAGTCATCCTTTTTTATATTAGAAATACTTTCTGAATTATATATATATATATATATATATATATATATATATATATTAAACCTTTTTTTTTTCTACATCTTTTTCTCTTTTCTGCTTTATCTTCTTTTTTTCTGTTTTCTTGTGTTTTTAACCTCTGCATCTTTTCCCCGTGTTTTTCTCGTACTTTTTCTAATTTTTCTACCTCTTATCTTACCTCTCGTGTTTTTTTTTGTGCTTATTGTTATATTCAATGCTTTTTTTAACTTTCTTATTTTCTAAAACGTTTTTTCGAATTTTCCCTTATACTTCATACATTTTCTCTGCTCCCAAATTGTCTTATACCCTATTTTAGCATTCTTTCCTTTTCTTTTTTCTTCTGCTATTAACAATCTTAAATTTTTTTTTCTTGTCTATAAATATGTTTTTTCTCATTTTCTCTTTAATTTTTTTTAATTACATTTTGTCCTCTTCCCACTTGTCTAGTTTGATCACCACCATCTTTATCTTATTTATCTTTTCTATCTTCCTGACTTTCGCTGCCACTTCTAGATTCTATGTCTTTTTAATTTCTTTTCTGTTTATCTAACCATGTTTCTGTCAAGTCTATTTGACATCCGTTTGTTTTATCTATTTTTATAAGACTTATATTTTATTCTTACCCCATTTTATAATAGTTTTTTTTTTGCTGTTCTATTTCTCATTATTGATTTTTTTTTGTTATTATTTTGGTTTTTGTTGTACTTTTATCTATGTTTTCGTTATTGTTTAAATTTTTATTTAGGGTTTTTATTAATTTATTTTTTTATAATCTTTTTTTTCTAAAATTTTATCTGTGTAAATGTAAATTTTTCATCTTGTTAAACTTTTTTTTTCATTTTTTTGTTTTTTTTTTTGTTTTTTGTATTTTCCGTTTTATAACTTATTGTTTAGCTCTTCAAAAAATTGAACAAAAAGAACTGTTGAATGAATACTATTACAAACAGAAAACTATAAATAATAATATAATAGAATAAAATTAAAATTCTGCTATGAATTTCTTGCAAAAAAATCCTAAAAATCAATTAGTTATTGATTATATTTAAAAATTAGAGATAGTTATTGTATAATAACACACAAAATAATAACTTGTTTAAGAAAAAAAAGTTAATAATAATTTTTGACAAAAAAAAACAAATTGCTTAACAAAACATGCGTTGTAACACAATTATTTTATTAAAAAACATTTTTTTGAAACTAATATTGTTGACAATTATGAAATTTATAAAAAATCTTATGAGCAAAGTTTGTTTATAACATTTTTTTAAGCAATCAAACTTAGTTAATTAGTGAAAACTTTATTGCTTCGTTAAACATTCTTGTATTTTCATTTTTCAATTAATTAATGAAAAAATTAATTACTAAAAGTTGCATTTTTTTCCAGATCACTTGAAGAATTATTTTCTCAAGCTAATTTTAAAACTCTACAAAAATACAAGGTTGCCGTGTTAGTGGACGCTGAATAGCTGGGCTTACTTCAAAACTGAATATCCTGTATATTCTGCTAGCGCTGCTAACGAGGAAACCTTAAACTAGATGTGTATATTTTGTATACACTTTGCAGCTTTTCAGCGTCCACCCAATAATTTTTCCAGACAAAAACCGTTCAAGGAAGAAAACTGTTATTGCAAATATAAATAACTAAGCTTTAGTCATTTATGAAAAAAAATAGTAGATTTTCATAAGACATTGCAGAAAGCAGAAATACATTGAAAAATTTTTAGCGTCCGTATATGGACGCTGAATGGCTGCGGACGCTGAATCATCCGTAATTTTCATACGTATGGACGCTGAAAAGTTAGCAAGTTATATATATATATATATATATATATATATTATATATAAATATATTTATATATTTGTGACATTTTTGTCATTTTTACTCTATTTTGCAAAATGTCTTGATTAAAGCAAATTTTGACAGGTTTGTTTTTGCCGAAAAACGCATTATTTATATTGTTGCATTGTTTTATTAGAGGAAAAAATGCAAGATAAGGTATACATTATCACTATATAAAAAATATTAAAAACAGTATAAAAACTGAATAATAAAAAAGCTTTTAGCTTAAATTTAGCAATTGTTTTTATTTTGCTAAAGTTTACATTTTTGTTGTTCTATCTCAAAAACCATTTACTTATATTGTTAATTATTATTTTATTAAAATAGTAGATTGGTGTGATTTTGGTAAAATACACGTTTATTGTTCTTTGCCTTAATTAACTGTTTTTTAAATTTTTGACAAAATAAATAGCTGCCAAATTGTTAGACTTAATACGAAGCAATAAAATCTCAAAATTTGGAGAAAGTAAAATGTGACAGCAATGTGTCAATTTATAGCTATATAACCTCAAATATTTTCTTACTATAAAAGGCTCTAGATTTGGTTACATATAATAAAACAAAAACAAACTTTGTTTATAATAAATTACTATGCATTTGTTTGTGTAGTACTCGATAGAAATCAAATTTTATTAAAATGCTACTTTTGTAAAAAAGTATAGATTAGATATGTATACGACATTTTTGCCATCTTGAAACTATATGTCTAAATTTCTTATAAAAAGCTGATCGTGACAGGTTCGTAGTAAATTCCGTTTTAAAAGTTGTGTGCCAAATGCAATTTTTTTTTGTAGCTTATCGCTAATATGAATCATACCTCATTCTAGAAAATTATTATCCCCATTAGAGCAATTTGCTCTTAACGCAAAATCGAACCAACGACCTGTAACGTTGACTCGATGTTTAACTGAGTGGAAGCTACGCCGCCTCCGGCTTTTGTTGATGTTTAGCAGTAAACCAAAACGGCACTGACCTAGCTATTGCAGAGATGTTTGGCTTGTTACTTTGCTTATAGAAGCAGTTTTCGAACAAATTATATACCAATAATTTTATTCAAGAAAGCTGTTTGATTTTGTAAGAAAAAATTTTTGATTTAACTGATAGTTCTGAGCGTGGTTTGTCCAGATCATCTCAGAGAGATCGATAGACAGAAAAAGGGCAGTGCTGTAGCCTCCTCGGTCTCCAGATCTAAATTCTCGTAATTTTTATTGGTAGAACTCTAATAAAAAGCTAACTTAAAAGACACAAAATTAAAAATGCTTCTGAATAAATTATAAAAAATCTATATATGGTAAACAATACTAAACAATTGCTAATAGAAATAACTGCCGCCATTTCGTGATTCTTCTGTAGATTAACCAGTTATTTTTCTGATTATTAACAAGCACCTCTAATGCACAAAAAGTGACCTATAACCTAAAAAAACATAAAAGTAACAGATAAATGAATAGCATGTGTTCCAGAAGCCCGCTTGCTATGCTACTTATATATAATTATATTTTTTTTGATTATACTGTATATTATATATTTTCAGACACAGTACATGATAGAACAGTGTGTGAGAACGTGGTTTCTCAAGATCTTCTCAGAGAGATTGATAGAAAGAGAAAAGACCTGTAGCCTCCCCGGTCTCCAGATCTAAATTCTAGTGTTATTTTTTGTAGAACTCTAATAAAAAGCTAACTTACAAAACACCAAATTAGAAATGCTGATAAAGAAATTAAAAGAAATGTATATATGATTAACAATACTAAACAATTGCTAATAGAAATAACTGCCGTTATTTTGGGATCCTTCTGTAGATTGACCAAATTTTTGTTTTGGTTTTGATTATACTAATTATTTTTTTTTATTATTATTTCTTTACATCTTTAAATTGATCATTCACACTTGCAGTCACAACAGCAACTTTAGCGCCACCCTGTTTTTATTAGTTATTGTCCACCACTAAGTTGGAAGATGCCCAATATCTAATGGCAGAGAATTTTTGTTATATTTTAGGACATAAAACCGCCTAGGCCCACTATGTGACTACAGTTTGAAAATATACATATTAACATGCTAAATCATAATATATACAACAAAAAATAAAATCAAAATATATGATAAAGCTATCAAAACTTATAAAATGTTAAAAAAACAGTAGACTGATAATTATATCATTAATTAAAGGATTCATACGTGGTTTTCAACAACAAAATGACGTCCTTTAATCGTGATTAACCTTCAACAGTAATTTATTGCACTATACTACTAAAACGGCAAGCTATGCTATATTTGTTCTTTCACTCGCGTTCATACTGTGCATAATTTACCCTCTAATGCAATCTCTTCTGATGACAACCCCCACTTCACTGTTGCTAAAAAAATTTTGTTCTTTGGACGGTTGTATTCTGACTTTAAAGATTATTCAATTAGTGCTTTGATGCGTTTAGGTAAGCAGGAGGGCCTTGACGTGACTATTTAGAATTTTTCTTGCTATATTTATTTTATCAAATAAATAAACAACACAATGTTAACTGCTAGCCTCAAAACAACACGTTTTTGCAATCTGCAGTAAATAGTTCAGTTTTGGCTTATTTTGGATGGGTGCAAGAAAGAATGGTGCCGTGACAGCCAGAATAATTAGAGATTTAATTAATAATTATTTTGCATTTTTTACACATACAATGTTTATCATCAACATACGTTCTTTATTTCAACGCCTACTTGATAGGGAGAGTTTTTAATCGCACGGTATAAAGCCGAATTTATAATTAACAAAACAATCCACAGCTATCTCTTTTAAAAAATGATGTGAAAAAGAATTATCTTTTTTTCCGGATTTTAAAAAGGTTAACTTAAAGTGCATATTTTAAATGCTTCCTGGTTGAATTTTAACAACAAACTACCACTTATTAAACCGTCTTGATATCTTTAAACCGCAACAAACTTTCCAGTTTCTTTTATTTTTAACAGCAGAGTTTTTCTTAGTTATCAACTTGTAAGTTTATTGTTATTTTAATTATTGTTTATCTGACATTAAAATTGTCATAACATTTGAGTCTAAAAAAGAAATTTATAGTTTTACCTAAATGAAAAATATTTTTTTTTAATTTTGTATTACCTAAAGGTAATCTAAAAAACTATATATGCGCATTCTATAACTAGTTTTGTATTGTAGACAGCCAATTGAACAGCTTGGTGACATTTTAATAGCAAGCTACCACTTATTGAGCCGCTTTGACATCTTTAAACTGTAACAAACTTTTTAGTTACACAATTACTGTTATTTTTGACAGTAATCTCTTGATTATCAGCTTGTCACTCTATTGTTGTTTTAACTGTTGTTCATCTGGCATTAAAAATGTTATAAAATGTGTGTCTAGAGAAGAATTTTATAGTTTTAATTAAACAAAAATCTAAGTTTTTAGCTTAATATGATCTTAAGATAATTAAAAAAAGTATATATGCGTGTTCTATGACTAGTTTTGTATTGCAGACAGCCAATTAAACAGCTTGGCTATCTTTTAATAGCGAGCTACCACTTAGTGAGCCTTCTTGACATCTTTAAACTGTAACAAACTTTCCAGTTACACAATTACTGTCATTTTTGACAGTAATCGCTTAGTTTTCACTTTTTGACTTCATTGTTGTATTAACTGTTGTTCATCTGGCATTATAAATGTTATAAAATGTGCGTCTAATAAAACAATTTTTAATTTTAACTAAATGAAAAAAAGTTTTTTAGTTTTATATGATCTAACAATAATCTAAAAAAATAAATATGCGCATTCTATAACTAGTTTTGTATTGTAGACAGCCAATTAAACAACTTGGTTAAATTTTAATAGCGAGCTACCACATATTAAACCGCCTTGACATTGTACATTTATATATGCGCATTCTATAGCTAGTTTTGTAATGTAGATAGTTAATTAAACAATTTAGTTACATTTTAATAACGAGCTACTACTTATTGAGCCGCTTTGACATCTTTAAACTATAACAAACTTCTCAGTTACACAATTACTGTTTTAGTTTTTAATTAGTTTTTAGTTAATTAATTTTTGACAGTAATCTCTTGATTCTCAGCTTGTCATTTTATTGTTGTTTTAACTGTTTCAGCTGGCATTATAAATGTTATAAAATGTGCGTCTGTAAAAGAAATTTATAATTTTAATTAAATGAAAAACAAAGTTTTTAGTTTTATATAACCTAAGAATAATCTATAAAAAACATATGCCTATTGTATAACTAGTTTTGTATTGCAGACAGCTAATTAAACAACTTGGTTAACTTTTAACAGCGAGCTACTACTTAGTGAGCCTTCTTGACATCTTTAAACTGTAACAAACTTTCCAATTACACAATTACTGTCATTCGACAGTAATCTCTTGGTTACCACTTTTTCACTTTATTCAAAAGCTATCTCTTTTGACTTTGAATAACAAGCTACTACTTATTAAGCCGCTTTGACATCAATAAACCGTAACAAACTTTCCAGTTGCTGTTATTTTTGACAGCAAAGTCTCTCTTAGTTGTCACCTTGTCGCTTCATTGTTGGTTTAACTATTGTTTATCTGGCGTTATAACTGGCACAATTAGTGCGTCTAAAAAAAAAATTTTCAACTAAATGAAAAACAAATTTTTAACTTATTCTATAACTAGTTTTGTATTGTAGGCAGCCAATTAAACAACCTGGTTGAATTTTAATAGCGAGCTACCACATATTAAACCGCCTTGACATTGTAATAAACTTCCCAGTTACATAAGACAAACTCTTCTGTTTCATATGACCTAAAGATAATCTGAAAAAAAAAGAAAACAAATGAGCGTTCTAAAAACTTTTTTTTTTATAACTTATTTGTTTTGTATCCAGCCAATTAAACAATTGGTTTATTTACAACTGCGTCTTTCTACCGAGAAATAGTTGAATAAATAAAAAGCTCCTTTAAAATTTGCATAAAAAGCAGAAACCGCATTATCTAAAACAGCAAATGAATTTATTCTATAAGTCTGCAATTTCCGCGTCAGTAATAACTCCAGCATCATCCAATTAAAAGTTAGTTTTACTTTTCCGGAATGCTTCAGCATTTTCTCTAGTTTCTCTGCCTCTGAAAATATGGTGTGTGTTTTTTTTTTCGAAGCAACAATTCACATTTGAGCGAAAAATTAGACGTAATAAAAATATATAGATAGCACATCTGTCAGTGTAAACTTTTCCAACATTGACGTAAACTTTCTTTTTTCAAAAAAAAAAAAAATGTGAGCTCAGCTGAAGTATTGACGTATTTAGACAAGTCGCGTCGATATTTTTTCCGCTTGACCGAAACGACGTTCTTCCTTAATGTAAGGGAATTTAAGTTTCTAGAAAAGTAAGTTTCTTCGAAGAAGTCAGAAGAGTAGAGTTCGAAACACCCCTGTATCAGCGGTTACGAGGGTTGTTGGAAACCTCGGATGGGAATCCATAACAGTAAATATCAACGGCAGTGTAGCTCGTTTAGTCTTGGAAGTTTCTAGGAGTTTATGTTCGCCATTTGCTTTTAAGATATAACTTAATGAAAATAAACCACAAGTCTACACATTTTGACAGCAAAAATAAACAATTACAACATAATAATTATCTAATTGAAGCTATTTTCACTATCAATTAACCTCAATTTTTGATAATCATCATTATCTAAGAATCTTACACAAAAACAATGTTTAAACAAATAAATGTTCAAAAGAATAATAACATATTGTAATGTAAAAATGAAACAAAAGTTTACACACATTCAAAGAATTTGACTGCTTTGTCCTTTACGACTGCCAGATTTGTCGCCTATTGAACATATCTGGAATGTAATCACTACAAAACTAACGCTTTACCAAATGCAAGTTTAGAAAGATTTGGTCAAATAAGGTAGCTGAAAATATCAGAAATAATGCTAAACCGTGAAACTTGTTCAACTGTTGTACTCGGAGAGGTCTATGACTTTTTTTTCAACCAAATAATGTTAGACCACAGACTACAAGAAGTATAGTTATAACCGATATTCTTAATCACGCTAATATAAAGTTATTGTGTTGGTCTTTTTGCTTCCCAGACTTATCACCTATTGAGCATGTGTGGAAAAAAATAAATTTTGAATTCTTCAATTTTGAAATGACATACTACAAACGGTTATTAATCATTTAATTTTAAGCATGCTTAAGAAGCTGAGAAAGCATTAGAAATATTAAGCTAAAGAAGCATAATATAAGAAAACAAAATATTTTAAAAGTATTTGATGTAACTTCCAAAGTAGCAACTAACCTGATCTAGTCACTAAGTAACATTCATTTTGATCAACTGGTCTAGTCACTGGTCACTAGACAGACAAACAGTAAAAGCAATATTATTTTCATAAAAGAAAATATATCTTATATGAATGTAACTTTCAAAGTTGCATCTAACTTAATCCAGTCACTGGCTAACATGTCTTCGGTCAACTCATCTAGTGACTGATCACTAGATAGACAAACAGTAAAAGCAAGATCACATTCATATGAATGTAACTTCCAAAGTTGCTACAAGCTAGTAGCATCCAGTCACTAGCTAACCAGTTTCCGGTCAAGTGGTCTAGTCACTGGTCACCAGACAAACTAGCAGTAAAAGTAATATGGTTAATAAAAAACTATCACAAATATAAGAAACCTATCTTTGTGTAAAATATATCTCATTTGAATGTAACTTCGAAAGTTGCAACTGGCCTGGTCTAGTCACTGTTTAACAGGTGTTTTATCAACTGGTCTAGTCACTGATCACTAGACAGACAAACAGTAAAAAGAAGATGACTTGACCTGACTTGACCTGACCTGTTTAAGTATCTGTTTAACAGATTTTCAGTCAACTGGTCTAGTCACTGGTCACTAGACAGACAAGCAACAAAAGTACAGATGGTTTACAGCACCTATTACAGTCTCCAAGAAAAAATTTAAATTTCCACTACGTTGACATTTCTGTCAAATTTTCCACTAAAAACTTAATCTTTCCATGCTTGTCCAGACCGCAACGGCCGTCAATATTAATTACGAAAAATAATTAAATCGCCCCAGCGTCGCAATTTTAATGCTGCCTATGTTTTTGTAATTAAATTGTCGACATTTGTAAAATGAAATGATCGTTAATGTAATTAGTTTATTACGGTATGTGTCGATTTTCTCATACATCATGGACCAACGAATGTACGCTGCAATTACCATCAATTACCGGCAATTTTAATTGATTTGTTTATTAGCAAAAGTGGCGTTGGAACGTCAACAATTGACTTGATTTACCGGGGAAAACAGTCAATGGTAAGTGGAAATAAAGGCTTCTAAATAATTGAATTATTAATAAAACGGTTTGTCATATGAAAACCATAATTAGTCTTCAATTTTATATTACTATTCAACCATTTACTAACATTTAAAGTCATTTAATAACATTAAAATTATAGACATAAAAAGCTTAACACTCTGTATATAACATAACTCGCACGATAGCCAGGTGGCTGACGTTAGTGCGTGCAGAGCCTGGTCGAATGAGTGGCGAGGGCTCAAATCCCAGCTAGACATATTGTTCTAAGAGGAAGATCGCTTTCGTCTGGCCATAGGTGCTTGTATGTTTGTAAACGTAGGAAGCACAATAAATCCAAAATGTACCAGTGCAATATTTCACGATAACCTTAATATAGCATTACTCCCTCAAAAAATACTTAGAGAAAGTTCCACCTAGACTTCGGGACTTTTTTAAACAAAGACAATTACTTGAATAACGACTATCATAAATACCATTTTTTGCCTTGTCGAAAGTAGCCTCTATTTTGATAAAGGCTACCACTTATTCAACCGCCTCGACATTTTTAAACTGTAACATAGTTATATAAGAGCTAATTTAGCGCACAAATTTTTAAAATACGTGCGCCAATGCCCCTTGTAAAACGATTTTTGTAGATTATTTTTTCAAAATTTTTGTTTTTTTTTTAAATTTTATAAACAACAACCATATTTAATTTATAAGATCTAAGAAATTCTGGTGCTAACGGTTGAATCTATTATAATAGGAAATAACAGAAATTATGTACCCTACCCAAAAATTGACAACTTGCCGAGGCAACGACTAAAAATTAATTAGTTGATAAATCCGAAATAGCTCATCATTTCTGAATGTGAAAAAGTTTCTTCAGCAAAATATTTTTGCAGCTATGCGAGAAAAGCGGTACCTTTATCTTGGCTTTACTATACTCAACATGAGCATTTAACAACTCTCTTACTAAGAGCAATTTTGCGTTAAAAGTACGAAATTGTGTTTTGTTCAATTTTTTTTCCAAAGCCTTCTATAGTCGCCAAAAACAAAATAAAAAACCATATATTTTGAATTAAAACTATACGTCTTCCTATAAGCTTATTTTTAATTATTATTGAAAACATCGTTGTACAAAAGTTTGACTTGGAGCTAACATTTCAAATTTTGACAATTTTTTTGATTAGCCAACTTGCCTTAAATACATTAAAAACCCATGGATTCAAGTATTTTTGTTTTTTTAAAAGTAATTTCAAAATCTGAGATTTGACGTTCTCCCAAGCAAAATGACAGACGGACAGAAAAAAAAAAAGGTTTCACCAGACACAACTCAAGCTCACTGAGCAGCGAGTGAGCGTGACGACTGAAGGTGACAAATGAGCGTGACAAATGAGTGTGACAAATGAGCGTGACGACCAAAGACATTGACATTTGACGTCATTATTTTTGGCAATCGTGTGTACCAACTCTCAAAAACATATCTATAATAGAACTACTGCTTTTATAGATATCTGAAAAAAACTTTCTAATAGAAAATATCTATAAGCTTCTGGTTTCCTATATCATTTTTTTTAATTTGAAATTTGACGCTTTTCTAGGCACAATGACAGACTGACAGAAATAAAAAGTGGTTTCAGCAGACACAACTCAAGCTCACTGAGCACCGAGTGAGCGTGACAACTGAAGGTGACAAATGAGCGTGACGAATGAGCATGACAAGTGAGCGTAACGACCAACGACATTGACATTTGACGTCATTATTTTTGGCAATCGTGTATACCAACTTTCAAAAACATATCTATAATAGAACTACTGCTTTTATAGATATCTGTAAAAGATTTCCTAATAGAAAACATATATAAGCTTCTTGTTTCTTATAGCATTTTTTAAGATTGTTTAAAAAATAATCTTGGCTTAAAGCAAAAACCAAGCAATTTTTTTATGATTTTTATTGAAAGCTCTTGTTGATAAATAAGGGTTTAAAGTTTCCAAATGGCTCTCCACTTCGTGTATTTCCATAAATAAAGTGGAATTTCAAAGGCAATCTAATAAACTAACTAAATTCGCCATTTATGTGGGGAAGAGACAAAGTAATAAGTGTAGGCAATACAAAAGCAATATTTTAGAAGTTGCTAAGAGCGCGGTTTCACGATTCCTCACTCTCTGCTTCGTCTTGGCGAGAAAAAAACTCTTAAAATATATCTAAAAACTTTGGATAAAATAAAAAAGTTGGTAAGTTAGTGCTTTGTCTCAAGTGTAAAGGATTGTCTCCGGCGCAAGTTTAAAAGATCTCCGTTTCAGATATTTTCTTCATATTTCACAAGCAGACTTTTTCCAATAAAAGCAGATATCTTCGAAATTTTCTATTAAACAATAATCAGAGACCTAACCTAAAAGGCCTCTCTTATAAAAGCTTCAAATATATCAAAAAACTTATAAGAGACGTTTATAGACTTATACAAACACATATAATGTTAGCTGCATAAAGTTCAGTCATAAATCATTTAAGAGGCATTCTTATCTTATCAGAGGGCATTTTCTTAGAGCAAGTCTGCATTATGCAACATTGTTTGTCACCGGGGTTTATCCATCAAATAATGTACACTTTAGGTAATGAAACTAGAAAATGAAGATAGGAGAATTGCTTTATTTAAAATTCTGACCTGACCAAGCGTTTCTCGGTGATGGACGTCGGCAACACCCTTTCTGGAAGAATATTAATTATACTGGTTCGTTGAACGCTTTTAAAATAAATGACAGAACATAAATTGAGGTAATGTGCTGCGATTTACCACTAATAGATATTTGGCAAATTAATTAACATACAAATACGTCGAATCGATGAAAAAAATCCACATAAAAACAACTACAGTCGGCCAACCTGCACAATACCTCTCTAATTCAATTAGCATAAGAATAAAATTTAATAAAAATTCAATCGATGATATTATTTTTAACAATACTTTTTTTCAATAAAAATACACAAAAATTTTCAATTCACTCAACTCTATTTAAATTAATTAGCGTTTAATAGAATTACTTATAAATTAATTATAAATTTGTTTTTTGTTTTTATTGAACCTTGGGAGAATAACACAGATTACAATTAATAAATAATTAATATGTGACAATTATTCTAATTGTTACAGCCGGCCAATCTGACCGATATCTTTGTAGACTTAATGTAAACAATCAAAAAATTTGCCAAATTTAAACTGTTGGAAATATGTATGCTAACAATAGCATTGTCTTTTCATAAAACAAAACACAACATATTATAATTAGCTTTGAAACTTGAAGCAAAAATATGTGACAATTATTTTAAATGTTACAGCCGGCCAATCTGAACACTATCTCTGTAGACTAAATGTGAAAAATTAAAAAATCTACAAAACTTAAAATGTTGAAAATATTTATATTAACAAAAGCATTATTTTTTTATAAGACAAAACACAACATATCATTATAATTAGCTTTAAAACTTGAAACAAAAAAGCATCTTAGTTGATGCTACATGATATGAAACATTTTTTTGTGAAAACAGTGCTATTGTTTGGAAAGACTAATGATTCTGTTTTTAAAATGTCTAAATGAGCTAGTTTCAGCAAGCTTCATCTAGAGAATAATATCAATTATACTTCGTGCGTGTGTGAGTGTGTAAAGTGCCAACTTGAAATAATTGAATTCGTCGTCTTAATTCATATCCTGGAGCTTCTCGAAGTCGACTAAACTTGTGTATCTAATTGTAATTAAATTACACACCCATTATACCGCATGATTTATTACGCAAGTTTCTTAGTCTTACCCAGCAATACACAGACGACGATTTATATCTAGAGTCCGATGCCGTTGTTGTATCTTTGTCATTTGTACTTAATCTGTTTTGTTGTTGCTGTAATAAATGTCGTTTGCAAAAGGAAACGGGAAAATTATTGCATTTGAGGGTGGCAAGATGAAGAAAATATCTTGTTGGCTTGTGAAAACTGCTTAGTTAACTTACTAATTAGGTGCATGCTACCCAAGTAACGCGCTTGAGTATTTCTACATAGCTTTTTTTTAAAATTATAATATTTTTTTATAGCGTTTTAAATAATCTACGTTTGAAATTATGGCTTTAGCGGCACACTTTATTTTGTTAATATAAAACGCAGCTAATAGCTCAAACTTAAACAACAATACAACTGAATAGATCAAGTCAAATTAAACATTTTAATTAAGAGCTTATTTCAAACCCCAGAGCAAACTTTAGTAATTAATTTTTATTGCTATTTTTGATAATAATTATTTTTTTAATAACAAGATGTAAATTTTTTTTTAAAACATTCAACAATTTACAGTCGGCCAACCTGAACAATATCTCTGTACATTAATTGACATCAAAATGAGTTTACACATTAGAAATTTGTCTACGTGCTGATAATACAATTTGATCAAAATAATAATAATCTAGATAAGTTTATTCTATTTTGTGCCGGAGGCACAACAATTTTGCTGAATTCGTAGAAATAAGTCTACTAATAAAATATTTTTAATTAAACTTCAATTGCTTATTTTTAATATAGACCAGGGTCAATAATTTTTAAAACCAAAAAAAATAATAGTAGGATGAAACTCATTAGGAAAGGAAGGAAATATTATAAAAATAAAAGGAAAAATAATTTACGGGCGATCTGATGTCGGGAAGGGGATGGGGGTGAGTTTTTAAGAGTAAAAACCGGTTTTTCTTGATTTCTAGCAAAATTAAAAGTCCTATCAAAAAAAGTCAAATGGCAAAGTTGTAGGTAATAAAAAGATCTAAAACTTTTGTATCTACACTTTTTTCACATAACCTCAAAATTTATGTGAAAAATTTAAAAAACCAAGTTTTTGGATTTTTATTTTTATCTTTTACAAAAAAATTTTTTTTTTAACGAGATTTAGTGAAAACTTACCTTTTTATGTCTCAAATACGCTGTAATTTATTTGATTAAAAATATTGTTTTTTTTACCTTATTTTGAATTAATATCGAAAAAACACCCTAATTTTCAATCGAAAATTCACCCGTCAAAATATCAGCTTTTTGCAGAAACTTGGTATGGCTTCTGTTCGTTGAAATCTCTACTTTCCGATGGTAAAAAAAAAAATATATGTTTCTACAGTAAATCTTCTCAGAAAATGCAAAAATTCAAAAAAAAGTTGAAATCGAAAATTTTTTTTAATTATTGTAAATAATTTTATCTAAAAAATGTGATTGCTGCAATTTGTTTCAATTAAAAAGTTGATTTATTTAATGCTAATTACATTTATGTCATAGAAAATCTCATTATATATAAATATAAATGTAAACCGTACTATTAAATGTAGATGCTTTATTCTGATTACGTTATTCATTACAATATTTTTAAACACATTAATCTAATCATTCATAAATACCTTATCTTCAATTCTAATCACTTATCCATTAGTTTTTGTCTTTTTGATGGCATTTCTTCATCGTTAGATTCGTCAAACATCTCCGATTCTAGTAGATCTTCGAAATCTTCATTACTATCACCTTCTTCCTCTCCAACATTATTTCCAGACTGCGTTGGTTCTTCATCCACAATTTCTTCTGAATCATTAACTTCCTCGTAGGTTTCTTCTTCAATCTTAGAGCAATTTTTAGAACCATGACAGTTTGAACATAAATTTGTGCATTTTAAACAATAGTGTGGTTTTTTTTGGAACGAATAAAAGTCTTTAGATGTTAGTACATTAAGGAGTAGTTTCGTATAAAAAAAACAATAAATTGGATTGATTTTTGTTAGATTTTGACTTTCTAGACTTGTAAAATAAAAACATAAAAACTGTAATTAAACAAAAAAACATAATTAATTCCTTTAACATTGTTTTACCCTTGAGTTTTTAATGTCCCTTAACATTCTTTTACCCTTAACGTTCTTTTACCCTTAACTTTTTAATGTGTTTTTTGATAGATTCTTGTCAAATGAAGACTTTCTGAACTTGCAACGTCTTTCCAGAAAAAGTAAAATTTACATACATTCCTTTAACATTCGACAAAAAAAGTGTAATTAAACATATATTCCTCTAACATTCAACACAAAAAACACAATTAAACATACATTCCTTTAACATTCTTTCATTGTTTTCCCTTAACATTCCTGGAAAAAACATAATTAAACATACACTACCCTAACATTAAAGAACAAAACCTAATTTATAATAATTAAAAAAAATCTTTCGAATTCAAGTTTTTTTTGAATTTTTGCATTTTCTGAGAAGATTTACTGTAGAAACATATATATTTTTTTTTACCATCGGAAAGTAGAGATTTCAACGAACAGAAACCATACCAAGTTTTTGAAAAAAGCTGATATTTTGACGGGTGAATTTTCGATTGAAAATTAGGGTGTTTTTTCGATATTAATTCAAAATAAGGTAAAAAAATTAATATTTTTAATCAAATAAATTACAGCGTATTTGGGACATAAAAAGGTAAGCTTTCACCAAATGTTGTTAAAAAAAAAAATTTTTGTAAAAGATAAAAATAAAAAACCAAAAACTTGGTTTTTTAAATTTTTCACATAAATTTTAAGGTTATGTAAAAAAAGTGTAGATACAAAAGTTTTAGATCTTTTTATTACCTACAACTTTGCTATTTGACTTTTTTTGATAGGACTTTTAGTTTTGCCGGAAATTAAGAAAAACCGTTTTTTACCCTTAAAAACTTACCCCCATCCCCTTCCCGACCTCAGATTGCCCGTAAATTATATTTTCTTCAATTGTTATAATATTTTCTTCCTTTTCTAATGGGTTTCATCCTACTATTATTTTTTTTCACTTTTTATTATTTTTAAAGGTTTCTACCCTGGTCTAATAATTATTATCTTTTTTAAAACAAAAGATAAATGTATTGTAACAAAATTTAAAGTGTTACAGCCGGCCAACCTGGACACTATGTCTGTAGATTAATTGACATTCAAATGACTTTACACATTACGAATTTGTCTACGTGCTGATGATACAATTTGACCAAAATAATAATAATCTAAATAAGTTTAGTCTATTTTGTCCCGAAGGCATAGCAATTTTGCTGAATTCAAAAATCATTAATATTTTTGACAAGCAATAAGTAAGACTACCACCTACAGAGCTCTTCCCTATTTCTAAAAAACAGACGTAATTGTCTACTATCTTTTTGATGCCAAAAAAAGTTACAAACATTAGTTTAAAATAATTTTTAATAATAAAATATAAATGTTTTGCAACAAAATTTAAAGTTTTACAGTGGGCCAATCTGAACAATACCTCTGTAAATTAATAGACATTTCAATAAGTTTACACATTATAAATTTATCTACGTACTAATATTACAATATTAATTAAAATAATAATAATATAAATAACTTCAACCCTCTTTGTCTCTCTCGAAGCACAACAATTTTGCTGGATTTGAAAATTATTACAGTCTTTCACAAGAAACAATAATGTCAATATTTTTGTAAATTCATTATCATTTACATATTATATTAAAAACAAATTATAAAACAGTGTTAAATTGTATTAAAAATGCTTAACTTTATTATAACAAACAATTAAACAACTAGATCTAAGCTTGACTAATTTTTTATCAATTTTTTACCTCAAAGCACTAAAAATAAATTTAGTAATAGTACAATTTTAAGCAAATATTGATTAAAACATTAGTTTGTTTTTGTTAAGATCTGGCAGTGCCATAAAATTTTCTAAAAATACGTAAAATATTTGTTTCTAACTAAAGGCTGGAGTTAACTAAGATATACAATACCTCTGTAATTCAGTAATCATAAAAAAAGCATTAAAGAATAAAAATAAGTTTACTAATAATATATTTTTAATTAAATTTTAACTGATTATGTTTGTTTGTTGCTTTTAATAATAATTATCTATTTCAAAATCAAAATATAAATTTATTGTAACAACATTTAAAGTGTTACAGTCGGCCAACCTGAACAGTATCTCTGTAGATTAATTGACATTGAAATGAGTTTACACATTAGGAATTTGTCTACGTGCTGATAATACAATTTAATCAGAATAATAATAATCTAAATAAGATTAATCTATTTTGTTCCGGAGGCATGGCAATTTTGCTGGATTGAAAAATTATTACGGTTTTTGACAAGCAATAAGTAAGAGTACCACCTACAGAGCCCTTCCTTGTTTTCAAAAAACAAACGTAATTGTCTTCTATCTTTTTGATACCAGAAAAACTTACAAAAATTAGTTTAAAATAATTTTTAATAATAAAATACTAATGTTTTGCAACAAAATTTAAAGTTTTACAGTGGTCCAATCTGAACAATACTTCTGTAAATTAATGGACATTCAAATAAGTTTGCACATTATAAATTTATCTACGTACTAATATTACAATATTAATCAAAATAATAATAATATAAATAAATTCAACCCTCTTTGTCTGTCTCGAAGCACAACAATTTTGCTGGACATCAAAATCAGCACAGTCTTTAACAAGAAACGATAATGTTAATATTTTTGTAAATTAATTATCATTTACATTTATTAAAAATATATTATAAAAACAGAGTTAAATTGTATTAAAGATGCCTACCTTCATTATAAGAAACAATTAAACAACTAGATCTAAACTTGACTAATTTTTTATCAATTTTTTACCTCAAACCACTAAAAATAAATTCAGTAATAGTACAATTTTAAGCAAATATTGATTAAAACATCAGTTTGCTTTTATTAAGATCTGGCAGAGCCATAAAGTTTTCTAACAATACGTAAAATTTTTGTTTGTACCTAAAGGCTAAAGCTAAATAAGTTATACAATACCTCTGTAATTCAGTAATCATAAAAAAAGCATTAAAAAGTGGAAATAAGTCTACTAATAATATATTTTTAATTAAACTTTAACTGATTATGTTTGTTTGTTACTTTTAATAAAAATTATCTCTTTTAAAAACAAAATATATATGTATGGTAGCAGCATTTAAAGTGTTACAGTCGGCCAACCTGAATCCTATCTCTCTCGATTAATTGACATTGAAATGAGTTTACACATTAGAAATTTATCTACGTGCTGATGACAATTTAATTGAAATAATAAAAATCTAAATAAGATAAAGCTATTTTGTCCCGGAGGCACAGCAATTTTACTGGATTGAAAAATCATTACGGTTTTTGACAAGCAATAAGTAAGAGTACCACCTACAGAACCCTTCCCTCTTTCCAAAAAACTAACGTAATTGTCGTCCAAAAGATCATCTTCATGTATTTTCTATTTGTTTAGTTGATTTCTGTGTCCGCAAAATAAATAAAAGTTTTTTATCGGGTTGAATTAGCAGATTAACTAGGAATAACGCTAATGGGATAGACATATATACACCCATAGCCAGACAAGCCCTCCTCTCTAGAGAGAACGAGAGAAATTAAACCCACGACTTCGTCAGACCCAGCTCCAACGCACCATAGTTGGTCATCTGATGCTCTGAGATCTTTTCAACCACAATTGGTTTTTCTCTCAGTTTAAAGATTGTTGAAAAATATAAAACATCCAGACAAATAGTAATAGCTAGATAGTAATGCTGGACTTGCTACACTTTGTTAGTTGCATGATATGCGAGAATTTGCTCGAAAAGTAGTTGTTTTCAGGCTAAAAAATTATTTCTAAGCGTGCAGTTGGTTAAATAGTAAATAGTATTATGTAGTTATAAAAGGTTTGACGTTTCAAACGGTAAATTATTGTAAATAGAGTAACTGTTGTAGGTACTAGCTTTTAATCTGTATTGAAAGCTCATCATCACCGCAATAACAATGAGCATATTTCAGTAAAAACTGCAGCAATTTTCCTTTTGTAATGTTTGCAAGAATGAAGAATAACGATAGTGTAATGCAAAACCATGTGCCCTAAATATTCTCTGCGTTTTAGCACGCAATTTTCGGTTGGTTGGATGCAATTATAATTATTAACTATTTAGGAAATGTAATTTACCGACGGCATCAAACATGTAAATCGGATAAACACATGTGTAATTTCCGTTAGGTAACAAGTTCAGGTTATTTACCGATTAGCTCCGGATAAAATATTGCGGAATTTATTGTTTTTCATCATAATATTTGGATCGGACTGAAGGGCTGTTCTCGAAATGAAAACAATATATTGGTTGGGTTGAGTGGTTTGTATTAACTATTTATGAGTTGCGAGTTTGATAAATATTTTCAGAGAAAATTTCTGGAATGGAAGAATTAGATTTTACGTTTTATTATATTATGAAATATAGAAAAACAGTCTTAACAGAAAGAAAATAATCCTATTATAGCGGTTTTAAGCTCGCTGAGAAACTTTCATGAGGATAAGAAATTCCAGTAAATATGCTCTTCCTGTCATATTTTATTCAGAACAAGGTAACTGCAAAACTTCAACATTCGTTTTTCTAGGTATTCTAAAACTATTTGCATCAAGATGTAGCTCTTCTTCTTTAAGCATCAACAAAACAAAAAACTAAAGCAATTAGCCAACAATATCCAAAAAAAAGTCAAGTTAATCAAGTAGTTTAACAAATAATAGTCAAAAACTTATAATTATTTTCCAAAAAAGTAAACACTTCTTCTTATACTGCGATTGTAAAAAGTTTGGCGATATGGATAGGCAAGAGAGGAGATGTTAAATGGCCTGCGAGATCGCCCGATTTAACCCGCTTTGATACAGTTAGCTAAAGTCAGTAGTAATTTTGAAACTCCATATACGTGAGGTTTGTAGTTTGTTAAACAATTGAATAATGCATAGCAACATTTCTTTTAACAATTTTACAAAAAGTGCGATTTTTGTTACTCCCCGCTTATAATTTAAAAAATAAAAAATTAATCATAGATAGCTGTGATTTTAGCAAGAAGAGGCTTCTCTATATTTTGCTGTAATTTTAATATTTTTTCTAATTAGAATTTGCCTCAAGAGATGGATATACAGAAAAGGAGATGATAAATAGCCTGCGAGATTGCCCGATCTAGCACACTGTAATAAATTAAGCACTAAGCTTTTAAAAAATCAAGCACAATGTTGCTGTAATTTTTATTATTTTTGCAAAATGATTTGGTAGCAATTTTTGGGCTCTATAAACGTAAGGTTTGTAGGTACCATCATCAAAATTGTATATATATATATTGTTAAACAATTGAATAATGTTTAAAAACTAAGTGTTTTTTTCATCACGTTCGTTAAAGGCTACATAAGTACCGACTTAAGTTAAAAAAGTTTCTGACAAAAAATTGATAAGATGAGGCTCTTTTACATTATGCTGTAATTCTGAAAATTTTTCTTTACAGAATGTGTCTTAAGAGATGGATAAGCAGAAGAGGAGATGTTAAATGGCCTACGAGATTGCCTGATCAAACACACTTTGATAAGTTTAGCCCTGCCTTTAAAAAATTAAACATTGAGTTGCCTTAATCTTTATTATTTTTACAAAATGATTTAGAAACAATTTTCAGGCTCCATAAACGTGAGGTTTGTAGGTACCATCATCGAACCGTCGCTCGCTAAAATCATGAATATATTGTCCTTCTAATCCATGTCCAGCTGGAATGACAATACCAGAAGGAGCAACGCGAGTATTAGGAAAATTGCCAGAAGCACCATAAGCAGCTGCCACATGACCGCCTTGAGCGGCCACCAGAGGGCTACCTAATCCACCAAGACCAGATCCTGGTATATTACCAGCTCCTAAGCCTCCAGAAATAAGAGGAAAAGCATTAATGGCAACAATGCTACTCAAAAGTAGAACAACGTACTGTAAAATATAAAGTAATTGTTAATTTGAAAAATTTATAGACATTATATAGCATAATCAGACGCTGTTGCAAAAATTGTTTATTCAAACTTTTCTTCTAAATTTAATTCCGTAAGAAATGTTCTACTAAATTTTAAATTATAACCTTTCACAAATTAATAATTATACTAGGATAAACTTGCTACAAAAATTTAAAGCAATAGAACAAATATTGCATAATAATAATAATAATAATAAAAAAAAAAATGTTTGTGCTAATTTTGAAGTGGTACACAAAAGGGTGTTCTCAAGTTGGTCATCTTGAAGACTATAATTATTTTTTTATCTATACAAAGTGTTATTTTCATAAACAATCTATTCTTTTTTAGTAAAATAAGAATATTTTGACGTTTTTCAAAATGAAAATTTAGAAAAAATTGAGAGAACCCAAACATTTGTGTACAAAAGTCAATTATAAAATTGTCTCCACATAGCAGCAATGATTAAAATGAACCTATGACATGAATTTTGTTCAAAATTATAAAAATATCAGTAATAAATTTTCAAATTTTTAATTTGTAATTGATTATTTCTTAAAAATTTTTAAAATTATAGTTATTGTGTAGTTAAGCATTTCTTACTAAATTGAGCTTAGATGCAAAATTCGAATAAACAATTTTTGCAACACCGCCGAAATATGCTACATGTTTATTATTTTAATTTTTAATTCGTAATTTGTTATTTTTAAAAAATTTAGAAAATTACAGTTATTGTGTATTTAAGCATTTTTTACTAAATTAAGTTTAGATGCAAAGTTTGAATAAACAATTTTTGCAACAGCGCCGAATTATGTTACATGTTTTTTATTTTTATTTACTCATTCTTATACACATTATTATTGAAAATTAATCTGCAATACTTACCAAGGCGTTCATGATTATTAATAAACAATTGTTGGTCTGCTAGACGTTGAAAACAAACTGTAATTGTACATACAGGACGTGTCAATATTTATAGACCCTGCTCTCAAAAAATTTGTGCAAATTTGTGCAATAAATCTGTCTTGGCTTTGCACAATCAAAATTACAACTGTCAGAATAATATTAGATCCTAAATTATTTTCAAAATTCATTTGATTAGTAATAATGTTTTCTGATTTAAATAACAAATTCTAGCTCAAATTATTTTTGATAATGTAAGCAGTTTACATAAATTTTGATTTTGTTTGTTTTAGTCTAATGTGTTTGTTTGTTTCTAATAATTTGAAATTAGTTTGTGCTATATTATTTAATTGTTAAATTTTTCAGATTTTATTATTAACACATTCATAGTTTAAAAATCAAACATTTTTGAGAATATAATAAATTTGGCAAATTATGATAACATCAAATCTATCTATTTATATATATTTTTTTGATTTTTTTCATGTAATAAAACTATTTTATTTAATGAAAAAAATATAATTATATTGAAAGATAAATAAAGAAAGAGATCAAGAAAGTCAACAAACACAAAAAAAAGCATCAAATAAGAATTGTTTGATGTGACTAATAAGATAACAAAAGTGCTATAAAGAAATTAAAAAGTATAGAAAAACATAAAAACAAAATTAAAAAAGTTGCAAGAAAACCTCAAAAGAAAAAAAAATGAATGTGATATAAAATCATTAAAACAAAAGAAAAAATTAAATATTAAAAATATACGTTAAAAAAAAAATTTGTGTAAGACACAGATGAAATAAATATCAAAAAAAAATGTTCAGTATAAAAAAAATTTTAAAATTAAGTAAACAATGCTGTATATTTATTAACAAAAACGTAATAATTTGCAAGTAAAAATAAAAAACCACAACTTGTTTATTTTGTTTCAAAATATAAACATTATCAAAAAAGTATACGAACAAGTAATTTTGTTTGAATAGTCAATCTATTTATTTATTTAAAAAAATAGTAAAAAAATCAAAGTTAACAGGTAGAAGCTAAAAATAAAATAAAATAATAAAAACAAAGAATGTAGAAATATTGCAAAAATTAAAAGAAAAAAAAAACAAAGTCGATAAAAACAGAGATGACTATTTATATAAAAAAAAACTTCATATATTATATTTATTGAAGACCTCTTAAATCAAGAGCCCTAGGTCCAGCTGCTGACACATGGCCACCATATCCATATCAATAATATAAGGAACAAATAAGGAATTACCAAGATCTTATCCTCCTCTTAGGATTTGATTGGCCCATAATCCTGCAGAAGCTTCCAATTTCCAATATTATTTGCATTGGTAGCTGATAAACACAAAAGTACTATAAAATATATTAATTATTAATTAATAATTTGTTAATTGATTGTCAAACATACAAAATATAGAATTATTTTAATAAATGTTTGGTAATGTTAATAAAACCAAAAAAATATTTTGCAACAATTTTAAGCAGGAAATAGCAAAATTAGAAATTATAATTGAGATTAATTATTGCAAATATCAAACATTATTCCAAAAAACAACAAATTATTTGTTGTTAAATAGCAATATTGCTTACATAAATTTAACAAATGAATAAGCAATTGCTACAAATAAATTTAAATTTATTAATTTTACTTAAATAAACTATTTTGTTATAAAATTCAGTAACATCAGTATGAAATGATTGTTAAGTTTAAATTTAATTACTTTTCATTTTATTATTTTTGTTATAAAACTTCTTTTACTTGTTTGTTTAATATTATAGTTTTGCGGTGTTATTTTTAAAATATTTATATTCTTTTGTTTTGTTTCCCTTTCTTCTTTTAACAATCTTTCTTTTTTTGCTATACATAAGTTTTTTCTTTATTACTACATTATTGCTTTTTTCTTTTATTTGTTTTGTTTTTATTACATTTTAGGATTACTTCTAGTTTTTTTTATTATTTTTTGCTTACTTTTTGTAGTATAATTTCAATTGATTTCTTTTGTATTTAATTAATGTTTTCTTAATTTTGTAATTTAATTTTTTGAAATCACTAATAATATTTTAAATTTTTTTGTTTATGTTTTATTGTGCTTTATTTACTCTATTTTAACTCTTGCTTTATGTTTTTTTTTTCAGTTCAAATTTGTCTATTTTGTCTAAACAATATAGTAACACTATTGTTTTTTTCAAAAAAACTATCATCGTCACAGTATTAAGCGTAATTTTTTTTTAAATAAATTTGATGAAAATATTGTAAATTTTT
This sequence comes from Lagria hirta, assembly GCA_947359425.1. NCBI lineage: Eukaryota > Metazoa > Arthropoda > Insecta > Coleoptera > Tenebrionidae > Lagria > Lagria hirta. The sequence goes on along the minus strand of OX375803.1, from coordinate 7,774,382 downwards.
TAAATATCAAAACCATAAAGCAACTGCAACGCTAATTATGCTCGTATGTGGTATAATATATGAGCATATAATATTATATTAGAATGATAATCAAATCATAAAAACCATGAAATTTAATACTTTCTTTTAACATAGAATTTGCAAATAAACATAAATTTTGTTATCAAATATTAAACATTATTTTAAAAAAACAACAAATTTATTGTTGTTAAATAAAAATATTGTTCATATAACTTTAACAAATGAATGAACAATTGTGACAAATAAATTTTTATTTATTAATTTTACTAAAATAACCTATTTTGCATTTTCTTATCAAAATCAGTAACAACTGTATTAAAAGATTGTTAAAATTAAATTTAATTACTTTTTATTTTAATTATATATATATAATTTTTTTTATTTTGTATCTCTTTCTTTTTTACAATTTTTCTGTTTTTGCAATACGTCAGTTTTTTTTTTTATTATTACATTATTACTTTTTTCCTTCATTTGCTTTATTTTTAATCGTTTCATTTTGTATATATTTAGTTAATGTTTTCTAAATTTGGCAGTTTCATTTTTTGCATTCGCTGATAGTAATTTTCCTAACTTTTTTTTATTTTATTTTTTGAAATCACTAATATTATTTTTAATTTTTTTGTTTATGTTTTATTGTGTTTTATTTACTCTATTTTAATTCTTGCTTTATGTTTTCTTTTCAGTTAAAATTTGCCTATATTGTTTATACAATATAGTAACACTATATTGTTTTTTCCAAAAAAAAGTATTATCGTCACAGTATTAGGCGTATTTTTTTTTAAATAAATTAGATTAAAATATCGTGAATTATTCTAATTATCAAAACCATAAAACAACTTTGTAAAAGAATAAAATAGCGCTACAACGCTAATTATGCTAGTATGTAGTACGCTTACGCATCTTTATTTTTAAATAATTATCAAATTATTTGTTGTTAAATAAAAATATAGTCCATATAACTTTAACGAATGAAAAAACAATTGTGACAAATAAATTTTTATTTATTAATTTTACTAAAATAACCTATTCTACATTTTTTTTATCAAAATCAGTAACAGCTGTATTAAATAATTGTTAAAATTAAATTTAATTACTTTTTATTCTAATTATATATATATATATATATATTCTTTTGTTTTGTATTTCTTTTTTTTTACACTTTTTGTGTTTTTGCAATACATCAGTTTTTTCTTTATCATTACATTATTACTTTTTTCTTTCATTTGCTTTATTTTTAATCGTTTCATTTAGTATTTAGTTAATGTTTTTTAAATTTAGCAATTTCATTTTTTGCATTCACTAATAATTTTTCTAACTTTTTTTTTTCTATTTTTATTGTGTATTATTTACGCTATTTTAATTCTTGCTTTATGTGTTTTTAGTTTATATTTGTCAGTACCATATTGATAATGCATGGTTTTTTCAATATAAAATTGATCAAAATAGTCCTAATTATCAAAACCAAAATAAAGAAAGTAAATTATTTTTTTTTCAAAACTTTTTAGAAGCACTGGAGTACCTAGAAATGCTTTTAATTTATTCTTAAAATTGACAACCCACTGCAGCCGCTGTAACAGCTGAATGATAACTGAAATTAATCTTAGTTAATTTACAAAATTAAAAACTTAACTGGCTTTTCTAAAAAGCAGTAAATTTAAAAATAGCTGTAAATCTTTTTGTAAAGCAATATTGCTTCAACGCTAATTACGCTAGTGTGTCATACGTTTACGCAGCTTTGTATTTGCGTGATTATCAAATCATCAAAACCATAAAACTTAATACTTTCTTTTGACTTAGAATTTTACAAACAAATCTCAATTATATTATCAAATTAAAATTTTTTTAATTAAATTAACATTTTTCTGATTGAAACTTTATTTTAATAACTCACCACAGCTGCTAGAGCAGGTTGCCCAGCACCACAATTTAAAAGTTAACCGCTTTCCCGAAAGAAACCTGTAGCAAGGATAGCTATAAATCACTTTGTAAGGCGCTTATAATGTAATTAATGTTGTAACGCTAATTACGCTAGTGCGCTGCACTTCTCACGTTTGCCTGATTATTGAACCATCAAACTCAAATGCCTGGTTGCCTTTATATGATATTATATAAAATCTGAGTTCTTTAGTAAAAAAACTGCAATTTAGTAGATATTTTAATAATTTTTTATATTTTGATTATAGAATAGCCTCTAGCTTGCCTTTCAATTTCCATTGGAAAAAACGCAAATTACTTATCCAACTTTTACCACCACTTTTCTTTATTGAACTTTTCCACATCAATTCCCTTCAGAAAAAAAAACCTCTTCAATATCTCCTTGTATCGTATTGCATTTTTATTGATACGTAAACTGTAAAAAATCCGTCCAGTCACGAAAATATTCTCTAGCTTTTCCCAAACTGGATATTACAAAAGTGCTCCATATTTTCATACATTATTGGCGCTCGACTTTTCCGGGAAAAAAAAAGGGAAAAACTTGTCGCAAAACGCAGTATCCATACATGAAGTTTGCTTTTTACGTTCCAACCCTCGCTTGGATCGCCATTTAGAGAATCCAGTAAAAAATATGGGGTTGTCGCTGGTTATCTGATTTCAATCAGAAAAAAAAATTTTCAAAAATTAATTTCAAAATGTGCGTCGATTGTGGAATAACACAATATCGCGCGCATTTGCTATCTCCAGCTGTGTACACCACTAGACTTGTCTTAATATTTGCGCAAAGACTTGAAAACGTCGAAAATCCATTATTTCCCGGCATTATAATCAGAGGGATGATATCTATCAATCGATACGGGGGTTGTTTGGAAAGTTTGCTCGGCCACTGCATTTTTATTTAAGACGCTATTTGGCCGTGTATATAAATAATAAAAAAAAACGAGGAATGCGAGTTCGGCAAGCCATGGAAATGGATTCCATTATCGGTCTTATAATAGGGTTTCGCTCTTGGGGGCGGTGGTAGATGAGAACAAGTGTTATATGGCCACTCGTCCCAAATTGAATTTTGCGCACGCGTACGCTAACAGTCTATTTCCAAATTGCTTTGCAAACACTTGAAAGGAGGGTATATAGTAGAATGCAAAAATCGAAATTGACAAAAGAAACAAAAAACTTGCGTACAAATTTATGATAAAACCTAAAGCACGTCAAAAATTGACATTCTGCAACGTAAAAATGTAATCCCCATCTTCAACCCCTAATTTTTTAAATGACAAGGGCTTGTAATAAACAGCATTTCCATAGTTATTTGAATCACAAGACAAAACACTAGCATTTTGCAAAATGAGTGAATTTGGAAGCAAGCCCTTACAAAAGCGTTTCCGGACGTGTGATTCACAAAATTTTTTGTGCCGCCGTAGAAAAAATTAAATACATTTTAAATTACCTGTTACTAGAATGATTAACAAGAGAATGTTTCTCAAAAACCCGTTACTCACGGCGTGGGGCTTACGGCTTAAGGACTTGGGGGGCTATATATTATACAATACAAACCGTTAGTTGTCGTTGATAAATGTCTGACAATTGACATTGACAGCAAACAGTGCCAACGCTAACATTTGATTGGCATAATAATCCTAATACGAGATATTTACTTTTATTTTCTAAATATTTATTTAAATGTTATTGTTTTAAATTTACATATTTTGACTAGTGCACGGTGCGTTTATAAATTATTTAGATAAACCTATGTTCATTTTTTGATTAGTTCATACGCAGACGTCATTTTGAATAACGTTTAGACCATCAGACATCAAGAACAATAAAAATGTATCCAGCTGAGTTGCGCAGCAGACGTTGATTCGAGTAATTTATGAACGCGCTGTATTATAACACCGCCAAACTGTTGCTCTAAATTTTTGAAAATTTGTCTTTCAACACTCAGTATGCAACGACAGTACTGGTACAAAAGTCAATTTTCAACTTTAGATAGGGTCAAATCGGAAAAAAACGCATTTTCGATCCTTGTTCATTACATTAAAAACACACGGGCTGGAAATGGTTTATTTTCTTTTCTTGGTAAACAAACAGCTTTTTTTTGCTTTCATTGTTATTTTCTTTGAGTTTTTATTGTTTTAGTGTATCTGCTTTCTATATACCTTCCGTATTCATTCAGTTGTTTTTTGAATTTTTAATTTGTAGAATTTCTTATTTTACTCTCAAAAACATTTTTGTTTGAGTATCTTTTGAAATAACTTATTACAATTTCAATTTTTTTTTGTTTTTTGTTTTGTTAATCTAAACTCTTTTTGTACATTATGTCTTATTTTCTGTTATCATGTTTTAGTTTTTGTTTTTCTATTACTGATTTCTATTTTTATTTTTTTAGTTTTTACTTGACCGCTCAGTTGGTGGAGTAATAAAGCGCAAGATGAGAATTTACATTTAATTTATAAAAGCCTGGTGGCAACACTCGATCTGGCAGCGGTAAGAAAACAACTATCCCGTAGCTTGTGGCGGGCGTAAGGAAAGAAATCTTCTTTTTCTAGCAAAATTTGAGAGATTCCGTACAACTTATGACGCCAGTTCAACTTAGTCGACTAGTTAGCCAATAGCTAACAAATAAAGTCTGCTTAAAAACAAACGCAGAAAATAGATACTTAAAATAAATTTTAAAAAATGCATTGATTAAACAAAAAAAGTGACGAAAAAAAAATATAAAATTTGCACATAATTGGCTTGGGTATTGACCCAGCATAGATAAAAATGACACCATTTACTACAGTTGTGTAAAAATTTACAATTATCTCTAAAAGTATATAAATATTTTTTTGGGACACAATTTTTGAGTGGAGTTTATGACGTCTTCCGCCAAAGTTGCAAACTTATACTTAATTAATTGTGGATCAAGAACGAATTTTGTGACAATAATGTTTCCATCAAGTTGTGACTACAATGGAGAAAGTCCTCAAAGTAATTTGTCACAAAAAACACTGAAATGGCAAAATATGCTATATTTGTCCTTTCACTTGTATTAATTCTGGCTCATGTACTTATAGTCTAGCTTGCTCTACCGGATGCTTGTGCATGTTATGTGACATGAACTACCCTCTAGTGACAACCTCCCCTTCACTACTCCTAAAATAATATTGCCCTTCTGATTGAAGTTTTTTCACTCCCATGATCATTCAATTGCTGTTTTGTTGCGTTTAGACATGCAGGGTGGTCTTGGCGTGTCTTTTGAATTTCTAATACAATTAATGTGTGACTAGACGAGAGTATGGTTGCGCACCCTCCGGGTGCTTACCCAACTCTTTTGAGTAAAGAGTTGCCTGCGGCAACGTGTATGAACCTAGAAGGGTTGCCTTTGGGCAAGTTCTAGCCTAGTTTCATAAATAGCCTCCTAAATACAGGTTTATCTAATTGACAGTTGTTGGTTTGGTATACGTTGATCTAGGACTTTTTTCTCTTTGAAAATAGAAATCACCGGTCAACTGAAGCAGATTTACTCACAGTTGAGTCACCTGCTGCGCTAGGATAGCTTTTTTATTCCGGCGATTCAAGACTCTTTTCTAGCTGCCAACTCGCGTAATGTCAAAAAGAAATGAAAAAGCGTTTAATGGCTACAACATTTGTTCACGAGCAGGCAATACAAAATTATTTTTGACTGTTGTATTGGGGATTGTGTGAGGCTGAATGTCTTTATGTAAAGCTCAAAAGAATGTCTTTTGTTTAAAAAAACTGTCACGTTTCTAATTAACCGCTTATGAAAACACTTTTTTTGCGGCAATTGGCTGGCTCTGTTGAATGGATTACCAAAATTGAAACGTTTTGTATCTGTCAGAGAAGACCTATAACATGTTCACTGACATCTATAACTCTGCAACTACCGGCGTGTGCAAGATATTTCCTCAAACAGACAAGTCTAATAACTTTCGAACGTGAGACCTGTAAATTGATGTTAGGCCGTAGTTCAAAGAATTGCTCTGACAGTATAAATTGTTTAGATAAAAATTCCCTGTTTCTGGTGACTTTTAGTTCTAAAAAGTGCGCTGTCTCACATAATTTCGCTAAAAGTTATTTACGTATTCCGTTTCGTGGCAATGGATTAAAATTTTATCTGTATAAATCGGAAAGGTAGCAAAGTAGCCTTTAGGAAGGTTTTACGAATGGTGGAGGCAAGAAGCTTTTGGTATACGTGCTTCATAAAGAAAACATGCGGTTCCACTAAGCCTTCTATTAGTGTTCGAAATCACGTTCCGTGGGTAATTTTGTCCATTACTGACGATGGAAACGGTGTGGTGTCCACTGGCAATTGAGTCATCAACCTGGATGACTATAATTCGAAAAAAAGCTGCATCCCACTTCTGATGCTCGAGGTGACTTATATTAAAGCTTACAAACACTGATTACACCTTTTTACGGGAACCAACCGCGGGAACAAGAAAATAAAATGAAATGAAGGATAGAATAACTTTAGTTAATCTTATGTAACTTCAAAAAATTTTGACAAACTTATCAAGTTATAACTACTAAACAGGTTGTTTTGAGATTGTCTAAATTTAAACTTTGTACACTAGTACAGCAAATCTTCTACAAGAAGTTTAATAAACGTTTTTAGAAAATAAAGTTTAGCTTATCAGTCAGAAGTGTGGCAGATGATCAACAAAAGCAGTGTCCTGTATAAGTATCATTCTACAAAATGTTGCGAGCGATTGACCAAATAGTCGACAATGTTCTGTATAACATACTCGCAAAAGCACATATTAGTAAAATAATCAAAAAATTTGAATTAAAATGCAATCACACATAAGCTCTAAAGTAGAGAATTGACTGATGGTGGCGAAGAGGTGCTAAAGACCTAGCAAAACCGGTTGCAGTCTCATAACGTTGAGAAAAAAAAAAGAAAAACAGTAGAAAAAAACAGAAAAAAAAAAGAAAAAGCATTTACAATAAGCAAGAACAAAACAAAAGAAACACAAAAAAATAATGAAAAAAAAATTAGAAAAACAAGATAAATTGATATAATACAAATTAAAAATCTGGAAGAAACAGACTTCAATATGATCAATTATTATTTTATTGATTCAATAATTGATTTAAATTGCTTGAATAATTAAATAAATAAAGAGTAGACTATTATTCGATTATATTGAAATTTTTTAAAAATTTTTTGACAGTTTTTTATAATCAATTAAAGTGTCAAAGATATATGTAAAAAAAAGCTTTAATAAGGGATTAAAATGGAAAGCGCCAGCTTCCAAGTAAAAAAAGAATCATCAAATTCTGTGCATCCAGAAAAATGTAGTAAAGTAACGCACATAAAAAAAATACAGACGTATTAAGAATCTTTTTTTTCTTGAAGCCGGTTGAAAACAAAATGAAGGAATTCAGAGAAGAAAAACGAGAAATAAAGAAAAAGTTAAAAAAAGTAAAAAAAAAAATTAGAAAAAAATATAGAAGACGGGGAGAAATGAGATAAAAAAAAACTATAAAAAAACAAAAGAAAATGAGGAAATAATGTGGTAATTCCGAGAATAAAAATTAAAAAGCCAAAAAGAATTGAGAAAAACAAGAAAAAAATTAAAGAAAAAATTAAAAAAATGATAACGCAGCTAGAAAGAAAAAATAGCATCAAAAAAATGCCATAAAATAAAAAAAAAGTTAGTGAAATGATGAATACATAATGAAAGACTGAGAAGGGACAAAGAAAATAATGAAAAAGAAAAAGAAACTACAAAATAACAAAAATACCAGGAAAGTTTTTAGGGATGATGGCATGTCAAAAAAAGAAAGATAATTGCAGTAAAAATTAAGAAAGATAGTAAGATAAAAAAGAAAAGATTCTTGCAAAGAAGCAAAACGGGAACATATACTTATGAAAGAAAAAAAATAGAGATAGTATTGAGAATAGAATAAGATACAGGTTTTGAAAGAAAAGAAAACGAGAAGAACAGAAACAAAAACGAAGACAAAAACAAACAAAAAGAAAAAAGAAAAGACATTGTTAAATTGAAAAACAAGAAACAAAATAAAGGATAATAATTCATTCAGTTCCTGTCAAAATCTGTTTATGTTTTTATTGTAATTATTTAGTTTTTTTATTTTGTCAGAGATAGCATCGCATGTTAGAACTCACTGCCAGACTAGACCAGATCAAAATAAATTTTGTATAAATTTATCAATTAGGTGATTTAAAAAATATGATTGGGCTATAGTAGAAAGAAACAAACCGAAATAAGCCGCACTGGCAGTCAACAAAATTACTATTAGATAAAAAAAAATTATCCATTTTTGGTTTCAAAGTTAAATACTAACTTTATCAGTTAGTTGATTCAAAAATACATGATTCAGCTATTATAGTAGAAATAAACAAATCGTGATAAATCACTGTCAATACCGGTCAGGTCAAGTCAGAAATTTTTTTGTAAAAGTCTATCAGTAAAGTGATACAAGTAAATATAATTGAGCTTTAGTGAAAAAAAACCAATCTTTATGATTCACTGTAGGTCAGATCAGGTCAGGTCAGGTCAGAGAATATTTAGTGAAAATCTATCTGTTAAGTGATTCAAGAAGATATGATTTTGCTATAGTAGAAGTAAACTAATCTTCATAAATCACTGTAAGTCAGGTCGGGTCAGCTTAGAGAATTTTTTAGAAAAAATCTATGACTTAGGTGATTCAAGAAGATATGATTAGGCTACAGTAAAAATAAACGAATCTTTATGAACCACTGTAGGTCAGGTCAGATCAGGTCAGAGAATATTTAGTAAAAATCTATCCAAGAAGATATAATTAGGCTATAGTAGAAACAAGCCAATCTTTATAAACTACTGTAGGTCAGGTCAGGTCAAAGAATATTTAGTAAAAATCTATCAGTTAGATGATTCAAAAAGATATGGTTAGGCTATAGTAGAAATAAACCAATCTTTATAAACCACTGTAAGTCAGGTCGGGTCAGCTCAGAGAATTTTTTAGAAAAAATCTATGACTTAGGCGATTCAAGAAGATATGATTAGGCTACAGTAAAAATAAACCAATCTTCATGAACCACTGTAGGTCAGGTCAGGTCAAGTCAGAGAATATTTAGTAAAAATCTATCTGTTAAGTGATTCAAGAAGATATGATTTTGCTATAGTATAGAAATAAACTAATCTTCATAAACCACTGTAGGTCACGCCAGGTCAGGTCAAAGAATATTTAGTAAAAATCTATCTGTTAATTTATTCAAAAAGATATGATTTTGCTATAGTAGAAATAAACTAATCTTTATAAATCACTGTAGGTCAAGTCAGGTCAAGAAATATTTAGTAAAAATCTATCAGTTAGGTGGTTCAAGAAGATATAATTAGGCTATAGTAGAAACAAACCAATCTTTATAAACTACTGTAGGTCAGGTCAGGTCAAAGAACATTTAGTAAAAATTTATCAGTTAGGTGATTCAAAAAGATATGGTTAGGCTATAGTAGAAATAAACCAATCTTTATAAACCACTGTAAGTCAGGTCGGGTCAGCTCAGAGAATTTTTTAGAAAAAATCTATGACTTAGGTGATTCAAAAAGATATGATTAGGCTACAGTAAAAATAAACGAATCTTTATGAACCACTGTAGGTCAGGTCAGATCAGGTCAGAGAATATTTAGTAAAAATCTATCCAAGAAGATATAATTAGACTATAGTAGAAACAAACCAATCTTTATAAACTACTGTAGGTCAGGTCAGGTCAAAGAATATTTAGTAAAAATCTATCAGTTAGGTGATTCAAAAAGATATGGTTGGGCTATAGTAGAAATAAACTACTCTCTATAAATCACTGTAAGTCAGGTCAGGTCAAAAAATATTTAGTAAAAATCTATGGCTTAGGTGATTCAAGAAGATATAATTGGGCTATAGTAGAAATAAACTAATCTTCATAAATCACTGTAAGTCAGGTCAGGTTAAATCATATTTAGTAAAAATCTAAGGCTTAGGTGATTCAAAAAGATATGATTGAGCTATAGTAAAAATAAACTAATCTTCATGAGCCACTGTAGGTCAGGTCAAGTCAGGTCAAAAAATATTTAGTAAAAATCTATCAGCTAGGTGATTTGAAAAGATTTGATTGGGCTATAGTAGAAATAAACAAATTGTAATAAATCAAGTTTGATCAGTATCAGTGACAACGGTCTAACAATTGGTTAAAATGATTCAGTAATGAATCAGTCAAGTCAGTCAATACCGGAAAAAGTTATCTATTGTCCCATAATTTGTAATTTAGCCCAGTGAAAAGAGGGCTTTAGATGTAGACTTTGTTTTCAGCAAAATTAATATATGTAGAACATTTATGTCCAAAATATGCTGTTAACTGGTTCAAACAGCAGAGTTCAGTAATGAAAGACTATTCTCTCCAATACAATCGTAGACATAACCAATGAAAGATTGTATAAACGAACCAATCGAGTGTATTGTCCAGCAATTTCTACTTCAATAACCGCCAATCGTAAATCAGTTAAATTGGATTTGCATGCATGACATAAATTCAATTTTCGTTAGTACAATGCCATAAACCAACTATTTGCGTTTTGTTGTTACAGCTCGAATAATGAGTCGAATTATTTCAAATTCAAAAAGAAAAGTGACTTTATTTTTGTTTATATTTTTTTTTTTGAAAAATTGCTGTTATTTGGGAAAATTGTAAATATATTGAGTGCAAATATACGCTTGCTTCATTGATTTCGTTTGTAGAATTGAACGGTCGTACACTGTGGTCAGTCGTCTGAAAAATAAACTTCTTCGGCTCTAAAGGATATGTATTTTTACAAGTCTAAAGTAAACAAAAGAGGGAAAAACTTAGATACCTTCAAATAACAATGAAAATATAAAAACACTCAAATATCTTAAAATACTACAAAAGTCTGACGTTAATGTTGATTCAGTTAATAACAAATACAACCTTTTCTCAGCCCACTTGTTATCAATTTTTTACTGTAAAATTCATCAAACATGCAATGCCTCCTATGATAAAAAAAAAACAAAAAATAGTTACTGTAAAAACAAACTATTATTAAATGTGTAACAAATGTAAGCCGTCACGGAACGCCTGGTACAAGTAATTTATGCATAAAAGCACATATTACGACAAAAACTGCATAATAAAAAAATACTAATTGTTTATTTGATAATCATCTATTTTCAAAAATAAAAACATTGAACACAAATAGAACACAAAATTAGAAAAATAAAAAGAGAGGAATCAGATGGAAAACAAATGAAATAAAGTAAAACTTTAAAATAAAAATAAACAAAAAATAAAGTGAGAAAAAACTGAAAAACGCAAAAATTTTTTTTGGAATATATGACAGAATTGGAGATAATAGAAATGGTAGAAACATAGGTAAATGCGAAAGAGTGGAACAAAGAAAAACCACCGGATAGAAAGTACCATATGTAACAAAATACAAAGAAAGAAGAGCAAAGAAGAAGAGGAGCAAATCAAAAGAATGATAAAAATTGCTGCAGAATATTGGGAAATACATAATAACAATATATAGCAGAGGCATCAGAATAATATATAAAAAAGAAAAAAATATAGACATAGACTTACTGATTGAGAGTGATTTCAAAGAAACAATAAGAAAACAAGGACAAAGAAGAAAAGAAAACGATACAATTAGAAGAACAGCAAAAAATAGAAAAAAATATTATTTTAATAAAAATGGTACAAGAAAATACGTGAGAGATTTTAAACAGAAATAAAAAAAAAATTCTAAAGAGAGATAACATATAGAAAAACACAGGCAAAAACGGTAACTGATTAGAGAATAGTAAATCAAAAAACATAGAAAAATGTAAAAAAGTTTGAAATAAGCAAAAAAATTAAATCAGATCATGTGCCGCTAGAGATACAAACAGAAAATGATTAAGATATTTTTGATCTAGTAGGCGTCTGGCTCTAAACGCACTATCGTCAACCACTGAACGACCCTTGTTGGATCTAAAAATATTTAATTATAAAAAAAATGTTTGATAAACAAGATAATTTTAATTACTATATGCCCTTTCATTATCCCTATTCATTATGGATTTCAAAATCCATATCATTAGATAATAATCTCACATATAAAGATTTGGATTTGAAAATCTTTGAGAAAATACAAAAAGCAGCATTATTATGTTCCTGTCATATTGTTCAAATGTTTTTAAATAATAAATCTATTAATTCAATTAATATGATCGCAGATGCGTGGGGAGATAATAATTTAGCTTAATCTTTCAAAAAACAAACTTATATTTTCTATTTAGTTTAAAACTGAATTTGGCGTTTTCGTCTTTAATTTAATTCCTAAAATGATTTTTGAATTATTTGAAAATTAAAAGCTTGTTTTTTAACAATTTTATCTTATTATAAAAATAATTTTGTCATTATCCATTATTTGTAATAGCTTTTGATTCCAGAAAAATTGCTGTGCCTCCTAGAGAAGAAGAGTTGATTATTATTATTATTATTTTAATGAAAAAATTCCAAAGCAAATTGCTTTATTTGCTATAGCTGTTCCAAATAATTGGCTGTTTGATATAACTTCAATTTTAGCTTTAATTATTTTAAATTGAAAAATATTTAATTGAAAACTTAATTTTTTTTTTAAATTTTAATTATTATTTGATGACGTCAGAATATCACATTTTAATGTAAAAATGTATTAAATTACTATACCTACTTGATTTGCTAGAAAGCTTAATAGGATTCTAGGAACTGAAATGATATGAATTTTAATTGAAAAAAAGTTCTACACAGAATGTGAAGCTGGTGGTTAGGGAGTTTCCTAGACACATATTTATAATAAAGGTAATTCTAGGAGTTTCCTAATTGAAACTTTAATAACATGGAGTATAGCAACTAGTAATTGCATATTACAGCATGGATATATCTAATATCTGGAATAAAACAATCATCAAGGAAGCTTCTATTCAATTTACGTATTAGTTGCACTCCGAACAAGTTATAGAAACTCCCGGAATTCCCGGAGTTAACTCAATTGATGTAATAAAACCCAAACATAATTTCATTAGATAACATCCTCGCAAAAACAAGCAAAAATTATACTAACCCTCTAGATACATATCGCTTTTTAAAAAAAAAAAAAAATCAGGTAACTGAGAATATATCAGAGATTTTATCGTAACGACCGCTCCTGGAATATATTCAGGATGTGGCTGCATCATTAGCAGCTGTGCCACCTGAGTTTGCTGCTCCGGAAACCCGGAATACCTACTGATAACGTTCTCGACTTGGCCTCCTGCGACCAACAAATACTTCAATTTATTGCCAGACCTTTCCTATAAATCGACGAGTTAATAGGGGTGCTTCTCACTCAAAAAAAATAAAAAAGAAATCTCATGCAAAACGATCAATTTCTCAAAAAATATTGCCGAAAGCTGAATCCGGGGAAAGAGTAGTGGGCTGCCATCTTTTAGAAATAGGGGTTGAAGTTTTGAAAACTGAAGAAACGCGCCATCTCGGGAAGGGATGCCAAAAGCTTGAAAATGAAGGGTGAAAATTTCTATGTCAGTTATTCAGGTTCAATGTTGAGGCAAGAAAGTCAAGAGGGCTTTTCTCAAAATTTTTGCTATAATTGTCATAATGTTATTTTTAAAGATTTTTCAAAATTTTCCAGTTCAATTTTTTTGATTACGTACTTTTATTCTATTAATTATTATTATTTAATTTTGTTCTTTTAAACATGTTATTTTAATTTTTTATAGAATTTTGTTGTGTTTTTTATAAATTTTTCGATATTTCTTATATCAGTTTGAATTTTATATCTATTAATTATTATTTTTATATTTTTCAATATTTTACAACATAACTAGTTTTTTATTTTTAAATTTGTTTTTTTTAAATAGTCTATTTAAGTTTTTTTGTTGCTTTTTTTGAATATTTTTCTAGATTCTTGATTCGGTCTTTTTTATATCAGTTTTATTGTATTAATTATTATTTTTATATATATTTTACATGATAATTGATTTTTTTTTCACTTTTGCTCTTTCAAACCAAATTTTTAATTTCTCTAAGGTTTTTTGTGGCTTTTTTTGAATAATTTCCAATTTTTAAGTCAATTTTTCTATATAAGTTTTAGAAAAAACTGATATAGAAATCCTTTTTTCAAACCTATTTTTCAATTTTTTTGAGGTTTTTGTTATTTTTTTACATTATTTTCTAGATTTTTTAATCAATTTTTTCATATCAGTTTCAGTCTATTAATTTTTATTTCTATATTCTTAAAAATTTTAAGATTTTTTATTTTTATTTTTGGTTTTTGAAGCCAGCTTTTTCATACTTTTATGTTTTTTGTTGTTTTTTATTATATATTTTTTTTAAATAATCAATTATTTTTTGTATATCAGCTTTGTTCAATTAATTAATGTTTTTAATGTTTTACCATGTAGTTAATTTTTTATTTTTATTTTTGTTTTTTCCAACCGGTTATTCAATTTATAAAAGTTTTTGTTGCTTTTTTTATTTTTCTTCTAGATTTTTAATTCGATTTTTTTTATAACATTCTACTATTAATTTTTCTTTTATATTTTTTAATATTTTACAATGTTTGAAAATGTTTTATTTTCTCTTTTGTGTTTTCAAGGCGGTTTTTTAATGTTTAGAAGGTTTTTTTTTCTATCTACAGCTTTTTTATATTCAAACAAAAAACATAAAAAACCACAAGAAAAAATTGTTTTAACCAAAAAACAATCATACTGTAAAAAAACCGAGAGCAATAAACTTGAAAATGTAAATAGAAAAAATAAGATACAAAATTTAACACATTATAAAAAATTAAGAAAGATTGAAGTGCAAAGCAGAAAAAAATTATAAATATAAAAGACAGTAAAAAACAACAGCAAAAGACAAATTTAATTTATTTATATTATAAACAATAAAAAATGCTGTATAAATAATTTAGAATAACATTGTATTTTTTTCATAGTTTTACACTTATATTTTTTTTATTTAAACACGTTTTTCTTTTGTTTTTATTTTTTTGTTTTATTAAAACTAAAACTAAAAACTAGTCTCGTGTAATTGAAATGAAAAACTTTTAGTAAACAAAAAATATATTTTTAATCAAAAAAACAACAAATATTTACAGTAAAGTTTCTACATTTTCGAAATTTATAGCTTTTTTTTATTAAAAATTCTAAATTATTTTTTTTATATAAAAATATCATTATTTAATAAGTGGTGCCGCTGCAAATGCAATCAATGTCCAAAAGGGAATCTGAAAAAAAAATGATTAAACCATAGCTGACAAACATATTAAATAAAGTTATAATATTATGAGCGATTACAAAAATTATTATCGGTATACGTTTTATTTAAATTTGTATCTATCAAAATTGACATCTGTCATTTAGAGTGACCTATATGTGTTTAAACATGTAGAAACATTGTTTCTCAAATTTTTAATGTGTGGTAGTTTCTAATAGATGTCGCTAAAATACATCATTTCAAATATAATATATCGAAAGCCCTCTAAAAAATAAAGATTAGGAGTTAATATTTCTACATTTTTATTATTTATTTTTGTCACGAATAAATTTAAAAAGAAACTCTAGTTCAAACGAAAAAAAATCTACAAAAAAATAGAAAATAAATAAAATTATAGACAATAAACACAAAAGCTTTTCTAATAAATCAAAATTTTTCACATTTTTATAGTCAAAGTCGTTGAAAACAGATGGCACTAATTAACTTGACAGAAAACTGATATAAGTCAAATAAAAAATGCAAAAATTCTGAAGAAATAAATGTAAAACTTTTCAAAATAAAGCTAAAATAAGCTATGGCGGAAAAAGATTATGACCAATCTTATTTAACAAAAATAAAAAAAAACTCTATCAATATTAAAAAAATGGGTTCTTACAAGAATCCCCTTCAGCAAGAGCAAGCAATCTTCCTCCACTTGTACAAAAAGCTAAAAAAAAAAACAAAAAAATTTAAAATTTTTGAAAAAAAAAATTAAAGAAAACTATACGTCTATATTGTCGATACCGCCGTTTTCTACAACATTTGCAACAATTACAAGTCTGTGTTTCTTCAGTTTTCTCTTCTTTTATTGGCTCAGGCAGAGAAGGTAGTACCACTTCTGAAACTGGTTTTTCACTACTTTCATTTTTAAAAATTTCTTGTTCAACTTCTGCAGATTTTTTTGGTTCTGGTTCCGGTTCTGGTTCTACCTCTAGATCTGGCTTCGGTTCAATTTCCAGCTTTGGTTCTTCTTGTGGTACTGCAATTTCTGACGTTTGCATAAACATAGACACCAAACTGGCAGGTGGTGTAGTTTGTAAAAGAATTGTTTTAAACTAGAAAAAATGTTTACATTTTGAAGTAGGCATAGCAAAAATTACCTCAGGTGAGGAAGTTTGTAGCCAATGAGAAGCCATGCTTGGTTTTGACTCCACCAAAGAAACAAAAGATGTTTGCAAAATTTTTGAAGCTTGCTGTTGAATAGATAAATAAAGTACTTTAAAATCTATTGTGAAAGAAGTTCTACCTCTGGAGTAAATCCTATAGTTTGCAAAATTTCAGATACCATCTGAAAAAGTAAAGTTTTGTTAATATATCAAATAGCAATAGTAGTACCTATCTTACTTCAGGAGTTGAAGTTTGTAGTACTTTATTAACTAGTTCTGGTTTCTCTTCATGAAGTTCAATAAAAGAAGTTTGAGCTATAGCTGATGCCACCTTTAATTAAAATTTTTAAAATTTTTTAAAAAATTTAGATAAACTTACTTCAGGTTCTATTCCAATTGCTGAAAGAAGTTCCGATACCATCTGAAACGTAAGAGGTTATTTTTTTTTTGTCAAAGTTACCTTAACAAACAAAAACGGTAACTTTTGGTACACTTGCTACAGGAACTGGTTCCACCGGAAGACTTTCTACTGTTTTAATTTTTTCAGAAAAAATTGGAGAAGGTACTTTTGGTGGTACTTTTACCAATGAAGGTTCTTTTATAAATTCATGGCCACAAGTAAAAGATGATAAATAGTCCAAAAGAGTTAAAATCCCTTCTATAACTGTTTCATCAACAGTTGCACTAAAAAATGTTGTGAAAAAATAAGGATTTCTACAATTTTTGGAAAAAGATTCAATGCCATTTTGGGACTTCAAAGCTGATTTAATTTTTTTCGATGACTTGTTTGGAAAAGATATGTTTCGGTAGCTGGAGTGTTCTAGGTTTGATTGTTTGGCCGTTAGAACTTCGGAAATTGAAGATTTCTTTCTAGAACAATGAGAAGAGCTCATGGTACTATTGTGACATTGACACTAAAATTTAGTTTGACAGAATATGTCAAATATCGGTAATAAGTGACAAATTAAGTTGGCACAGCAACAGAAAAAAGCCAAAAGCCAAAAGAAAACAATAAATTCTGTTATCAGATAAAAAAAAATACGTAAAAATTCAAATTTTTAGCTATTTTTGCATTTTTTAATAACTTTTTTTCTATCCCTGAAAAGTTTTGCTTGTTATTTTTTTTTATCCATTTTTTGTTTTTTGTCTATTGCAGTATTTTTAGCTGTTTATTTTTTCATATTATTTTGGCACTTTTGATTTATTAGATTTGGGTTTTTTTTAATTTCAAAAATTTTATTAATTGTTTAAGTTTTTGCTTTTTCTTTCTTTTTTTTGAATGATAACTTATCTAATTTAAACTGTCTTAAATTATAGACAATTAAAAAAACTAATTTTTGATATTATAATAATAATTCTATTTCTTTTGTTTATTTTTATTATGTTGAACATAAATAATTTTTATTTATTTGTTTTGCCAAAATCTTATTGTTTTAATTTGGTGTTTTGATTTCTTTTATTATACTTATATATATATAATCCCCTTTATTGTTGTTAGTGACTATGCATTATTTATGAGTTTTACTAATATCTATCTATTCTGTAATTTTTATTTTGTTTTGCTTTTTTATTTTATATAATTTTTTATTAACTTTTACTATTTTTTTACTATTGTTCTTTTTTATATAAATTCTTTTTACGTTTTTTTTTATTGTTTCTTCTGTTACTTTATATATTGTGAGAAATTTGTTTACTATTGATAAACTAATATCTTTTGTTTTTTGGCTTTTTGGCTGATTGTTTTTTAGTATTTTAGTTATTTTTTTAATATTTTATCTTAATTTTTTTGTTTTTTTTTTGCATTCATATTTCTGTTACTTTTTTTATTTTATTTTTAACGGTAAGACTATTCTAAATTAGTCTTAGTAAAAAGTCTTTGCTTTTTTGTACTTATATTGTATATTTGTTCAACATTTTATGCTTAATATTTTTTTTTCTTAGTTTTGTGTTTGGTTTTTTCTATCTATATTTTTTTAAACTTATATTTGTTGTTTTTTGCTTATTGCAGTACTTTTAGCTATTTATTTTTTCATATTATTTTGGCACTTTTGATTTATTGAATTTAGATTTTTTTTAACTTCAAAAAGTTTAATTGCTAAAGTTTTTGCTTTTTCTTTCTTTTTTTTAAATGATAACTTATCTAATTTGAACTGTCTTAAATTATAAATAATTGAAAAAACCAATATTTGATATTATAATAATAATTCTATTTCTTTTGTTTATATTTTTGTACAACATAATATTATTATGTTGAACATAAATAATTTTTATTTATTTGTTTTGTCGAATTCTTATTTGTTTAATTTTGTGTTTTGTTTTCTTTTTATTGTTGTCAGTAACTATGCATTATTTATGAGTTTCACTAATCTTCACCTATTCTGTAACTTTTATTTTTTTGCTAGTTTTTTATTTTATATAATTTGTTATTAGCTTTTACTATTTTTTTACTATTATTCTTTTTTATATAAATTCTTTTTATTGGTTTTTTTTATTGCTTTTACTGTTTACTTTATATTGTGAGAAATTTGTTTACTATTAATAAAACTAATATTTTTTGTTTTTTGGCTCTTTGGCTGATTGTTTTTTAGTATTTTAGTTATTTTTTTGATATTTTATCTTAATTTTTTTGATTTTTATTATTTTTTGCATTCATATTTCTGTTACTTTTTTGATTTTATTTTTAACGGTAAGACCATTCTAAATTAGTCTTAGTAAAAAGTCTTTGTTTTCTTGTACTTCTTATTAGTATATTATTGGTTCAATTTTTGTGGTTATATTTGTTCAACATTTTTTGCTTAATATTTTTTTTTCCTTAGTTTTGTGTTTGGTTTTTTCTATCTATATTTTTTTAAACTTATATTTGTTGTCTTTTGCCTATTGCAGTACTTTTAGCTGTTTATTTTTTCATATTATTTTGGCACTTTTGATTTATTGAATTTAGATTTTTTATAATTTCAAAAACTTTATAAATTGCAAAAGTTTTTGCTTTTTCTTTCTTTTTTTTTTAAATGATAACTTATCTAATTTAAACTGTCTTAAATTATAAATAATTGACAAATAATTGAAAAAACCAATATTTGATATTATAATAATAATACTATTTCTTTTGTTTATTTTTGTACAACCTAATATTGTTATGTTGAACATAAATAATTTTTATTTATTTGTTTTGCCGAATTCTTATTTGTTTAATTTTGTGTTTTGTTTTCTTTTTATTGTTGTCAGTAACTATGCATTATTTATGAGTTTTACGAATCTTCACGTATTCTGTAATTTTTATTTCTTTGCTAGTTTTTTATTTTATATATTTTTTTATTAACTTTTACTATTTTTTTACTATTGTTCTTTTTTATATAAATTCTTTTTATTGGTTTTTTTATTGCTTTTACTGTTACTTTATATTGTGAGAAATTTGTTTACTATTGATAAACTAATATCTTTTGTTTTTTGGCTTTTTGACTGATTGTTTTTTAGTATTTTAGTTATTTTTTTGATATTTTATCTTAAATTTTTTGATTTTAATTTTTTTTTTGCATTCATATTTCTGTTATTTTTTTGATTTTATTTTCAACGGTAAGACCATTCTAAATTTTCCTTAGTAAAAAATGTTTTCTTTCTTGTACTTTTTATTAGTATATTATTGGTTCAATTTTTGTGGTTATATTTGTTCAACATTTTTTGCTTAATATTTTTTTTCCTCAGTTTTGTGTTTGGTTTTTTCTATCTATATTTTCCTAAACTTATATTTTTGTTCTTATTTTTTGTGCTTATTATTACTTTTTTTGTTATTTTTATTTAGATTTTTATGTGTTTTCTTTTATTTTGCTCTACAATACATACGTCACAGATTGTCAGAAATTTGTTTATTTATATAGTGTTTTATATAATAGTTTTTGCTTTAAATCTAAGTTTGGTTTTTTAAACCTGCTATGTTTTAAGATATTCTTTTGTTTTTTTTCTTTTATTTTGTTTTCTGCTGTTTGGTCTTTTTTCCACATTTGAAAAATGTTAACAATCAAGAAACAAGAAACAAATTAGCAATCATCCCCCATCCACACCCTTTTCCGATGCACCTCCAACCCAATTAGAAAAAACAAAAGCCAAAAAAGCAAACAAATCGCCGTCTACCTGAAAAATAATAGCAAAATCCATCATTTTATTTCCGTCGGCAACAAAAAACTGTTGCGCACCCTAAATTTCCGTGGAATACCCCACACTTTCACCCATTTCTCACTCGTTAGTCGAAGCGCCAACATTTCGGCGGCGTTTTCTAATTTTATCATTTTTTTTCGAAAACAATGCGATTTTATGTTAAGTGTTTTGTTTATTGCAGTTTTCTGCTAATCAAAGGTCAGTAGATTTTTTTTTGATTTTTTTTTGAAAAATCCAAACAAATTTGACATATTTTTCAAATAATTAACGAACTCTTTAACAAAAATCGGATGTTGTTTAAGTGATTTACGTCGACAGATGTTTGCATCTTGGGTATTTGATCCGGGTGGTGTAAAAGACACTGTGTAAATAAATAGGGATGAAAATAGAGAGATTTATTGTTTTATTGCCACCTTGATGGGAACATTTAGGTGGACAAACAATTTTGTTGCCATTTAAAGTTTCCAAAATATTGTTTAAGCCAAATTAACAAAATTATACTTTATTTTCAAAAATTTTATTTTGTGAGTGAAAACATCAAAAATTTTTGGATTTTAATTGTTTTGAAAAACCTAAACATTTTTTTCTTGTGTTCTGTTTATTCTTGTGCCTTTTATTTGCTTTTATTCATTTTACCAACTTTATATATCTTTATTTGTTTTTATAATTATTTTTTACTTATCGTATTCTGCTTTTTAGATTACTTTTTTATTACTTTCTTTAGATTTTTCTCATAAAAGATATTACCTATTTGTCTTAAGTTTTGCCTCTACTTAGTTATTTTTTTGATTTCTAGTTTTTTGATAATAGTATTTTGTTTTAACTTATTATGTTTTTTTTTGTTTATGTTTTTATACTGTTTGTTTTAGTGTTTCTTTTTGTCTTTACTTACTTTATCTACTTAAAACCTTTATATATATATATATATATATATAGTTTGTTTTTCACTTATCGTTTCTTCAATTAAATTTTTTTATTTACTTTTTTCCGCAGTGGTTACTGTTTATTTAAAGCTTTTTATTTACATTTACGTTTAAACTTAACCATTCATTATTCTTTCTTTCTAAATTTGTTGTATTTATATTTTGCAATTTTTATTCAATTTATAATCTTTTTTGCATCATATTTATTTCCCGTTATGTTTGTGCTTGTGCCTTTTATTTTGCTTTTATTTATTTCTATCTACTTTATTTTTTTGTTTTTTTCTCTTTTTATAATTTGTCAGCTATTGTTTCGCATAATAGTTTATGTTCATCTTACCTTTTTCTTCACATTTACGTCTAATTTTTCTATTCTAATTTTTTTGTATGTATTTAAAAAAATTTTAAATAGTGCTTTTGCTGTTTATTTTATTTTTTCTCATAGTGTATATTGTTTTTGTTTTGTATTTTTTTAGATTTAAGTCTAATTTTTTGTTTTTATTTTCTTATAGCATCTTCAGTCATTATTTTATATATTTCTGTTTGATTTTTTAGCTAGTAATTACATGTTTATTTTTTATTTTTTATTTTACTGTTGTTCATTTTTACTTTTTTTTTCATATATTTCATTGTCTTTCTTTTCTAGCGTTCTTGTTTGGTTCTTCCTTGCATAAAGTGGAATTTTTTGTAGATTTACTTATATTTTGCGTTTATTCTTCTAAACTGCAAGTAGTATTTTATTTTAAGTTGTCTTTAAGATGACTTTTTACTATACAGTGTGTTGTTCTTACAAATGTCGGACAGTTAGTTTGGTCTTATCTTGTGTCTGTGTTTTTTATAATTTTTTTTTTGTTTCAATATATTTACTAACTAGTAATTTGCTTCTTCTCATATTTAAAAAAAAAGGTTTATATTTGTTTGATTTTTTCGCATTTTTTGTTTCTATTTATTTTTGTTTACTTTATCTTTTCTTATGGTAGTTATGGTTTTTTTTCACATTTCCATTTGTTTTAGCTACTTTTCTTTTTATAGTGGTTATTGCTTATATTATGTTTTTATGTTTTTTTTAGTCTACACTTATCTATTCGTTACTTTTTCATTTTTGTTTACTTATAGCATCTTTGGTCATTTTTTTAAATATTTTTTTGCTGCTAAATACATAGTTATTTTTTTAATTTACCTATTTTAATTTACTTATTTTCTATTTTACTCTTGTTTATTATTACTTATTGTCTTGCCGTAGATTTCATTGTCTTTTTCTTCTTGCATGTTTTTGTTGGTTCACTCAATTTTCTCTGTTCATTGTTGTCAACTGTGGGTAGTATTTTTGTTTTTAGGTGGTTTTTAGAATGATTCAGTGTGATCTATTTACAAATGTCTGCCGGTTGGTTTGGTTCTCATCTTGTGTACGTGCTTTTTTATTTTTTTTTGTTTTTATTTATTTGGTAACGCTTTTAATGTTTTTTTACGTTGCTTTTGTCTCTTAACGTTCGTACATTTACGTCTACTGCAACTATTTTTTTTGTTTTGATTTTCTTGTAGAAGTAATTTGGGTTATTTTCTCATATTTAAAAATTAATCGGTTTAAATAGTTTTATTTTTATATATTTTTTTGTTGGGTATCAGTTTTATTTAATTCAATTGTTTTTTTTAGTATTTAGGTATATACTTTGTTTTTTATGTTTAAAAAACATTTGTTTTTATGTATGTTTTTAATTTTATTTTCGAGATTTTATTTTTTTGTAGTTATTGTTTTTTCAAGTTTTTCTTTATATTTACGTTTAAATTCTACCATTTTTTTTCTGATTTACCTGTGTTTGTAATTTTTTTTCATATTTTTTCAAAATTTTCGATTTGTTTTGTTTTATAATCTAGTATTATGTTCGTTCTTGGTTTTTTTGCTGTTCTTTACTTTTATCTACTTTAGTTTGTTTAATAACTTTGTTTTTTATAACGTTTGTTTTTTATTTAATTTACTATGCATTTTGGTTTGCAAATTTGTTTGGTAATTTTTTTTTTCTTATGATAATTATGATTTATCTTAATTTAAATCTAAACTCAGCCATTCTTTGTTTTTTGGTTCTGATTCTGATGTACTTCTATTTTGCATTTTTTTTTATATTTTCTAACATTAATGAGCTTTTCTGTTTAATAATTAATTTATATTTATTTTGTGTTATGTTTGCGCTTGTGTCTATATTTTTCTTCTATTTATTTGTTTTGTTTTTTCTCTTTTTACAATTTGTCTGCTTTCTTCTTGCATAATAGTTTATATTCTTCATATTACGTTTTCTTTCTATTCTAATTATTATATATCTAAAATTTTGTATTTTTTCAAATGTATTTTTACGGTTTTTTTCTCTTTTCTCATTGCTAGCGTCATGTTTTTTTTACGTTTTAATGTTTTTAAAAATATCTGACAATTGATTTGTTCTTATTTTGTGTTCGTGTTTTTTTAATTTTTATGTTTGTTTTCATCAATTTGTTAACGCTTTTAATGTAACATTTTTTTTCATATTGTTGTTTATCTGTCTTTCAGCGTTAGTCTTTTTTATCAAGTTATCTCATTATTAAGATACTTGTAATTTAATTTCAATATACATTTCAGATGGCGTTAGCTGTTTTATTCCACAACACCCTACTTACCTAAATTGTTTTTTTTTGTTTGCAGACATTGGTGCCTTAACAAATGTCACTTTAACAATACAACCACCAATTGTTGAAAAAAACAGCAGTGCCCTTTTAATATGCAGCTACGATTTGCAAAAAAGTGAACTATACAGCGCAAAATGGTTTCGCGGGAAATACGAATTCTACAGGTATACTCCAAGCGATCCAATAAAAACACAAATTTTTGCCATTCCAGGAGGAATTAAAGCCAATGTAAGTACTTTTTAAAAGCCAAAATGAGTAGCCTTTTCAAAATAAGTATTTAAGCAAGACAAGATATTTATAACGCTAAAAAGTTAAGCCAATTACTGGTACTTAAACGTAAGACTTTTAAAGCTCTCTTAATCTTTGATGGTTGTGATTAGTCCTCATTTTGTTTCATTATTGCTTGCAATGATGCTTTGACAGATTACTTTAGAATATAATATACTGCGATCCTTATTTTATCAAGGTTCGATGGTACTTCCACATATATAGGCATTTATACATTCACACACACCCATGAGCCAGACAAGAGCAATTCTCCTTGTGGCAAACTGCTCTTGTCTGGGTGGGAGTAGAACCTACGACTCGTCAGATCAGTTTCCAACGTACTTTCGTTTGGCCAACTGGTCTACCCAGGCCGCGTACTATAATAAAACTAAACTTCTAGTTAGCAAGCTCTAATAGTACTCAAGTCAAGCTACTCGAAGTAGACTTCCACATATCAGGCAACTTCACCTGTGAAGTAACCACCACCGAGATGCCACAGGTTGGAACCAAAACTAGTCCGAATGCGTCATTAGAAGTTGTACGTAAGTTTAGAAAAACTTCTCAACTTCCAAATATTGTTCTAAACTTTTCAATTTCTCTAGAACTACCTCAAAGATCACCCCAAATAAGCATCCACGATGAGCACCTAACTCCTGGAGCTACTCTAAAAGCCAATTGTACTTCTTACCCCTCCAGGCCTCCTACTCGCCTCAAATTTCTTATCAATAATTATACAGAGGCTTATACAATTCCCTCATTGAGCAACAGTGAGAAATATGATTGGAGTGATTTGGCTTTGGTTTTAGTTTTAGAAAAAAAGCATTTTTTAGATGGTCGTCTGATAGTGACGTGTGTGGCACAAATTGGGCAAATCTACAAAGCGGAAGCTGTGCTGGAAGTCGGACATATCAGAAATGCAATATCGGAACGTGGTAAGTACTAAAAACTCAAATCAGTCAGGCCAGGTCAGGTCAGGTCTAACCTTAGTACTTAAATAGGTATAGTGGCATCTTAACTTCTTTATTGGCTTTTATTGCTAGAATGATTTTAGATCTGTCCTATAATCCTATACCTTTAGCGTTGCTAGGTATACTTGGTTTTTTTGCTACAAAAAGCTGCTACGTTGAACGGCCAAATTGTAGCAATCTAACGTTTCTCTCACAAACTGTGGCTATTTTCTACAGCTAAGAAAAGATTCACTTTAAGATTACAAACTGTTTATTTTTTTACATCAAATGCTCCACGGACCAAACGTTTTTATGTATTTTAAAAGCAAATAATGAATGAGATTATATAGGTACAGCCAAAACAACGTCTAAGAATTTATTACCTAATAAATCCAAAATAGACTAACAATTCTGAACGCAGAGAAGTTTTCTTAGCAAACAGTTTTTTGCAGCCATATCTGGAGCTTCTTTGTCTACTAATTTGACGCATTAAATTACTTTTCAAAATACTCTTGGTTTATAAGATATAACAGTAATAATCCGTAAGTAAAAAAAATGACACTGACATTTTACGTAGTTATTAATTTGACAGTTTATATAGCCAACGCATAAGAAACAAATGATTTTTGATAATTATTGTCCAAAAGTCTTTAATAATTTATAACAATTTTTAATTTATAACCCAAAAAAAAAACAAAACAAGTAAATAACTGCTACAGCATCATTTACCTTTAAATTAATTTTTTTAAATTTTTGGACAATTACATAGTATAAAAGCCCAAAATAATTAACTGTTAGGAGATACACTGCTTCCAAGCAAGCTAAGTTTAAAAAAATACGCATAAACTAAATTAATAAATTCAGGAGCAAATTCAAATTAACCAATCAGAAGCGCAAAAAAGATGAGGTGCGGTGTGTAGATGAAAGCTGGCCACGCCTCTCCAGGGTTCATGTTTGCTTGGAAGCACTGTATATTATGAAAAAAGAATATTAAAGAACTTGTTTTATAAGCGTTGATTTGGCGCACCAGACTAGTTTTTTATAAGACACGTTGATATTATTTGTAAGAAGAATTTTTTTTTATTTTGTATAAAAAATATAATTTTATTGTTAACGGTTGGTAACAGCAACAAGCCATTTTATTTCAAATTCAGATTAAAACTTCTGTGTGACGTAATTTTTTTTTTATTTTAATCAATGCTTATATAATAATTAAAAACTAAATTAATGTACCCCACCCTAAATTTGGAAAATAGAAGAGAAAATGACTGGAAATTTATTACCTGATGAATCGAAAATAGTCCAACAGTTTTGAAAGATGACAAAAAATTTTTTGCAAATCTGTTTGAAGCCTCTTTGGGCGCTAATTTGAGCTATTGAACCACTTTTCAAAATATGCATATTCACAAAATTTATAAAAAAACTAACCTTAAAAGATGCTAAGCAGCAAATAATTTATTTTTATCTTTAGATATTCGCACTGTTACGCAACAAGTATAACATCACAAAATAATTAACTTATGATAAAATAATTGTAAAATAGGTCTTTTTTTGTTCAAAAATAAAAATATATCTATCTCTAGATAATTAGACAGATACGCAACAAGTACAAGATCACAAAATAATTAACTTATAATAAAATAATTGCAAAATAGTCTTTTATTGTTCAAAAATAAATATATATCTATCTTTAGATAATCAGACAGATACGCAACAAGTAAAAGATCACAAAATAATTAACTTATATGAAATAATTGCAGCAAAATAGTCTTTTTTTTTGTTCAAAAATAAATATATATCTATCTTTAGATAATCAGACAGATACGCAACAAGTACAAGATCACAAAATAATTGCAAAATAGTTTTTTTTTGTTCAAAAATAAATATATATATCTATCTTTAGATAATCAGACAGATACGCAACAAGTACAAGATCACAAAATAATTAACTTATAATGAAATAATTGCAAAATAGTATTTTTTTGTTCAAAAATAAATATATATCTATCTTTAGATAATCAGACAGATACGCAACAAGTACAAGATCACAAAATAATTAACTTTTGCAAAAAAGTCTTTTTTTGTTCAAAAATAAATATATATCTATCTTTAGATAATCAGACAGATACGCAACAAGTACAAGATCACAAAATAATTAACTTATAATGAAATAATTGCAAAATAGTTTTTTTTTGTTCAAAAATAAATATATATCTATCTTTAGATATTCAGACAGATACGCAACAACTACAAGATCACAAAATAATTGCAAAATAGTCTTTTTTTGTTCAAAAATAAATATATATATCTATCTTTAGATAATCAGACAGATACGCAACAAGTACAAGATCACAAAATAATTAACTTATAATGAAATAATTGCAAAATAATATTTTTTTGTTCAAAAATAAATATATATCTATCTTTAGATAATCAGACAGATACGCAACAAGTACAAGATCACAAAATAATTAACTTATAATGAAATAATTGCAAAATAATATTTTTTTGTTCATAAATAAATATATATCTATCTTTAGATAATCAGACAGATACGCAACAAGTACAAGATCACAAAATAATTAACTTATAATGAAATAATTGCAAAATAGTTTTTTTTTGTTCAAAAATAAATGTATATCTATCTTTAGATAATCAGACAGATACGCAACAACTACAAGATCACAAAATAATTGCAAAATAGTCTTTTTTTGTTCAAAAATAAATATATATATCTATCTTTAGATAATCAGACAGATACGCAACAAGTACAAGATCACAAAATAATTAACTTATAATGAAATAATTGCAAAATAATATTTTTTTGTTCAAAAATAAATATATATCTATCTTTAGATAATCAGACAGATACGCAACAAGTACAAGATCACAAAATAATTAACTTATAATGAAATAATTGCAAAATAATATTTTTTTGTTCAAAAATAAATATATATCTATCTTTAGATAATCAGACAGATACGCAACAAGTACAAGATCACAAAATAATTAACTTATAATGAAATAATTGCAAAATAGTTTTTTTTTGTTCAAAAATAAATGTATATCTATCTTTAGATAATCAGACAGATACGCAACAACTACAAGATCACAAAATAATTGCAAAATAGTCTTTTTTTGTTCAAAAATAAATATATATATCTATCTTTAGATAATCAAACAGATACGCAACAAGTACAAGATCACAAAATAATTAACTTATAATGAAATAATTGCAAAATAGTTTTTTTTTGTTCAAAAATAAATGTATATCTATCTTTAGATAATCAGACAGATACGCAACAACTACAAGATCACAAAATAATTGCAAAATAGTCTTTTTTTGTTCAAAAATAAATATATATCTATCTTTAGATAATCAGACAGATACGCAACAAGTACAAGATCACAAAATAATTAACTTATAATGAAATAATTGCAAAATAGTTTTTTTTTGTTCAAAAATAAATATATATCTATCTTTAGATAATCAGACAGATACGCAACAACTACAAGATCACAAAATAATTAACTTTTGCAAAATAGTCTTTTTTTGTTCAAAAATAAATATATATATCTATCTTTAGATAATCAGACAGATACGCAACAAGTACAAAATCACAAAATAATTAACTTATAATGAAATAATTGCAAAATAGTCTTTTTATGTTCAAAAATACATATATATCTATCTTTAGATAATCAGACAAATACGCAACAAGTACAAGATCACAAAATAATTAACTTATAATGAAATAATTGCAAAATAGTCTTTTTTTGTTTAAAAATAAATATATATCTATTTCTAGATAATCAGACAGATACGCAACAAGTACAAGATCACAAAATAATTAACTTATAATAAAATATTTGCAAAATAGTCTTTTTTTGTTCAAAAAAAAATATATATCTATCTTTAGATAATCAGACAGATACGCAACAAGTACAAGATCACAAAATAATTAACTTATAATGAAATAATTGCAAAATAGTCTTTTTTTGTTCAAAAATAAATATATACCTATCTTTAGATAATCAGACAGATACGCAACAACTACAAGATCACAAAATAATTGCAAAATAGTCTTTTTTTGTTCAAAAATAAATATATATATCTATCTTTAGATAATCAGACAGATACGCAACAAGTACAAAATCACAAAATAATTAACTTATAATGAAATAATTGCAAAATAATATTTTTTTGTTCAAAAATAAATATATATCTATCTTTAGATAATCAGACAGATACGCAACAAGTACAAGATCACAAAATAATTAACTTTTGCAAAATAGTCTTTTTTTGTTCAAAAATAAATATATATCTATCTTTAGATAATCAGACAGATACGCAACAACTACAAGATCACAAAATAATTAACTTATAATAAAATATTTGCAAAATAGTCTTTTTTTGTTCAAAAAAAAATATATATCTATCTTTAGATAATCAGACAGATACGCAACAAGTACAAGATCACAAAATAATTAACTTATAATGAAATAATTGCAAAATAGTCTTTTTTTGTTCAAAAATAAATATATACCTATCTTTAGATAATCAGACAGATACGCAACAACTACAAGATCACAAAATAATTGCAAAATAGTCTTTTTTTGTTCAAAAATAAATATATATATCTATCTTTAGATAATCAAACAGATACGCAACAAGTACAAGATCACAAAATAATTAACTTATAATAAAATAATTGCAAAATAATATTTTTTTGTTCAAAAATAAATATATATCTATCTTTAGATAATCAGACAGATACGCAACAAGTACAAGATCACAAAATAATTAACTTTTGCTAAATAGTCTTTTTTTGTTCAAAAATAGAAATATATCTATCTCTAGATAAATAGACAGATACGCAACAAGTACAAGATCACAAAATAATTAACTTATAATGAAATAATTGCAAAATAGTTTTTTTTTGTTCAAAAATAAATGTATATCTATCTTTAGATAATCAGACAGATACGCAACAACTACAAGATCACAAAATAATTGCAAAATAGTCTTTTTTTGTTCAAAAATAAATATATATCTATCTTTAGATAATCAGACAGATACGCAACAAGTACAAGATCACAAAATAATTAACTTATAATGAAATAATTGCAAAATAGTTTTTTTTTGTTCAAAAATAAATATATATCTATCTTTAGATAATCAGACAGATACGCAACAACTACAAGATCACAAAATAATTAACTTTTGCAAAATAGTCTTTTTTTGTTCAAAAATAAATATATATATCTATCTTTAGATAATCAGACAGATACGCAACAAGTACAAAATCACAAAATAATTAACTTATAATGAAATAATTGCAAAATAGTCTTTTTATGTTCAAAAATACATATATATCTATCTTTAGATAATCAGACAAATACGCAACAAGTACAAGATCACAAAATAATTAACTTATAATGAAATAATTGCAAAATAGTCTTTTTTTGTTTAAAAATAAATATATATCTATTTCTAGATAATCAGACAGATACGCAACAAGTACAAGATCACAAAATAATTAACTTATAATAAAATATTTGCAAAATAGTCTTTTTTTGTTCAAAAAAAAATATATATCTATCTTTAGATAATCAGACAGATACGCAACAAGTACAAGATCACAAAATAATTAACTTATAATGAAATAATTGCAAAATAGTCTTTTTTTGTTCAAAAATAAATATATACCTATCTTTAGATAATCAGACAGATACGCAACAACTACAAGATCACAAAATAATTGCAAAATAGTCTTTTTTTGTTCAAAAATAAATATATATATCTATCTTTAGATAATCAGACAGATACGCAACAAGTACAAAATCACAAAATAATTAACTTATAATGAAATAATTGCAAAATAATATTTTTTTGTTCAAAAATAAATATATATCTATCTTTAGATAATCAGACAGATACGCAACAAGTACAAGATCACAAAATAATTAACTTTTGCAAAATAGTCTTTTTTTGTTCAAAAATAAATATATATCTATCTTTAGATAATCAGACAGATACGCAACAAGTACAAGATCACAAAATAATTAACTTATAATGAAATAATTGCAAAATAATATTTTTTTGTTCAAAAATAAATATATATCTATCTTTAGATAATCAGACAGATACGCAACAAGTACAAGATCACAAAATAATTAACTTTTGCTAAATAGTCTTTTTTTGTTCAAAAATAAATATATATCTATCTTTAGATAATCAGACAGATACGCAACAAGTACAAAATCACAAAATAATTAACTTATAATGAAATAATTGCAAAATAGTCTTTTTATGTTCAAAAATACATATATATCTATCTTTAGATAATCAGACAAATACGCAACAAGTACAAGATCACAAAATAATTAACTTATAATGAAATAATTGCAAAATAGTCTTTTTTTGTTTAAAAATAAATATATATCTATTTCTAGATAATCAGACAGATACGCAACAAGTACAAGATCACAAAATAATTAACTTATAATAAAATATTTGCAAAATAGTCTTTTTTTGTTCAAAAAAAAATATATATCTATCTTTAGATAATCAGACAGATACGCAACAAGTACAAGATCACAAAATAATTAACTTATAATGAAATAATTGCAAAATAGTCTTTTTTTGTTCAAAAATAAATATATATCTATCTTTAGATAATCAGACAGATACGCAACAAGTACAAGATCACAAAATAATTAACTTATAATAAAATATTTGCAAAATAGTCTTTTTTTGTTCAAAAAAAAATATATATCTATCTTTAGATAATCAGACAGATACGCAACAAGTACAAGATCACAAAATAATTAACTTATAATGAAATAATTGCAAAATAGTCTTTTTTTGTTCAAAAATAAATTTATACCTATCTTTAGATAATCAGACAGATACGCAACAACTACAAGATCACAAAATAATTGCAAAATAGTCTTTTTTTGTTCAAAAATAAATATATATATCTATCTTTAGATAATCAGACAGATACGCAACAAGTACAA
Organism: Lagria hirta; assembly: GCA_947359425.1. Lineage (NCBI taxonomy): Eukaryota > Metazoa > Arthropoda > Insecta > Coleoptera > Tenebrionidae > Lagria > Lagria hirta. Next base: position 7,742,074 of record OX375803.1, on the reverse strand, counting down.
AATCACAAAATAATTAACTTATAATGAAATAATTGCAAAATAGTCTTTTTATGTTCAAAAATACATATATATCTATCTTTAGATAATCAGACAAATACGCAACAAGTACAAGATCACAAAATAATTAACTTATAATAAAATATTTGCAAAATAGTCTTTTTTTGTTCAAAAAAAAATATATATCTATCTTTAGATAATCAGACAGATACGCAACAAGTACAAGATCACAAAATAATTAACTTATAATAAAATATTTGCAAAATAGTCTTTTTTTGTTAAAAAAAAAATATATATCTATCTTTAGATAATCAGACAGATACGCAACAAGTACAAGATCACAAAATAATTAACTTATAATGAAATAATTGCAAAATAGTCTTTTTTTGTTTAAAAATAAATATATATCTATTTCTAGATAATCAGACAGATACGCAACAAGTACAAAATCACAAAATAATTAACTTATAATGAAATAATTGCAAAATAGTCTTTTTATGTTCAAAAATACATATATATCTATCTTTAGATAATCAGACAAATACGCAACAAGTACAAGATCACAAAATAATTAACTTATAATGAAATAATTGCAAAATAATATTTTTTTGTTCAAAAATAAATATATATCTATCTTTAGATAATCAGACAGATACGCAACAAGTACAAGATCACAAAATAATTAACTTTTGCAAAATAGTCTTTTTTTGTTCAAAAATAAATATATATCTATCTTTAGATAATCAGACAGATACGCAACAAGTACAAGATCACAAAATAATTAACTTATAATGAAATAATTGCAAAATAATATTTTTTTGTTCAAAAATAAATATATATCTATCTTTAGATAATCAGACAGATACGCAACAAGTACAAGATCACAAAATAATTAACTTTTGCAAAATAGTCTTTTTTTGTTCAAAAATAAATATATATCTATCTTTAGATAATCAGACAGATACGCAACAAGTACAAGATCACAAAATAATTAACTTATAATGAAATAATTGCAAAATAATATTTTTTTGTTCAAAAATAAATATATATCTATCTTTAGATAATCAGACAGATACGCAACAACTACAAGATCACAAAATAATTGCAAAATAGTATTTTTTTGTTCAAAAATAAATATATATCTATCTTTAGATAATCAGACAGATACGCAACAAGTACAAGATCACAAAATAATTAACTTTTGCAAAATAGTCTTTTTTTGTTCAAAAATAAATATATATCTATCTTTAGATAATCAGACAGATACGCAACAAGTACAAGATCACAAAATAATTAACTTATAATGAAATAATTGCAAAATAGTCTTTTTTTGTTCAAAAATAAATATATATCTATCTTTAGATAATCAGACAGATACGCAACAAGTACAAGATCACAAAATAATTAACTTATAATAAAATATTTGCAAAATAGTCTTTTTTTGTTCAAAAAAAAATATATATCTATCTTTAGATAATCAGACAGATACGCAACAAGTACAAGATCACAAAATAATTAACTTATAATGAAATAATTGCAAAATAGTCTTTTTTTGTTCAAAAATAAATTTATACCTATCTTTAGATAATCAGACAGATACGCAACAACTACAAGATCACAAAATAATTGCAAAATAGTCTTTTTTTGTTCAAAAATAAATATATATATCTATCTTTAGATAATCAGACAGATACGCAACAAGTACAAAATCACAAAATAATTAACTTATAATGAAATAATTGCAAAATAGTCTTTTTATGTTCAAAAATACATATATATCTATCTTTAGATAATCAGACAAATACGCAACAAATACAAGATCACAAAATAATTAACTTATAATGAAATAATTGCAAAATAGTCTTTTTTTGTTTAAAAATAAATATATATCTATTTCTAGATAATCAGACAGATACGCAACAAGTACAAGATCACAAAATAATTAACTTATAATAAAATATTTGCAAAATAGTCTTTTTTTGTTCAAAAAAAAATATATATCTATCTTTAGATAATCAGACAGATACGCAACAAGTACAAGATCACAAAATAATTAACTTATAATAAAATATTTGCAAAATAGTCTTTTTTTGTTCAAAAAAAAATATATATCTATCTTTAGATAATCAGACAGATACGCAACAAGTACAAGATCACAAAATAATTAACTTATAATGAAATAATTGCAAAATAGTCTTTTTTTGTTTAAAAATAAATATATATCTATTTCTAGATAATCAGACAGATACGCAACAAGTACAAAATCACAAAATAATTAACTTATAATGAAATAATTGCAAAATAGTCTTTTTATGTTCAAAAATACATATATATCTATCTTTAGATAATCAGACAAATACGCAACAAGTACAAGATCACAAAATAATTAACTTATAATGAAATAATTGCAAAATAATATTTTTTTGTTCAAAAATAAATATATATCTATCTTTAGATAATCAGACAGATACGCAACAAGTACAAGATCACAAAATAATTAACTTTTGCAAAATAGTCTTTTTTTGTTCAAAAATAAATATATATCTATCTTTAGATAATCAGACAGATACGCAACAAGTACAAGATCACAAAATAATTAACTTATAATGAAATAATTGCAAAATAATATTTTTTTGTTCAAAAATAAATATATATCTATCTTTAGATAATCAGACAGATACGCAACAACTACAAGATCACAAAATAATTGCAAAATAGTATTTTTTTGTTCAAAAATAAATATATATCTATCTTTAGATAATCAGACAGATACGCAACAAGTACAAGATCACAAAATAATTAACTTTTGCAAAATAGTCTTTTTTTGTTCAAAAATAAATATATATCTATCTTTAGATAATCAGACAGATACGCAACAAGTACAAGATCACAAAATAATTAACTTATAATGAAATAATTGCAAAATAGTTTTTTTTTGTTCAAAAATAAATATATTTCTATCTTTAGATAATCAGACAGATACGCAACAACTACAAGATCACAAAATAATTGCAAAATAGTCTTTTTTTGTTCAAAAATAAATATATATATCTATCTTTAGATAATCAGACAGATACGCAACAAGTACAAAATCACAAAATAATTAACTTATAATGAAATAATTGCAAAATAGTCTTTTTATGTTCAAAAATACATATATATCTATCTTTAGATAATCAGACAAATACGCAACAAGTACAAGATCACAAAATAATTAACTTATAATGAAATAATTGCAAAATAGTCTTTTTTTGATTAAAAATAAATATATATCTATTTCTAGATAATCAGACAGATACGCAACAAGTACAAGATCACAAAATAATTAACTTATAATAAAATATTTGCAAAATAGTCTTTTTTTGTTCAAAAAAAAATATATATCTATCTTTAGATAATCAGACAGATACGCAACAAGTACAAGATCACAAAATAATTAACTTATAATAAAATAATTGCAAAATAGTCTTTTTTTGTTCAAAAATAAATATATATCTATCTTAAGATAATCAGACAGATACGCAACAAGTACAAGATCACAAAATAATTAACTTATAATGAAATAATTGCAAAATAGTCTTTTTTTGTTCAAAAATAGAAATATATCTATCTCTAGATAAATAGACAGATACGCAACAAGTACAAGATCACAAAATAATTAACTTATAATAAAATAACTGCAAAATAGTCTTTTTTTGTTCAAAAATAAATATATATCTATCTTTAGATAATTAGACAGATACGCAACAAGTACAAGATCACAAAATAATTAACTTATAATGAAATAATTGCAAAATAGTCTTTTTATGTTCAAAAATACATATATATCTATCTTTAGATAATCAGACAGATACGCAACAAGTACAAGATCACAAAATAATTAACTTATAATGAAATAATTGCAAAATAGTCTTTTTTTGTTCAAAAATAAATATATATCTATCTTTAGATAATCAGACAGATACGCAACAAGTACAAGATCACAAAATAATTGCAAAATAGTCTTTTTTGTTAAAAAAAAATAGACAAGTAGGATTAAGAGATATATTATCGCATGGAAAAAATAATATTTATCTAATAAAAATGAATTATTTTCAGTGCAAGCGGATGAAGCTCCAGCTTCTTCAACTTCTACCCAGCTTACCATAATCTCCCTCACCGTCCTCACCATAATGCTATTTTTATAAAATACCTTCGGCACATTTCTCTGGCAAATCTTCGCAATCTGTGATAACGAAATTTCAATAAATTGTACTCATTAGATGTTTTTTATTAAATATATTATCAATAAAAAGTCAAAAATAGATTGTTTTTGAATTACCCAAATTATCGACAAAAACAAAAAATTTAAATAAACAAGGTGAATTACACACTAGATTGATAAGCGCGATAAGCATGAAAATACATAGTTGTGCAAACATTGTTTCCATTAGCAAAATGAAAGTTGTGTCACATGACCGCACCCTTCCGAACAAATAACACCCTCATTTTTAATTTATAATTGTACGAATCTAATTGGGGTGTGGACTTGCGCTTGTTTTTAATTAATTAAGATAAGCAATGTGAATGAGGATAGCTTTTTTTTTTCAATTACGTCTCGAATTGTTAAATTATGTCTAGCTGGGGAGAAAGGGTGGTTTTGCACTAGATCTAGATGATTTTGCACTAGATTCTAGTATTAGATTTTTAAGGCGTAAAACTAGATGAGGTGTAGTTCCCTGCTGGTGCTATAGAACTAGATGCGGAAGAGCCAGATGGCTTTCAATTGAATTCTACAGGCGTAGGAGTTGTAGCATTTTTGACAAAAGTAGTTGGCGGCGGACTTGCAGGTGGAGTTGTTGGGCTTGCTGTAGGCGTTGGAGGAGCTGTTGTAGATGACGTTGCTGAGCTTGCCGTAGACGATGAGGAAGCTGTTGTAGATAAGGTAGTACTTTTAGGAGATGTAGCTGTAGAACTAGATACAGATGATGAGCTTATCGTAGAGCTAGCTGTAGTCGTGGAAGTTCCTGGCGTTGTAGTCACCGGAATAGGAGCTAGAATCCCATAATAAAGCAAACAATTAGATGAAGATTTGTACTAACCTGGACATTGATGCTGGGCTGCTGCCAAAGCTATTATCAAAGCTACAATTATTCCAGCCAGAAGAATCGTCAGTAATGTCAGTTTCCGCTCCAATGAGGTTAAAGCCCTCCAGGAGCTGTAAAAATTAGTCTAAAAATTTTATTTTTTTCTAAAAAAAACAAGACTTACCAGCAGCTGGTGTCTTGATCTAAGCGTTCGTATTCCGGCATTTTGGCAAAAAAATAATGGTTGGTGTTTTTTGGACAGATGCTATTTTGGTAATGGCGACCAATCCTAAAGTAATCTTATCAATTTATTTGTGATGATAAGATTATTATCCAATAGCTATCAGCGTTAGGGATTTAGAACGTTGCCTCCGGATATTATACTTATTATTATTAAATATCTTAAATAATAAGTGATAATAATCTATTATATTGAAGATAAAGTGCATTAATTTTTATAAATATCATTAAACTAATTACTAATGTTCAAACTAATTTAATTGGCAAAAATTATCAATTTAATTAGTCAGATTAGTATATAATTACGTAAAAAAAATCAATGCAAATTCATTCAAACTATATCTGTAAAGTTGGACATGCTTCGTTCTTATTAGAACTCCTCGTTTGAGACAAAAGGCGCTAATGTGATAGCTTAATGCGATATACTTTTCATTTCAAACTGAGTCTATCAACTCTGACATTTTTTAATAATTTCTATTTGTTTATGTGTACACAAAAATGTTGTTGAACTACTACTTTTATTTAAAATATTCATTGGTTACGCCTATCACTTTACCATGTGATCCGTAGTTATTGTTTAGATAAGAAGAGGCTATAAAAAACAAAATCAGACTTCAAGCTAGTGTAACACAATAGAAATGTCTAAAAATAAATAAAATTGTAAACAAAATAATATTAAAATATACATTAAGTAGTTTAAAAAAATTCAAAACTAAAAATATAATATAAGCAATACATAAATCAACCAGTTTAGCCACCCATCTGTGGGGTATAACTTTTAAAAGGGTTTAATAAGGGTGGCCATTGGGTTAAAACTCTTTGTAAGTGGTAAACTTATTCAAAGGCGGTAACTATAAAAACAAAAGATAGTCAAAGTAGAAACTTCTTTTAGGGTATTTGATAAAAACTTAATTTCCAGTCCATAATTTTTAGAAAAAATATTCTTAAAAAATAAAATTTTAAAAAAATCCAGAAACTTCTTTTTTGGACTAGGAAAAAAAATAAAAGTTTTTTTTTTGGAATATGGTAAAGATGTGGCATTTCACCGATATTTTTAAATTTCCCGGAAAATTTCACTTTTGCAAAGGAAATAATGTCATTATACAATGACATCACCATTTTCCTTAATCGCTCTGCGTGTCATGTGATTGATTACTTTCGACCAATAGAATAGTTTTTTTTTATCGAACAAGGAAAAAGTGTTTTCAAATCTACTGGGCTAGAGCGCCATTTTGTCTTTACTGCATGTCTGTGCTGCATTCCACTAATTATTGTGTTATTGCTTTTTTATTAGTTCTTCCTAATTTAATAATAATAATTGTGTTTATTAGGGATTGCTTATTGTTGTGTAATTTTTTTTTATGCTTTTAGTTCTGCGATTGTGTTGTGTTTTGTGTTTTTTTGGTCTAATTGCGTCACATTACAATGGATGTCGTACCATCTTCCTCGACCGAGGGGGCATATACATTACCTGGACCAGAGGTAAAAAATACACCTTCCTGTGGCTTGGCGGTATATCAAACCAGTCGCCCAATAATACTCTAGACATATATACACAATTCCTTTCGCTCTCATTATGTAGTAAAATAAAATTCCAAAACTCGTGTGCCCAGATCTAATATAACGTTATATAAAAGTAACAAGGTACCTTCTTATGCCTTTCAAAACAACGCACTGGCGTAACTAGCGTTAGAGCGCTAATTACATTATAATAATTTTGCAAAGTAAATTAGAGTTACCCGTATTACAAGTCCTGCAACAAAAACGGTTAATTTTTAATTGCGTCGTGCATAGCAACATCATTTGGAATAGGAATGAAATAAAATCCAATAATATTATGCTACATTTTATTCCAGAAATATTAAACCTACATGGTTCTACTAGTCAAGTAAGTAACAATACCCCCGCGTTTGATGATACAATAATCATGCAAACGTGAGAGATGCGTTTTAAAACATCGCACTGGCGTAACTAGCGTTAGAACGTTAGTTACCTAATACTTTTTATCAAAATATGTTAAAAATTACCCTTTAGTACTTTTTTTTTCTATGGGTGGATACACTTATTTGAGGAAATAATAATTCACTTGTGTAATTAAAGCAAAGTAGTTCAATGAGACTACTTTTTAGTAGACATGAATTGATACAAACAAATTATGTTGCTATTAATCAGCTCAAATACACAAATAAGTTATTTCAATTAAGTTTCTTACTAATTAAAGTACTAGTCAAAAAAAAATTATTAATTAAATAATAAAAAATTATGAACGTTTTATGAAATAATTCAAAAGGCTCCAAACCAGGTTACGTTGTTTCCAATTCTGTTGTAGCAGGACAAAATTCCTGCAGTCCAATCATACTCTAGACATATATACACAATTCCTCAGCCCTTATTACGTGATAAAATAAAGTTACTAAGCTCGAGTTATATATAGGTAACAAGGCCCTTACGTTTGATGATTCAATAATCATGCAAACGTGAGAGATGAGTTTTAGAACCACGCACTGGCGTAACTAGCGCTGGACCGCTAAATACATTATTTGCTTTACAGAGTGATTTAAAGCCCCCTTGTAACTTCTACAATAAAGGTGGCTGACTTTTAATTGTGTCGTGCTGAAGGAAAATTATTTGGAATAGGAAGGAAATAAAACCCAATAATCTAATGTTACATTTTATTTTAAAAACATTAAACCTAGAATTACCTTTTAGTTCATTTTTTTAATAGATAGGTACACTTATTTGAGAAAGAAATTCACTTGTATAATTAAAGTGTCTTGATTCTTAATTCATTAATAATGTTATTAATTTGTTTATGTTTATTTATCTACAATAATTTGTTTAATATTTAAAAAAACAAATACTCAAAATATATTTCTACATTTGAAGTTGTTGACAATATTTTAAGAATTTAATATCAATTATAAGTTTAGCTCAAATTAATTCAATGAGACTACTATTTAGTAGACTAGAACTAGTAAAAACAAATTTTGTTGTTATTTATCAGTTCAAACACAAAAATAAAATACTTCAATTATATTACTTATTAAAGTAATTAGTAATAATTGAATTATTAAGGTTAATGATTGTTTTATAAAACAATTTCAAAGCCTACAAACTGTTGTAGCAGGACAAAATTCTTACTGAGCATTCTGTTCCAGCCAAATAGACCCAATCATACTCTAGACGTATGTTACAAGTCCTTCCGCCCTCCTTAAGTAGTAAAATGTAGTTCTTGAACTCAAGTGTTCAGGTTTTATATTTTAAAAGTAGCAAAACTCCTAGCGTTTGATGATACAATAATCATGCAAACGCGAAAGATAGGTTTTAAAACAACAGACTGGCGTAACTAGCGTTGGAACGCTAATTGTATTATAGTCGCTATACTATAGACCTCTGTAATAATGAAAGGAATAGGAATAAAATAAAAGCCAATAATCTTATGTTACATTTTATTTCAGAAATATTAAACCTACATTGTTCTAGTATTCAAATAGAATTACTTTTTAGTTCATTTTTTTAATAGGTAGGTACACTTATTTGAGAAAGAAATTTACTTGTATAATTAAAGTGTTTTGAATCTTAATTCATTAATAATGTTATTAATCTCTTAATGTTTATTTTTCTACAATAATTTGTTTAATATATAAAAAAACAAATACTCAAAATATATTTTTACATTTGAAGTTGTTGACAATATTTTAAAAATTTAATATCAATTATTAATTTAGCTCAAATTAATTCAATGAGACTACTATTTAGTAGACTAGAACAAGTAAAAACAAATATTGTTGTTATTTATCAGCTGAAACACAAAAATAAGCTACTTCAATTATGTTACTTATTAAAGTAATTAGTAATAATTGAATTATTAAGGTTAATGATTGTTTTATAAAAAAATTTCAAAGCCTACAAACTGTTGTAGCAGGACAAAATTCTTACCGAGTATTCTGTTCCAGCCAAATAGACTCTAGACCTATGTTACAAGTCCTTTCGCCCTCCTTAAGTAGTAAAATGTAATTCTTGAACTCAAGTGTTCAGGTTTTATATTTTAAAAATAGCAAAACTCCTAGCGTTTGATGATACAATAATCATGCAAACGCGAAAGATAGGTTTTAAAACAACAGGCTGGCGTAACTAGCGTTGGAACGCTAATTATATTATAGTCGCTTTACTATGGACCTTGTAACGGTTGAATTGCGGCACACGCCAAAAATTACGATAAATAAGCGCCTTCTTGCCATGTTGCGGTAAACTACTCATTGCATGACGCTAGTTTGTGCACTATCGAATTTGCTGTCATCGATTTAGTCTAGAACTGCGAAGACCCGACGCCTTTAAGACAATTTATGTCTTTCGAGTAACTGTCTTTTCTGAACACTCTGTATATAAAGTAAAGCAAGCTAACTTTTTTTATTGGCCAGAGAAAAAAAAAACCCAGGTAGTTTTTAACGGATAGGAAAAGAATAATCCGATAGTAAAGCAGAATTTACCAGATTTTAAGCGAGAAAGATACCGACTCTATATATAGGAGTGGTGTTAGCGCCCATGTTTGACTTTAAGTCCGCCACCGTACGTAGTGTTAGTGTACCCTTCTACGCCAAAGTAGTGAGTCAAATAAACCCGGTAGTGGGTATTACGTGTGTTCACGACTTTTTGACAAGAAAATTGGTACGGCTTTGAAGCCACGTTTTCATAACGACTTTACCATTTTCGCGATTACGTGACGTTAGAAGGGGACAAGTCTAAGGGCAAGTCTAGGGTCAAGTCGAGAGACGACTCAATTGCGGCACTCGATCTCTTTTCCTCCTGTTATCCTGCTATTTACCATCAAGCTTCCGAGGAGTAAACCACTGCAACCATCTCCAACGGAAACAGCAGATAAGGTTAGTTCAAGGTCTATGAAAAGTAGAATGAATGTGTGAATGTTAGTAAGCTTTTGAACGACACCTTTAAAGTGAAGAAAACCTTCCTTTTTATTATATTTTGTGTCATCAAACTATTGCCTTTATTGTTTGTGGTAATCAGGACAATCTGTAAGGGGTGGTTGAGTTAACTTCAAGAAAATTGTCTTGTCTAACTCAGACTGCATCGAGTCCTGTCAAGTTGTGTTAAAATTGTGATAAAATTTTATTTGAATTATTTAGAACTAATTAATTATTTGAACATTCTGGATTTATCTTTTTTTTATTTTATTTCATTTTGAGGCTAATATCACTTATTGCTATCAGTTAGTTTTTTTATTTGTTGTATTTTCTTTTTATTTATTCAATATATTAATATTATTTTTCTTGAGCTTTTGTTTAGCCTGCAGGTCTTGACCCCTAAAAGGCTAAAGGGAGGCTAATTTCGGCTATTGTCTGAGCTTAGGTTGAGTGGCGCCGAAACCACCACCTGTGTTCCTAGATTCACGCCTCTACGGCTGAACTACCGGGCAATTTTGAACAAGGTAAAGCTAGCCGAGATTAGCCTGTCCTCGAGTTTTCCCATTCCCTTTATTCCCTTCTCCCCTTTTCCCCTTGTGTAACTTCACGGTTACAACCTCTGTAATGATGAAAGGAATAGGAATAAAATAAAAGCCAATAATCTTATGTTACATTTTATTTCAGAAATATTGAACCTACATTGTTCTAGTATTCAAATAAATGCAAACGTTTTAAATTGCTACACTACCTTTTATCAAAGTATGTTAGGAATTACCCTTTAGTTCATTTTTTTTAATAGGTAGGTACACTTATTTGAGGAAGCAATTCACTTGTTTAATTAAAGTGTTTCGTTTCATAATTCATTAATAATGCTTTCAATCTCCTTACGTTTATTTTTTATCATCAATGACTTGTTCAATATTCAAAAAATAACATAATTAAAATATATTTTTACCTAAATTGACAATCAATGGCACTTAGCTATAAATACAATAAACAATAATATCAAAAAAACTAAATTATCGCTACTATTTTATGAAAAAACTCGAAAAGCAACAATCGCTAGTCAATTACGTTACTATAATATTGTTTATTCTTTCTTTACAATATATTTCATTTTTTTAATTCATTATTTAATCTAGTTTTCTTTGATGTGATTATATTCACAGTTAGACACTCAACTTGTGGAATTTAGTCCAACCCTATTTTTCAATCCACCAAATGGATATGTTTAAAGGTCAGTAAGTAAGCCGCAGACAAGCAGATTCAAACATTAAAATTATGAGCACTCAAAATCACAATATTTAGTAATGTGCGTTAAACGCACCATTATTATTAATATTATTATTATAATACTTTCAGATGTATTGCTATAATTCATTTTTTTCTTGTGGTAAACTCGAAGCAAATTAATTATCATCTTGTACTTTTGTTATTTTTTTTTTTTTGAATATTGTTGTGCATTTGTGTTTCGTAAACCTACTTTGTTGTGTCTTAGTGTTTTCCATTTTTTTTTCTTCTATAATCTAATAATCGAAAATCTAGAGCAAATTATAGCAAATCACTTTGGTATTCACCTTTGGAAGAATAGGTACATAGAATAATAAGGTACATGAAAAATTATTACTTAAGTATAAATAAACAAACGCAGCGCCGCCTATGCTCGAATAACAATTGATCAAAGGGGAGAAAAAAACAATCGTCGGATGAGAGGAAAAAAGTGTAGCTCAAAAATTTTGGAGAGAGCCAAATTCCATGGAAGGTTGTTGTCAGTAGACCCATGAAACCGGTATCCATTGGGGTGTTGTTTGGACTCGCTCGATTGCAGCTTCCAATGCGGAAATTGTTTCGTCTATGTCATTGTTGACAATTGTTAAATCGAAATAGTGCCCGTACGCTTGACGCAACATGTCAGACTCTTTGGCTAGTCGTTCCAGACTTCCATCATACTAAAGAAAAAACACAAATGACATGATTATACCCGCCAAAATACAAACTATAGCAGATGGCGCCACTGAGAAATAACTAATGTCAAAATGACAGCCGCAACTGTCAATTTAACAAATGAATTGTGACACAAGGTTATTTTCAGCAGCGCCAAAACGGCTAAAATTGGCAAAATAACATTCGACAGTTTGACTAGGCCATTATTATAAATTTTATTATCTAGCAGGTCGTTTTGACACAGTTACCTCAAATTGATTATTAGGTAAATCGCAAAAATCCAAAATTTCATGCATGCCATTTGTAAAGTCGCTGCTTAAAAAGTAAAAATACTCAATAAACACAAAAAAAAAAAAAATTTACAAGAAAGTTGTCGAAAACTTACTATTAATATATAACAAAAAAAAAAACAGTTAAAGACAAAAGACGTTGCTTAACCAGGATAACAGCACCAGGCAAATATTGACTCTGTAGCGGATCTGCTACCAAATAGGTTTTCTAATTTAGTAATAAAACAAATTCTAACTACTAAAAATTTGGATTTACTAAAGTTTACTAATTAAAAAATAAAATAAATTTAAGCAATAGAAAATCTAAAAAAAATGCTTTGTATACTCAAATTAAACTATAAAAAGGTTTTGTATACTCAATTGTTATAAAAATAGTCTTCTTTTGTTTTTATTATTTCTCATCATTTGCTATCAAAATTCCTAGACAATAAATTTCCTCAGACTTTGGGTAAAAACTCCTCCAAACTCCTCAGCGAATCAGTTAGAAAATAGGTTTACTAATTAAATAATAAAATAAATTCTAGGTATAGAAAATCTAAAAAAATGCTATGTATACTCAAACTAGACTATACAAAAATTTAAAAAATGTTTTGTATACTCAAATGTTATAAAAATAGTCTTTGTTGATTTTTATTGTTACTCATAGTTTGCTATCAAAATTCCTAGACAATAAATTTCTCCACACCTTGAGTAAAAACACCTCCCGATTCTTCAGGGTATCAGTTAGAAAATAGGTTTACTAATTAAAAAATAAAATAAATTCTAGCTATAAAAAATCTAAAAAAATAATTTGTATACTCAAATTAAACTATAAAAAAAATTAAAAAAAGGTTTGTATACTCAAATGTTATAAAAAAAAGTCTTTGTTTATTTTTATTGTTACTCATGGTTTGTTATCAAAATTCCTGGACAATAAATTTTTCCAGACTTTGAGTAAAAACTCCTCCAAACTCCTCAGCGTATCAGTTAGAAAATAGGTTTACTAATTAAATAATAAAATAAATTCTAGACATAGAAAATCTAAAAAAATGCTATGTATACTCTAATTAGACTATAAAAAATTTAAAAAATGTTTTGTATACTCAAATGTTATAAAAATAGTCTTTGTTTATTTTTATTGTTACTCATAGTTTGCTATCAAAATTCCCAGACAATAAATTTCCCCAGACTTTGAGTAAAAATTCCTCCAAACTCCTCAGCGGATCAGTTAGAAAATAGGTTTACTAATTAAATAATAAAAGAATTCTAGCTATTAGAAATAAAAAAAAGGTTTGTATACTCAAACTAAACTATAAAAAAATTTAAAAAGGTTTTGTATACTCAATTGTTATAAAAATAGTCTTCTTTTGTTTTTATTATTTCTCATAGTTTGCTATCAAAATTGCTAGACAATAAATTTCTCCAGACCTTGAGTAAAAACACCTCCCGATTCTTCAGGGTATCAGTTAGGAAATAGGTTTACTAATTAAAACATTAAATAAATTCTAGCTATAAAAAATCTAAAAAAATAATTTGTATACTCAAATTAAAATATAAAAAAAATTGAAAAAGTTTTGTATACTCAAATGTTATAAAAAAAATCTTTGTTTATTTCTATTGTTACTCATAGTTTGTCATCAAAATTCTGGACAATAAATTTCTCCAGACTTTGAGTAAAAACTCCTCCAAACTCCTCAGCGTATCAGTTAGAAAATAGGTTTACTAATTAAATAAAATAAATTTCAGCTTTAGAAAATCTAAAAAAAATGCTTTGTATACTCAAATTAGACTATAAAAAAATTTAAAAAAATGTTTTGTATACTCAAATGTTATAAACAGAATGTTTATTTATTTTTATTATTATTCATAGTTTGCTATCAAAATTCCTAGACAATAAATTTCCCCAGACTTTGAGTAAAAACTCCTCCAAACTCTTCAGCGTATCAGTTAGAAAATAGGTTTACTAATTAAATAAAATAAATTTCAGCTTTAGAAAATCTAAAAAAAATGCTTTGTATACTCAAATTAGACTATAAAAAAATTTAAAAAAATGTTTTGTATACTCAAATGTTATAAACAGAATGTTTATTTATTTTTATTATTACTCATAGTTTGCTATCAAAATTCCTAGACAATAAATTTTTTCAGACTTTGAGTAAAAACTCCTCCAAACTACTCAGCGTATCCCTTAGAAAATAGGTTTATTAATTTAATAATAAAATAAATTCTAGCTAAAGAAAATCTAAAAACAATGCTTTGTATACTCAAATTCTGTCGATAAACAAATTTAAAAAATGTTTTGTATACTCAAATGTTATAAAAATAGTCTTCATTTGTTTTTATTATTATTCATAGTTTGCTATCAAAACTCCTAGACAATAAATTTCCCCAGACTTTGAGTAAAAACACCTTCCAGCTTTTCAGCGTATCAGTTAGAAAATAGGTTTACTTATTAAATAATAAAAAAAATTCTAGCTACAAAAAATCTTAAAAAATGCTTTGTATACTCAAATTAAACTATAAAAAAAAATTAAAAAAAGTTTTTGTACACTCAAATGTTATAAAAATAGTCTTTGTTTATTTTTATTGTTACTCATAGTTTGCTATCAAAATTCCTAGACAATAAATTTCCCCAGACTTTGAGTAAAAACTCCTACAAACTCCTCAGCGTATCAGTTAGAAAATAGGTTTACTAATTAAATAATAAAAAAATTCTAGTTATAAGAAATAAAAAAAAAGGTTTGTATACTCAAATTAAATTATAAAAAAATTTAAAAAAGTTTTGTATACTCAATTGTTATAAAAATAGTCTTCTTTTGTTTTTATTATTTCTCATAGTTTGCTATCAAAATTCCTAGACAATAAATTTTTCCAGACCTTGAGTAAAAACACCTCCCGATTCTTCAGGGTATCAGTTAGGAAATAAGTTTACTAATTAAAAAATTAAATAAATTCTAGCTATAAAAAATCTAAAAAAATGCGATGTATACTCAAATTACTCTATGAAAAAATTTAAAAAATGTTTTGTATACTCAAATGTTATAAACATAGTCTTTGTTTATTTTTATTGTTACTCATAGTTTGCTATGAAAATTCGTAGACAATAAATTTCCCCAGACTTTGAGTAAAAACTCCTCCAAACTCCTCAGCGTATCAGTTAGAAAATAGATAATAAAATAAATTTTAGCTATAGAAAATCTAAAAAAAATGCTATGTATACTCAAATTAAACTATAAAAAAAATTAAAAAATGTTTTGTATACTCAAATGTTATAAAAATAGTCTTTGTTTATTTTTATTGTTACTCATAGTTTGCTATCAAAATTCCTAGACAATAAATTTCCCCAGACTTTGAGTAAAAACTCCTCCAAACTCCTCAGCGTATCAGTTAGAAAATAGGTTTACTAATTAAATAATAAAATAAGTTCTAGCTATAGAAAATCTAAAAAAAATGCTATTTATACTCAAATTAGACTATAAAAAAAATTAAAAAATGTTTTGTATACTCAAATGTTATAAAAATAGTCTTCATTTGTTTTTATTGTTACTCATAGTTTGTTATCAAAATTCCTAGATAATTCCTTGAAAATCCTTGAGAATTTTTTTCATAATAGTTTACGTCCCTTTAACCCCTTTTTGTCAAAATACTAATTCCCCAAAAAAAAAATTACTATTAGATTATTACCACAGTTATTGTTGTTAGTATCTGTAAATTGAAATTCTCCATCACTTTGAAGAGGCACTAGATTTCTCAAGATTAGGTATCTCACTTTGAAGTATAATTACAACAATCTCGTATAATTCAGAATTTAGTAATATTAGAATTATTATAATTTGAGTAATGCCCTTATTTTGTGAATTAGTTACAACCCCTTTGTTCCTAATTTCTAAACAACCACCCCTAAACCGAATTGTTAAATGTTCAGCTCGTAGTTATGTACACTTGAATATGAAAAGCATAGTCAACTATTTTCATATTTAAGCAATAATTTCTAAGAACACTTGTGATTATTATTAATATTATTATTATTATTGTTGTCTAATGAACAATCTGTATTGCAAATACGCAAAATAGGTAATTCTTGGTTAATTATATGCATAATATATCCAAACAATACGTTCATCCCCTATTTTATAGTAATTAGCTAATAGCACACACCATTAGACAAATATTTAAACCAAAAGCTTGCTACAAATAGAAAACGCAATATGTGAAATAAATAAATAACAACAGGGTAGTTACTAATTGTTCAGACTATCCCACCTAATCACAAGTGTTCTGGGTGAATTACGTTGTATACGACGCTACTAGGCTAGCGACTTCATCTCTACCCGTAACAAGCAGTTTGGTAAGACTTCTATTTTTTTCCGCTTCCAGAACTTTACATTAATTTCGTCATTCTTACGATAAAAAAAATCTCAGAGCCACCCAAAGAGCGCAATTACCCTGCGTTTCAATTCAGGCATTAATCCCTTCACATGTCGAGCTAGCGGTACTGAAAACTGGACCAAAGATGGGTCATAACCGGATGCGTATGACATTTACAAAGCATTTAATAGGAGGGACAAGGCAACAAAGATAAGAAAAATTTACAAGCCAAAGCATCGCGTGCTTTTGGATTATGATTAGAACCAACCCAGTAGCTGAGTACTACCCTGAATTGAAAACGGCCTTCTTCAATGTAGTTTCCGGTGTCAAACTTACTGATAGATTTATTACAATTTTTAGATCCATCTCTTATTAGCAAAATATGTGAGGTGTTTAGAGGTCAGTATTAAATAATCATTTATAGTACCAAAATTTCTTGTGTCTAATAAGTCGCCTGGTATTTGATGAAGTCAAACTTCTTTAAACATTCTTTTTGATTACGTAAAGATTGTTTGCTTAATATACCAAATATTTGTAACAACAATTAAAATAACATAAGTACTGTTTTTGGATTAGATAGAATAGAAAACGCCATCTCGTTGCAAATTATATAAAAAATATTAATTAATGTTAAACTGTCAGTTAATGACAAAAATTTTTCTGAAAAGAGGGCAATTTCCAGATTATATCTTATCCAAAAACAGTAACAACGCCCTATTCTAAAAACTAAAGCAACATTTAGAAAAATAGACCTTACATCTGCAATGTTTTGCAAAGCCGGAGCAGCAATGAACACAACATATGGTGAGAACTCAGCGGTACGTAACACTTTAAGTGCTTGAGGTTCAACATCAAGAATCGCCATTTTACCTTCTTGATGAATTTTACGAATGGTATCCAATTTTGTTCCATACATGGCATCTTCGTGAGTACCTTAATCCAGAAAAAAGATCTCAGTCAATTGCAATCAAACGCTTTGTTAAGATCAACCACAAAATCATTCAAAAAAGTTCCTGAACCCAAAAGCAAATCCTAAGCGTCAGGTCAAGTCAGGTCAGGTCAGGTCAGGTCAGGTCAAAAGCAAATTCTAAGCGTCAAGTCAAGTCAGGTCAGGTCAATCCTAAGCGTCAGGTACATTGACACATGGTCACACAGACTGCAGCTAAAAGACAAAAACCATAGCTGCATGTCAAGGAAAAATGTAGAATGTCTAGAAAAGTACTCAGTAACCTCCTCGACTGGAAAAATTTAATAAAGAAAAACGTCAAATAAAAACAAAAAGAAAAGACACAAACCGCGCTTAAAAAATAAAACCAAAAAAAAAACATATAAAGAGACTTTCCTAGAAAATAGACAAACCTGACCACAAAATTCAATGCCAAAAAACAGAAAGACGGAGACGACAATGTTGTTATAAGAAACAAAAACATCGGGATAAACTATACCCTGGAATGAGGTAACTCTCATGTCCCATCAAATACCAAAGCCCAGCGGAGCTCAAATTTAAATCTAGGAAAAAAGATAATCCGTCATAAATTATTTGTTTTCGCACACCAAGGTATGGTAATTCATAGAAGTGTGAATAGATAAAAGTGTATGAGTGAGACAACTTGGTCTTATCTTACCTGGTCTTCAAAGCTTTGCTACAGAAAAAAGTTTTCCACCTCTACGCTTTCTAAGGCTACCCGGAAACGAGAAAAGTATTTGCCGCTGCCAGATCAAGTGCTGACACCAGTTCCTCATAACGGAAAAGTACACCATCTGTCCACAAAAATAAGGCCAATCTTCAAGAGAAACCAATGCCTAAATCAATCAAACTTTAGCAATTCTCTCTCCACAAAAACAGACTAAATATGTTCCTGGCAAAAAAACGCTGCAACAAATTCGAAATTTTAGATAAATTATCGGAAAAACCAAAAAGTTGAACATACGATTGCGTGGATTACAGAAAAACATTTCACAAAGAGAAGTAATATGAATCTCTGACGTGGAAACAAAATGGAAATACTTAGACACCAAGTACATCTAAACGAGCAGCTTGACTACAACGGTTGGAGTAAGACGGTTGTTCTCCCACAATAGCCACAAGCCAATAAGAGAGTCATTGGTAGAATCGCAGTTGGTGACCAAGCAATCAGCAACCATATCACAAGAAAAACCAATGGCAAAAATAAAATTCATATCAAGAAAAAAGATGACGATCAAAGACCAAGAGAACAATCACTATACCAACTGAAAAGCTTGACAAGAAAGACAAATTAATTGATTGGTTTAGAATCTTTGACGCAATAAACTGTTTACAGAGTTGTACCATTTGCCAAAAAGTTTGTCTATTAGATCCCGAAAACTTTTTCGTTCACCAAGTAGAGTAAATAATTCATCAAAAGATAAATCACCTCCTGAGATGATGACCACTTGATGGTAGAAAAAACTGGTGATGATTCATCTTTGGTATTCATCACTTGATAGTCGAAAGAACTGGTTAACATCAGAAGATAATTCAACTCCTGATGAATGATCCACAAACTGGTCAAGATCAGAAGATGATTCATCCTCTGATGAATGATCCACTCCACTTGGTGGTCGAAAGAGCTTTCGAGATCTAATCAAGTGGAGTAGTTGATTCGTCAGGAGATAAATCATCATCTATTGATAATGACCACTTGGTGGTCGGTAGAGTTTTGTAAATCTAATGAGCTCACTTTTTGGCAAGGTTCTAGAATCAAACCCTAGAATAGCATAAATCTGTCACCACACGCTTTCAAATGATTGGGACAATACTTTTTTTTAAATGATTTAGGTAATCATATTGTAAGAAGTAAACACTCATTACCATATTCTAAATACTCGTTCGCTGCAATATCAGCCATCATCTCATCATGTGATACAAAAAAGTAATTCCGACCATTTTCTTCATCCGGTCGTGGTTGCCTCGTTGTATCTAAACAAACAAAAGAAGCAAACATTGAAAACAAATTTACCTTGTTTAACCCGTAGGTGTACACTCACGTGGAATAGGATAAGCATATTGATCTGGATGTTTTGCTATAAGAGTATTTTTAATATGTCTTCTACCAACACCATGTGCTCCTAACAAAACCAGTGTTTTCCTCTGAAATGCCGGATCAGTCACTAAAGAGAAAAACACATTATAAAACTAAGAGCTTGTCAATTTTTTTTTGATAACACACGTACTTGGCAACTTGACAACTTCTTCATAAGTAACTAAATCTAATTGGTCAAAAACAGCATTGTGCTTCGCCAAATATTTATCCTTGTACTGTTTTTTCTTGCGGCCAAATATTGAGCAATTGACTGGAAAAAAATTTATTTAAACAAACGGAATAAAGAAGTGTGAACTAGAAGCGGTACTAGATGATAGAATCACTAGACCATGCACGTCTTGTTTCTTTAATTAATTTAGTTGTCTTACATGCCATTTTTTATTATCTGTTTACATTTTTTGAAAATATATAACCAGCAAATTCAGACGCTTATTCCATAAGCTCCAGCTGGTACTTGTGTGTACTTAGATGTTCCACCGACTGCATTATCAGTGCGCTCAGTCAAAAACACTGCAGCTGTTGCTCAGACTGTATCTATGCATTCATCAAAATCACTTCGCCGCCATCTTGAAAAACTAAACAATTGATGGAAAAAATGTTTCATCAAAATTGGGATTTATAGAAACCCTGTAAAAGTTGAAGCAATCTGATCGTTTGCAACGTTTTCTGCTTGCTAAATAAGTTGTAGAATTCTTAAAAAAAAATCGTTTCTTTTTTTTTTGCAAGGAAAGGTTACTCGTGGTAAAAACCTTTCTGTTTTGAGAAAGATCCTTCTATTTTCTTTGCAAGGAGAGAGTACTCATGGTGAAAAGCCTTTTTCTGTTTTGAGAAAAATCTTTCTCTTTTCTTTGATGGAAATATTACTTGTGGTAAAGATTTCTCTCTGTTTTGAGAAAGATCTTTTTCTTGTCTTTGCATGGTGAAGAGCTTTTTCGGATTTGCAGAAAAAGACTACTCCTTTCTCTGTTTTAAAACAAAATCTAAAAGTTATCTCAAAACTGTAGCTCATTGCTTGCAAAAAAAAGTTACTGGTGATAAAAACTTTTTTGTTTTGAAACAAATATGGCTTTTTCCTTTGCAAAGAAAGATTACTCCTATTTCTGTTTTAAAAAAGATCTTTCTTTTTTCTTTCAAAGGAAAGTTTACTCGTGGTACAAACCTGTCTGTTTTAAAAAAGAGCTTCTTCTTTTCTTTGCAAAAAAAATACTCTTGGTAGAGACCTCTCTCTGTTTTGAGAAACATCTTTCTCTTTTTTAGAACCTAAAAATAACAATTTTTGGTCTCCCAACCAACGATTGGTGTATATAGACCACCTTTGCACGAAAAGGTTAGTGTTGAGAAAAATTTTTGTTTTTATTTTCTTTGCGAAGAAAGGTCACTCATGGTATAGAACTTTCTCTGTTTTGCAAAAGATCTTTCTTTTCTTTGCAAGAAAAGATTTGTCGTGGTTAAAAGCTTTCTTTCTTTTGAGCAAGATCCTGCTCTTGTTCTTTTGCAAAAAACGCTTCCCCCTTTCTCTGATTTGGAAAAGATCTTTCTTTTTTTGAAAAAAAAGTTTTCTCGTTGTAAAGATCTTCATCTGTTTTGAGAAAGATCTTCCTCTTTCCTTTGCAAGAAAAAATTACTCTTGGTAAAAACCCTTCTATGGTTTTTTGTTTATTATTAATTTAATTTATTCCAGAGTTGTTCTGCTGCTTGGGACTCAATTCCCAGTGACCCAAGTATCCCAAAATGGCCCAAGTTGAATAGTTACCCATTTCAATTGGCAAACCTAAATCGTTGGATGGTTTTAACCATCCCATTCGGATTGGTAAACCTAAGATTTACAATGTTGAGTCTCGCAACCAACGTTTGGTCTACAAACATGTTTATATAAACAACTCGAGATATTTCGGAGACAACAATTGTCCAAAAGGTCCAACTAGTGACTCCTAGTGTGAATATTAGACAGGCAGCATCATTAGATCTTTTTTTTTCTAATTACAGACGTTTTTTTGTGTTTTGAGTAAAATAGAGACCAGTACACACCAGCGGATAATGCTCCCCGATTGGCCAAAACAATCCAAAAAATAGTATATTACACTACAAAGGCAGAAAGTTGAGATTCCTGCAATGCGCGCCATAATGGCCATCATTGCGCAGTTCAGGGCTCGCTCGTGTAGTGTATACTAGTTCTCTTGCTACTCCAGTCGAACGTACGTGGTTTCGGCTGCGATTCCACGGCAGAAAGTGCAGGAATAAATTTTTACTCCCGCTTTTCTAGAGGGCGCGCGGATAGCTCTACCAGTGCATGAAAGATACACTTTCTGCCGTGGAATCGCAGCCGAAACCACGTACTTTCGACTGGAGTAGCAAGAAAAAATCTTTTTGGTCTCGTCTGGCGTCCCAATCGTAATTTGATCTAATCTCCGTCAGACCAAGTCTACCGTTTGGTGGTTACAATTGGTAAACCGTAGATCTACAATATTTAGTCTCAAAAAAGTCTGTTGACAACAATTCCGTTTCTGAACATGAATCTATAGACCAGCCTAAACATTGCTGAACTGGCTTGCTGGCTATATATTTCCTTATCAAGCTCCGAAGTAACTTTTAAATAGTAGAAATTATTTATGTCACATTCATAACAAAAAATTTAAATTTTTATAACTATTTTCCCAGCAGATCACAAATAATAATAATAATAGTAATAACATTGTCTACTAGGGAAAACATTGATTAGATACCAAAAATATGACAGACACAAATACAACAAATTATGTACACCAACATTAAAAAAAAAAAGAAACTAAATTAACATGCTTTATCCTACATAATGTGAGCATCATATACCTGTGGTACCATCACAACCGTTAGTATGAGAAGTACATCCTTTTTCCACGTCTAGCATTCAACAAAAATACAGGTCACACCAAAAATAGGGATTTATTAAAATTGTTTTTGTTAAAACTTGTGTTTAATAATTTGGAATTGTTTCAATTGATCAAATACGCATGCTCTGTATTTATGCAGAGCAAACACTTTTCTTGTGTAAACTCTGTGTGTGTTGTTAAAAAACTTTAGCACTTGTTTCATAGTTATAGACCAAAAACAAAACAAAAAATAGCATGCAACAAAAAGGGTTGGTAAAATAGGGTCAGCCAAAGGAGTTTTATGAACTGCTGGAAAATCCACAAACCATAGATTATTTTCGATGCAAAATCAAACTGATGTATGTGAAAGCAATAAATAAACCAAAAAATAAAAGAATAATCAATCAAATGAAAAAAAAAACTTAACAAAGAACGGCAACAAGTGGTAAACAATTGAAGAACAACCTTGAGATACTTTCAACAATCCAAAAATTGTCAAAACATTTGTAACGATTAAAAATCATTTTACCGAACACCCTGTATATTCGTCGATAGAACGTAAATTTTCGGCTATTCAAGAAGATAGTGAATCTTTCCTTTCGCCTACCGCGACTAAGCTACGTGAGTCTGAGTGTATTTTATAAGACGCTAATAGGTCAGCAGCTTCATCTCCACCACCCGTAAAAAGCAATTGGAAAGTCTTTTTTTTTTAGTTTCAAATTAGATTGAAGAATAATTAAGGTAAAAGTAAAAAAATCTGCGCGTCGGCGCGTTTTTAATTATTCCTTTAAGTCCTTGTTCCTTGATCACTCTTAGACAGCTGACCACCCCAAAAAAAAATATTTTATTATTAAATTCTTACCGCTTGTTGCACATTCTTCAAAAACTGAACTTTAAACCATAATTGAACCCTAAAATCGTTTTAAAAATGAACTAAATACCTTGTTCCTGCTTCGTCTTCTCCATTGCTGCACAAGCGGCCCTCCATTCCTGGAGTTCGGGCGATGGAATAAGCCCTGCCGATCCTGCAGCATTATCCTTTCGAGCTTGCCACCAATGATGATCATCTTTACTAATAATCTAAAATTTGAACGTTCTAATGATAAAAATAATTAGAGAAAATTGTTTGATTACCTGAAGAATATCTCCAGTTTTAAAGGCAATACCAGCTTGAGCACATGGTATCAATTCGTCCTCTAAGGGATCATAATCGAACTGCGCACGTACAAAAATCTGAAACAGCAGAAGTAAATCATGCCACTACAAGAAAACAAAATCTCAAAAGACAGGTGTATGGATTTAAAATCATTTTACCAAACACCTGGTATATCTGACAATAGAACAGACGTCATTATTCCGTTGGTACGACCTACAAATGATTTAAGAGTTGAGAGGTACCTGCGTCACCGCGTGTTGGATTATTCAAAGTGATTGTTCCTTGTTCACTCTTAGAGAGCAAACCACCCCAAAAACCGCTTATAGGCTATTGGGCTGATTTGTGGCACCAGTTCAAGAAGATAGTTAATCTTTCCTTTGTATACCACGCTACTAAGCTGGCGACTTCATCTCTACCCCTAACAAGCAATTTGGTAAGTCCTTCACTTCGCCCGAACCCCATATTAATCTCTCTATCCTTACGATAAAAAAACCACCGTTAAAACCCCTTCACCAAAAGAACGCAGTTACCTTTCGTTTTGATTAAGCATTTTGATGTCAATCCCCATCAATTTTGAGTCTTGATTCATCAGTCTCTTCACCTATCGGACTTGTGGTACTAAAAGCGGAGCCAAAAGCTCATACTACGCCATCGACAGTAACCGCCGTTTTGGTACCGTTTCCAAGTCTGATCAAACCGTAAAAGCCTACACCATTTTTGGGGCACTAGTCTCAATTGGAGGCCGTGACTTTGTACTGTCTTACACTTGTCCTTGTCTTTATGCCGCTCCTGAGGCTCAAGAGTCTTTATGCCGGTTCTGAGACTCAGCCCCCTGTGGCTATCAAAACTTTAGACTTGGTGTTTCCTAATCAAGCATTTAAAATTTGAACAAAGAAGCAGCCAAGACTAAACTTCTATTAATCTACCACTTTCCACAATTAATTAGCACCCTTAGATGGAACAAGTTGTCAGCTAAGAGAAGACAAGGTAAAAACTTACTGCCCAACGTGGGCCCTGCGATGATGACACGCACCTACATAAATCTGAAAGAGCAGAAGTAAATCATGCCACTACAAAGATTAAAACAAAATCTAAATAGAAAGAAAATAGCTAATAGGTACTATATCTAAAGATCAAAAAGCACACCACACCAGAACCACCAGATAGTTTAAGGCGGGTACTTACTAGTACTGGCAGAGGTTTAATCCGGAATAACTAGATAGAGAAAAAAGAAAATAATTACTCACTTAATTTAAAAAAAAAAGAAGCTACTAGGAATAGTACTACATCAAAGTAATGATTTAAGTATCGTTAATTTGATGTGAGCACTTTTAGAATGAGATACGAAACATATCTGGTATGTGATGGGATGTGCTTCACAAGAAACAAAAGTCAATGGATGATTTTGTTTTAAGACAAACACAAATAGTTTTGCTGAATGGGATGACGAAAATACTTACTTCGCAAGGCGGAGGAGCGCTTCTATACGAAGGAACAATTTTAAAGGTGACAGATCCTCGAGCTTCTCTCTAGAAAAATTCCATAAATTAGAACGTACATTGTAAGTGAGATATAGGAAATAATTTGTTTGATATTCAGATGACAGTGGATCCACCAAAAGCAAGTACGACCTCTAGTGAGTTTCCCGAAAAATAATATAGAAAAATACAAAGCTGTATTATTAATTTTATCAACTGACAAGTAATTTTTTTTATTGAAAATTCATTGTCATCTGAAAAATACTGTTTCAAAAACTTACAAGAATCTTTTGTAGCGCATTCACCGATTGATTTATAACTGAAATTCCATTAATTTCTCTAATTTCATCGCCAACATGAAGGGTTGCTTGTCGATGGATCATCCCCCCGTGCATTATTCTAGCTACTATACATTTTCCATCTTCGTTCATCTTAAGTGTAATGCCCTGGTGAGAGAAAGAGAGAACGATTATTAATAGCGATAATATTGTTTAATAGTTCTGGTAAAGTTTGAGAGAAATTCACTTCTCTTCTTACTTGGTCGATGTTGGAATACCGCAAATATTGTGATAAGAGCAAAATAAGGGTGAAGGGTGTTATTTTCAACTCGGTTAACAACCATGTACTCTATGACGTTTATTAGATAAAACTCATAATTTAAAAACTTCAAACTCCTTGAAACTAGTCCAAATCCGAACCCCTAATAAGCTCAAGCCCCGGTATAACCAACCCCATCTATTCACCCCGAATTCTGCATTGAATAAAATATATTCGCAATTCAATTTCGTTAGTTATCTTGCGGCTTCCACAATCGATTACATTTGAAAATATAATTTTATTTCAATAAGTTCTTGTATATCATAAACTAGTTTAAAAACGAGGATGAGAGACCATGTGAGAGATATAATAAAAACTTCAAAAAACAAAACAAAAACAACCAGTATCTATCGTAAACTGTCATAAAAGACTACACAGCAATTGAGACAACTGTAATTTGTAGAAAAAAATGTAAAAAATATAGTAAAAAAACTAGCAGAGGATAGAGGATACACAAAACATAAAAAAGAATAGAAAAAAAAAACAAAGATTACAGAAAGAAAAAGGAGAAATACAGAAAAACCTGAGCAAAAAAATTAAAGAACAAAAAAAATAAGGACTCAAAATAAAATGTAGAAATATATAAATAAAAAAAAATCAAGAAAAAAGTTTATCAATAAAATACAAAATAGACAAATAGTTGAACCCTTTCAAAAAATTACTAGAAAAAAAAAAGAAAAACATTTGAATGGTGGAACAGAAATAATAGTGTTCAGTAAGACAGTAAGAAAAAAAGTAGTTTGGAAAAGATATGGAGCAAGTGGAACAATGAGAGTATTTTGAATAGTGGGCACATGCTGAAAGAATATGTAAAAGAGAGCCAAATGGACAAAAAAAGCATAATGTAAAGAAAGAAAAGCGGAACAGAATGAACAAAAATAGTAAATAAAGAAAAAAATTAAACAAAATAGTACATGAAGTTGTAGATAATCTATAAAGTTTTTAAAATGGTTTAATATAATTAATTTTTTTGTTAATCAAGTTCAATCTAGTTTAAAAAAAAATTTAATACAAATTAAAGAAAACTAGTTTTTCAATAAGAACAGCTTAAAAGAAGTACTATTTTCAAACTAGTTCGAATTATTTAATTTTTTGTTTGAAAAGCTTAATTTAACGTAGTTTAATAGAACATTTTGTAGTACTATCTACTCATAGGGTCTTATTATCTAGTTTATAGAATCGAAAGCATTGTTTAAAAAAAAACTACATAATTTCATATTAAACTAGTATAAATATAGTACTTTTTGCTATAAAAATACAACTTTTTTGCCATTCTCCTTAAAATCTAGGTTGTTTTAAGCTATAGAATAATTTTTTTCAAAAACTAGCTTTCAAAAACTAAATAACAGCACTATATAAGTTGATAGTACGACAAGAATAGAACATCTTGTCGTTTAAAACACGATAGCACTAGATCAAACTAGTATACAAAATAGTCCTTTTTTCGATAATCAAAAACTAGATTGCATAAAACTAGTAGCATACAAGTTTTCTAAAAACTAGTATAAAAAGAGTACTTTTTTTGAAATGGTTTTTTTTTTAAAAAGCAGATTGCCATAAATATTTATTAAATTAATTTTTCAAAAACAAGATTTTACTAGATTGAAAAAAATAAATAAAAAAATAAATTTTATTAATCCATTTTCAATTATTTTTTTTTAAAACTAGATAATAAAACTAAGGAATAAAGGCTATATGATAATAGTACGACAAGATGTTTTACTAAACTAACCTAAATTAAAGTTTTCAAAAAAAAAAAAAATAGATAATTTCAGATTAAACTACACTTTTTTCAAGTGGAATTTAGAAAGTGTTACTTGAAATTCCGAGAACTTTACATGTAATTCAGATTAGTAAATTGTAACTTGTAATTTAGAAAGTAGTTATTGTAATTCAGAAACCATAAATTGTATTTCAGAAATTAAAGAGTGGAGAACAATTTGCGCTTTTTGAATTACATTCTACTGATCCGAATGATAAGTAACCCTTTCTGAATTACAAGTTAGACTTTGTGAATTACAATTTACTAATCTGAATTACAAGGTACACTTTCTGAATTACAATCAACTATTCTGAATTACAAGTGACACTTTCTGAATTACAATTTACTAATCTGAATTTTAATTAACGCTTTCTGAATTACAATTTACTAATCTGAATATCAAGTATCGCTTTCTGAATTACATTTTACTATTCTGAATTACAAGTGACACTTTCTGAATAACAATTTACTAATCTGAATTTCAATTAACGCTTTCTAAATAACATTTTACTAATCTGAATTACAAGTTACACTTTCTGATTTACAATCAACTCTTCTGAATTACAAGTGACACTTTCTGAATTACATTTTACTAATCTCAATTACAAGTTACACTTTCTGAATTACATTTTAGTAATCTGATAATCAATTTACGCTTTCTGCATTACATTTTACTAATCCGAATTACAAGTGACACTTTCTGAATTACAATTTTCTAATCTGAATTACAAGTTACCCTTTCTGAATGACAATTCACTAATCTGAATATCAATTTAGACATTCTGAATTACAATTTACTTATCTGAATTACAAGTTACGCTTTCTGAATTACAATCTACTATTCTAAATTACAAGTGACTTTTTCTGAATTACAATTTACTAATCTGAATTACAAGTAACGCTTCCTGAATCACATTTTAATAATCTGATTTACAAGTGACACTTTCTGAATTACAATTTACTAATCTGAATATCAATTAACGCTTTCTGGATTACATTTTACTAATCTGAATTAGAAGTAACGCTTTCTGAATTACATTTTAATAATCTGATCAACAAGTGACACTTTCTGAATTGTAATTTACTAATCTGAATTACAAGTTACTCTTTCTAAGTGACAATTTACCAATATGAATATCAATTTACGCTTTCTGAATTACAATTTACTAATCTAAATATCAATTAACGTCTTCTGAATTACAATTACAATTTAGTAATCTGAATATCAATTAACGTTTTCTAAGTTACATTTTACTAATCTGAATCACAAGTTACACTTTCTGAATTACAATTTACTAATCTGAATTACAAGTTACCCATTCTGAATAACAATTTACTAATCTTAATATCAATTTAATCTTTCTGAATCACAATTTACTAATCTGAATATCAATTTACACTTTTTGAATTACAATGTATTAATCTGAAGATCAATTAGCGCTTCCAGAATTACATTTTACTAATCTGAATTACAAGTAACGCTTTCTCAATTACATTTTGATAATCTGATTAACAAGTGACACTTTCTGAATAACAATTTACTAATCTGAATTACAAGTTACTCTTTCTGATTTACAGTCAACTATTCTGAATTACAAGTGACACTTTCTGAATTACATTTTACTAATCTCAATTACAAGTTACACTTTCTGAATTACATTTTACTAATCTGATAATCAATTTACGCTTTCTGCGTTACATTTTACTAATCCGAATTACAAGTGACACTTTCTGAATTACAATTTTCTAATCTGAATTACAAGTTACCCTTTCTGAATGACAATTCACTAATCTGAATATCAATTTAGACATTCTGAATTACAATTTACTTATCTGAATTACAAGTTACGCTTTCTGAATTACAATCTACTATTCTAAATTACAAGTGACTTTTTCTGAATTACAATTTACTAATCTGAATTACAAGTAACGCTTCCTGAATCACATTTTAATAATCTGATTTACAAGTGACACTTTCTGAATTACAATTTACTAATCTGAATATCAATTAACGCTTTCTGGATTACATCTTACTAATCTGAATTAGAAGTAACGCTTTCTGAATTACATTTTAATAATCTGATCAACAAGTGACACTTTCTGAATTGTAATTTACTAATCTGAATTACAAGTTACTCTTTCTAAGTGACAATTTACCAATATGAATATCAATTTACGCTTTCTGAATTACAATTTACTAATCTAAATATCAATTAACGTCTTCTGAATTACAATTACAATTTAGTAATCTGAATATCAATTAACGTTTTCTAAGTTACATTTTACTAATCTGAATCACAAGTTACACTTTCTGAATTACAATTTACTAATCTGAATTACAAGTTACCCATTCTGAATAACAATTTACTAATCTTAATATCAATTTAATCTTTCTGAATCACAATTTACTAATCTGAATATCAATTTACACTTTTTGAATTACAATGTATTAATCTGAAGATCAATTAGCGCTTTCAGAATTACATTTTACTAATCTGAATTACAAGTAACGCTTTCTCAATTACATTTTGATAATCTGATTAACAAGTGACACTTTCTGAATAACAATTTACTAATCTGAATTACAAGTTACTCTTTCTAAAGATCAATTTACTAATCTGAATATCAATTTACGCTTTCTGAATTACAATTTACTCATCTATATCAATTAACGTCTTCTGAATTATATTTTAATAATCTGATTAACAAGTGACACTTTCTGAATTACAATTTACTAATCTGAATTTCAATTAACGCTTTCTGGATTACATTTTACTAATCTGAATTACATGTTGCACTTTCTGAATTACAATCTACTATTCGGAAATACAAGTTATCCTGTCTGAATGACAATTTACGTTTTCTAAATAACATTTTACTAATCCCAATTATAAGTAACACTTCCTAAATTACATTTTACTAATCTGAATTACAAGTGACAATTTCTGAATTACAATTACAAAAGGTGTAGCATAAATATAGTACTTTTTTGCTATTTTTTTTTAAATTAGATTGTACTATAATAATATTGAATAATTGTTTTCTTAAAACTAAATTTCAAAAACTAAATAATAAAACTTTATAAGTTGAAAACACAGCAAGAGTTCTATTAGACTACGTTAAATCAATCTTTTCAAAAAAAAAAAAAAACAAATAACAAATTGAACTAGTATGGAAAGAGTACTTGTTATGAGATGATCATATTGGAAAAGTAGTTTTTATAAAACTAGTAGCAAACAAGTTTTTTAAAAACATCATCTTCAAATAACTTAAAAACCAGAGAATAAAAACAAGAAATAAAGGCTATAGATTAATAATACAACCATATGTTCTATTAATCTAAGCTAAATTCAACTTTTCAAAATAAAAACTAGATAATATCAGATTAAACTGGTATAAAAATATAGCTCATTCCTTAAAAATTAGATTGTATTGAATTAATATTGGTTAAATGTTTAAAATGTCTAAAAACTACATAATAAAACTCTTTAAGTTGATAATACCACAAGATGTTCTATTAAACCACAAATCAAACTTAAAAAAAAACAGATAACAGATCGAACTAGTATAAAAAAGTACTTCTTTTGAGATGATTTTGTTAAAAAAGTAGATTGCATCAAATTAGTGTGAAAACTTTTTTTTACAAACTAGATTTCAATATAGTACACAATAAATAAAAACATAAATCGTATTAACCCATTTTTAAAAGAGTTTTTTAATAACTAGATAATACAAATAAGAAATAAAGACTACAAGATAAACTAAAGAAAATTAAAAAAAAACTAGATAATATCAGATTAAACTAGTATAAATATAGTACCTTTTTGGCATTCTCCTTAAAAATTAAACTGAATTAAATTAATATTAAATGATTGTTTTCTAAAAACTAGATAACACGACTCTATAAATTCATAAGAGTTCCTCTAAACTAAGTTACTACAAGCTTTAAAAAAAACATAACAGATCAAACTAGTATAAAAAAAAGTACTTCTTTTGAGTTGATTTTAATGAAAAATGAAATTGGAATATATTAGAATCACATATTTTTTAAAAAACAACTAGATTTTACTAGAATAGACATGACATTTAAAAAAATAAATTTTATTAAACAATCTTCAAATAAATTTTTTAAAAACTAGAAAATAAAGGCTATAAGCTGATAGTACGACCAGGTGTTCTATTAAACTAACCTAAATTCAACTTTTGAAAAAAAAACCTAGATAATATCAGATTAAACTAGTATAAATATAGTTTCTTTCTGCCATATTTTCGAAAAAATAAAATTGTATTAAACTAATATTAAATAATTGTTTTATAAAAACTAGACAACACAACTCTATAAATTGAATTATTAATAAAAAAAGCTAGATAATAAGACTATATAAGTTGTTAGTTATTTAGTTTTCTATTGAACTCGGTTTAATTGTGTTTTTCAAAAAAACAAAAAACTAGATAACAGATCAAACTAGTACAAAAAGAAGTTATTTTTAGATAATCTTATTAAACTAGTAAATGCAATTTTGCAAAGTTGTATGAAACTTTTTTTTTTATTTTATCAGATTGAACATAATAAATAAAAAACAAATTACATTGAACAGTCTTCAAATAACATAAAAACTAGATAATATAAAGAAAACTTAAAGACAATAAACTTATGTTAATAGTACAACTAAATGTTTTACAAAATTCAGCTTTAAAAAAAAACTAGCTATAAATTGTATCAAACCGTTATCAAATATTTTTTTCCAAAAAATTAAAATAAGAAATAAAGGCTATAAGACTAGATTTTTTATGAAACTAAACTGAATTCTACTGTTCAGAAAAAAAACTAGATATTGAATAATTGTTTCCTAAAAACTAGATTTTAAAAACTAGATAATAAGATTCTATGAGTTTGGTAGTACGACCAGAGTTCTATTATCAAGCTTTCATCAATTTCAAGAAGTTTGATCGCCTTTGTACAGTTTTTATAGACGAACTTTTATTATTGACTCATATTTAAAGAGAAATAAACAATCATCAAAATTAAAAACAATTGAACAAAAAAAAAAAACTTACCATCGGTTCATCGGTATTTTTCTGAAATTGTACTAATCTCACTCTGGTTACGTTTTCCATTTCAACTTCGCCATTAGGGCCCTCCAAATCGTCACCCCCATTAAGATATGGCAATAGTGGTGGAGGCGTAACTCGCATGGCATCTTCCCCATAAATTTCATGAGCGACGACGTCATGTGCTTGTAAAAGAGCCTGCAAAAACAAAAACAAATCATTATTTTCACTTCACAACCAACTAACTTCCGAGATAAATCATCACTCCATTATGCAAATACCGCAACGTATTCCTGTATCTAGTAGGCAAAACCTGCTGACATGATATAACACACTCGCTTTTCCATAGAAAAATTGTTGTCCTTAAATTATTAGAGAACAACAAATTTTGTTAAAAAGCTTAAGAATAAATGTACATTTATGGACAATTCCAGCACATGTTCTCCAAAGCACCAATAAACGTGTAGACCATCAACAGTTACAGCTATAATCTCAACATTAACAGCTAAACCTCACTATTGTTTCACAAATGTGCAAAGTTGCTTCTAAATTGCACATTTGATAGCTTTGCACTTGAAAAAAGCTTTAAATATCTCATTAAACCCTCCTGGGTTCAAAGTGTATTTCGTTGTATACAACGCTACTAGGCTAGCAACCTCATCTCTACCCGTAATAAGCAATTTGGTCTTTCATTTTTTCCACCACACAAACCCCACCCCACAGGGGGGAGCAGTTACCCCGCGTTTCGATCTCAATCCCCTTCAACTTCAAGTCCCGAGATATCAATCTCTTAACATGTCGTACTTTGAGTACTGAAAACAACACCAAAAGCTTAGCCTTCCAGCTCCTAAGAACACAGAAAAAAAAATTCGCCTGAGGGCAGTCATATAAATTCTATTTTCTCTACATAGCATTTACTATAGCAATTTGTATTAGAGAGTAAAACTAACCCAAAATCTTTGTTGTAAAATAGCTAACAAATAATTTGATAAAAAGTGACAGACTAAGCTTAAAAGTGTCAAACAAAAACAAAAAAGCGCTGTTCCCAAATTCTGCAAGATGCAGAAAATTTCAATAAGATTATTAAATCTATAACCTTTTATGTACTATATATTTAAAATTTTATTTGACTTTATTTATTTTAAACTTCTTTACACTTTTCCAGTAATTAAATTTCGTTAGTAGAGCTGAGAAAGTCGACTCTATACACTTCTGGTAATTAGGCTAAATTAATGTAAATATGGCAGCATCTACAGTTCATTTAAACAAGCTGGAAATTAATTATTCATGACAAATATCCAAAATTATAGCTCCTCGGCTTGAATACTGTATATTAAACATTCAAGAAGTGCCAATATTGCGTAAGCGAATGCGAAGCGGAGTGGCTCTTGAGCAATGTTTATTAAAAATAACGTTTCTTAAACATCAATAACGTAGCAAATTTCAAAAATAAAAGGTTTAAAGATGTGAAAGTAATAAGAGATTTTTCTCACATTGCCAAAAAGCAGTTTGATGTATCTGAACGTACCTCAAGTGGCAGTTGTAACGCAAAATAACGCTTTTTTTGACCGCTATAACGCCGCGCACTCGTTATACCCTTTTATAGAAAGAACGACGTTTCCACTGCAGTTTAGCAAAGTTTCAGGATCTGCAGATCATAAAAACATATCAGACAAATTTTACCAAGCTTGGTACAGTCTGGAAGCTCAATTTGCAAAATTTCCAAACTAATTTTCAGACAGACGATATAAAAAAGAAATAGGAAAAGATAATAAAGATAAGAAAAAAAATGTAGAAGAAAAGTTGATAGAATAAGTAGAAGAAAAGAGATAGGAGGTACTAAACGGTAATAAGCAAGAGGATGAAGAAAAGGAGTAGACCTTAACACAAAAAAAAGATAAAAGATAAACCAACGTAGAACAACAAAATGTAATGATTAAAGTATGAAACAAACAAGGCGTGGAAGAGTAAAGCAGAAGGCTAGAAAATATTTTGCGTTTTCCTAGAAGCAAAAATAAAATATAAAGAGAAATGTATAGAGAAAAAGAGACAAAAGAAATAAAATTATAAAAACAGAAAAAAAAGTGTAGAAGGAGAAGACGCAAAATAAAAGTGACGATAAATAAATAAAAAAAGTTGTTTAAAATACTGCTGCACAGAAAATAAAGTAGATATGTAACAGAAACAAGGTGAGAGTGAACGCGGAGAAAAGGGGAATCAAGTTTGAGAATAGAATGAGTAGAAAGACAGAAAGCAGAATATGGAAAAAAAGAAAAAAGAGATGAGTGAGAAAGAGAAATATCATAAAAGAAATTGGTGTACGAATAAAAAATAAAAAAAATTAAGAACAGAAACACAGAGACGTATGGAAGAAACAAAAGTGTAGATGAGCAAGAAAGAAGAGAGAAAATAAGTATTGAACAAGAAAGGAAGAGAGACTGTGTAAAATGTGTTATGAGAAAAGAAAGACGACAAAGCACATGTGGAACAAATGCAGTGAGATGAAAGAGATAGATAGAGCGAAAAAAGTAAAATATTTAGAAAAAGTGGAAGAAAGATAAGTTAGATGCAACAGGCATAAAACAAAAAAAAAAAATTAAGACAGAGGAAAAGAACACAAATGAAATCAGAAAGCCTCTCAAGATTCCGCCTTCAAAATGCTACAAAGAACGTTACATCTCCATTGTACGAGTAGGAACACCATAAACATCTGCAACTCAAGCTTTTTGTACCTTTAAGAACTTTTAAAAAAATTACAAAAATCCTACTATACCCCTATGTAAGATATTACCATGTTTGTATACATTTAGCCCACAATACCCTTCACACTTACCCCCTTATCTCAAATTTAAATTATTTAATGACAATTACTGTGACTTTATACAATTTTGTTAATTTTGAGACTGTTTTTTTTATAATCCCGGTGAGAGAAAAGTTTTAGGTAAAATTGCCTAAGCTTCTGTAACAAATGAGACCTAATGGGATATTGTAAAATGAGAAAAGTTTTAAGAGCAAATAATCATTATCGTAATTAATTTAATCCATAAATCGTTTTAGCTGATGAAATAATCTAAGTAAAACAACATAAAAAGTAGAAACAGAGTTAATCGTTATAAAAATTAAATGTCACTTTAGGCGTTATAACAATCAAAATAATTCTTAATAGAAACGCCAAATTGCTAAAAATGCTTTGTCAACTTCTTTTCTAAAAATCACCATTTGAAAATAATTTTGTTATTTAAGCGTTTATCAGCTTAAGTCTCTAAAATAATAACGCTTAAACCCCGTTTTTTTTAAGATTTATAAGCGCTTTTGTGTAAAAGCGCTACTCTAGCATTTAGAGTAGCCACATTATTTAAAAAATAACGTTTGAACGTTAAATTAAACGTTATTTTAATAATAAAAGACTTAGATAATTGTCAATAAAATATAACTTTGAAATTGTTCCAAGTAGTTTAAAAGAGCTTGACCAACTTTTATCGTAGAATCATTACGTTTAAACCGCTAAAATAAAAAAACTATAAGGCGCATTAATCGTTATAACAATCAAAATATTTTTTTCCGAACGCCAAGTTATAAGATGAGTAAGCAGTTTCAGAAAATAAATTTTTCTGAATCCTCATTTAGTATATTGTTCAAAATAATATAATTTTTACAAAATATTTTGTTTTATAAAAAACCGGACCACCGTTTAATTAGGCGTTATTTTTTTATTAAACCGCTTCTAATCAATTTAAAAATGCGTTAAGCAACTTACTGTTAAATAAGATAATTTGTTTTTGTGAAAATATAACGTTTAAACAGTCGCATCTAAAAATTATATGTCGCTTTAGTCGTTATAAAAATCAAAATAATTTTATGTTGAACGCTAAATTGTTAAAGACGATTAAGCTTCTAAAAGCATCAAAATAAATAATATTGTGTTTAAAACCTCATTTAGTATACTGTTTCAAATAATATAATTTTCGAAAAACAGTTTGTTTTATAAAAAAAACGGTTAAACGTCTAATTAGTCGTTATTTTTTACTTAAACCGCTTAGATTCAAAGTTTTTATAAAACTAATCAATTTAAAACTGCGCTAAGCAGTTTACTGTTAGATTAGTTAATTTGTTTAAGTAAAAATATAACGTTTAAGCAATCACAGCTAAAAATTATATGTCGCTTTAGGCGTTGTAAAAATCAATATAATTCTTTGTTTAAACGCCAAGTTGCTAAAAGTCTTAGATATTATAGAAGAACGCTTTTCTACAAATATATTTTTTAAAAGTTTTAACTACTTTATAGTAGTTAAAATAATAACAAGTTTACTGTTACTTTTAAATTACAATATAACCGTTATCTTGTCGATTAAGCGTTTAAAAGCATCAAAATAAATAATATTGCGTTTAAAACCTCATTTCGTATATTGGTAAAATAATATAATTTTTGAAAAACAGATTGTTTTATAAAAAAAAACGGTTCAACGTCTAATCAGTCGTTATTTTTTACCTAAACCGCTTAGATTAAAAATTCCTATAGAACTAATCAATTTAAAAATGCGCTAAGCAAGTTACTGTTAGATTAGTTAATTTGTTTCTGTAAAAATATAACGTTTAAACAATCACAGCTAAAAATTATATGTCGCTTCAGGCGTTATAAAAATCAATATAATTTTATGCTGAAACGCCAAGTTGTTAAAAGTGTTAGCTATTTTAGAAGAAACGTTTTTCAACAAATATCTTGCAACTATTTTTTCAAATTATTGGTTAAATAGAAGTTATTCTACTTCATAGTAGTTAAAATAATACCAAGTTTACTGCTATTTTTAATTTACAATATAACCGCTATCTTGTCGATTAAGCGTTTAAAAGTATCAAAAACAAATAAAATTGTGTTTTAAATCATCTTATTTAATATATTGTTTCGAATAATATAATCTTAGAAAAACAGTTTGTTTTATAAAAAAAACGGTTCAACGTCTAATTAGTCGTTATTTTTTACTTAAACCGCTTAGATCAAAGTTGTTATAGAACTGATCAATTTAAAACTGCGCTGAGCTATTTACTGTTGTCTATTAGTTAATTGGTTTTTGTAAAAAAATAACGTTCAATCAGCTAAAAATTATATGTCGTTTTAGGCGTTATAAAAGTAAATATAATTCTTTGTGAAAACGCAAAGTTGTTAAAAGTGTTCTTTACTAAAATCTACTTTAAACGCTCTATTCTCAAAAATAATAGCGTCTATGATATTATCGCCATCTATTAGAAACTACTTCGCATCTAACATTTTGAAAAAAAATTTTTACATGTTTATAAATGCAAATAGTCTATACTCTAAAAGATGTCAGCGTTGATAGGTACAAATTAAAACAAAAGTTTATATCGTGAACAATTATTATGACGATTTGCAAGAATTTACTTTTCTGCTTGCGAGCGAGAATAGTTTACTTTGCGCCCGCACGAATCGGCGATTAAGAATAAATTACACATTAGTCAATTTACTTCAATTTCCAATTCCCGAAATGACTACTGAAATTTTGTAGTCAAAAGCCAACATGCTCAGTCAACAAAATAATTTGATCCGACCGTATGATATCGAAACTACAGTCTCATTCAATCATTAGGAATTAGTAGGTAAGTTTTTTTTAGCAAACATATCCTTCTCGTGCCGCCACTGTTTAATTAAATTTTCTGCCAATTTCTGCTCCAAATACCGGATTTGCGCTTGGCAGAAAAAAAAACTTAAACCTACAGCAATTGGTCCATCACAATAAATGACTGTCAGGGTGGTATTCTCAACCATATCGTATAAAATAAAATAATAAAATTATTCCTTATAGGCGTGGCTTGTCGGTGAAATTTTGACATTTCATTCCGAATGACATTAGAGACAGAAATTAAGAAAATAATTTTTTTTAACATCATTTAAAACACGAATTTTTCTGTACTTACTATTACTGTTCTAATATTTTGGAAAAATATATTTTTTTATTTGCTAGAGCCATCTATGGATCTAACATAACCTACAAATTGTCATAAATGAACATTTTTCTAAAATTGTATCTGATTAACTGAGTGGCTGTTCAAAATAAAGTATTTTGCAAAATGTTTTTTAATAAACAAATTGAAAAAAATGTTCTTCAACCAAAAAAAAATGCCAAAAAAACCTTTTATAGAAAAAAAATGTAAAAATCAAAAAAAAATGTAAACAGTTGAATAATAGAATACTGCTTCTAAAAACAAAACTTTTTAATTATTAAAAAATTATGAAAAAAAACAAATGCGTTTATTTTTTTGAAAAACACACTTTCCATAGAATTCTAATTAAATTTTATTGGTTTTGAATTAAACGTTTATTTTGATATAGTTTATTTAGGTTGGTATTTAATCAAAATTTTCTAAAACCAAATAATTCGCCTTTTTTTTTTCTCAAAAATTTATTTGCGACTTTTAGATCCTGTCCAATCTTATTTATAACATTGTCATAAAATCTAGCGCTCCTGGTATACCGTAAATAAAAATTAAAAAAAAAAGCAACGGCCTTAGTTAGGTCTTAAATTACCAAATGTTCGCCTATTTATTCTTATAAAAATAAATTGTTATGAAAATCATTTTTTTCGCAATTTTTGCTTTCACAATAGCACGGAAAATAGATTTTGTCTTGCCTAATTCTAGATAAGTTATTTTTTTTACACATAAGTGCAGTATGACGTAATAAACTTAAAGACACAAAATATTTACAAATAAGGCGGGTGTTAGTGCCGCCATTTTGCAAAAAAAACTTTTAGGCCTGTACCTGCGTAAGCGTGCACTTGAGGCATATATCAATAATAATCTATATTATAGATAATTGATTTTCCTATTTTTTTTTCTTTAAAAATTTTTTTCTTATCATTCACAGTTTACGATTTATAATATTTTTTCTCTTTGTTTATTGACTTTTTCACCGATATCTCTACTAATAATTGTTTAAATAATAAATTTCTGATAATCAAATTTTTAAAAAAGATAAATTTTCTACAACTTTTATTTTAAACTTTTTTCCCTAAAATTTTAGAAGTTTTAGACCGTTAATTAAAAAAATCCTGAGCCTGGGCGGTTGACGCCAGCAAAAAAAATTTAAAAATAAATAATAAAACTTCGAAAATATTAATTTTAAGAAAAGAAGTTTAAATTAAAAGTTGTAGAAAATTTATCGACTTAAAAGTTTGATATTTCACAATTATATGACTAAATAATTGTCCAAAAAAATTGTTATAAAAATAATTTTTTTCGTAATTTTTGCTTTCACAATAGTACAGAAAATAGATTTTGTCTAGATAAGTTATTTTTTTTCACATAAGTGCAGTAATAAACTTAAAGACACAAAATATTTACAAATAAGGCGGGTGTTAGTGCCGCCATTTTGCAAAAAAAACTTTTGGGCCTGTATCTCCGTAAGCGTGCACTTGAGGCCCATATCAATAATAATCTTTATTATAGATAATTAATTTTCCTATTTTTTTTCTATGAAATTTTTTTTTTATCATTCACAGTTTACGATTAATAATATTTTTACTCTTTGTTTATTGACTTTTTTACCGATATCTCTACTAATAATTGTTTAAATAATAAATTTCTGATAATCAAATTTTTAAATCGATAAATTTTCTACAACTTTCAATTTAAACTTTTTTTCTTAAAATTGGCATTTTTAAAGTTTTAGACCGTTAATTAAAAAAATCATGTGCCTGGGCGGTTGACGCCAGCTAGGCCTCAATACAAAAAAAATAAAAAAATAAATAATAAAACTTCGAAAATATTAATTTTAAGGAAAGAAAGTTTATTAGAAAATTTATCGATTTAAAAGTTTGATTATCGGCAGTTTGTTATTTAAACAATTATTACAAAAGATATTAGTAAAAAAGTCAATAAACCAACAATCTTATCTAAGTCGTGAACGATAAGTGATATAAAAAAAATTATCAAACGAACAAGATAGGAAATTCAATTATCTATCATAAAAATTTATATAATTATAAGCCTAAAGTAAACGGTTACAGAGATACAAGCCCAAACGCTTTTTCGCAAAATGGCGGCACGAATACCCGCCTACCCACTAGTTTTTAGGTTCATTAATATTACCGTTTTGTTATTATTTATTAATTTGCTCCAAAAGCAACTAAAAGAGTAAACAAACCGACACATTTTTGATCAATTTTTTTTGTACTCTCGGGCACATAAATTAATTCAGGAACATGTCTTAAATTTGCATTTGTTTGACCAATTCAACCATTATTGTTTTGGTCCCAAAAAAAAAGTTCACTCATCTCACAATATCCAATTAACCTTTAGAAAAAATTTGTCACAGAAGCCTCAACCCCTCAAAAACTCTTCCCCCAGTGGACTCCTAAAAATTATGATACATATAACCACAAAAAAAAAACTAGATGGGTAAAAAATGTCCAAAGAATACAATAGCCCTTATTCAAAACCAACAAATTTGCATACATTATCACAATTTCATGAAAAAAACCACCCCACAAAGGGGATATGTCGACAATTGCAGCATGCTGTCATTGTCAGTGCCTCAAAAATATGTAATTTCCGTCACGGAACAGCACTTCTTCGATTTAGTTTTTGTAAAGCGAAGCTGATTTATTTCCGCCGCTCCCAAAAAGCTGCATGTTTAACATATCCCACTAAATTTCCAATCGTTTTATGTTGCCAAAAAGTGTTATTTACAGCTGCGACTATAGGGGAAATTGCACCAAACAAACGTCAATTGAAATTAAATTTACGCACTCACATGCACAAAACGAAATTTTATTATGTTTTTGTCAATTCTCATTAGTAATGTGTGTTGGCGGCCCTTTCACAGAGTGTTTCAACAATTTTCTGCTTGTACAAATTGCAACAACCAATAGGATTTAATTAAAAACGATATGTCAGATCGATTCGCAATTGGAAAACTTTCTGTACTTGCTTTTGTGTAATCGAACGAGAAATCTTAGAAGTTTCTACTAAAAAAAAAAATAAGAAAAAAGCGCCAATGTTAGTCTGGAAGATATTTGGCGATCAACTTTTGCAATAAATCCCTAATAAAAATTAAATCCCTAAACAGAAGTATATGAAAAATTATTACACCATGTTCAGCCCAGTGCAACCATCACAATGCATCTTAATAATTTAGTCACACAAAACAAAATCAAGTTAGGGTTGTCTACCTATCATATTCTACACGGCTTCAATAGGCTTATATTTCATTTTTCTATCCTTTCATTAGGTCCTTCTTCCCTACCATACTTTCTTTCATCAGTGTTTCTCTTTTTCTTCCATACATCCTGCATTTTGTTTTATTTTCCTTCATACAAAACTTGTTTTCTCTCTGTCTCTTCATTCCCACATCTGAATTGTGCAAACATTTTCCTCTTTCTCTCATTTTCTCTTTTGAGATATCTAAGTAGTTCTTCTATTACCAGTCTCTCATATTTTTTGTTATATCTGCTCTCTCTAATTTCTCCCGTCTTTTTTTGTTTCTCTCTGTCTCTCATTTTTCCATTCATCCCCTTTTCTTTCATAGTAATCCTTTCTCTCTTTTCTTATTCCTTTGTCATTCCCTTTCAGTTCTCTTTTCTTATTCCCTTGTCATTCCCTTTCAGTATCTCACACTCTTCTCTATCTTTTATTTTATCTTCAAATTTAACCGCTCTCTTTCCTGCTTCTATTCTCACTTTTTCTCTTCTTCCTTCCTCTCTCACTATATATCCTAGAGTCTCTCTAGTAAACCCTAGCATCCATCTCATATGTTTCTTGCACTCTTCTATCTCTATACAATTACATTATGATGTTCAGTTTACCGCTTATCTTTATAATATTATTTTTCATTAAATGTCTTTTCTATTTTCTTCTTTGTTTTTGATTTAATACTGTTATTGCTGAGCTCTTTCCTCTTTGTTTCCCATATATCAGCTCCCATTGCTACCATTTTTCTTAAAATCAATTTCATGTTTTTTCCATTTATATTTTTCTTTTCTAAATTTTCTTCTTGCTTTTTCTATCACTTTTCCTATTTCTGTCAATTATATTTATTTTTCCTTCAATTTCTATCACCATTTTTATGTCTTCTTCCATTTCAATTTCAAAATTCGGTTTTATCTTCTCTTGCGGCAAATTCAGTGTTCTTGCTTTTCGAAAACAAGATGGAAAAAAGAATTGTTATTTCAACTTTTTTCTTTTTATTTTCGTCTCTCTTCTGAATTAGATCGTTTTCCGACTATATGCTGTCATCTACTCCTTTTTCATAAAAACAGACTGATATAAAATTTGAATTAAACAAATTAAGTGTAAAGTATTGCCAAAAATTTAAAAAAATTATTACAAAAACATCTAACAAAATTGTAAGAAAAAGGAAAGACACAATAAGTTAACAGAGAAACAATAAATAAACACGAAAATAAATAATCTAACAAAAAAGCCAAAAAAGTTTTGAAATGACAATATGCAAAATCTGACAAACTAGTTAAAAATAGGACAAGGAGAGATTCTTTCCTTTTGTCAAAAAAGTATAAAATCTTAAAACTAACAAAATAAGAACAAAAACAAAAAATCAAAGAAAAAAAAAACGGTAAAAAGAGGGTACTATTTTGGAATAAAGCGAGATTAGAGAAAAAATTTTTTCTAAAATTATTTAACACAGTGGGCTTAGTAGAAGAATGGATAGAAGATAAGAACTGAAAAAAATAAAGACTAGCTTGACAGCAGAATTTTAGTGAGAATGTTAACGGCAAAAAAAAAAGAAAAAGGAAAGAGCAGCAGGAGGAATAGTTACGGTGGTGAAACCACGAATAAAAGAAAAAACCATGAGAAGAGAGAACAAAAGAGACTCATAGAGAGAAATATCAAAATAGACAAAAAATGGTGGAAAATAATAACAATATACGGCAAAAAGTTAAAAAGACAATAAGAAGCATAGAAAAAACAGTAAAAAAAATACAGAAAAATGCATACTTACGGGAAGTAATTTTAACGAGAGAATAGTTGAAAGAGGAGCTAGAAATTGAGAGACAAATCTGGGAAAAGTAAAGACCACCAGAGTAAGTTTATATAAGCATGATTTACTAATTTTGTGTCAATCCTATCCTATTCAATTTTGGACAATATCAAAAAAAATCCTTCACGGTGTACAATTGGTCAAATCGCTGTAATTTTCTTAAAGTTGCTTCTGCCAAAATACAGTTGAGGCAGTGATTTTAAAGAGCATCCAATCTAAATGAAAGCCTCACAACAAAAAGCCTCGCCATGACTTCATATCCAAAAAGAAGCTTATATCATATTCTACACATCTTCAATAGGTGACAAATCGGGGAAAAGTAAAGACCACCAGAGTAAGTTTATATAAGCATGATGTAGTAACTCTGTGTCAACCCTATCCTATTCTATTTTGAACAATATCAAAAAAAAGCCTTCACGGTGTAGAATTAGTCAAATCGCTGTAATTTTCTTAAAATTGCTTCTGCCAAAATACAACTGAGGCAGTGATTTTGAAGAGCATCCAATCTAAGTGAGTCTCACAATAAAAAGCCTCGCCATGACTTCATATCCAAAAAAAAGCTTATATCATATTCTACACATCTTCAATAAGTGACAAATCTGGGGAATGTAGAGGCTACCAGAGTTAGTTTATATAAGCATAATTTCGAAGCTCTATCCTACTTTAAACAATATTCAAAAAAAATCTTCACGGTGTACAATTAGACAGATCGCTGCACTTTTCTTAAAGTTGCTTTTGCTAGAATAATACAACTGCTATAATAATTTTCAAGTACATCCAGCCTAAGTAGCAGCCTCACAAATAAGCCTTTGTCGGGGCTTTATATTCAAGAAAAAGTTCTGCCTTCTACATATCATATCCTACATATCTTCAATAGGTGACAAATCTGGAGAACGTGAAGGCCATCAGAGTACGTTTATATAAGCATGATTTAGTAACCCTATCCTATCCTATTTTGAACAATATTCAAAAAAAAAAATCATCTCGGTGCACACTTAGTCAGATCGCTGCCATTTTTTTAAAGTTGCTTTTGCCGGAATATAACTGATTTTCCAAGGCATCCAACCTAGGCAAAATCCAAATAATAGGAGGCCTATGTCGTAACTTCAAATTCAAAAAAGAGCTCATACGTACACCTATCGTATTCAACACATTTTCAATAATAGGTGACAAATCTGG
Source organism: Lagria hirta (assembly GCA_947359425.1). Lineage (NCBI taxonomy): Eukaryota > Metazoa > Arthropoda > Insecta > Coleoptera > Tenebrionidae > Lagria > Lagria hirta. The sequence continues at coordinate 7,697,119 of OX375803.1, read as the reverse complement.
GGAACGTAAAAGTCACCAAAGACAGTTTATATATAAGCATGATTTAGTAACTCTGTGACAACTCTATCTTATTCTATTTTAGACAATATCCAAAAAAAAGTCTTCACGGTGTACAATTGGTCAAAACGCTGCAATTTTCTTAAAGTTGCTTTTGCCAAAATACAACTGAGACAGTAATGAAGCCTCTGTCGCAACTTAATATTCAAAAGAAAGCTTATACGTCTATCTAACATATTCTACATATCTTCAATAGGTGACAAATCTGGGGAACATAAAGGCTATCCTATTCTATTTTAAATAATATTTGAAAAAAAGTCTCCACGATGTACAATAAGTCAAATTACGCTAAAATGTCGGCATAGTGCATCAGCCTAAGTAAATGCTTCACAATGGAAAGCATCTGTCGTAACTTCATATTCAAAGAAGTCTGCATTTATGTCTACCTATATATTCTACACATTTTCAATAGGTGACAAATCTGGAGAACGTAAAGACCACCAGAGAAAGTTCATATAAGCATAATTTCGTAACATTGTGAGAACGCTATCCTATTGTATTTTAGATAATATAAAAAAAAGAGTCTTCACGGTCTACAAGTAGTCAAATCGCTGCACTTTTTTTAGAGTTGCTTTTGCTAGAATACCACTGCTTAAGTGATTTTTAAGTACTAAGTAGCAGCCTCACAATAAAAATTCATATTCTAGGAAAAGTTCTGTCTTCTACCAATCATATCCTACACTTCTTCAATAGGTGACAAATCTGGAGAACGTAAAAGCCATCAGAGTACGTTTATATAGGCATAATTTAGTAACACTGTGACAACCCTATTCAAAAAAAAGTCTTCACGGTGTACAATTTAAGTAAAAGACTCACCATAGAAAACATCTTATTCACATAAATCTACATATATGTCCACCTATCATATTCTACACATTTTCAATAGGTGACAAATCTGGGAAAGGTAAAGGCCATCAGAGTCAAGTTATGTAAGCATGATCTTGTAACTCTGTGACAACCCTAACGATATGTTAGCCCTTTTTGAGAAAAATAATTGCACAGCTTCAAGTATAGGTAGTGCAATGAGTTGTATGATGATTTCAGCAGACGGAATAAGCCTAAAACAACCTGTTTCTATGTGAATAGACGGCCAAAACTGTAATTCCTTGAGTTTTAGAGTTGTCGTGTAGACAACTGAACTGACTCGGCTTTTTCATAAACGAGACTCATCACTAAACATTCCCCAATTCCATCAAACCAATTTCTTCCAAAACTTCTATAATTTCTTGAAAATAACAGGAGGCTTAACACTTAAAACTTTGATTTAGTCAAACTGTGCGGAAAATTTCAATTACATTTGTCCTATTACGATAGCAATAGATTCACTGTCGTTATGTGTGTGTTTAAAGCCACATGTGGGCTGAAAGCATATATTTGTCCAACTGTCATAAAAGCTTCGGAGCGATATAGATAACACAGAAGAATGAAATAAAACCACAAATCAAATATTTTATTAAACTGTAGTGCTAAAAATATGAGGGTCGGTGTATTCTGAAACAATACCCAAGAGAGAATTTTCCTTTCTATTAAGATTCCTCAAGCATTAAAACAAAAGTAGACAGTATAGGTAGAGAGTAATAATATTATTACGTCGATTATAATAATGTGATTAAAGTGACCTTTTGGGAATGTTGAAAATCTGTAGGCAACCAATTTGTGAAAGCAAAAATCTTAAAAAAACCAACAGTTTACACAAAAACATTATTATTTGTAGATAAGATTAGTAATATTTATCTTACAGCTCTAATTCCACTGCACAACTTAAAGTAGTTGTGCCATTTTATACAGATAGGTCACTTTAATCAGATCAAACTTACTGACAAAATAATATAGTTTTTTTGATCGCTAAAAATTACCAACTTTAGACGTACATGTTTCATCTTTATTCTAGTCTCGTCAGTTACATATTATATTACCAAAAATCTAGTAAATAGTTAGAGTGATTGAGAATTTGCAAGAACGCCGCCTAGGGTGTTTTTTAGTGAAAAAATTATTGAAAAAGTTCAACAACAACAATGCCATAATATGACTTTTTAAACCCCAGATGGAGTAGAGCTCCCCATTTCATAGAAAAAGTACTGCTTTTGTCAAAATTATACCAAAGTTTCTCCAACTGGTCAAGAAGAATTTGTCATCTTGCTCCGGTTGGCGTTTTTACACAATCTTCCAGTATTGACAAACTGGATCAATTGCAGAGACAAACATGCGAAAAAAGAGATTTGAGATGAAAGAAAGTAAAATAAAGATAATAATGTTTAGCAAGAAAGCAAGAAAAAATGTAGAATAAAAATAAAGTAAAAAGAATATAGAACAGATGAAAAAATGAACGTAAGTGCATTAAATGGACGTAAATGCAAATAAGTGCATGGCAAAAAAAAAATTTAGAGAAGAGTATGGAAAAGGAATAAGAATGTTTGACAGTCTGATTAAAAAAGTAATGATGTATGGAGGCAACATTTGAGAATGACAAGAATGAGAGAAAATAGAAGATAAGCAAGAAAAGTATGTAAGATGGATGTTGGGTCTAAGTGGACTCCAGGATATATAGTGAGAGAAGAAAGAAAGAAAGAAAAATTAAGCATAGCAAAGTTTGAAGAAAGTGTTGAGTAGAAAATCAGATAAAGGAATGGGAAAAAAAAGAAAGAGACATTAAGAAAAAAATGGGTTCAGCGTAGAGAAGATTGAAAAAAAAAAGAGAAACAAGTCAAAGACTGCATGGAAAATTCAGAGACATAGACAAGCAAGAAAAGAGGGGAAAAATTATAGAGAACAGGTAAAATAATGAATACATTAATCTGATTACAGAAGAGTTGCTGGGATACGTAAAGAGAAAAAACAAAAATGACAAAAGAGCTCTAGATGTAGGAATGAAGAAAAACACCACAGATTTTGGATGGAAGAAAATCAAAAAAAATGCAGAATGTGTGGAAAAGTGAGAGAAACATTCGAGCACATGATGAAAGAAGGTAGAGAGTAAGGTAGAAGGTAGAGGTAAAAAAAAGTATGTTAGCGAGAGAAAATGTACTAAAAGCAAAGAAAGAGGGAATAGAATGGATAGAAATGATAATGAGAGAGAAAGATTAACTCAGAAAGTAAATGAGAAATGAATCAAAAAGAGAGATAATAGAAAAAGAGAAAACAAAAAAAGAAAGACAAGAAAGTATTTTTGTTATGTAAACATTGTCCAGTGGGGTAATAAAAATTTTTTATATAAAGAACAAACAAACTGAATCTATGATCAGCCTAGAAAATCTTTAAAAGCCATATATATCATCCATATACAATGCCATCAGAAAAAAAAGTTTTTGGCCAATGTGTGTTTTTTTTTTCATGTTGGTCGCAATTTTCTCAAAAACTACTCTTCTCAAATAATTCCGCCTGATTATGTAACCCATGTAGAATTTTGTTTCAATCTTAGCAGATAAGATTCCGTCAAAACCAAATTCCAGGCTTACGCTTTCTGATTTGTCCGATCCGTGACACTTCTTGATCGTCTTTTGGAATGAGCAAAAAGTTAGTTATTTTCTTGCCATCTATACCTTGAAGAGCAAAAAAATTTTACCTATAAATGTTGAACAGCCAAGATAAGCCGATAACGCCTGCTCTTACTTCTAGTCGAATGCTAAATTTTTTATCTTCTAGCCTGATCACTGCAGTACTGTTGGTTAAAAAGACCTTGTGCTGGAAAACTCCTATCTAAAGTGTCTGCCAGTTAAGACAATCAAATGTTTTGCTGTAGTCAAGAAAACATAGTTGGCTTAGCCAATTTTCTAGTTTCTTCAACAATTTTCCTCACATTCAAAAGATATTTTCTTGTAACATACAAGCCCAGTCTGCTTCTGTAGAATCTGTCAGTCTAAAAGACATTTGATACAGTGAAGAAAATCTTGAACATAACTGTGGTAGAATGAGAAAATAGTGCCCAAATTTTTGAGTTATCACATTTATAATCCATATATGCTCACAAAATGCTATACTTGTTTATCTTCTAAACTTTGAACAATTCCAGCGTTGAAACAGCCCTACATTGCTAAATGTATAGTTTTTGCTAGCTTGTCATAGAAATCATCCATTGCATCTTACGTTGTTGCTGATGTTAGAACATAGGTTGCAGGGTTTGGCGTAAATTATTGTGCCCAGAAATGTACATAGTGTTGGCCAGTTTGAAACCGACTGTTTGTCATTTTCCATTCAATACTATCTGGCTTGCCAGAATGTGTACTTATTCCTTTGAACTGTCCAAAAAACAGTAGATATAGATTTTCCAAAATTGAGCTGTGTGGATGAATCTTCAAATACTATCGACTACAAAGAAATCCATTTTACAAAAATACTAGAGCAAATTTTCCTTTGGTTTGTGAGAGTTTTCTATCTTTACACAAAGATAAGTGAGAGAGGTAGGAGTCAGGTCAAGAATGATGCAAAAAGTGCTGGATCTTCTCAGAAAGTTCTCTCCCAGAGATCTAATTCAAAAAAATAATTAAAATCTAGATATCTTTGGCCATGGGACAACCCATGAGAATCCCTACTAGAGATCTTTTTCGCTAAGATTTGTGAGAATTTACTTCATGTCAATGATGGGAACGGTTGACGCGTGAGAAAGCTAGGAGTTGGAAGTTTTTGGGTTTTTTCAGAAATATGATTGAGGCCGGAATCAAACTTTGGATGTCTTCGACCAAGAAACAGTCCATCAAAAAATTCTCTTTGAGAAACACTAGAAGTAGTTCCATGTTAATGTTCCTTAGAATTTGTAAAGGTTTACTGGTTCTGCACAAAAAAAAAACGTTTGGCTTATGAGGAAGCCAGGAATCAAATCAAAAATGTTTTCAAAAAATCTTGACATTCTCAAAAATCTTTTTGAAGAAATAATAAATTCTCAGATATCTTTGACCATCAGACCATTCACATTATTTTTGAAAGATACTAGAAATAGGTTCTAGCTCTAACTTCTAACCTAGAAGCTAAAGATGACTTCAAAAATCACTTTAAAAACTCTTGTTTTTCTACGAGCGTTCCCTCTCAGAGATGTAATTCAGAAAATAGAGTGTAATCGACGGAAAATACAAGAGGTATTTCCCTGTTTGGATTTTCTTTGAGATTTGTGAGGGTTAATGATGAGAATGACCAGCGTGTGAGAAAACTTAGAGTCAGGTCAGAGATTCTTGACATTTTCTGAACGTTCCCTCCAGAAGATCCAATTGAGGCAATAATTGAGCTCCGGATATTTTCTTCTATGAGATAATTGGATTCTCTTGGAAACATGCTAGGCAAAGTTTCCCAAGAATTTGTAAAAAGTTCACGCCCTGTTGACGATAGAAAAAGCTGGCGTGTGAGAAAGTTGAGAGAGTTAACCTGACGACTCCTAGAATCTTTTTTCCTAGAAAAAGAAATAAAATCTTTCTTGCTTTTCAACATTTTATTGCTATAATAAGCTTTATTTAAAAAACATCTCGAGTAATCTGTACGATATTGTCAACTCCCTCTCCGGAATACATGCGTTACACAAAGTAATTAACATCAAACATCAAAAGCAAATGAAGCAGGCCCTGTGGGTAATTATACAAAAAACAAACAGGTAAAATTGTTAAAGTACACAGCATATTCGGTTAAACAATAATTAATGTGTCTTCAACTAATAAGATAATAATGATTTACACCCTATGTAAAGGGTGCTTTTTTACAATTTGACGTCAAAGATTGTCATGGATGTTTAGCTTTGAATTGTGAAGAGACACAGAAAAGTTTGTCAAGAGACAGTTATTAATTTGACAGCTGAACTTAACCTCACTTTTAGTTTAATGAATCGATAGTCCAACACGTTGAAGAGATTAAATTGAAAGAACTTGAAAAAGCTTGTAGTGTTTTAACAATCCGAAAAAATAAACTTCAATGAAAAAATAAGGTTTATGACAAATAGTCAAAAACAAAAACGACATACATTTACTGATTGAGAGTGATTTCAATGCAAAAATAGAGAAAAAAATAAGAAATATACAATCAGAAGAACAACAGAAGATAGAAAAACGAACAAAAAAGGAATAATTTTAATTAAAAGAGTAGAAGAAAATGGGTGAATGATTTTCAACAGAAATAAAGAAGGAAATAAACATATAGAAGAACACAAGCAGAAACGGTAATTGACTACGGGATAGTAAACTAGAAAGCATAGGAAAAAGTGAAAAGATAGGCAAAAGTATTAAATCAGACTTTATGCTGTTAAAAATACAAATGAAAAATGACAAGAAAAAAAACAACAAAAAAAAAAAGAAAGAGAAGAGACATTAATAATAAAGTGGGACCAAAAATCAAAAAAGATATATAAGAGAAAGTTCAAAGAGACAGAATTTAAAGGAAAAAAAAGTGAGAAAGATAGTACAAAAATTAGAAACAAAAGTAAAAGAGGCAATAGTGAAACACTTGCAAAAATAAAAAAAATTGTGAAATTCAGTAATTATTTTGACATTTGAAGCAATTGTTTTAAAAATTATGATTTGTTTACAAAAACTCGTTGACATGGCCAACTATGACGCCAAGTTTTAAAAAACACGCTTAGCTTTAGAAATAAACTAAATAAAACTTATTAAGGCCTCGATTTGGCCCCCATAAACAAATTCCCCAACATAAACATAATCACCCCATCTACAGCTTTTCCAAAAAGAATATGACCTTTTACCACTTACATGACGCTTTAGGGTGTTTTATAGGTATTATATAAACGTATAAATTTCAGAGTTAATAAAAAAAGTCCTTAGGGTAATTACACAGCTCACAAACAGGTAATTCATTGTTTACATTATACCACATATGTAGTCTCTGTAAAACATATTTCAAAGATAAAAAAAAAACAAAAACGATAAAAGCCGCCTTTGTGTTTGAACTACTGGGCTTTATAAATTTGACTCCATTTTGTTCATTCCAAGTCTTTACTTAGAAAGCTAAAAATACAACTGTAATCCGGCTTAATCAAAAAGATTTTCAGATTGTACCAATTCCTTCTATCAAGTAGGCGTTCGATGAAAAACGAGCGGAAAATATTTATGTGTTATAATGTTGAAAAAGAAAATTTTAATTAAATTTGCCACATCCAAAATAAACCACCAAAAAAATCTGACGTATGTACTGCAGGTTGCCAAAGTGTGCTGTTAACATCGTGTTAAAAAGGTCTGCCACTGCGTGGACGATGTTGGACGCTCCCAGTCTCATTGAATAATTGCACCACGTATTGAATGGTTTTGAATAAACAATTATAATCGTAAATTACAGCACAATGGAGTATGTGTCATTCTCAATTTTCCAAACAAATACAGTTACGGCAGATTTTGTAATTTTTTGACATAAGTAAAAACTGTCATTATATCATGGCCTACCTGATAGAAAGACTTTTTGATTTGAGATGTTTATTTTTTCAATTAAGCAACTCACATAGCAAAGCATGATGCGTCGCCAAGATTCATCAGAACTTTTGCATTCTCTCCACTTTTCCACTTCAAACTTTTTCGATAGAGTCTTCAAATTGTCTCAAGGGACTTGTTTACACACGCATCACAACGCGAATGACACTTTTGATAGACAAAACTTTCATTTTACTGCCCCCACGATCAATTTTTGTTTTTTTTGCGTCTATAGATCAATAAAATAGAAAGGCAGATTTGCCTAGATCATAGCTCACTGTCAAATAGGAAAGGTTCGCTATGATTAATCGTCAGACAAACTTTATATTTTTTTATAAAAAGTCGAGAAAAACCAAATAAATATAAAAGTTTTTGTTTGCATACAAAAATAGCTAAAAGCATTAAAATATCAAGTTGCCTGAAATTGAGAATGAAATATGAGACAAAAACAAACAAAGTGGTTTTTTTTTAGATAGAGAGAAAGTTGGCACCAATGGGGCGATAATATGGTGAAAATAGCTTAAATTAAGTCTATAATTTTAGCCAAAAATTGCAGATTATCAATAAATTTCCGGCAGCTGATTCCTCCACATTGCGCATGGTGGAAACTTCTGACAATAAAAACAGATAAACATATATCATGGCTAACTTCGTACAACAAATACAAAATAAGCCCAAGCCAAACAATCACAATATATTTGTGTTGTTACAAACTTTGACTGTCCTTTTGTCAAAATGGCACTTTCATATTTACTTTTTGTTTTTTGTAATAAACAATACGAGTTAGTTCCTCTAATTTGTCCATAAATTTTCTTCTAGTTCTAGAAAAAATTAATATCAACAGAAAACAAAAACGTTTTCTCTAGAAGCTACAATCTAGCAAGCTGCCAGAAAGATCAAAAATAACAAAAGTTGTTCCTCTAGAACAATTGAAGACTCAGTAATATTCAACTAGGTATTTTGAACAAAACACCTTACAATTATATACCTGGTAAATGAAGCAAGACCAAATAGGTCGTATTGGATCTAAGAAATAATAGAAATTGTCAATAGATCTACTACAAGAAAGTCCCAAGAAAAGTCAAATCTTCTATGAAAACAAATCCAAAAAAAATTTCATCTCTTGGTCTCTGCTGACGTGGTTTTTCAACAAACAGTGTATAGATACAGTCTGCCTCGTTGCCAGTTTAAAGAAAAATTATTTCATCGTCAAGATTCACTAAGAAGATCAAAATTTGTTCTTCTAGAACAAATGAAGATTCAATAATATCCGACCATTTTTAACAAGATGAGAAGACAAAGAAAACCAAACAGTTCGTATTGGGTCCTACTACTACAAAGCCCCAAAAAATTCCAATTTTTCTTTTATCTCTAGGTCCTTGCTGACGTGGTTTCTAAACAAAAACTGTATCACTAGAAGATATAGTCTGCCGCGCTGCCAGTTTAAAAAAATTAGAATCATCTCCAAGATTGCCCAAAAAGATCAAAAGTTGATCTTCTACAACAATTGAAGATCCAACAAGAAGTCCAATCATTCTTAAAAAAAAATTGAATCTTTAAACAAAAACTCTATCACTAAAAGATACAGTCTCCAGCGCTGCCACTTTCAAGAAACTAATGTCATCTTCAAGATTGCCAAGATCAAAAGTTATTTTTCTAAAACAACTGAAGATCCAGTAACAAACCAATCATTTCTCACAAAACACATACCTCGGAACTAGACCAAGATAACCAAATAATTCGTATTAAACCTTAGAGGTAACTGAAACTGTCAATAAACCTACTACTACAGAGCTCCAAGAAAAGTCTAATTTTCCTTTCATCTTTAGGTCCTTGCTGACGTGGTTCCTAACAATAAAATGTATTACTAGAAGATATAGTCTGCCACGCAGCCAGTTTAAAGAAATTAGAATCATCTGCAAGATTGCCCAAGAAGATCAAACGTTGATCTTCTAGAACAATTGAAGATCAAATAATATATCCAATCATTCTTAAAAAAGAAAAATTGAATCTTTAAACAAAAACTCTATCACTAAAAGATACAATCTGCAGCGCTGCCAATTTCAAGAGACTAATTTGATTTTAAAGATTGTCCAAGATCAAAAGTTCTTTTTCTAGAACAACTCAAGATCTAGTAATAAACCAATCATTTCTCACAAAATGCATACCTCGTAACTAGACCAAAAGATCCAAATAATTCGTATTAGGCCTTAGAGAAAACTGAAACTGTCCATAGACCTACTACTACAAAGCCCCCCAAAAAGTCCAATTTTCCTTTCATATCTAGGTTCTTGCTGACGTGGTTTCTAAACATAAAGTGTATCACTAGAATATATAGTCTTCAGCGCTACCAATTTCAAGAAATAAAAATCATCTCTAAGATTATCCAAGAAGATCAAAAGTTGATCTTCTGGAACAAGTGAAGATGCAGTAATAAATCCAACCATTCTTAAAGAAAAAAAGTGAAACCTTTAAACAAAAATTCACTAAATCACTAAAAGATACAGTCTGCAGCGCTGTCAATTTCAAGAGACTAATTTCATCTTCAAGATTGCTGAAGATCAAAAGTTGATTGTCTAGAACAACTAAAGATCCAGTAATAAACCAACCCGTTCTCACAAAATACATACCTCGGAACTAGACCAAGATAACCAAATAATTCGTATTAGGCCTTAGAGGTAACTGAAACTGTCAATAAACTTACTACTACGGAGCCCCAAAAAAAGTCTAATTTTCCTTTCATCTTTAGGTCCTTGCGGACGTGGTTCCTAACCATAAACTGTATTACTAGAAGATATAGTCTGCCACGCTGTCAGTTTCAAGAAATTAGAATCATCTCCAAGATTGCCCAAGAAGATCAAAAGTTGATCTTCTAGAACAATTGAAGATCAAATAATAAATCCAATCATTCTTAAAAAAGAAAAGTTGAATCTTTAAACAAAAACTCTATCACTAAAAGATACAGTCTGCAGCGTTGCCAATTTCAAAAGACTAATTTGATCTTCAAGATTGCCCAAGATCAAAAGTTGTTTTTCAAGAACAACTGAAGATCCAGTAATAAACCAACCAATTCTCACAAAATACATACCTCGTAACTAGACCAAGAAAACCAAATATTGTTCTGAAACTAAACAACCTGCCCAAAATAAACCAAGATTAAAAAAGAAAAGTGAAACACAAGTTTCTACAAATTTGGCGTATCGGCAATGGCAATCAAACGCTTCTACAAAGAAGATTAGCATTTCTATCTTTAACTCCCTGAGTTTCTCAATAATTTGTCAAACATTTGGAATTTGTATTTTGCAGAAACAGAAATGGTCAGCCTCAATAGAGTATAGTAAGCATCAAAAACTCTATCATCTTCTTCAAATTTAGTTCTACAGGACTTTTAAGCTTTCCAGATTCTTCAATTTTTTAGAAGAACTTGGTTAGTTATTTAACAACTTACGCTGCTTTCTGTATTGGCACAGTTTCACCAAACCTGTTTAGACTAAACTTGATTTTGCACAATAAATCTTAACAGTCTAACTCATAAAAAATTAGAAGTAAAGAAGCTGATCCTTTCCAAAAGACAACCAAAGGACTATTCCCTGCAGCTTCTAGATAAAAAAAGTTCCTACATCATTAACAGAAGTTAATAATCGTGTTAGAACTGTCCCCCATCAGATGATAATCCCTTTCGAGATAGCCATCATAAAAACATTTCTACCCTTTAGAGACGTTCAATATTCTTAAGACAAAGAAACTTCCTGGCCTTAAATAAACCAACCCTAAAATCAAAAAGTCAAGTTTTGGAACAGTTTAGCCCTCTTAAAGATGTAGGGATCAACAGATCAAAACAGAAAGATTAAAATTTCTCACAAAAATACTTCTAAACTTATTGTGAACTTCAACCCTTCCATTCCATAAAATTCGCTTCAATGCGATAGAATCAACAAGTAGTCACTCTGACACAATCAGGAAATGCTTTAAAAACTAATGTTACAGCTGGAGATTAGAAATCTTCAAACCTCTTAGAGTTGTGTACAAATAAAACATTTCCTGCTAAAGGATGTAGTATTTAGAAATACAAAAAAAAAACGTTTCCACCTGCCAGCACCCTCAGAAAATTATTAAAAAATTTAGACAAATCAGTAAGATTTAGAGCAAATTTCCTTAAAATGCCAAAAAACAAAAGCAAAGAAATTCATTGAGTTGTAACCGCCGAAATACTTTCAAAAACAAACATTTTATAAAAACAATTGTTTTTCCAAAGAAAAGCAGAAATTCAGTTACAGAAAAACTTACTTTTCAAGGAAGAGAAAGAAAGCCAAATTACATAAAAACAAAAGATTCAGATTTATTTCCTTAAAAGGTTTTGTTTGCTACTTGTTGCCAGCAGCAAGTTTGTATTGTTAAAAATGTACATCAAATTATAACAAAATTCTTATAATCTAGAAGAATATAATTTAAAATATACATTTTCCAAGACATATTCAAAGAAAAAGCAACCATTAGAAGCTATAAATAGACATCAAATTCAGAGAAACTGTAAAGAATATAAATAAAACCGATAATTAAAAAAAAAACCTTGAAAGACTAACAAAATTCTAAGAAACATGCAAAAAAAAAGCATAACAAACCAATGCGTAAAAAATAAAAAAAAAACAAAAATAGTATAAATGGCAGAAAAATGCAGCAAAATAGAGAAAAACATAAACTACTGCAAGTCAGCTTTAAGAAAAAGATAAACAATTGAGCAGAGAATAATTAGAATTCAGAAAAACTGTGAAAAATAGAGTTAATACCAACATAAAAAAAACCTTGAATGACTGACAAAATCCTGTAAACAATGCTGAAGAGAAAAGAATATTAAACAAAGAAAAACAGCAGATGAGAGAACAGAGCACAAAACCAAAAATAGCAGAAATGGCAAAGAAATGCAAAAAAATAATTACGTAGAGAATAATCAAAATTCAGAAGAACTGTGAAGAATAGAGGTAATACCACCATGAAAAATAAGCCAAAAATGACTGACAGAATCTTAGAAAAAATGCGAAACCGCAGATGGTAGAACACTGCATAAGAAATACAAAAAAATAAAATTGATACAGTACCGATGGTCAAAAAATGCAGCAAAATAAAGAAAAACATAGGAAAAATCGGAACAAACCGCGGCAAGATACCGAATCTTCGCAAACCTTAAGAAAATGTTCAACAATTAAGCAAGGAAAAATTAGAATTCAGAAGAACTGTGAAGAATAGAGTTAATACCAACATAAAAAAAATATTGAATAACTGACAAAATCCAAAAAACAATGCAAAAAAAAATATTAATAAACAAAGAATAACAGCAAATGTTGTGCATAAGAAATACAAAAAAAAAGAACGAAAACAATCGAGACGACAAAGAAATGCAAAATAGACAAAAACATAAGAAAAAAGCACAGCAAACTCCAAATTTTTGTAAACTTTAAGAAAATGTTCAAAAATTGAGAAGAGAGTCTCTTGTACAACGATAGACTTGATCTGAGTCCACAGACTAATGACGTCAACGTAGCAGTCCTGTTATCAACAAAGAACAACGTACAACATGTCATCAATTGAAAAAAAGGCGGAAAAGCAATAGAAGTAGATAAGTCAGACAAGATATTGGATTAATTCAGCTTTTATTATTCTGCTCAAAAAAATTTATCTCTACAACCTGTCAAAAGAAACTCAAAAAGCTCAAAAATCGACACAAATTCTTTTCTTTGAATGGCACCGCTTCCAAAAATAACTGATTAAATATTGTATTTATTTCTATAACAGTTATTTTATAGAATGTTTTTAGTTATTTCATATTCTTTAGGTGAAGTTTTTCCCAAAACTTTTTTTATTATTGAATAAATAATGATGATGAAGGTCCTGTATATACAGAGAATGACCTGCTAGGGATATTTAGAAATTTATACTTGTTGTTTCGAAAGGCCAACTTTCTGAGTAATTACTTCAAGAAAAATGTATGTGGCTGGCTACAAATAAAAAGTTTCCAGTATACTGAACAATTAGACCATTAAAACAAAAAAAAATCATTTAAAATGATAAAAAAAAAAGAAAATGAGATAGTAAACCCAGCTCTCTGGATTAAAATAAAATGAAACATTACAAAAATTATATAAGAAAAATGTAAGCAAACATTGGCACTGAATTAAAAATCTAAAATGTCTAAAAATCTGCATTTCAAAAATCTCTAAAACTTCTACATATGAATAAATACTTATGAGAAAAAAATTACAAAAATTCTATCACAACTCCAATTAAAATAATAAAAAAAAAACGTAAAAAACAAATACTTGAATAACAACAGCTGAAGACTGTCATAAACAACTTTTGCAAAAAATACAAATACCAAAACTGCTAATTATCTATTAACAGCAAGGAAAACAAAACCAAAACATAATAGAAAATGCAAAAAAACAAATTATAAATAAACATTTTCAAATTAGTAAAATAAAATTAGAAAAAATATATGTAAGAATTAAATAAAGTAGGAAACTTCCCAAATGTGAGAAATAACCATTAAAAAAAAACTTCCTTCTTTTAGCCTCAATAAAAATACACCGTAAAAAAACTTAAAAAAAAAACTAAATAAAAAGTTAAGAAATTAATGGATATTTCTTTTGACAAAAGCAAAATGCTTCAAAACGTCATAAAGTATAAATCAAATATAAACAAAAATATAAAATAAAAAACAATCAAAATAAAGAAAATTCAATAGATAAAAATAACAATAAAACGAAATAATATATAATTATAGAAAAAATTTTAAAGATGACATCATTATTATACCAATGGCAGGTGCACACTGTATCCAAAAAGATCTTAATGACAAAAAAAATTGAAATAATAAATTAATTAAAAAATACTGTACAAAATAAATATTTCAAATTAGTAAAATAAAATATTAAGCAAAAGATAAATATGACTTTAAAACAAAAGAGGAACACAAAAAAAGTAAGAAACAATAATAATAAAAAAATCTATCTTCTATAATAAGAAAAACAAAATAATATAAAAATAAAAAAATCTTTAAAACAAGTTGACGTCGTTATTTTATTGTAGAATTGAAATTTCCTAATAACAGATGCACTTTGTAATACATATTAAAATTAGTGATTTATCTAGGAACTTATTAGTCAGAAAGAAAATCGATAAAAAAACAAAAACAAATAGTGATAATAAAAATACAACCTAAAAATAAAAAAAACAATAAAAACCGAAAAAAACTTATTCAAAAATATCACAAACGATTAAAAAATTTAAATAAAATAAATGTTTTCAAAATAAGTAAAATATAGCAAGTAAAACAAAAACAAAAACATTTAAAAAAATAGAAAACATCAATAATTCAAGAATAACAAAATAACGGAAATTATAAAAAATAAACCGTAGAAAATAATGTAAGTGAATTAAATAAAAATAATAATCAAATAAATACATATAACAATTATAAAAATATAATATAAGCTTATAAAAAAATTTAAAAAAAAGCCGAAAATTTAAAAAAATAAAAACAATTAAAGTAGAAATCAAATTCTAAAAACAAGTTTGTAAACGTCAATAAATGATTAAAATTATCAATAACAGATGCATTTTGTAATATTAAAACTACTAAATTATCAGAAAACTTAACATTGAGAAAAGAAATTGAAAGACAAAAAAAAAACAAGAAAATAAATATAAAACCAAAAAACATAAGGAAAAACCCAGAAAAAAATTCTTCCAAAATAAATGTTACATAATTAGCTAAAAACTGAGCAAAAATCTAAAAAGCACATTGATAAAGTTGCGAAAATAAATTGAGATAATAAAATAAAAGTCTAAAAATATTAAAAATAATAAAAATAAACAGTAATTGCTAATTTTGTTACCAAAGTTCCTAAAATAATAAAAAATAAGCCGTAGAATAGAAAACTTAGATTACAAAAATTTTAAGTAGAATTTCAAATGTACCAAATACATATTGCCAAAATAAATAAACAGTATAATTTGCAAAAGCATTTTATAACTAAAATAACAATAGCAACTATATATAAATATAAAAAAGTAAATAATAAAAGCCTTTTTGACAGAAATTCACTAAAAAATATAAATAAACTGTATGTAATACTTGAAAAAACAAAAACTTTAATACAATTATAAATAAAAATAGAAGCTCATGTCAAAAAACGCATCATAATTCCACAAAAAATTAAAAATTAATAGAACAAACGCAAACCAAATAAACATTTTCAAATTAGTAAAATAAAATAATCAACACAAGATAAATAAACATATTAAAAAGAAAAAAACACCAATAATATAACAAAAAATTATAAAAATCTTTTATAATAGAAAAAATAAATAAATGTAATAACAATAAAACCGACTAAGATAAAGATTATAAAATTCTTTATAACAAAGTTGACTTTGTTATTTTGTATTGTAGTATTTAAAAATCAGAAAATGCAAAACTCCAATAATTAAAAATGAAAATGTAGATAATCAAAGTAGAAATCAAATTTTGGATTATATTGAGAAAAAAAATTCGTAAAAAAAAACAAA
This sequence comes from Lagria hirta, assembly GCA_947359425.1. Lineage (NCBI taxonomy): Eukaryota > Metazoa > Arthropoda > Insecta > Coleoptera > Tenebrionidae > Lagria > Lagria hirta. Next base: position 7,681,106 of record OX375803.1, on the reverse strand, counting down.
ATAAATTGTGGAAAAAAAAATAAAACCTAAAATTATATAAAAAAAAACAATAAAAACATCAAGAAACTTATTCCAAACTATCACATAATTAGCTAAAAACTGAAACAAAAAAGATACTACCAGAAACGTAAATCAAAATAAGAGAAAAAGCAAAAACATATAACAAAAAATATAAATATTGTTATTATTATCATTATCAAAAATTAGACATAAACAAAATAAATGATTCAAACACCGCCACTAAAATTAAAAAAAAATATATCATATAAAAAAATAAATAATAAATGTTTTTTTGACATAAATAAAAATCTTCAAAATGCTACAAAGTGAAAACAAATACATAAATACAAAAATATATAATAAAAACAAGAAAATGAAATAAATAATAATTAATTTAAAAATTATAGAAAATATTTGAAAAAAGTGAGCATCGTTATTATAATGTTGTAGTTAAAATCCGGAAAATGCAAAATTTCAATATTTACAAACGAAAATGAGGAAAATCAACGTAGAAATTGGATTTTGGAACAATAAATGATTAAATTTTCTAATAACAGGTTCACTTTGTAATATTAAAGCCACTCAATTATCTGAAAACTTGATATTGAAAAAGAAAATTAACAAAAAAAATCTAGTAATTGCAATTTTCTTCTATTTACAATATACTTTTCCACTTTTCACCGGTTTTCCTCGAATGTAAAAGCGTTTACTTAATAAGCGTCAGACGGATTTATAGAAAATGCTATCTCCTTGACTTGTCCTGATTGGAAGCTTTGAAAGCTCTTAATGGAACACCGCTTAGTTAAATCAGATAATTGCTCGAATTGAAAATTTTCCTTCGCACTTTACTACAAACAAACACTTTCCCGGCACCACCAACAAATAGCTCCAACGTCCTCGAAAGCCGAAAGCTCACTGAAAGCTTCCCCAGCGCCAAACGATAATCCCTCGTTCGTAAACTGATGCAAAAAAATTATTTAAACAATAATTAACAAAAGAAAATTAAATTAAGCAACATTTTTTTCAATTAAAATTAATATAAAAGACAAAATTATTTTCTTTATCCAAGACTTATTTACCCCTTTCAATATTCGCTTTGTAATTAGAAAACATTACAAAAAAAAACACCCTAACCTCTCTTCTTTAGATTTAACAAAATTTTATAAGCAGCAAATGTTTTTTATGCTTCATTTGTTTTTTTTTTTTTTATAAAACTTAAAAGTTTTGCGTGAAAGCTCAGCCTTTATAACAAAAAATACATTAACCGAACACGCTCCACTCTCGTAAAAGTAGCACTTTATAATACCTTGTCATTAAAATATAAATACTAAATTCTATAAAAACTTAAAATATTAGAAGATTTCAAAAATAATTTTTTTTTGCCCTTTTTGCCTAACCCGGTAAACTGCAATAATAAAAATGTTTTGGCAATTGCCAAAAAAAATTGAATAAATATCAATTATAAAATTATTCTTCTTTTTGCCAAAATAAAATTAAATCTAAATCTACTAAACTATTATTCACCCTATTCTGTACAAAAAGGCAATTCATTTGAGCTTTGACAACAAAAATAAACAAATAATTGTATAAAACAAATGGTTTAAAAAGCAAAAAAAGCTATAACGTAAATTATTCCTAAAATGTTTTCCAAATAAAACAATACCTATATTTTCCATACCTCTCATTGTTTTTTTTATATTTTTTATAATCCAATTTTATTTTTGTTTTTATAATAAAATAAATATATCCATAAAACAAATAAATAAACATAATTTGATTTGATTTTCTAGAGAATTATCTACTGTGACGTTGCTTTATAAAGGCTGTTTTTCTTTGGGCGTCGAAGCTTGCCATTAACTTTGATTTGTAAACGTACCTTTACCATCGAATCGAAGTGACAGTTATTAATTTGACATCTGATTAATCTAAGCTTACTTTTAAATTAATGAACCGATGAAATTAAACTTGTAGTATTATAAGAAACGAAAAAATTAATTCGCTGAAAGCACCCGTCCACAATTTCATCGTCATAAAGCTGTGCCTAAAATGGCTGAAAAATCTCCTCTCTGCAGCTTACACCAGTCAATTCGGTGGCTGCTTCAAAAATAGGATCCGTAAGAAAACCATTTTAAAATCAAAAATAAATTAATTGAAAAGTTTAGTAATAACTTTGACATTTAAAGCAATTGTTTTAAAAATTATGGTCCGTTTACATAAACTCCTTTCCATGGCCGACTATAACTTGTAGTATTATAACAAACCAAAAAATTAATTCGCTGAAAGCACCCGTCTACGATTTCATCGTCATAAAGCTGTAAAAAAAATGGCTGAAAAATCTCCTCTCTGTATCTTACACCAGTCGATTCGATGGCTGCTACAAAAATAGGATCCGTAAGAAAACCATTTTAAATTCCAAAATAAATTAATTGAAAAGTTTAGTAATAATTTTGACATTTGAAGCCATTGTTTTAAAAATTATGGTCCGTTTACACAAACTCCTTTCCATGGCCGACTATAACTATAACTTGTAGTATTATAACAAACAAAAAAATTAATTCGCTGAAAGCACCCGTCTACAATTTCATCGTCATAAAGCTGTAAATGAATGGCTGAAAAATCTCCTCTCTGTATCTTACACCAGTCAATTCGGTGGATGCTACAAAAATAAGATCCGTAAGAAAACCATTTTAAAATCAAAAATAAATTAATTGAGAAGTTTAGTAATAACTTTGACATTTGAAGCAATTGTTTTAAAAATTATGGTCCGTTTACACTAACTCCTTTCCATGGCCGACTATAACTAAAACTTGTAGTATTATAACAAACAAAAAAATTAATTCGCTGAAAGCACCCGTCTACGATTTCATCGTCATAAAGCTGTGAAAAAAATGGCGGAAAAATCTCCTCTCTGTATCTTACACCAGTCGATTCGATGGCTGCTACAAAAATAGGATCCGTAAGAAAACCATTTTAAAATCAAAAATAAATTAATTGAGAAGTTTAGTAATATTTTTGACATTTGAAGCAATTGTTTTAAAAATTATGGTCCGTTTACACAAACTCCTGTCTATGGCCGACTATAACTAAAACTTGTAGTATTATAACAAAACAAAAAAATTAATTCGCTGAAAGCACCCGTCTACGATTTCATCGTCATAAAGCTGTGAAAAAAATGGCTGAAAAATCTCCTCTCTGTATCTTACACCAGTCAATTCGGTGGCTGCTACAAAAATAGGATCCGTAAGAAAACCATTTTAAAATCAAAAATAAATTAATTGAGAAGTTTAGTAATAATTTTGACATTTGAAGCAATTGTTTTAAACATTATGGTCCGTTTACACAAACTCCTATCCATGGCCGACTATAACGCCAAATTTTAAACATCACAAAATACTATCATAACAGTATAACAATTAAAAAAAAATGTTTTAATTATGTCTAAAAAATATTTTTGTGACAAAAAAGTGATCTGTTTTTAAAGCTTCTGAACATCAATGCCGATGTGACATAAAACATGTCAAACAATATTGTTGAGCCACACTGATGAGTGCTAATAAGCACAAAACATGTCATTTGTCCACAATCCCTTAATTTGAATAAATTTGCCTTGCCCTTATTACTTACTGCATTCAATAAGTTAAGCAATTCTTATTTTAATCTAAAAATTTAACCTCAATCCTTTTGGTCTTTGTCTATTCTGATTTCAAATATTTTCGGTAATATGACACTTTAAGCCCAAAAAGCCTTTATAATGTTTCCCTCTTTTGTGTGCACTTCATTTCCAGAGTTTATAAAATCACCTTTATCCCTTAATTTCTGTGGAATTTTAATTAATTCTATTCGCCCTCTCTCGTAAAAAAAAGAGTTTTTCTAAGAGAAAAAGTCAAAGTTTCACAACTTTTTTTTTAACTGTAGAATATAGAATCTTTAATTATTAATTAAAACGAATCGCATGCTGCGGCTTTCTATAATATTTTTCTGGTAAAAAAACCAAGTTTCTCAAGCGAGAAAATCAGTTTTTAGTCCTTAAAAGGGTTGAAAAGTTTTTCAAATATTTAAAAAGTATTTTAGATTAAAATAATTAAGTGAACAATCTGAATTAATTTAGATAGATTTCTAGATAAACAAAAAGTGTGCAACCGTATATACCAAGTGATCATAAACAAATGAAGCAAAAAATCCATTGGCAACACTGAGTGAGTTGGTAGTGCAACATGTCAGTTGTCATTTGTCTTTATTTAGGTTATGTCACAAAGTAAAGCAACACATTTTTGGGATTTGTTTTGACTTTTTGTGTCCTTTGTCACATTGCGTGTGTTATGGTAACAATGTTGCCAACTAAAAAATCAAAAAATCCATTGGCAACACTGAGTCAGTTGGTAGCGCAACATGTCAGTTGTCATTTGTCTTTATTTAGGTTATGTCACAAAGTAAAGCAACACATTTTTGGGATTTGTTTTGACTTTTTGTATCCTGTGTCACTTTGCGTGTGTTATAGTAACAATTTTGCCAACTAAAAAATTCAAATATCTTACCAACGTAAGAAATAATATTTTAAATCACTAAAGCTCACCCTGTATTACGCAGACTAAAGACAATCCAAATTGTACCAGCAAATAATACAGTTAATTAATAATAAATAGTTTATACTGTTTTTTCGCCCTGAAAAGATTCAACAATTTTCAAAAAAAATATTCATAATTGTTTCTTTCCGTCAGAATTATATGATCGTAATTTTTGACATTTTTTATGTTTAAAAATTGAAAAACTAATTGAACGTCATCTTTCTCCAATGTTAATTTTTCCACAAGAGCACCAAATTTTATAAAAACCTATAGACCACCAATTTTTAAATTTATTTCAAAAACAAGCGACATCTATTAGAATCCACCTTGTATCAAAAATTTTATGAGAAATAAGATTATACATGTTTTGATGCATATAGGTTATACTCTAAATGATAGAATGTCAATGTTAATAAATGCAATTCCAAAAAATAGGTATGTCTCTGATTGGACAACCAAGTTATCAAGTACATTAATGGTAAACAATGTAATTTAACTGTTGCAACCTGCTAAAGACTTCCAAAAAGTACAAAACATGTCCAAGTTAAAATCATATCAGTTAAAATACTTGGTAGTTTTTAAAAAAAATCGTACATTAATAATGAAGATATTTTGACGCACGAGCAAAGTGAGGTCAATTGCTTGAAACGCTCTAGCCCATCTGCTCAAATCCCAAAAAACAAAACAAATGTTTGACGCACGAACAAGGCAAGGTTTATAATTGACCAAAACAAAACACTTTTGACTGAGTTTTAGATTCAAATTGTTTTCTGTATTTGTACTTTCTTGGAAAGGTATACACAGAAATCTCATTTATTTTCCTCAACTTTGCCAAAAGGAAAACTTAATCTATCTGCTAGAGTATGCAGGCAGATACCTATCTGAATGATAGATCTTTCGTTTCCAAGTTAAATTAAATAAGTACATTTTATTAAATTACTAAACTTCTTTCTGTCTTCTGGCTTACTTCTTTTGCCTATTCTAACAGAAAACCTAATAACCTCAAAAATAGCCAAATGAAATCGCTAAAAAAGCTAGAATTAGACAAAAATTTTGAAAAAACTCCAGCAATTTTGCAAAAATCGGCAACAATAAACCGAGTTTATAAACTCCCCGAGCTTCACAAATCCGCTTGAAACGCAGAAAAATAAAAGGAGTTCGTTTCCGTTCGCCAAAAAACCGGAAGAAGAATTTTTCAAACATTTAAAGTTATAAGACGACCTTAAACGTAAGCGAGCAAAAAATGATTCAGTTTTAATAACACACAGAAAAAAATCTATCAAAATAGCACAAAAAATCCATCTTTTTGAGCAAAAACTTGAATTAAAGTCAACGAACGGATACGCATAAATCTTTTAAGGGTAGATGAATAAAAACAAATATTGAACCAGCCATTAATTTATATTTAGAATGCGAATTCAATTTCCTTCAGTTGGCAAATATGATGATGAAAAGCTAACCAATCCATAGATATCTTCAAGGCAATTATAAAACTTTTTCGATAACATTTTATTGAGAGCCAATTTATTGTATGATTTTGACTAACAAATCAACCGTTAATATACCTTATTAGTGCACGATTTTACATTAATGCAGTATTTTATTCTAATGATAACAATCTGGCAACAGTTTGCTACGGTTCAAAGATTTAAAAGAGGTTCAATTAATGGTTGCTCGCTAAAAAACGATTTTATGCAAACTTAACCAAAGGGCGTGCAAAGTTCAAGTTGACATTTTGAAAGGTAGAAACAGGATAATCCTGTATACCTTATACCAATTGGAAAAAAAAGATTAAAAAAAATATATATTTTTTAATGCTAATAATTTTGAGGTTAAGCTAAATTTCAGAGTTTTTTATTAATCGCTGATAGTTTAATATTGACCGCACAAGATAATTCCAAAAAAACACGCCAAAGTCATCATGCGTACCTAAACGCACCAAGGCACCAGTTGATTTATTTCCATTGTTTTCAGAAACAACTATATGTTTATTAGCATAAATAACAAATCTCTTACAAAATGTGTCCTAAGAGAATTTTTGTTACTAAATTAAAAAGTGTTCGGCCACCAAAAAAATATTGTAATCAACTCGTACGTTAACGGATGATTAACGATATCGAATATAGAAAAGTCTATTAAATGATTAAAAAGTATTTTCAACTAACTCTTCTAAAACAAATATAAAATAATCATAGACGGTCTCTCACACCTCTGCCACAACTGATAAAACCCATATTTGGACTAAAGCAATCAAAATTTTCTGTTAGTTGGCGTTGACATGCAATTAACAGCAATTTTCTCACAACTAAGCGGTAAATCCGGCTTTCATCTATACCTATCCCTAAGCTAAATTAAATTAAATTAATCGAATAATATAGACAGTCTAAAAATTCAAATATAGAGCCCATGTATCAATTATCAATAAATATTGATAATACAAAAAATACTAAACCAAAACAGAATCTTACAGAAAATAAACAAAATTAATACAGAAAAAATTGAATTTTCATCTTGTTGGAAGTAAAACATTATATTAATTTCCAATAATTTATTTTGCTACAACTTTTTTATCTATTGATTGTCCAACCAGTAGACAATCAACCAATATATGTCACATAATAGTTTCTATTTAATCAAGTCAGTTAGTTGATTGATTGACTATTAGTCAATAGACAATCAACCAATTATATGTCACAAATGGTTTGATTGTCCAACCAATAGACAATCAATCAATATAATTATGTCACATATGATTTCTACTCCATCAACTTATTTAGTTGCTTAATTGACTAAATATTAGTCAATAGACAATCAACCAAATAAATGTCACATTATGTTTCTATTCAATCAAATCAGTTAGTTGATTGATTGACTATTAGTCAATAGACACTCAACCAATTATAGGTCACATATGGTTTGATTGTCCAACCAATAGACAATCAATCAATATAATTATGTCACATATGGTTTCTACTCAATCAATTTATTTAGTTGGTTAATTGTCTAAATATTAGTCAATAGACAATCAACCAAATATATGTCACATTATGTTTCTATTCAATCAAATCAGTTAGTTGATTGATTGACTATTAGTCAACAGACAATCAACCAATTATAAGTTACATATGGTTTGATTGTCTAACCAATAGACAATCAATCAATATAATTATGTCATATATAGTTTCTACTGAATCAAGTATTAGTCAGTAGACAATCAACCAATTATATGTCACATATAGTTTGATTGTCCAACTAATAGACAATCAATCAATGTAATTATTTAATTAGGTTTCTATTGAATGAAGTCAGTCAGCTGGTTGATTGACCATTAGTCAATAGACAATCAACCAATTATATGTCACATATAGTTTGATTGTCCAACTAATAGACAACCAATCAATGAAATTATGTCACATATGGTTTCTATTGAATGAAGTCAGTCAGCTGGTTGATTGACTATTAGTCAATAGACAATCAACCAATTATATGTCACATATGGTTTCTACTCAATCAAGTCAGTTCGTTGGTTCATTGACTATTAGTCAATCAACCAAATATATGTCACATTATGTTTCTATTCACTCAAATCAGTTAGTTGATTGATTGACTATTAGTCAATAGACAATCAACCAATTATAGGTCACATATGGTTTGATTGTCCAACCAATAGACAATCGATCAATATAATTATGTCACATATGGTTTCTACTCAATCAAGTCAGTTAGTGGGTTGATTAACTATTAGGCAATAGACAATCGACCAAATATATGTCACATTGTAGTTTCTATTCAATCAAATCAGTTTAGTTAGTTAACTGAGTATTAGTCAATAGACAATCAGCCAACTATATGTCACATATAGTTTGATTGTCCAACTAATAGACAATGAATCAACGTAATTATATCACATATGGTTTCTATTGAATGAAGTCAGTCAGCTGGTTGATTGACTATTAGTCAATAGACAATCAACCAATTATATGTCACATATAGTTTCTACTCAATCAAGTCAGTTAGTGGGTTGATTGACTATTAGTCAATAGACAATCAACCAAATATATGTCTTATTATGTTTCAATTCAATCAAATCAGTTAGTTGATTGATTGACTATTAGTGAATAGACAATCAACCAATTATATGTCACATATGGTTTCTACTCAATCAAGTCAGTTAGTGAGTTGATTGACTATTAGTCTATAGACAATCAACCAAATATATGTCACATTGTAGTTTCTATTCAATCAAATCAGTTTAGTTAGTTAATTGAGTATTAGTCAATAGACAATCAACCAATTATGTCACATATAGTTTGATTGTCCAACTAATAGACAATCAATCAATGTAATTATGTCACAAATGGTTTCTATTGAATCAAGACAGTCAGCTGGTTGATTGACTATTAGTCAATAGACAATCAATCAATCATATGTCACATATGGTTTCTACTCAATCAAGTCAGATCGTTGGTTCATTGACTATTAGTCAATAGACAATCAACAAAATATATGTCACATTATGTTTCTATTCAATCAAATCAGTTGGTTCATTACCTATTTCTCTGACAATATCAGATAATAATTAGCAATTAGAGGTTAAAAAAGTTTCAATTCACAAGTTATCAATAATCATGTACACAATTGATGGTTTCCAGTGTTTTCATAAACAACTATATGTTTATTAACATAAATTCTCGGTTTCTCTACCACTTCTTCTCTTGTTTTTTCTTCTTTTTCATCTTCCTCTGCGTTCTCTTCTTTTACCTTTTCCTGTCAGTCATTTTCTTTTTTTCCTTCCAGCAGTTTTTTAAAATTTTCTACCCATTTGCACATTTCTATCGTATTTGTTATCTTTTCTTTTTCTTCTTCTTTTTCTTCTAAATATTTGCAAATTTCAGTTTTGTGTTATGATTGTTTATATTTCTTATGTTCATCCATTATTTCCATTTATTGTTAAATTCTCTTCTTTGATCTTTGCATTCTCCATTCCAACATTTGTTTTTTTCTATCTTTTCTTTAATCCTCAATTGTTTTTCCGTTCACCATTGCCTCCTTTACTTTTGCTTCTAATTCTTGCAGCATCTTTCTTCTTTTTTTTTTCAAATTTTGCCCTTTCCAACTTTTTCTTATATATATGATTTTTAGTCCCACTTTATTATTAATGTCTCTTTTCTTCCTCGTTTCTTCTCTGTCATTTTCAATTTGTATCTATCTCGAGCGGCATATGGTCTGATTCAATCATTTCGCCTATCTCAAATCTTTTCACTTTTCCCATGCGTCCTGGTGCACAATCCCGTAGTTTATTACCGTTTCTGCCTGTGTTCCTCCATATATCCATCTCCGTTTCTCATCTCCTTCCGTTTTTCAACCATTTTTTCCTACTATTTTCAATAAAATCATTCCTTCTGTGTTTTATCTTCTGTTGTTCTTCTGATTGTATTTTTTCCTTCTTCTCCCCAATTTCTTTATTCTTCTTCTCCTATTCTTGCATTGAAAGAACCCCCAATCCGTAATTATTTGTTCTTTTCATTTATGACAATTTTTTTTCTCTTTTATGATGCTGATGCCTCTGCTATTATATATTGTTTTTATTTCCCATTGTTTTCCAACCATTTTAATCTTCCTTTTCATTTTCTTTCTTTTTGCCCCCTTTTTTTCCTATTTTTTGTTGCACATACAGCCTTTACTCTCTTTTTCTTTTTCAATTGTTTAATTTTCTGTTCTTCCTCATTATATTTTTGTTGCATTCTTAGCTCTACTATTCTTTTTTTTTTATTTTGCTGTTAATACTATTTTAAGTTTTCTTGCTAAATTTTTAGAAGATTCACTTCTGATCGCTTTTAATAATGAAGATTCTAAACATTTTCTTCATTTTTATTCAAATTTGTTAGGTTTTTTGGTGTAAATTTTAGTTTTTTGATCAGTAGATTCATTAGTCAGATTATTAGGAAAAAACCGACCAAAACGTTTGGCAATTTTATTTAAGCTTCAACGTAAATAAAAGTAGCCATTTTTTGTATATCTTCCTATGTATAATTATTTAATTTTAAGCCGGAACATTTTGCAATTAATAGGTAGAATTCACTTATAAAATTTGTTTTTTTTTATCAAAAATTGTAAAATATTGTGATTAAAATAATAGTAAAACGGTGTGCCATACTACAATGTAATCAAAACAAACAAAAAATAAAAGAAAAACGTGATATATAGAGAATAGAACAAAATGAAAAAAAATCTTATAATGTCATAAGGTTGTCAAAAGGTTGTCAGAAGCTTGAATTTAAATTAATGTCAACCCATTCCAATAAACTGAATTAAACAACTTGATTTCCCACAAATGACAATCAATCAACAAAATTTGCATTTGTAATAGTATTTCTCTTAAAATTACTGCACTCTGTACATACAGATTGCACAAATAGATACATAATGTATGACTCAATCATCATTTACCATAACCCACCACAGCCAGCTTTGCCAACTTTTATTACATTCCATCAACATTATTATCGTAAGCTTAAAAATTGTTTTTTTTCCTCTTCTCTAACTTGTTTCCTTTTTTTGTATGCCTTGAGCATATTATCAGAGATCTTTTGTGGTATTTCATTTGTACCTTTTCATACAGAAAGGGTTGATATGCAAAGTGTTTCTTTTGTTGATGTTTCGTATCTACACTTTTATGTCCTTTGAGAAAGCGGCTGTTTTTCCAAAGACGCAACCCCTAGAAAGGTGATTAGCCCCAACCCCCTTTCCTTTTTCTTTTTTTTTTTAATACGAAATCGATCAAAAATTTCTGTTTCTGCTGATTCCTTCAATTACTTTTCGCTATTTCAGACAGGAAAACGTTAAACTCGTTATCTGAAGTTTAATCTTTCAATTACGAAGCCACTGATAGGATCTAATAAGCCCTTTTAGATCAACGATTGAATTGTTATTTTCAACGGAGTGTACCCTACGTCAAGCATTGTGAAAATTAAGTCATTAATTTGAGACACAATTACCAAATTACTGAGACTAATCCAGTGTTCAGCACAACGACAACAGGTTACTGAATCAATTTTGAAAAACCACAAAAAAAAATCAGTTTTTTTCATCTATTTTCTTCAGATTCCTTCATTTTTTTCTTCTTTTCTTCGCAGTTTTTCTTCTTTCTACAGCGGTCTCCAAATCTCTTCTTAATCATTTGTTCAAAAAAATAAAAGTTAAAAAAAAACAAAAAAAAATTTGAGGAATAGAACCAGAGAGCAATAGAAATAAGAACTACAAGAAAAGAGAAACAATATAAAAAAAGAAACCGGACTCACAATGATAAGTAAGAAAGGAAGAGACACAAGATGATGCTATAGATCTCGAAACAGCTGTAGAAAGAAGAAAAAGTAAAGAAAACTGAAGAAAATAGCGCAGATGGAACTGTAGTAGAAGCAGAGAAATCTATAGTTAAACGATTTGTTGAGATCGTTTATAGATTTTTCTTCTACTGGTGGTTTTTCAATACTGATTCAATAACCTTTGGTCTTTCATTTGAGAAGATAAAGCCCATAAGAAGAATATAACCAACTGTCAGAAGAAAATAAAGCGATGAAAAAGAAGAAGAAACTAGAGGGATAATAAAGAATCTAATCATTTAGTCAGTGAGATAAAGATATATAAAAACAAGATAGAATTAGAATAAAAGCAAAGAATCTAATCATTTGTTCAAAAAAAAAAGATTAACGAAAAATATAAAAAAACTGTAAGTAAGAGAGAGACACAAGATAACACTACCAATCTATGAAAAGCAGTAGAAGGAAAAAAAACTTTCAAGGAAAAGAAGAACAATATGTAGGAAAGAGAAAAAAAAAGAAAAAGAATTGAACGCAATGTTAGACAAGAAATAAAAACAAGATAGTAAGAAAGGAAGTAGAAACAAGTAAGAAAGGAAGAGACACAAGATAACGCTATAGATCTGGAAACAACTGTAGAAAAAAGAAAAACTGCAAAAAAAAATTAAGAAAACTGAAGAAAATAGCTCAGAAAAAACGATAGTAGGAGCAAAGAAATCTATAGTTAAACGATGTGGTGAGATCATTTATAGATTCTTCATTTAAAACTAACTTTTAGTATCAGTACCGCTAGTACCAATAATATGCACTTTTTTAAGCCGACAGAAATACTAAAACCATAACCTCAAAAAAGCTACTTCAAACCAAATTCATGTGATGTAGCCAAAAATAGAAAGAGTGATCCTAGGTGTATCCTTGACAAACAAGATCTGTGGCAGTAGAAAAACTTGCTTAAAATAAAAAACAAAATGCAACTTCACATGTGACCATGAGATAAAACTACAGATTGTTGACTAGACAAATTAGATAGCAAAAATAAAAACAAGCCTGTGTAGAGGTCAAAAACAAAACTTTCAGAAAAAGAAGAAGAAGAAAAAGACGCTCAGCAACCCGCTAAATTATAAATATTAAAAGAATTGACTTCAAATAGATAACTTTTTCAAAAAATTCCTGAAAATGACAAAGATTCGAGAAAGCCCATGTAAAAACAGTAAGAAAATGATCTCCAGATTATCTTCAAGAACTTAAAATCTAAAGAGGTTCTTCAAGATGCCGAAAATTAGATTAAAACCTATGTAAAAGCCCAGAAACAAAACCTTTAAAAACAAAAGACACCGAACAACATATTAAGAGAATGGTCCCCAAATTTATAAAAGACTCAAAATTCTCAGATCTTCAAGAACTTTAGAAGATCGTTCAAAATGCCAAAAATTAGATAAAGGTTATCAGAGACCAGCTAAATTCCTTCAAAAGCAAAAACCGCCCATTAACACCCATTAACGCCCATATTAAGAAGTTGGTACCCGATTTAATCGCTCAAGATCTTCAGATCTTTAAAAATCTCAAGAATTTAAAGATGTCAATTAAAACACGCAGATCTGATAATTTCAAGAAAAAAGTCCTCGGTTGAAAAGCAGCTTCCACATGACGAAAACCAGCTTCAAAGTATCGCTTAAGATGGCAAAGATAAGAAAAAGTCTATGTAAAAACCCGAAGAAAAAACATTAAGAAGAAGAAGAAAACGCTCACCAAGAATATAAACTGATAATATTAAGATAATATAAACAAAAGGTCGCTAAGATCTCAGAAGCAGAAGAAAAAACTTTCAAAAAGTTTTTTCTTCTGCTTCTGAGATCTTAGAAGCTTATCAACTGCTAAACTAAAAATATTAAAAAAATTGATCTCAGTTCAAGAATTAGAAGACTCAAAAGTGTCAGATCTTCATGAACTTTAAAAAGTCGTTCAAGATGCCAAAAATTAGATGAAACGTATTTAGAAGACAGAAAAAATGCCACTCACAGGCTGGTCTGATGATATTAAGAAGATGGTACCAGATCTAATAGCTCAAGATCTTCAGATCTACAAAATCAGCAAGAATTTATAAATATTGCTCAAAACGCCAAAACCTAGAAGACATGGTTGATAAATAATCCAAAAAGCCCACCCAGAAAAAAAACTTTCAGAAACAGAAGAAATCAACCAACATGATAAGAATAATTCTTAGATGTATAGATGAGTCAAAATCGTCAGATCTTCAAGAACTTAAAAAAATCGTTCAAGATGTCAAAAATTAGAAAAAAAAATATTTAGAAGCCAAAAAAAACTCCTTCAAAAGCAAAGAACGGCCACTAACACGCTGACCTGATAATATTAAGAAGATGGTGCCAGATTTAATAGCTTAAGATCTTCAAAAAGTTATAGATATTGCTCAAAAAACCAAAATTTAGAAGAAGCCTATCTAAAAACCAGAAAAAAATCTTCAAAGTCAAAACCAGCCCCCCCATACGCTAGCTGAGCTCAAGATAGCAGAGATAAAAAGAAGTCTTTGGAAGGACCCAGAGAAAAAACATTAAGAAGAAGAAATGGCTCACCAAGAAAGAAATTTGATATTATACAGAAAACAAATTGCAACCTGAAAAGATCGCTCAAGATGCCGAAATTTCGAAAAAGCCTATGTAGAGGCCCAGAAAAATGCCTTCAAAAGCAAAAAACTCAAATCTCAAAAATAATTTATAATAATAATAATAAATCGATTCGATCAAATAAAGACGTGCAAAGTTTCGAAACTTCTAGCAGTTTAAGTAAGCGATTAAACTAAAGTTCCAGTGCTAAAATAAAGACGACATCTTCTTCCAGAACTGATACGATTAAAAACTTTCAAAGTTAGAAAACGATGACAACGACAACTTTAATTTAGGTAATTAAGTGCAAAGTAGTTATACATTCTCTACTGCACACCTAAACTTCTCTAGCTCCATCAAAAAGAAAACTTTTGGAAGTTTTGTGAGAAGCGCCATCTCTGTACAACTTCCAGCAAAAATCAATACTTCCAGTCATCAGCACCATCTATGTATTTTAGCTTGAAAACCAAATCGGTAGAGTGGAGAGTTGGAAAGCTATGTTCAGTTCCGCTTCTAACCGCTTATATAAACTGTATTTACTTTTTCGCAATTTAGCCTTTAATGCTATATACATATTCATTATTTTGTTTACTTAAAACAAATTTTGCGATATTTATTTAATGCGTTATGTCAAATACGTAGTCAAAATTATGGAGTTCAATATTATTTTAGCTAAATTTGATTCGCCCCGCTTACAGACGGTTGAAACTCGGTCTATATTAATTACAATCAAACATGAAGTGTTTTTTATAGGATTTCAGACACTAAATATCAAATTCTAAATCGCCTGTTGCTCTTTCAATTACGTTTACATCTAAAAAAATTGTTTGTTATTAATTTTCCTTTCATAAGTGAAGTTAATAGAAAGAAAACAATTATTGAAATTTAATACCAAATTCACTCTTTTCAGCTCTTTAGTCAGGTTATTAGGAAAAACTCACAAAAATTCCCTAAATCAGGTGAAAGTCAGCAAATAATAATTCTCTTTTATTCATCTTGTGATGAACTCGAGATCTAATAAACCAACTTTTTGAAAAGTGGTAAAACTGTGAAAATAGTTTAAATATTGAACTAAGTTGATTCACTTATTTACTACTAATAGTTAAATGTTGTATTGCAAATAGGCGTTCAAGGGTCAGTCAATAACTGAATGGGCTATTATCTTACAACAATAGAACGTTACACACACACCCTAATTAGCAAAAAAACAAAATTTGATACAAATAATTTTCAATAAACAAAAGAAATCGAAAGCTCATTACTATAATTTACACATTAAAAAGACTGAAAAAAATGTAAAACAAAAAAAACTTAAGACGCCTGAAGCGAATTAAATTTTTCAAAAAATATATAGATATATATGAATAGAGAGAAAATAAATTCAAAAATAATTAAATTATAAAAAATGAATTATCAGAATTTTACATTAAGAAAGTCAAAGTTGGCCGTTGTAAAACAAAAATTATTTTTCTACTCAAAAAAAAATTGTTAAAATTTTTTTTTTCGCTGGTAACGTTTCACTATTGTTTATGGAAGATAATAATTTATTTACTAATTGAGAAACATCTTTTACTAAACGTCAAACTGTCAAATTTGACAGTACAAATAAACGTCACACTGACAAGAGAATCCTATCAGCAGCGACAATGTGGCGAAAACATCAACTCTCACAGCAAAACAACTGACACTTTGAAAAGCCGTCTTTTATCGTAGTCTTTAAAAAATTAAGTTTCAGTGGCGCATAATAAGACGCCAAAATGGTGCACAAAACTATCCAAAAATTACAATAATTATTGAAAAATCATTTAAAAAAATTATGATAATTAAATTTAGAAATTTAAAAATTAATTAATTGAAACCACGTATTTCCAATATAGAAACCCCTAAATATAATAGTATATTAAAGAACTAGTTTTATAAAAGCTGAGTTTTCTATGAAACACGTGCGCCAATACCCCTTATAAAATCTGTTATTTAAGCAATTTCTTCAAATTTGATTTTATAAAAAAAATATTTCTAAGCGTTAGGGAATGTTATTGCTAATGGTTGGTAACATTTCACTAAAACTTTTATTTGACATAATTTTTTTTAATTTTTAACCAAAAATTCATATATGTAATAGAAAAAAACAGAATTTATAAACCCCACTCGAAATTGGAAAAGTAGTTGAGACAACGACTGAAAATTTATTGCCTGATAAATCCCAAATAACCTAACATCAATTCTAAAGTTATGTAGCAAAAAAAATTATTGAACCACTCTTCCAAATACTCTCAGTTGAGAATAAATACGTATTTTCTTTCAACAGCTATACTTGGTAAGCAAAAAATTCAAAACTATTTTAATGACATTGACGTTTGACGTAACTATGATAGACATGCTATACCAACCTTTAAAAACTAAAAACATATAAAAACCCCAAATATTTATTATAAAAGACTCCAAATTGGCAGAGCTCAGTTGAGAATGAATACGTATTTTCTTTCACCAGTAATACTCCGTAAGTAAAAAATTCAAAACTATTTTAATGAGATGGACGTTTGACGTAACTATGAGAGACATGCTATACCAACCTTTAAAAACTAAAAACATATAAAAACGCCAGATATTTATTATAAAAGACTTCAAATTGAAACCATTAATCAGCCGATTAAAGACTCAAATTCAAAAAAAGTATTATACCATTCTCATTCTCGCCTCTGTGTAAAAAGTTAAATGTACTATCGCTAATAATCAAGTGGCCATAAAAAGTTTCACAAAAACTCATTACCATAAAGCTGTCAAGTCTCATAGAAAAAAACGTAAAAAAATTTGAATAAAATACAATGAGTAATGTAAATGAGAAGAAGCGTGAACCTAATTTAGAAAATTGAAAACGTTGTCAGCGCCATCCATTATCAAGTACGCTAACCATATAATAAAAGTTTCAGCATTTTCCCGCAAGGCAGCGCATCACATCGTCTATAAATCTTTCATAATAAATAAATCAAACTTGACGCGATAAAAATAAAACACATAAATCATATTTCATTCAACAAAAAATCAGCAAATCTTTGTTTAAAATACCGCTGATTTAATTTTGTAGCTGAAAACTAAAAGTCTGTCAAATCAAGCATGCTTTGTGTCAGAGAAAAATACAATATAGAAGAGAGATGACAAACACAAAATAAATAGAGAAAGATAGATCAATAACTGTTAAAGCATAGAGTATAAAGCCCCATTGAAGAGATAACACTCATGTTGCAACCAACTATTGCTGTTTTGTTTAAAATGATTCAAAATAGACGTGTTGAACATAATAGGCACTTTACTAACTCAATTATTCCCCAATGGCTCAGATGTTCAATAGATCAATACATTCACAATAGTTGTAATAATTTGCAATTGAATCAGTCATAGAATCAAAATCTTAACAAATCAATTCTTAGATTGGTATATCTTTAGTAAATATACAAAAAAATAATCATAAACAATCGGAAATAAAGTCCCAAAAGTAATTTGTCACAGAACTTAAAAATGCATTACTGAACTGACAGTCAATGCTATAGTCCCTCTCACCTGCATTTATAGTTTGCCTTACCAGATGCCTGAGCCTGTTAGGTGCCACAAATTACCCCCTTGGTGATAGCCACCCTTCAATGATGCCAACATCACTTTATACAGCTAATTTCAAAATAGAGATACTTCACAGCAAACTGAGTGTAGCATAAAACCCAAATTAGCGACTGTATTGCGCTACTGTTTTAATTTAAAATTTATTTGCAATTTAATTAACTAAGTAGGAACTTTAGTTGTTTTATTTTGATAAATAATTGACGTTTTAAATTATTATTTAAGTTACGTATAATTATTAAAATTACCAACTAAATCTGTGACTTTACAACTTCAAATTGAGTAAGAAAATAATTGATTTAAAATTATAAATCTTAAGAAAATTATTATATTATATTAACTTAAAAGTAATTACTCTCAATCTAATATAGTTTATTCTCAATTTAAATATGTTTATTCTCAATCTAAAAAAAACAAATTGAGAATAAACAATATAATATTTTGTTTATTCTCAATTTAAATATGTTTGTTCTCAATTTTAAATAAATAAAAATTGAGAATAAACCAAATAATATTGAGAATAAATTTGCAAATGAAAAATAATCAATTTTAAATTTTCATGTACTTAATGCATTTTTTAAGCTCTTTAATTTGTACTACAACCCTTTCTATATTAAAAAAAAACAATAAATACTTGAGGGAATTGATAAAAATTTAATAAAATAAAATATCGCCAGTTTAATAAAATCAGACCTATATTATTGCCATAATTTTTCCTATTGTAAAGAAATACTAACATTTATTGAAAAAAAACAAAAAATGAGTTATAAAACTGATGAAAAATCAAAATTTTCTAAATAAAAACAAAATTTAATAAAAAACAAACAAACTTTCAATAAAAGTTTCCCTTATTTTTTTTTGTTGTTTTTATTTTAGCAAACTAATGTTGGTATTTTCAATTGAGCTTTTTTCTTATGTCAAAAATAATTTTTTTTTCTAGTTTTCTATCAAACTTTCAAATCATAAATACTAGTGCCAACTTCACTCCTAAAGCATTTTCAAATTTTCTTAATATTTCACTATTTAATGTTGAACTTTTAATAATTTTTGATAGGAATTAAAATATTGTTTTACTACAATTAACTCTACGGTAAGCTCTTATAACGATTAGTAAAAGTTAAGCGATCTAATGTCATAATCGCACAAGAGCGGTAGTCAGCCTATACCTATAAAATTTTAGATTTTCATCAAAAATGTTCATTGTCAAAGTGTAATAATTCGCACTGTGTACCGCAATCAAATCCTCATTTTCAATTAAAATATTTCAAATAACCGTAAAAACTGGTAATATTATTTTATTTAACCGACAAAAAACTTGCTATAAATTATTTTTAATTAATATTATTAATTAATAAATAATTGATAATGACACCATTCCCAATTATGTTTATTAAATTGCTTTTATATTTCTATCAGGTATTCCAAAAAATTCGCAGCAAAAGCCGCAACCTGGATGCATTTAATTTCTCACCTTTAATTATTTCCAGCACGAGCTGTTGTGACACTCACCTAGAAAAAAAAACAAAAATTAATATGATTTATACAAGAAAATAAAGTAAATAAATTATCTTTATGGTTCTATTGTACTCCCTATAATTACAAACATATATACATACACACACCCATAAGCCAGACAAAAGCCATCCTCTTTATGGCTTAGAACTTTTGCCTAGGTCGGAATCGAACCCAATACCCCGCCAGATCAGACACCAACGTACTATCGTTGGCCATCTGATCCACCGAGCTCCTATAAAAATATAAAGTAATTCAAAATAACAAAAATATAAAAAAATTTTGACGTTCTTGTTATTCAATTACAACAACTGCTAAAATACATAAAAAACTGACTTTGTCCGGAATTTTTCCATGGCAACGCTGTTTCGTTTTTATTAGAACTGTATAATCTATATAACTACAATTAAGAGCATACCATGTATAGAAGAAACATTTGAGCTACACCTCAAAGAAAATTTTATTGCTCGTAACGAGAGAAACAGGCAACAAAGATAAAAAAAAATTACAATCCAAAGTGTGTCGTTTTGTAAGCTTTTATAAACTAGATGATTCGGATTTGTAATAAAACTATATTTATTATGAGATAATTGAGATTAAACCTTTCTAGTCTTATAATCGTTAGGATTCCGCCTCTTGCCGTAAGATAATTTATCGTCAGTTCATAACAGACCTATATTATTGCATAGAAAATACATTATTGTGATGGAATCTTAATTTCGTAACGGCCACCGTTTTGATGGTGAATGGTAAATTATTGGGCCAATTTTTTTAGTGGAACATTGACTGCTGTAAGACACCAAGAGAAGATTTTACAGCCATTCTTTGCACAGCGTCTATAACGATGGAATTGTAGACGGATACCTTCAGCCAGTTTATTTTTTCGTTGGTTATATTATAACACTGCAAGTGCTTGTAATTTAATCCCATTAACGTGATGAACTACAATTCAAATGTCAAATTAATAACTGTCACTTCGATTCGATGGTAAATGCACGTGCACAGTTTAAAGATATACATTCATAACAAGTTTCGGCGCCAAATTTAAAAAAACCATCTATTATCAACAATGTTAAAAACGTCTCTTTTGACATTCTTAAGTTAATAAAAAAATTAAAATAAAAAAAAAAAATTACCGCCGTTTTAAAACAGACCTATAGTCTGTTCAGATTCAAGAAAGAGTATTTCGGTCATTTGAATGTTGAATAGTTTTTAAACCATTCAAAATTGGTTTATAATAAAATATACGATTTTTTCTGCGGCCTGCCCTGTACGAAAAATCGTCAATCATCTCCTACTTCATAGATGTGATCACGTGGAGCCTACACGCATTTGTTTTCATGCACTCTTTCTTGAAATTGAATAGAGTATATATCATTGCATAGAAAACCCATTTTTGTGATGGAATCTTATTTTCGTAGCGGCCCAATAATTGAATTATTGGGCCAATTTTTTTAGTGGAACATTGACTGCTGTAAGACACCGAGAGGAGATTCTACTACCATTCTTTGCACAGCTTTATAACAATGGAATTGTAAACGGGTACTTTCAGCAAATTTATTTTTTCGCCAATAACTTTGTTGTTTAAATCAATAAAAACTTTAAAAATTAATCAATTTAATAATTGAAAGATTGCGGTTTCCAGCACTTTCCTGATCAAAGGCACGTGCACAGTTTAAAGATAAACATTCATAGCAAGTTTCGGCGCCAAATTTAAAAAAAGCATCTATTACCAACAATGTTGAAAACGTCTTTTAAAATTCTTAAATTAATAAAAAAATAAAAATGAAAAAAAAAATATCGCCGTTTCAAAACAGACCTATATCATTGCATAGAAAATCCATTTTTGTGATGGAATCTTATTTTCGTAGCGACCACCGAGTTGATGGTAAATTAGTAGGCCAATTTTTATAGTGGAACATTGACTGCTGAAAGACATCGAGAGGAGATTTTAGAGCCATTCTTTGCACAGCTTTATAACGATGGAATTGTAGACGGGTACTTTCAGCAAGTTTATTTTTTCGTCAATAACTTAGTGGTTTAAATTAATAAAAACTTAATCAATTTAATAATTGAAAGATTACTGTTTCAAGCATTTTCCTGATCAACTATACCTATTGACTACAGTTCACAAACCGCAAAGACACCCATTTTATTATATTGTAAAAGTTTTGTTCACCTCTCGACGTTCGATCGTAAACTTATTTTTCAAGCACTTTGGATCAAGTCATCTCCGAAAACGTAAAAAATTTATATTGAGAGATAGAGCTCCTGAAAAATATTATCGTTCACTGTATTTTGTGATCCTAGAAAACCAAGACATGCATAAGGCTTTAGCTTTATTCAATAGTTTGCCAAGAAAATAAAATTTGAAACTAAATGTGTACTATTGTTCCCTTAAAATAACAATTAATGTTGCCGAAGCTTCTGGTCATTGACAAACACTCCCAATGCACAAAAAGTGACCTATGACCGAAGAAGACATTTACCAGAAGAGATTGCTGAAAAAGACCAAGAAGTGGATGGTTTGTGTCCTAGGAGCCCGCTTGCTATACTACTTTTCTGATTATATCTCGTCTAGGAAAATACTGTTTGCGGTGTCACTTTTTCTTATAGTTTTTTCTTTTGCCCTAAAGTTAGCCAAATGACCATCTTTTTCAATTTTCCTATCGATTTCGCTTTTCCAACGACATTGTGACAAATCACGACACAAAGAGAAATCTTTTTCCATTCTCTACCATTCGAATTGAGATAAATTCGTCGACTTTGAAATTGTTAGAACAATAATGAATAATGTCGATTGAGCTTGTAATGATACGTGAAAAAAAAATGTTACAAATGGGTGGTTGTTATGGCGGAGCAATTTGTTGAATTCCACGAATAATTGCAATAATTGGTTTCATTTGGCCCCATTTGGTGGAATTAGAGGATTGAAACAGTCAATCCGCTAGATGAATGATAAAATTGTCTTCCAAACAATAAATTGTAATCATCGATGCTAAAAAAGGCCGTTACCATTAAAAACAACATCCAAATACCATATAATTTATCCTTATTTGTTCCTAAATTATCTGTAAATGAACGGTAGAGCTTGTTTCTAATTTTGACAAAAGTCAAGTGCGCCAAAATAAATAAAAATCAGCAATTTTTTTTTTAAATTGACTGTTGAGCCTTCTCTACTCTAAATCTTGCTTGCCAATCTGGTAATCCTCCCACTCTCTCTGCATCTCTTTTTAATTTCTCTGACATTGCATACATCTAGTACGTCGTATTAAAAAGAGTTATTCTCCGGTAGAGTTACTTTTGTTATCTTTTTCTCGTTTTATGTGAATTAGTAATATTATTCCTTTTGTCCACTTCTAGAAAAACTCTTCGATCAACAGTTCTCTCAGTTTTCTCTTTCTAGTTAAATTCAGTTTATTTTATTTTATTTCTGTTCATTTTAGTTCAATTTAGTTTATTTTAGTTCAATTCAGTTCATTTTAGTTTATTGAAGTTTATTTTAATTCCTTTTATTTTATTTTAGTTTATTTTAGTTCAATTCAGTTTATTTCACCTTATTCTGGTTTATTTTAATTTATTTTAGTCCATTTTAGTTCAATTTAGTTCGATTTAGTTTATTTTAGCTCCATTTGAGTTCATTTTAGTTTATTTTTATTTATTTTAATTTATTTTAGTTCATTTCAGTTTAATTCAGTTCATTGCAGTTTATTCTGGTTTATTTCAATTTATTATAGTTTAATTTAAATTATTTCAGTTTATTTTAGCTCCATTCAGTTAATTTTAGTTTTTATTTTAGTTTATTGTAGTTCATTTTAATTTATTTTAGATCATTTTAGTTCAATTCAGGTAATTTTAGTTTATTTCAGATTATTCTGATTTATTTTAATTTATTTTAGTACAGTTTAGTTCGTTTAACTTCAATTTAGTTTATTTTAGCTCAATTCAGTTTATCTTAGTTCTTATTTCAGTTTATTGACGTTTAATTTGATTCATTTTAATTTATTTTAGTTGATTTCAGTTTATTTTGATTTATTTTGGTTTATTTCTATTTATTTTAGTTTATTTTAGCTCAATTTAGTCTAATTTAGTTTATTTTAGCTCAATTCAGTTCATTTTATTAACTCCCATACACCCATGCCACATTCGGTATCCCATCCGTTCCTGGTAATTTTCTCTCTATTTTTTCCATCAATACTTTTTCAAGTTTTTTTGTCTGTCTTTTTGTTCTTTTCTTTGTAATAATTTTTTAAAATAGCTTAGCCATTTTTCCATTCTTATTTTGTTTTATATCTCTTTCCTTTTCTCTTTCTCTTTATTTATATCTCTCCATATTTCATTTTGTGTTTTTACTGCTTTTATTATTTTCTGTTCTTTTCAGCCTTTTGTTTTGCGCATGTCTTCCTGTATTCTTCATCATTTTCTTCGTTATGTAAACTTCTTTTGTTCCATTTTTTCTCTCCACTCTCTCAATGGTTTCCTAGATATTCTCTTTTTCGATTTTCAAATTCTCTGTTCCATCATTCTTCTTTCTGTACTTTTATTTCTAGTTTTTTCCATATATTTTTGACCGTTTTTTAACAAATTCTTCTTCTTTGAAGAGTTTTCTATAAACTATTTATAATTTTTGATCCTATTTTGTTTGTGCTGTCTTTTTTCTATTTTTTTCCATTCTTTATCGGCATTTCTTGAACAATATGATCTGATTCTATCCATTCTCCTATCTCAAGACTTTGCACTTTTTCTTTGCTCTTTGATTTACTATTATCTAGTCTGTTGCAGTTTCCGTCTTTATTTCGTTTTTTAACAATTTTAATTTTTGGTCCATTTAAAATTAATCTTATTGCTTCTATGTTGTTTTTTTATATCTTCTTTTGTTCTTTTACTATAATCTTCTTCTTTTTTTTCCCCAATTTCTCCTATTTTTGCATTATAATCACCTCCTTCCAGTAGTTTTCTTCCGCTTTGTGTCCTTTTTTTTCCTCTTTCTTTTATCTGTCTGATGCCTCGGCTATATATTGTTATTAGACGGAATTTACAAGACAGGCAGAGTAAAATATTAAATTAGAAATTCGCCTACTGGTGAAAATTAAAAGTGAAAATAAATAAGTTTTTAAAAGCAAATAAGCATTGTTTGGGCGCATCTTTAATAAATTGAGTTTTAATCTCATTTTTGACTAAAATGGCTGATTAATTAAATTAAATTCTATCAATTACGCAATACCAGTAATTAATTATCTGGTATCACATAATGACTGATTAAATCGAATGCAATTATGATAATCAATTAAAAATATTGTGTCCAATATCTATATTAAAAGCGAAGAAAATATTTGAACCAGAAAGATAATAAATTAAGAAAAACAATAGATTAATTTTTACATATAATGTGACTAATTACCTGTTTTATTCACGAAAAAAAAATATATGCACGAAGGGGAGTTGGGTAAACAATCCCAGGACGCTTCCGAAAGTTTAGAAAAAATAAAACCTAAAATTTGCTAAAATATAAAATTTTTTAAAAACTAGAAACCAACTTGGCTTACACAAACATTATCGAAAACAAGTAAGTAACCACAAATTAAACGTCAAAACAAACAGAAAATTATTCCTTTTATTAATTATTAAGTGCAAAATGTTCCCAAACTCTCAGTCATGTTGAGTGAAAAAAAAAATTCCCGGAATAAATTCGTGATTATCATAGAAAAGTCTTGAAATCTCAGTCGCTTATTGGTTCATATAAACGTCATGGGATTAATTCTCTGTGAAATTTGTATAAATAGTTCCTCAAATAAATTCAAGAGTTTTAACTTGTAGAAGACCTGACAAACAAGATTTTTGTAGAAAAAAAAACACATTTATATATGCATTTGCAATAAAGTATAAATAGGTCAAACGTCCAATATTTGTTTTTAATTAAGCAAAACCTATTTGAAAATGTCTCTAATTGCTGCTACACAAATATTGTTTTTCAGAGCTACCTGTATGTTATTTTTTGTTTTTAAATAATCCAGTCGAAATGCATTTTTCGCTTTCAATGTTCATTAATAAATAATTAATAAAAAGCCAATTGATTACGTTAAATTCGATATTTAGACAAAAAAAAAATTAAAAGCACTCCATTAAAAGCTCTCATTTCGTTTGAAAAATTAAAATAAAAAAATTTTTATTTTGCTATAATTTGAAAATTGTTTTTTTTTTCTAAAAAACTAATATTTTTTTATAGTAAAAGTATCTAAATCCATATGTCAAAACTCTTTCCAAAAGTTAACCCCTATCCGTTGACAATCCATAAATGGAACTGTCAAGCTAAGAATAATAGCCATTGAGATAATAAATTCAAAAATTCCAAAATGCCGCCTCCGGACCGGGAAAAACAAGGCGTAAATTTAATTGACCAGCGAGTGGATTTTTCGCATTTTCCTAATTCTTCATTACAAAAAAAAAAAAATCCAACGTTATTAATTTATTGATGACGCTCGTCCGATAAGCACCCCGTCAAAAGCAAAATTGCAAAAAAAAAATTATTAAAATAAATCAATTTTATTTGGTTTTCCCGTCTGTTTACATTGATTCCAGCGATGCCGTTTCGTTTTCCCTTGCAAGATAATTGTGTTTTTCATGGGAATCTCCCCTAGTTTCTGCTGATAAAACAAAAACAGACCATCAGGTACGTTAATAAATAAAAGTGGGATAAAGGAAACGGCTTTCCTATCTTTAATCTTAATAGCGGTAAAGGTGACCCCTTTTGTTGACTAAGAAAATAGAAAAGAAATGTTGTTTTTCCGGAATTAAAGACAAGGAAATCAATAGGAGGAAAATGCTAGACGATACTGACACCAAATATTCACAAACCTAGATCTTATATCTTCTAACTTTCTTCCATTTAAACTGTAATTTAAAGAAAAATTATGAAAACTTAGAAGCACACACCACCCAAGTGAAAGAAATTTCCAATTACAATAATAAAAAACTCTTGCCATGGAATTTCAAACGTATGTTCAATTTTTTCATACGGAGAAACGTACGATATTATAAACCACCCGTGACGTTTGTTTGACATTTGTCGGCAGTCATACTCTCAAAAACAATCAAAATCGGTTAGATCTAAATAATTTATATTCTGTAATTTTTCAACACCTTGTATATTACATTTTATTATAATTTTTTTTTACATTACTCGTATTAATAATAATAATAATAATAATATAATTTCCATTGTCCATTTCATAACTATTGTCCATTATTAATAATAATAATAATTTATTTTTTCCATTACTTATACCTAAAGCGAACAAATTTGAAGTCATTCAAAACTTTTTCATTAATTTTCGCTCTATAATTGGTTAGCCCTAAGAGTAGGATAGGAAAGGAAAGCAGAAAGAAGTTTTTAGAATAAAAGACACAATAGAAAAAGACAGAGCTTAAAAACACCGGAAAGATAAAAAAAGAATAACAAACGTACAACAGCAGAAGGTAATAATTTAAAGTATGAGACAAACAAGACTACGTAGAAAAGTACAGAAAAAAGCTAAAAATTGTAAGATTCGAGGAGCAAGAGATAGAGAAGATGAAAGTAGAACTAAAAGAAATATTGGAAAAAGAAAAAACAAAAACAGAAAAAGAAAAAAAAGCCACCAAAGCGCTAAGAAAATTATAGAACGCATAGGAAGAGAAGTGTAGAGAAAATAAAGAAAAAAAATTCAAAGGTATTAAAACAGAGAAAAAAGTGTGGAAGTACATAGCCAGAAAGTAGACGAGAAAAAAAGCAAGAAGTAAAGATATAACAATAAATGAATAGGAAAAGTTTTTCAAAAAAACTGTAGGAAGGAAAAATAGAGAAGTAGATCTAGAAAAACCAGCAATGCAAACAAACCAGGCAGCACCTTTAAGAACCGAAATTACTTTGAGGAGGTAGAGAGACAGAGAAAGAAGCTGAGAAAAAGGAAAGCACCTAGATAGAATACAGAATAAACACTGGAAGTAGAAGACGAAAAGAGTGATACAAAAACTGGTAGAAGTGATGAATAGAGTGTGAAGAGAAGAGAGATTGGAGAGAAAAAATAATGTGCTCTATCGACAAAAAAGGTGAAAAAAGTAGAGTAGAAAACTACTGAGGAATAACTCTACTAAACACAGGATATAAATTATATTCAATTCTGAATAAAAAAGTAAGAAAAAAAAGAAGGAAAGAAGTGCAATTCCAGAAATCCAAGCCAAGTTAAAAAAAAGAAAGGAACTATGACTAATGTATCCATCCTGGACCACTTATCTAAGAACCAGATGAGAAAAAAAAGAGAGAGGCTGAGTGAATTCATAGATTTTAGAGCAGCGTTTGATAAGATGGATAGAAAGAAAATGTGTGAAACATGAAAGAACGAGGAATAGGCAAAAAGCTGGTAAAAAAGGTAGAAGAGATATATGTAAGAACAAAAAGCAAAGTAAGTCTGGAAAGAAAGAAAGTGAATCGTTTGTAACAGCAAAAAGGGAAAGGCAAAAGTGCCCCTGTTGTTATTTACAATTTAAATGCCTGACATGCAGAAAATGTTCAGAAAAGAGCAAGCGGGGGGATGTGTGGTACGCAGAAAATAAGTATAAAGCCAGAAATGTGGTAAAAAAAAGAGTGAGAAGCAAATAGAAGAAATGATGAAGAACTTGAGAAAGTCTGTGAGGAAGAGCCCCAGGATAAAAAAGCCCTAGGGTATAAAGTAAGAGAAGAATGTAAAAGAAACAAAAGCGTAAAAACGAGAAAAAAATCGACTAAATTTGAGGGAAAAAATGTAGAATATTGAACAAATGTTATAAAGAAAAGAAAATAAATACAAATAGGAATGAGAGAAATAAATATTAGAGAAAAAATTAATATGCGAGTAAAGACATGGAAAGATTAAGAACAGAAGACAAGTGGATACGCAAAGGGACACAAAAATGTAAATATGTAAGAAAAAAAAGAAAGAATCATAGGTACCAAAAGAACTGTACGTCAGAAGAAATCCCGAAGTACCAGAGAGAAAAAAGTGCAAAAAAAAAGATGATAACGAGGTTCAAGTGCAAAAATAAGAAAAAAAAAGTATTAAACGAAAAAGGAAGAGAAACTGTATAAGATGTGTTATGAGGAAAAAGAGACAATAGGGAACATGTGAAACAAATGCAGTAACATGAAAGAAAGATTGAGCAAAAAGATAGGAAATACTGAGAGAAAATGAAAAGAAGCTAAGATGAATAAAAGAGGTATGAAAGGAAAGAAAGGAAAAATGAGGAGAAGAGAAGAGAAGAAAACACAAACGAAGATCAGGAAAAAGAAGATGAGCAATTATGCCAATTATTATTAAAATTATTATAATCAATTAGCATATAAGAGACGCAAAAGTCCGTAAGGAGTTCAAGATTTATTTACATTCAGCCCTAAATAGTGTGCTGTGAAATCAAAATTGTTACCATAGGTAGTTAGTAGAATATAAGTGGTGTAACATTTGATTTCAAAACTTGAAACTACTCTTAATGTCAAATTAAAAAAAAACCCATAAGCCTAAAATTTAACAAATATAAAAAGTTCATTTTGTTAAATCGGGAGATCTAAAAGGCCACCTAGTTGACCACTCCCTGCCAATCCAACGATTCAACAGCACACTATCAGAGACTTTTATCTTTGCTTAGCTGACAAAAATTGAGTTTCTTTATACAGCGTTTTTAAATTTTATTTAAATGAAGCTTTGTTAATTTTTTGATTAGTTCATACGCAGAAGCGTACGATATTATCGACAAGCCTAGACGTTTCTACAGCTTCAAGCTGTAGAATTACTCCTAAATTTAATTATATTCCCAACATTTTACTAAAAATTCATATAAAGTGGGTGCAATTAGGGTGAAACCCTATCTGGCAGCCTCATTTAAACAAAAAACTGTCATTTATTCCAATTATAATGAGACGATTGCTCTTTTAAAGTATGACCTCTAGGAAAGCCGTATTTTGGTCAACTTTCACTCGCCACAGTTATATTCGTCAAGATAATTTAAGTCACTAATACATTTTAAAATAATAAACATATAGGAAAGGTTTGAAAACCAATTAAAACACATTTTTAAAGCTTCTACTTGACGTAAAATTTACAATTCCATCTAAAAAACTCCGAAAAGTTTAGTATTAGCTTCTGCACTTCCAAACTTCGGAAGACTTTTGAAGTTACAGCATCACAAAGCATATGCCAAAACAGACATCCTTCAGCAAATAAGACAAAAAAAATTCATAACTTTGATGCACCAGTATAGGATATATCTATCACAGACAAGTTTGTTTAACGAGCTTTTCATAATTCCCGGAAAAAGCTGTTTTTAGCTGTTTCAATGCAATTCTTAGTAAAAAAACAGAAAAAAAGAATGAAACATCTTGCGTCATTGATGAATTTTTAAAATATTTAGCTTTTATACAAAATTATATAATACATACAAATAATTGTAAAGTTTTACCACCGATGCTCTATAGGGTTCAAGTCAAAAATGAAAGGTGGCCATGTTCCCAGGTAGTGCAGTATATCACTGATTCCAGCTGATGGAACTTGCCACAGTTTTGTCTATAAGTTGTTCCATCGATGCTCTATAGGGTTTAAGTCAAGGCTTAGAGATGGCCACCTCATCACTTAAATTATAACATTCAGTAATACCTGCTTATGCCAAAACTTGCTAAAGTTTAGTCTAATGCTTTTGTATATGTTCTCCCATCGATGCTCTATAGGATTCAAGTCATGGATTAGAGGTGGCCATGTTTCATAACGTCTAAACTAATTAATTAATCTGCAATTTGATCGTAAAACTATATTTTCTAGTTAATGAGAAACAAAGTTCAATATATTTCGTTTCCTTGTTTTTTTATTTTACAGTGTTTATTCATTTAGTTAAAAATCCCAGCGCAACTTTTTAATTATGTTTACCAAAACCGAAACATTCTTTAACCAGGTGGCGAAAACCACATTTCCCCCAAAAATTTCCACCTGGGGAGCGTTTTTCCATCCGGAATTACGTTCAACCAGGAATGCTAAAAGCGTATCTTTCAACGGAAGCTTAACATTTTTTATCCTGTCTTAGACAAATTAGAAACGCTCTATTTTCCAGCAAGCACGAGGATTAAACTATGGTATAGAAGTTTCAACTTTGACGTTAAAACTTGAGGAAAACGCTAATAAACATCAAGGGATGATTGATAGTTTCTGGAAGAAGGCGCAACACGTTGCCTGATCTTGTTCGCAAATCAATTACTTATGCTTTCCTTCGGGAATATCAAATGAGCGGTATCTTTCAAGAAACTTTAAAATGCAATTTTTCCAGTCGGTAAAGAAGTATGCAAGCTTTGGCACTCATTAACTGATCGTAAATCAAACCGACGAAACCGCCAACCAATTTGTCTCCTCCAACTAACTTTCGGGTACAATAGGAGAATAACAAAGTTTTGTTAGTTTTAGGCAATATCTAAGCATTCGATTACCACCAAAACTTCACAAAACTCAAACAATACTAACGCTAATGCGCGCCTCTTCAAACTTTACGAACAAAAGACAGGTAAGTGTTGGGTGGAAAAATATTTACCTAAAGAGCTGTTTTGAATTTTCTTTCCAAAGTAATTTAAAGTACAATGTACTTAATTATACACGTTTTAGTATTTTGCATTATCGCCATTTTGTATTAAGGTTAAAACAATAGACATTTCAAAATATTAAACAGATGTTACCACAGACCAAAGCGCTTCATTAATTTCAGTTAAAAACAAAAAAATTTGACTTATTTGTTATCAATTTTTAGTAGTTTTATAAATTATTTGCTTTTTGTTGTCAGCTCTGCTCAGAGATTCTAGGTGTTGCATTTTTCTTTTCAATCGGTATATGTATATTAAATTATTGGCTTCAATAATTTTTCAGTGTTTTTTTTCAAAACAAAAAATTTGGTTGTTCTTAGTAATAATTTTATAAAAAATTTTTTGTTGGTTCCAAAAATATTTTTTCAGTTATTCTTATAAAATCCAAATTATTTGTTATAAAATTTATTGCAGTTTTATGTAACATTTTCCTGCTGTTTTTAAATATCCCAACTTGTGCATAAAACATCGATAGAAATTAAATTAATTAATCTTTCTTTCTAAGCGTTGCATTTTACTTTCAAATCAGTATAATATTTTATATTTCATCACCATTTTTGTAATTTTGTATAACATTTTCCCGTTGGTTTTACAATTAATCCTTCAGATTCTTAACATTTTCCTGTTGTTTTCAAAAGTACCTACTTCAGTTTTGCATTAAACTTTAATAAAAATAAATAAAATTTAATTAAATAAAATAAAAATTTTATTAAAATTAAACCAGTTCTTTTAAATGTTGCATTTTTCTTGCAAATCAGTATAATATTGAAGTTATAATTATGCTTAATTTTTCAGATTCTCGTAGAAAAAAAACAGCTTTTTGTTTTAAGACTTATCTTCATTTTTGAAATCATATAATTTTTGTCTTCCTTATTCTTCTTTCTTTTTTGTTTCTTTTTAGTTCTACATAATATTTTTCTGTTAATTTTCAGTTTTCCTTATAAAATCCAAAATTGTTATTTAATATCATATAATATTTATTGAAGTTTCATGCAACGTTTCCTGTTATTTGTGAAAGTATTTACGCCAGTTCTGCATAAATATTTGTAAAAACTTCATTAAAACTAATGTTGCATTTTTCTTTTAAATCATTATGATATTGAAATTATTTAGTTCAGTAATTTCTTTATTTTTCTTATAAAAACCAGAATTTTTGTTGTATTTATTATTATTGTTTTTGAAAAATATCTTTTCAGTTATTCTTCTAAAATCCAAAATATTTGTTTTATTTGTTATAAAAGTTATTGCAGTTTTATGTAACATTTATCTGCTATTTTTAAATATCCCAACTTTTCTTCAATAAAAATTGTATTAAAATTAATAAATCTGTCTTTAAAAGCGTTGCATTTTTCTTTCAAATCAGTATAATATTTTATTCTTTATTATCACTTTTGTGATTTTATATAATATAATCCCGTTTGTTTCACATATAAGCGTTTAGATTTTTTAATGTAAAAAAAAAATTTTTATTTTTATTTATTCCGAAAGTGTAAAAAGTTTTGTGTCAAATTTAAATAATTGTTTTGCTTCAATTAAATTCACTTATAAACTAAAATAAACTGAAATAAACTGAATGAACTAAAATAAACTATAATAAACTAAACTAAATTGAAATAAACCAGAATAAACTAAAATGAACTAAATTAAAATAAACTAAAATAAAATAAAATAAGCTATAATAAACAAAAATAAACTGAATTAAACTAGAATGAGCTAAAATAGATTAAAATGAACTAAAATAAAATACAATAAACTAGAATAGATTGAAATAAACTAACTTGAACTAAAATAAACTGAATTGAGCTAAAATAAAGTAAATTAAACTAAAATCAACTAAAATAAATAATAATTAACTAAAATAATCTAAAATAAACTATAAAAACTAAACTAAATTGAAATAAACCAGAATAAACTGAAATAAACTAAATTCAACTACAATAAACTGAGTTAAACTAAATTGAACGAAAATAAATTAAAATAAGCTATAATAAACCAAAATAAGCTAAAATAAACTAAAATAAACTAAAATAAACTGAAATAAACTGAAATAAACTAAAATGAAATAAAATAAATTAAAACAAACTAAAATAAACAAAAATAAATTACAATAAACTAGAATAGATTGAAATAAAATCGAATAAACTGACTTGAACTAAATTGAACTAAATTGAACTAAAATAAACTAAAATAAACTAAAAAAAATAAAATAAACTAAAAAAAACTAAACTAGACTAAAATAAGCTGAACTGAAATAAAATAAACTAAAAAAACTAAAATAAATTAAAATAAACTAGAATAAATAGAAATAGACTGAAAAAGACAGAATTGAACTATAATAAAATAAATTTAACTAAAAAAAACTGAAATACACTAGAATGAATTAAAATAAACTACAATAAACTAAAACAAACTAAATAGAGCCAAAATAAACTAACTAGAATATACTAAAATAAACTAAGTTGAACTAAAATTAGCTGAATTGGAATAAAATAAGCTGAATTAAACTAAAATAAACTGGATTGATTTGAAATAAGCTGAATTGAGCTAGAATAAACTAAAATTAACTTAAATAAATTAAATCGAACTAAAATAAACTGAATTGAATTAGAATAAACTAAATCAAACTAAATTGAACTAAAATAAACTAAAATAAATTGAAATAAACCAAAATAAACTGAAATAAACTAAAATAAATTAAAATAAACTACAATAAACTAAAATAAGAACTAAGATAAACTGAATTGAGCTAAAATAAATTAAAATAAACTTCAATAAACTAAAATAAACTGAATTGAGCTAAACTAAACTAAATTAGACTAAATTGAGCTAAAACCAACTAAACGTAACTGAAATAAACTAAACTAAATTAAAATAAACCAGAATAAACTTAAATTAACTGGATTGAACTAAAATAAATTAAAATAAACTACAATAAATTAAAATAAACTACAATAAACTAAAATAAAAACTGAAATAAACTGAATTGAACTAAAATGAACTTAAATAAATTAAATGAATAAACTAAACTGAACTAATGAATAAAAAATAAACTAAAATGAACTAAATTGAGCTAAGATAAACTAAACTGAATTGAAATAAAATAAACTGAATTAAACTAAAATAAACTGGATTGATCTAAAATAAGCTGAATTAAACTAGAATAAACTAAAATTACCTTAAATAAACTGAATTGAACTAAAATAAACTGAATTGATCTGAAATAAGCTGAATTAAACTAGAATAAACTAAAACAAACTAAATTGAGCTAAAATAAACTAAAATAAATTGAAATAAGCCAGAATAAACTGAAATAAACTGAAATGAACTAAATTGAACTTGAATAAATTAAAATAAACTACAATAAACTAAAATAAGAACTAAGATAAACTGAATTAAGGTAAAATAAATCAAAATAAACTAAAATAAACTAAAATTAACTATATTGAATTAAAATAAACTAAAATAAATTTAAATAAACTACAATAAACTAAAATAAACTGAATTGAGCTAAAATAAACTAAATTAAACTAAATTGAGCTAAAACGAACTAAACGTAACTGAAATAAACTAAAATAAGTTAAAATAAACCAGAATAAACTAAAATAAACTAAAATTAACTAGATTGAACAAAAGTAAACCAAAATAAATTAAAATAAACTACAATAAACTAAATAAAAACTGAAATGAACAGAATTGAACTGAATTGAGCTAAAATAAACTAACTTTAATTGAACTAAAATAAACTGAATTGAAATAAAATAATCTGAATTAAACTAAAATAAACTGGATGGATTTAAAATAAACTGAATTTAACTAGAATAAACTAAAATAAACTAAAACAAACTAAAATAAATTAAAATAAACCAGAATAAACTGAAAAAAAAAGAAATAAACTGAATTGAACTAAAATGAACTAAAATAAATTAAAAAAAGTTTAATAAAGAAAAACCATTCATTCCAAGAACTTGCTAGCTTCAAAAAATATAATGAGAAAATAGTGAATAAAATTATCAATAATATAAAATTTAAAACAAATGTCAACAATTGCACAAGTATCCCAACAAATAAACATAATAATCCTTAGTCGGATTATTAGAAAAAAAACCACAAAAATTTCGTAAACCTGGTAAAATTAAGCAAATAATATTTCAGCTTTATTCCTCTCTTGATGATGACCACATTGTCGTCGAAAGAACTCTCAAGATCTAAGAAAAAAACTTTTTACCAAGTGGTAAAATTGTGTAAATAATAATAATTGACCATTTGTTACTTCTCAAATTTTAGCAAATAGGCTTCTAAGAGCCGATAACCTTATATGACGAGCTTATCCCACATTACACACTAATTACTATTACACTTTCTTAAATTTGAACAGACTATAGGTCCAAATTTTGGACTATAGAAGCAATAGAATGTTGAACATTTTAAGAAGAAACCAATAACTTCATTTGAAATAACGTTTTTCGTCCCCAAACTTTTAAAAATGGCAGCATTCGGTATAGAAGATATCACAATCTTTTTTGTCTTTGTTTTTCTTTTGTTTCAATATCAATATTACTTCTTTTGTTATGTTTTTGTTTCATGATTATATTGTTTTTTCAGATAATTTAAGCAAAAGCTTTAGAAAAAAATTGTGAGTGAAGATTTCTCCGTCGCAGGAAACGTAAAAAAAAACTTTTTTGATTAGGTAGAGTGCTTTGTCAGTGAGGAAAAGAAGAAATAAAATTTTTCTAAACTTCGAACAATATATTATATTTCTAATAAGACATTCAAATTTCCAAAAAGTAAATTTTCGGTATGGCTGAAATCCATAAAGTTCGAGGAAGTGTTCCATTGTTTGTAAATTCTATCCAGGAATATTCCCGCTTTTCTGCTGTGTTAAATGGAACATTTCGGGAATTTATTCCCAAATAATTTGCCATATGCAGCAGCCGAATTCTTAAGTGTCGCATTGCATCTATTGGCAGTTGACCCGCTTATAATGTATCGATTACTATCAATAATATGCATAAATCCCATATTCTATCAATCCCTCGGGATTTCCAATTTGTGCCTTATTTGCTTTTCCAGTCATCCAGCAAGCAATTCCTCCTAATGTTTGCCTGTCATTGTTGTCCTAATAGCTAACCATTTTTCCGTCTGCATCAGCACACATTTTTCTCTGCAATTCTGTACATAAATCATCACCAGAACTAGGATTCAAAATTTATCACAAACGCCACCACCACCACCACCACCCCCAAAAGGTTAATTATTTCTTGGCGTTTAATTGAAGTGTCTGGGGAGTGAACAATTCCACCTACATCTGGACTTTTACCTCCCTTTTCCACCCTTAAAATGCAGATTTCGGAAGGTTTAATTAAAACATGTGGCTTTCTTACTATCCCAGCTTATTTACAAACTTTATAGGTTACCTACAGGTTGCGCCATGCAACTAACAAACTTGTATTAACAAAACGAGAAACGGCAGATGCAGTTTTCAAAGCGGTATCATTCCCAATTCCTGCTGGTAATCAAACTTGACGACAAAAAAACAAGAAAATAGTGACTTTTTGACTTAAAAACAACTGTCAAATTATAATTGTTTTAGAAATTATAGCCTATGTGATCAAATTACTGATGTGTGTTTAAAATTCTAGTTCATTTAAAATTTAATAAGCTGACAGCGTCATCTGCTACAAAATTTAATAAAGTAAAGCAAAACACATGTTTAGTAAATATTTCTATAGACGTCCTAGTTAAAACTAAATTGTTATTTCAAACAAGTGACATTGTTTGCAGTGCATCGAATTTTGAAAATAGAAAGGTTTAATTTATCGGGTTGGACACCCCGATATAGGGTTAGACACCCTTCAGGTGATTACTTGTAGAGGGTTGCCTTCGGCAACATGTATACATGCTAGCTAGAGAGGGGTATACCTTAAGCACTTTGACGCTTAACAATTTTTTTTCAAGTCTGTTTTTTTTTTCGCCTTCGTTCATCTTGTTTTTTGTTTATATCTCTTTTTTCTTTTTCAATTCTTCCTTTTCAGACTTTTTCCTTCTCTTTTATTACTTTTAGTTCGGTTTCACCTAGACTTCTTTGCTTTTGTTCTGTTTGTATTTTTTAATTTCTTCTTTTTTATTAAGAAAGTTTATCAAAATTTCCTTATTTTTTCTATTTTTCTTCATTTAGCTCTAACTTTAGTTGCATATAGTGTATTACTATAAATTGTTTTTATTATCGAGATTGCTTTATTTAACATTATCTATCTTTTCTTTGTAATTTTTTTCCGTTTGCTTATTTTTTTTTTTAATATTTTGTTTCTATTTCTTGCATATTTTTGTCTTTTCTATCTGTATTATATCCATTGTTTTTTTTTTTTTTTTTTCGTGCTTTTAATATAATAATCTTTAATATTTTTTATTTATTTACTTATGAATTCATTTCTGTCATTTTGCTATAATTAATTTTATTCTGCTTCGCATTTTTTTATCTTCTTAATTAGAATCATTTCAATTTTCCTATTCTTCTTAACTTATTTAATAATTTCTACCATTTTTCTATAAATACTTTTCTAAATATCCCTTATTAATATAATTTTTTATGCTTTGCATTTATTTATTCTGTTCAGTTTTTTCTTTCTTTACTCATTCATTCATTTCTGTCACTATTTCTTATATAATGTTCTGCATATCTTTTATTAATATAATTTATTCTTCATCTTCTTATTAATTATTATTTTTATTTTTCTCTTGTTATTTACCTATTTAATCATTTTTCTCATTAATATATAATTTATTTCTTCAATATCCGGCATTAATGCCATGCGATTAAAATGTCCTTCTATCAAGTAGGCGTTGAAATCAAGATCGTATGTCGATAATAAACTAACAATAAATATTGAAAAAAAAGATGCAAAATAAATTTCTAATTATTTTAGCTTCAAAATGCTATGCATCCAAAATAAGCCGGCAAAGTATCTGACGTACTGCAGGTTGCAAAAATGTGATGCTTTGAGGTTGAACAGTTAACATCGTGTTGTTTATTCATTTGATAAAACAAATAATAGATAAATAATAAATTAATTAGGCGAAGTTACATATATTCTAAATTCTATTTCAGATTTTAAATATTTTTCACATTTGACTTAGCTATTTATCAAGTAATAAAGTATCACATGTGTGCGAGCTTAATACCGTCTGAATTAATAATAGACATGCCGCGATTGTCTATCATTTTCCTACTAAGCCCTCTTTAATAAATCTAATGTTAAATCACACAATATAATTATGTTCTCATTTATAATAGATTAGCATGTAATTACAATAAATGATCCGTCATAAGTAAATAATAACAAAATGAAGGGAATAATAAATATTCATAATTGCCTAAAGCTTTCCATGAAACGTCGTATTATTATCAGTATCTAACATCATTTTGTATATTTATAAATTGTTTATAAAACACAACAGCCTTAAGAAAAAAAATTATATGAGATTTATTGATATTTTTTTCTTTTGACACATTTTTGAAAATGTTAATATTAAAAACCAGATTTTTATTTACATTTTTTATAAGATCCCACTTCTGAATAATAAAAAATTGTATATTCTTAAGTTTTTGACTTTTTTGTCTTCAGAACCTAATTCTCAAAAAAAAACGTAAAAACTTCTTAATTTAGAATTGTTTATTTAATTGAGAACTGAAAGTTTATTTAATTGAATTTCACCTTACAGCAAACTTTTCTACAAAAACCTATTATGACATAATATTTATTCTTACGCAGCCGCCATTTTGAAAAATTTAAACTTTGATAATGGTTTGCTTAATGACTTTTCAACTTGTACCTCTCATCTTTTTTTTAGTTCCCTTTTAATCAAGATAAAGCTCTTGTTTCATATACTTATCTTCAGCGGGATATAGATTAAAATAATCTCTACGTCATTCTTAAAAAAGTGTTTTAAGTTTCATTTAAGCTTTTGAGCATTTAAGATTTGCTATGTGTAGTTTGAAAAAAAAACTCAAAAAAAAATTAAACTAAATCTCGTCAACTAATTATTCAACATAAAAAAGAAATCATAAATAACATAAACCTAAAATATAGAAATAATTACATTAGTAAAATAGAAAATAAAACTAAAACCAACAAAAATAAAAAAAAGAACAAGAAAAACTATTACAGACAATAACTTTCCAATAAAACAAAATCGCGAAAAAGCAGTAACAGTATAAGCTTATCTATAAAAAAAAAACAAAAAACAAATAAAAAATTAAGCAAAAATAAAAACAACCACATAAAAAGTGAAAATGAAAAAAGGTGAGCGTGTAGATAACAGAAATACATAATTTAATTAAAAATGAAACAATAAACCCATTAGACTGGTAGAAACCAAAACTAAAAAATACTTAATAAAAAAAGTCAAAAAAATACTACAAAGAAATATAGATCAAAGTGCCATCAAAGCATGAAATTGAGTTAGTCCAATAGACAATAAAAAAATTAATAAAAAAAATAAATTAGAAAGTTGCTTGGAAAAAACAACATATTTAAGCAACAAATAGTATCAGATATTAATAATGTTTAACAGGAAAATAGTTAAAAACATAAAAAACATTGAAAAAAATAGCACAAAAAAACCTCTTAATAAAAAAATATTAAAATTCAATAAAAAAACTAATGTAGAAAAATATTTTGAGGGTAAACAAAGAAAGGAAATGTAAACAAGAGAAGAATCTGACAGAATAAGAGACAAAAAACCTAGTTTTAATTAACAGAAGTAGCAATCAAAAGTTGTCGTCAAACAAAAAAGAAACAGATAATAAGTGAAAAAAAAATTGACAATAAATTTTCAAAGCAAAAAAATCAAGAAAGAGTAGTAACAGTCAAATTCATAAACTCATCTACCTGGAAAAACAAGCTAGAACAAAAAAATATAAAAAAATAAAAAAAAAAAAACTAAAAAAAAAAGAAAGAAATTATTGACAATAATTTTCCAAACAAAGAATTAGAAAGAATGCAGTAACAGAGTAGTAATTGAAAAACTTTTCTATCAAGAAAAACAAGCTAAAATAAAAAAGCAATAAAAATAAAACAATAAAAACCACCATAAAAAGATTAAAAATAAAATAGGTAAGTGTAAAGATAACAGAAATAATTTAGTTGAAAATAAAACAATAAACCTATTAAACTAGTAGAAACATAAGATGAAGAAGAATATGTGAAAAAAGACAACAAGATACTACAGCAAAAATAAATATATAAAGTGATATCAGAACAAAGAGATAAACAAGTCCAATACACAGTAAAAGAAAAAATAAAATTACTTTTCAAAAAATAACAAAAAAATGTTGCTTGTAAAGAACATCAAATTTAAACAAAAAATGGTATCAGATATCATAATAATCAATAGTAAGAGAATAGCAAAAATAAAAATATAAGAATAATTACAAAATGCAACATAAAAGAAATTATAATACTAAAAACCTTACAATAAAAAAAATTAAAAAATGTAAGAAAACAATAAATGTGTTTAAGTGAAACACCAAACAAAGAGACAAATATTCTAGTAGAATGAATAACGGCAAAAAAATAAAATGTTTAAAAGAAAAGTGAAAAAAAGACAAAGAACTAGTTTTAATTAACAAATCGACGATTACATTAATATTTTACTGAAAAAAACTAACAAAAAGACCAGTCAAGTAGTCATCAAGCAAAAAAAACAGATAATAAAAATAAAAAAAAAATTTATATAAATAAAAACAAATATAAAACCAAACACAAGAAAAGTGACAATAGAAAAAGGTAATTGTGTCAATAACAGAATTAATTTAATTAAAATAAAAACAATAAACTCATTAGACTGGTAGAAACATAAGTTAAGTGAAAGAAAGTCAAAAAAATACTACAAAAAAAAATAGATAAAAGTGCCATCAGGGCATAGAGATAAACAAGTGCAATAGACAAAGGAAAAAAATAGCAAAGACTGGAAAAAACAACATATTTAAGCAAAAAATGGTATCAGATAATAAACAATCTATAGCAAAAAGATAGCGATAGTAATTAAAGACATACAAAATGCAATATAATAAAAAAAATACCAGAAAAACTTTCACTAAAAAAAATCCAAATCTAAGAAAAAAATTAATGTAATAAAAAATATTTTGAGGTAGTCCGTCGTCAAACAAAGAGCAAAATAAATTACAGCAAAAAGTAAAATATTTTTAAAAAAAGTAAAAAAAAATAAAGGAGGAAAATAAACATTCGGAACACAAATAAAAAAAAAAATTATTTTTTTTAAATATTGCTACAAAGACCAACTTGTGATGAATTTTGTGGGCTTACCTTGATTATTTCAATATTTAAAAAAATATATTCTCTTATATCTATGAATCTAACATAATCATCAAAAATTGTCGCTACCGTACGTACAAGGTGAAAGTTATTGTTTAGTTTTAAAAATTTTTTTTGCAGTAAAGATAATGAGATTACAGGTCTGAATGTTGATGAAGAGTTTCCATATATGGCAGATGTTCAATATGTAAGATAAAGCTCTGCGAAAAAGATGTCTGACTATTCAAAAGGAATAAGAATGTGACGCTAAAACTTTGAGCAGGTTTAAAACGTCAGATTTATCACTTATTCAAGACGCTTGCTGCCGGCTTATACTTTAACATAAAAAAAAATTAAATCATCTATAAAAGATAATAAAATCTAGATTAAAATAGAAAAAAAATTGAAAAGATTAATGAAAATCCAAGAGAAAATGAAATATAATAATCATATAAGCGTGAAAATTTAACCAACCCTTCCAAGCTTACTTAAAATTCCAAAAGCATCACCATAGCATTCACATTTGTTACAAGCTTTCCCACAACTAAAAATAATCTTCAAAGACCCGCAAATATTTCATTTTTGCTTTATTCTAGACAAAGTTGCACGTACAAATCTAAGGCTTAAAATATTACTTCTAATTCCAAAAAAAAATTTTTTTTCTTGCATTTCATTCCACACTAATGAATTATTCATTTTAAAAGAGGAAGTTTTAAGAGTTTTTTTTATTGTTGTTGACGTAATGCATACTTTCTCAAAAACCAA
Organism: Lagria hirta; assembly: GCA_947359425.1. Taxonomy (NCBI): domain Eukaryota; kingdom Metazoa; phylum Arthropoda; class Insecta; order Coleoptera; family Tenebrionidae; genus Lagria; species Lagria hirta. The sequence goes on along the minus strand of OX375803.1, from coordinate 7,638,773 downwards.
AGCAAAAACAGAATTTTGCTTTTAATATTTATAAGAAGATGGCTGCATCGATTTAGGGAGAAACTCGCTCCGGGGGTGGTCTTGTCTTCCCCAATTTGTTACATCATCACATTATTATAATGAAGGTTTTACCGGTGAAAATCTAAATTTTGAATTTAGTTTAGCGTTTGAAGTTGAGCCAAAAAGTAGCTAATCTCGGAAAAGCACTGGTTTAGGCTATAATCCTATTTAAACTTGAAGCCACTAAATATATTATGAAGATAATAATATATTTTTATGAAGATCAACAAAATAAAAATGATATAAATCCGGCACAAAAAAAATATATATATATATCTGCTTAGCGCTAATACAATTTATTTTATAGGCAAAACTGCATCCAGTCAAACTGGCAACCCTGCCGGATGCCATATACCAATCTCATTAATTTAGAAAATTTATTTTTATTTATTTTATAGAATAGTAACTTTCGGCAGCATTTTTCGGATATATTTTTTGGTTTATTTTGGATTATAAACACCTTGTTGACCTAACTTGAAAACATACTAACCTATACTAATTACATAAAATATTTATTTACAAACCCTATAAACCCTAAACAAATATGTACTAATCCTTATCACAAACAACTAAATTGCGAGTACATAAACAACACAAATTCTGTGCTTCATATGTAATATTACAGTTTTCTCACTCTAAGGGTTAAAAATTAAAAAAAATTATGAGGTCGACGCTGAAGAGCTCCAAATGTACAAAAAATTTTCACGCTAGTTCAAGGTTTCTTCGCTAGAAGCGCTGGAATTATATGCAGTATATTCAGTTTTGAAATAAACCGTAAACAGATTGCAGCTATTCAGCGTCCACCAACACGGCAACATTGCATTTTAAAACGAACATTTGCGCTTTATCATTTCTAAATGCCAAACGCCAGAAAATAATTGTATTAAGAGCGTCACAGATCGGAATGAGAGAAATGCATATCGTATTTTCAAAATTATTCAAAAAAAAAAGCAAAAAAATGCAAGAAAAAAAGCACTTAAGTTAACAAAAATATGTATATATATATATATATATATATATATATATATATATATATATATTACTAACTTTAACTTTTAACTTTTGTTAACTTAAGTGTACGTAAAAATATCTATATATATATATTATATATATTAGTATATTCTACCAATACCACTTTTTGTTGTTAAATAAAAATTTGCATTAGAAATCTATTTCTGGAAAAACAAACGTACGTGTTACTATTTTCAATACTTCAAAATAATGATTCTACAAGCCCTGGATGTAGCCGACTAGATTTAAAATTTTATAGCGGCAACGCTGCCGGACGGCGAATTGGTTCAATTTGTACAAAAAATATGCATTTGGACGCTAAACAGCTGCGTTATAGAGTGCATATAATAAACGCTGAAAAGATAGCAAAACGAATGGACTCTGAAAAGCTTCATTATGTAAATTTTTAACTTAAACAAAAACAAATGCTTTTAATTTAATATATATACTGCATTTCTATAATCCTTAAAAAAAAATGCCATTTTTAAAAAAAAAAGATATATATATATATATATGGTGAAAGACTGCAACATGGAAAAACGTTGAAAAGGTAGCAAGACGTAAATATATAAGAATATATTTATTTATTTAAGAAAAATACCAGATAGGTATAATTTTTTTATTATATCATTTACAGTTGAAATTTGCGTTTTATAAAAACGCAAATTTGACATTCCAAACGAAATAAATGAACTTTTCAATACCAAAAAACATCACCTCAAAAAGTAATCAAAACTTTTGCGAATTTAAATTCGCTTGAGGGAAAAGACGACGATCAAACAACAAGTTGTAAACTTCTTGAGACTTTTTTATTATAACACGAACAAAATTAGAAAAAGAACATATTACTCCGTTGACACTCTCCATGGGGGGCTTTCAAAATAATAGAAAAAAAATTGTAATTGACTTAAAGACTGAAAAAGTTTATAAAAAAGTTTACTTGAATAAGCAGAAACACAATTCTCTAATATAATTCAAATTTTGAAAAAAAATAATTTCAACTAATAAATTTTAAATTTTATTTCATCAATATACAGAATGTCTCAAAAAAAAAGAGAAGTCCATAGATCCATAGAGCACTCATTCATAAGACAATTTCAATTATCTTCATACAAACCTAAATGACTACAAATAAATCTCAAGCAGGCCTAGATACATTCAGCACAACTGTCAAATAAAATTTTGACATAAAGTTGACAGTTCTTTTGACAACTAAGTTTGAAACAAAGTTTTTTTTTGATTCAAAGCTATGTTATTTTGAATAAAAGTTTTTCTAACAAAACCTGTTTTTTGGGAACAATTTCTAATGTATGAGAGCATACTTCTGATACGTTTTGCTTTTGGAAAAAATAATCCATATAAAAATTAAAAAACAAAATGTAATTCCGTTTGAGAAAAAAAATAGTGATGATGTTATTATTAGTGTTGAATTTAATAACAAATTTTATTTGATTCTGATATGTGGTTCAAAAAATATTTAACCGTTATCATACTTTTGCGCGACCCTGTATATAAAGTGTCTTCAAGAAGAAAAAGACGAGTCCACAGACCACAAATAAGACAATTTCAATTTATGTTTATAATAAATTAAATGATTATATAAAAAAAACACAAATTGGCATAAAAAAATAGTGTAATTATAATGGCATTACGCCTAAACTGTCAAAAAATGTTGACATAAATTTGACAAATTTTGAAGTTTTTTGTCAATTGTTGCCAAGATAATTTTTGAAAAAGCAGTTTGACTGCGCATATCATTTGACTGATAAAAAATTGTAATTGACTTAAAGACTGAAAAAGTTTATAAAAAAGTTTACTTGAATAAGCAGAAACACAATTCTCTAATACAATTATTCAAATTTTGAAAAAAAATTAGTTTACCTAATAAATTTTAAATTTTATTTTATCAATATATAGAATGTCTCAAAAAAAAGCAGTCTATAGATCCATAGAGCACTTATTTATAAGATAATTTCAATTATTATCTTCATACAAACATAAAACAAAACATAAAAACAAAAAACTTTCAGCATAACTGTCAAATAAAATTTTGACGTAAAGTTGACAGTTTTTTTGACAACTAAGTTTGAAACAAGGCTCTTTTGTATCAAAGCTATGTTATTTTCAATAAAAGTTTTTCTAACGAAACCTGTTTTTTGGGAACAATTTCTAATGTAAGAGAGCATACTTCTGATACGTTTTGTTTTTGGAAAAAATAATCCATATAAAAATTAAAAAACAAAATGTAATTCCGTTTGAGAAAAAAATTAGTGATGATGCTATTTTTAGTGTTGAATTTCCAAAAAAAAAAATAATTTTTGATTTTATTTTTAACGCATTTATCTGAAAATATCACAGCAAATAGATTTTTTTTTAATTTTTTACGTACCAAATTTTATTTGATTCTGATAAGTGGTTTAAAAAATATTTAACCGTTTCCATACTTTTGCGCGACTCTGTATATAAAGTGTCTTCAAGAAGAAAAAGACGAGTCAACAGACCACAAATAAAACAATTTCAATCTATTTCTATAATAAATTAAATAATTATAAAAAAAACACAAATTAGCATAAAAAAATAGTGTAATTATAATGGCATTACGCCTAAACTGTCAAAAAATGTTGACATAAATTTGACAAATTTTGAAGTTTTTTGTCAATTGTTGCCAAAATAATTTTTGAAAAAACAGTTTGACTGCGCATATCATTTGACTGATAAAAAATTGTGATTGACTTAAAGACTGAAAAAGTTTATAAAAAAGTTTACTTGAATAAGCAGAAACACAATTCTCTAATACAATTATTCAAATTTTGAAAAAACATTATTTTACCTAATAAATTTTAAATTTTATTTTATCAATACATATATAGAATGTCTCAAAAAAAAGCAGTCTATAGATCCATAGAGCACTTATTTATAAGATAATTTCAATTATTATCTTCATACAAACATAAAACAAAACATAAAAACAAAAAACTTTCAGCATAACTGTCAAATAAAATTTTGACGTAAAGTTGACAGTTCTTTTGACAACTAAGTTTGAAACAAAGTTCTTTTGTTTCAAAGCTATGTTATTTTCACTAAAAGTTTTTCTAACAAAACCTGTTTTTTGAGAACAATTTCTAATGTATGAGAGCATACTTCTGATACGTTTTGTTTTTGAAAAAAACAATCCATATAAAAATTAAAAAACAAAATGTAATTCCGTTTGAGAAAAAAAATAGTGATGAGGCTATTATTAGTGTTGAATTTCGAAAAAAAATTAATTTTTCGTTTTATTTTGAACGCATTTATCTGAAAATATCACAGCAAATAGGTTTTTTAAATATTTTTTACGTAACAAATTTTATTTGATTGTGATATGTGGTTTAAAAAATATTTGACTGTTTTCATACTTTTGCGCGACCCTGTATATAAAGTGTCTTCACGAAGGAAAAGACGGGTCCACAGACCACAAATAAGACAACTTCAATTTATTTTTATAATAAATTAAATCATTATAAAAAAAACACAAATTAGCATAAAAAAATAGTGTGATTATAATGACATTACGCCTAAACTGTCAAAAGATGTTGACATAAATTTGACAAATTTTGAAGTTTTTTTGTCAATTGTTTGAAAAAACAATTTGACTGCTCATTGTTTCAAAGCTATAAAGTATTTTTTCAGTAAACATGTTTTTTTGAAAACAATTTCTAATGTAAGAGCATATTGGTGTTTTTATCCCTATTAAAATTAGAAAAATAAATAATTTCATTTAAAAAAAATATAGCTTAAACGTTATTGGTGTTGAATTAAAAAAAAAATTATTTTAAATTTTTAATTTAATTTTTTTTATAAATAGAATGTGTTAAAACAAGATGAGTTCATAGGGCATTCAATAATAAAACGATTTAATTTAGTTTATATTATATTCAATGATAGATCACAAACTGGCTTAACAAAATTAGTATAACCATAATGGCGTTACGCCTAAACTGTCAAAAAAATTTGACATAAACTTGACAAATTTTGTAGTTTTTTTTGTTAACTGTTCCTAAGATAATTTATTTAAAAAAAACTATTTGATCCTTATTTATGCTATTTTATATAAAATTATTTTGTTTTTTGAGAAAAATTTTTAATGAAAAAGCTTAATTGTGCTACAATCCCATTTGAAAATTGCAAAAAAGTATATGATTTCATTTGATAAAATTAATAGCTTTGCTGCTATTAATATATATACAATTATATAATCATCTTAAAAACAAAAGCTATTTTAGAAACACTCTGTATATGCCTATGTGTAATAGCAAAAAAATTTACCATTCGATATATCATCAACTTGGTAGTAAATTTTTTTGTTAAAGTTGTACAGACTGTCTCCAAAAAAAAGACGATTCCATCTATTGGCCGATTCTAATTTTGTATACCCAAAATTAAATGGTTATAAATAGACCACAAAATGACTTGTTCACTCTAAAAGACTTTCAGGCTGAACTGTCAAAAACAATTTTTTCTAATTACAACATATACTTTTCTTTGTTAATTCTGATAGGGATTTTTATGCTGAAAACAACAATGTATCACAACTATAAGCTTACATAAAAAAAAAGTAAAAAAATACGGTTTATGCATAAACTGCGCCCCATTTTGCACATGAACGGCATATTTATAATTTTTTTTTTTATTTTCTATTTCATGTCATCTATTTTCAATTTGCCAGTGTTATTTTTTTTTGACAACGCTAAATAGTATTTGTTTAATTTTTTTGATTTTTCTCTTATATCACAAACTGGAAAATCTAACTATGTACACCGGCCATTGCATTAGGAGATCTGCAGCAACTACGCTTGTACACGCCACACCTTACAATTGTAAGAGTTAGGTGGATGAAAGTTTAGCAAAGTTGCAAAAAAATATTAAAAAAAAAAATTTGAAAAAAAAATCCATTTCGCAAAAAATTCAGATCAGAAGAATGTGGATGGCCAGTACGTCCTTACGGTACTAAAGAATCAATAAAAAAAGAGCTTACTTATCTGGGAAAGCTGCAGAAGTTGTGGCAGTCGAGATGAATGGAAAAAATGTGTCTTTCAGTTTTTATAATTGTGAAAATATTGAAATTAATGTTTAAAAATATTTTTTTTCACTCTAATAAATTATAACTAATGTTAACGTATTGTGTTTTCTATAATATTATGACCGATATTAGATATGGGCCCCTTTTTTTTGCGCTTACAAACCATTTTTTTTGCAAAATTTATCAATAAATCAAAAAAATCTTTTACGCCAAAAAAAAAAAAATTGAAAAAGACTCCCTTATTGAAAAACAAGACAGCTCATTCCAAAATGATAGGTAACATTAACATTCTCAAACCGTCCCTCATATGGAAATGCGTATGCGAAGGGTTGAATACCAGGACGGAATTTTAATGAATCGTACGTAGAACAATATGGGTTCACATTTACGCAAAATGTATGTCGTGAAATGGTAAACTTATTATTCATTACATAACATGTATTTTATTATACATTTGCAGTAAATCCCCCCTCCCCCCGCCCGCAAAAAAAATTAATTCCAACTCCTCTCTATCCAAGTTTTAAACGTTCTCAATCCCCTACATTAGCAAAATGAAGTTATTTAATCCTAGTAGTATGCTGAAATTATAATCAGGCTAGAGGTGCCAAGATAATCAAGTTTTAGACGTAACAGCTAAACTAGGGGAAATTGGAGTAGAGATTCTTGCCAAAAGGAAATGCTTACCCTTTCAAGGAGTTAATTTGAAGTATTTAGGATGCCAGAAGTGCAACTCACCTGCAAAAAAAATATAAAAAGTTAGATTGGCCTAGAATTAAAGTTCACTGATTTTCAATGTAATACACGTTTTTCGCTCCGAACGCTGGCCTGCCATCTATTACAGAATCCAGCAAACGTTTCGGTAAACTATACACTATGTGACATTTGCGATAAAATCAAAAGCAAAAACGTGACCCACTCAAACACAAAACTTGATAAAAATCAGTCTAGCCGTTTAGGAGCCGTTCAGTAACATGCACACCCCGAAAGCTAGACCGAATAAGCTTTCCTTGTTTTTTGACCATTTTGGAAGAGATTTGTGGCCTTGTATTTTGGGAAAACGGCCAAATGTCTAATGATTATTCTTTAATTATCAAAGTTTAGCTTTCGAGAATAACATTGTGATTATACAAATAAAGTTTATTTATGAAAATTAAAGAAAACAAAATAATAAACCAGTAAATTAAATGCTTTCAATAATTAGCTAAAATTATTGGCCACTCTTCAAGTACCTCCCATCGACAAGACCGCTAAAAGGGATTAGATCCAAACCAGCGAGAATGTGTTGGAAAGAAATAGAATTTTTTAAACTTCTACCTCAAAATAGAACACAATATTGAACCTAAGACAATTAGTGCTGTTAAACTATTGGAGTATTATATTTAGAAACAAATAATAATAATTTTATTTTCACTACCACGGTCACAACCATAAATTTTCCTAAAAATGGCTAAGCACCACCCCTAAGCTGCAAAGTGTAAAAGCTCTATATTTTTATAAGCTTCTTTTTGGCATTTGGTGAAACAAACCTAAGGACTTGACCGCAAAAAACTTGTTATTCCCAAAAACCAAGCCAAACTGCCAAATTAGATTTATTTGCTTTTCGGCATTGGGTCAAATAAACCTAAAAAATTTACTGCCAATCTAATTTTACAAAAAAAATTCTTCTCTGTAATAAAAAAAAAAGATTTTCTATCCTTGAAATGTTTGTTCTTTGTCGACGTCTAGCAACCTAATTTTGCTTCGCGAATTTTGCTTAATACGAGCTTAGCAGCCTAGCCGCTTGAGCTCAAAACCCTTGTTAGTTTGCACAGGAATGGCCTATCTTACAGTAATATTGTTTTGCGTATTTTGCCTAGTATGACCTCAGCAGCCTAGCCGCGTCAGCTCCATTACATAACTTAAGTAAATCAATATCCTACAGTATGCTGTTTTTATCAAAAACTCTCGAGTTTAGCTGCCTAGAAGCCGCTTGAACTCAGAACCCGTGTTGATTTCCACAGCATTGACCTATCTTACAGTAATATTGTTTTGCGTATTTTGTCTAGCATGACCTCAGCAGCCTAGCTGCGTCAGCTCTATTACATAACTTAAGTAAATCAATATCATACAGTAACAAAAACCTCTCAAGTTTAGCTGCCTAGCCGCTGCACAACATTGACCTATTTTACAGTAATATTGTTTTGCGTATTTTGTCTAGTATGACCTCAACAGCCTAGCCGCGTCAGTTCTATTACATAACTTAAGTAAATCAATATCATACAGTATGCTGTTTTTATCAAAAACCTCTCAAGTTTAGCTGCCTAGCCGCTGCACAGCATTGTACAGCATCTTACAGTAATATTGTTTTGCGTATTTTGCCTAGTATGACCTCAGCAGCCTAGCCGCGTCAGCTCTATTACATAACATAAGTAAATCAATATCATACAGTATGCTGTTTTTATCAAAAACCTCTCAAGTTTAGCTGCCTAGCCGCTGCACAGCATTTACCTATCTTACAGTAATATTGTTTTGCGTATTTTGTCTAGTATGACCTCAGCAGCCTAGCCGCGTCAGCTCTATTACATAACTTAAGTAAATCAATATCATACAGTATGCTGTTTTTATCAAAAACCTCTCAAGTTTAGCTGCCTAGCCGCTGCACAGCATGGACCTATCTTACAGTAATATTGTTTTGCGTATTTTGTCTAGTATGACCTCAGCAGCCAAGCCGCGTCAGCTCTATTACATAACTTAAGTAAATCAATATCATACAGTATGCTGTTTTTATCAAAAACCTCTCAAGTTTTGCTGCCTAACCGCTGCACAGCATTGACCTATTTTACACTAATATTGTTTTGCGTATTTTGTCTAGTATGACCTCAGCAGCCTAGCCGCGTCAGCTCTATTACATAATTTAAGTAAATCAATATCATACAGTATGCTGTTTTTATCAAAAACCTCTTAAGTTTAGCTGCCTAGCCGCTGCACAGCATTGTACAGCATCTTACAGTAATATTGTTTTGCGTATTTTGTCTAGTATGACCTCAGCAGCCTAGCCGCGTCAGCTCTATTACATAACTTAAGTAAATCAATATCATACAGTATGCTGTTTTTATCAAAAACCTCTCAAGTTTTGCTGCCTAGCCGCTGCACAGCATTGACCTATTTTACACTAATATTGTTTTGCGTATTTTGTCTAGTATGACCTCAGCAGCCTAGCCGCGTCAGCTCTATTACATAATTTAAGTAAATCAATATCATACAGTATGCTGTTTTTATCAAAAACCTCTTAAGTTTAGCTGCCTAGCCGCTGCACAGCATTGTACAGCATCTTACAGTAATATTGTTTTGCGTATTTTGTCTAGTATGACCTCAGCAGCCTAGCCGCGTCAGCTCTATTACATAACTTAAGTAAATCAATATCATACAGTATGCTGTTTTTATCAAAAACCTCTCAAGTTTAGCTGCCTAGCCGCTGCACAGCATGGACCTATCTTACAGTAATATTGTTTTGCGTATTTTGTCTAGTATGACCTCAGCAGCCTAGCCTCGTCAGCTCTATTACATAACTTAAGTAAATCAATATCATACAGTATGCTGTTTTTATCAAAAACCTCTCAAGTTCAGCTGCCTAGCCGCTGCACAGCATTGACCTATCTTACAGTAATATTGTTTTGCGTATTTTGTCTAGTATGACCTCAGCAGCCTAGCCGCGTCAGCTCTATTACATAACTTAAGTAAATCAATATCATACAGTATGCTGTTTTTATCAAAAACCTCTCAAGTTTAGCTGCCTAGCCGCTGCACAGCATTGACCTATTTTACAGTAATATTGTTTTGCGTATTTTGTCTAGTATGACCTCAGCAGCCTAGCCGCGTCAGCTCTATTACATAACTTAAGTAAATCAATATCATACAGTATGCTGTTTTTATCAAAAACCTCTCAAGTTTAGCTGCCTAGCCGCTGCACAGCATTGTACAGCATCTTACAGTAATATTGTTTTGCGTATTTTGTCTAGTATGACCTCAGCAGCCTAGCCGCGTCAGCTCTATTACATAACTTAAGTAAATCAATATCATACAGTATGCTGTTTTTATCAAAAACCTCTCAAGTTTAGCTGCCTAGCCGCTGCACAGCATTGTACAGCATCTTACAGTAATATTGTTTTGCGTATTTTGTCTAGTATGATCTCAGCAGCCTAGCCGCGTCAGCTCTATTACATAACTTAAGTAAATCAATATCCTACAGTATGCTGTTTTTATCAAAAACCTCTCAAGTTTAGCTGCTTAGCCGCTTGAACTCAGAACCCGTGTTGATTTCCACAGCATTGACCTATCTTACAGCAATATTGTTTTGCATATTCTGCCTAGTACGACCTTAGCAACCTAGCCGTTTCAGTTCTATTACATAATTTAAGAAAATCATTATCCTAGAGTATGCTGTTTTAATCAACAACCTCTCAAGCTTAGCAGCCTAGCCGCTTAAGCTCAAAAACTTTGTTAATTTGCACAGCAATAGCCTATCTTAGTGATATTGTTTTGCGTATTTTGTTTAGTACAGCCCTTAAGAACCTAGCCGCTTCAGCTCTATTACTAACTTGAGTAAATCAATATTTCACTGTATGCTTTTTTATCAACAACCTCTTGAGCTTAGCAACCTAGCCGCTTGAGCTCAAAACTCTTGTTGATTTGCATAGCAGTGGTCTACCTTACAGTAATATTTTTATAGACATTTTACCTAGTACTGGCTTAGCAGCCTAGCCGTTTAAGCTCTATTTTGTAACTTATATGCAAGTCAGTATTCGACTTGTGCTGTTTTCATTCCACTACCATCGTCCAATTCAAGAAAACCGCTTCAAACCACTAGACGCTTTTCCATTATTTTTGAGCATTCTACCAAATTACGCTCGTTGGCAGCTTGAAAAGTGTTTTTGCTCGCAGTATTAAGAAAGAAGTCCTAACGCCGTAGGCAACTTTGTTGCAAGTACAATTTCTTTAATTGACCAATAAGGAAGATTTATTTCATTTTCGAAATACTAAGGTTGAATATAATAATATAATTAATATACATATATAGAATATAATTAAATACTTGAAAATACATTTTTTAAAAAGCTTTTAAAATGTCCTGTAGCTCAAAAAATCTAAAATACTACTGGATTGATAAACTTATCAAAAAAGCAAAAAAAAAAAAGAATAGTTGGTAAAAATGTTATGAATATATACAAAAAATACAAAATTAAATGTTTTTTCAAATAGTTTGTAAAAATTTAAAAAAAAATTCAATATAAATTTAAATCTATTTGAATCTTGTGTATATTTCAACAGCCCCACTAGATAGAGTGGCCCCACTAAAGCATGAGAAAGCCAGCTTTTGTAAACGGTTGTACACTATAAATAATAATATTTAAAAAATATATTTTTTTATAATATTTTTAGTTTCTTAATTTTTATTTTAAATTCAACATCAAGCGGTGAAAATGATGTTTTTTGTTGTAATAAAATCAAAGAATTAATGTGTATTTCTTTGTATTTTTTAGCGGGAATTTTTGAAGTTTTTTTTAATTTCAATGATGTGAATAACGCCATGTGTGATTGTTTATTTACTGTTTGTTCAATTATTTACACTGACCTAATCCAAGTTTTACTTAACGCAAATTAAAAAAGGTTTAACCCACGTTAATTTTTGTTTAGTTTAACCATTGTTAAAATTTAATTTTTGCATAGTCTTAAGCTATTATCGTTTATTTATAGTTTAACTACGATCAAATATTTAAATATTTAAATTTGCAGTTGAATATTAGATAATGTTTTAGTTAACCAATATTAAAATTTAACTCAAATTAACTTTTTTTTTGCTTTAACAGTTGATTGAAGTATAATTTTTGTTTGTTTACTATTTTCTTCTTCGACATTGTACCAAATTACGCTAGTTGGCGGCTTGGAAAGTGTTTTCGCTCGCAGTGTCAAGCAAGAAGTACTTACTTTATTGCAAGTAAAACTACTTAGGTAAGAAAAACTAATTTCATTTATGAAATACACTTTTTTTTGTTTTATATTATGAAACACTGAATAGTATTTTATTGTGTTATAAAGTTCGATATAAGCTCGAATAAAAGCAAGCAAAATATGCCCCCCCCCCCCTCCAGTTTCCATTATCCAAAAAACGATTTCTCACCCTTCATTGAACGTTAGTACATTAAAAATGTTGACAAAATTTCTATTTAAATTCGCTAAGCCACCCTAAACAATCGATAAACCCTTTGCTTCTTTTTATAACAGCATCATTGACCACTCGAAACGGTTTAAGCTCAATAGCTTAGCCTAGAATCTAGTCAAATGTAAAATTATTTTCAGATATTAAAAATTATGCAAAAGATAAGGCAAACTTGCATTAATTTTCATACATTAAAACATATAAATAGAATTTTGGATATTTTTTCTTTTTTAGGTATACATCGAGGGTGAAATTATCTCGTTCATCATTCTGGAAGGGATTGGAGAGGCGTTATCACATTTCTACTTCAATTCGTGGAAGCTTGCATAATCAATCTTAATATGAAAATAAACTGAAAAAGCAGTTACAACTCCAAAAGAGCCTTTTATAAGTAGTTCCAGAAAATAGTGTCAGTAACTAAAAAATTTATATAAAAAAAAAATCACTAAAACACATGATACAAAAACAAACCTTATATAATTTTATTATAGCGTTTTTTATTATAATTTAATATTGATATTGTAATCCACTGACATTAAACGAAAATCTTAAAACTGCGCAGACTACACATAAGATAGGATAAGACTAACTGAGGATATGCACTGCGACCCTTATGGGTCTACTGTACTCCCTACAATTCCAAACATATATACATACACACACCCATAAACCAGACAAGAAAACAAAAGCCATCTTTCTTATAGAACACGACTTTTGCCTGAATGGGAATCAAACCTACAACCCCGCCAGACCAAACTCCAACGTACTATCTTTGGCCACTTGATCTACAGACTAAATAGGATAGAGTTACATTGTCTGCTGCAGGAGTTACGTTTTAAATCATTAACTCGAGCACATCTTAGCATTGCAAATGTATGCCCATTTCCCGTTTCTCACAGAACACAGTTAACTCACACACGCTGTAGACTGAGTTGTCAAATTTGAAATCTGAGATCCGCAAGTTTTTTTACCTGAGCTGAGAGGACTGGCAGGGTTACACCAGCAAGCTAACTCAGTACTACAAGAAGATAAGGAAGCCAACTTTTTGCAAAAACATCACTACTTCCACCCCTTTAGTTGCCCAAATACACAAAGTCAATGGTATACAGACGGCTTCAATGGCAAAAGTAGTCGGGCCCAAAACCATATACTCAGAATCAATGGAAACATACCCATGCGTCTTCCAGGCGGAAATACAAACCATCAGAAAATGTGTAGAAAGAAACTATCAAAAATGTAAAATTGCAATTCGCACCGATAGTTAAACAACCAAAGAGCATTTAGCTCCTGTGTCATCAGGTCCAAAATGGCATAGGAACGGCGAAGCAAATTAACCAAACTGGGCAAAAATAACAATGTTTTCTTGGTTTGGATATTCCCGAGTGTCCAAAACTTAAAAATAGAAGAGAACGAGAAAACTGATAAGCTTGCAAGAAAAGGTGCATTATTAACCTGCTTTGTAGAGCCAGAACCATTCTGTGGTTTAAAGAAACACACCTACAAAAAACAGGTTCAAAGTAAAGAAAGAGACAGAGAGATCAAAAGTTTGACTAAATCTTCCTGGTTTGAGACATTCTAAAAATAGACATCGCATCCTCACAGGCTTCCTTGCTGTCACCGCCGTCTAGAAAAGCATCTGGTGAAACTCGGTCTATAAAATAATAACAAATGCAAGTTTTGCATGGAAGAGAAAAAAACTCTGGAACACCAGGTATCAGAATGCGTCGCCATTAGAACTCAACATAAAGAAAACAAAGAGCAGGAATACATATTAGATAGAGACACGTCATACTTGCAGCTTTGGAGCTGGATAGGGAGCTATAAACTGAGACACATTTAGGAAGAAAAGCACATTGACCAAAAGACTGCAGTATCATGACGCCCTATTTCAAATCTAATCTAAGTTATGGACACGAACAGCCGGCTACTCAATAGTGCCGAAAATTCAGAAATCAGAAGATCTAAACGTGAACTTAAATTCCATGGCCTATTTGTCTAACAATAAGCTATAAATGCCTTCCAGCCTTGACAGATTCCAGTGAATTTAAACCTGTTTTACGTTGGTTTCGCTGATGGAAGAGATGTTAGTGTTCTATATAGAACAGGTTTAGATTCACTGGGATCTGTCAAGACAGGACGGCATTTATGGCTTATCGGTAAACAAGTGGGACATAAAGTATAGAAAAAATATAAGATAACCTCAAATATAAAATCAGAAAATACAGCAGCTACACAAATGCTCTTGCGTAGGAAAATATACTTCCCACATTTGAAAAGTTTTGATTACTTTCTGAGTATTTTTGGACAATTGGTAAGTTCGACATGTAGAACCAGAAACGTACCATTAATTCAATCAGTCAAGCTTATAACTTGACATAATTATTTAAAAGTGACAGAAACATGTTGTGCGTTCATCTTTTTCCCTTACAATATAACTTGTTTCATCGAGAACGTTTATGCGACGCCTTTAACAATCATTCAGAAGCCCAACTTCCACTTTCTACAACACAAAAACCTCTACTACGCAGTAACTCTCAACGTCTGACAGAATTGCGTTTATCTCCTCAGAACTCCATTGAGTGAAATGTGTTTTGTGTTAGCAATGCCAGCGTTAATGGAACGTAGAGTTAGAGCTCTTTGCCTCTCTTATTGATTTATTTACGATAAGTGACCGTACAAGCAGAAATTGACATAAATAACTGTTTACGGCTTTGTTGTGGTATTGACTTGACCGCAATTTGATGGCCAATTGTTTGAGAAGTGAGTTAGAAGCGGTTGGGAAGGGGGGGGGGTGACTCGAATGCTTTACAAATCAATTACAAAAGATTTGTTTTGTTAAATATAGAAGCAATAAAAACAAATAATAGAATTAATGGACAAAGACTTGTTAATAAAAGAAGATTTAGACCTAACCAGCTTAATACTTGATTTAGTAGCTTTCTGCCTAATTGCAGAACAGAAATAATGATTAGGTACGTTATCCTTAGACAGTCTTAGCTTAAATATTGTCAGTATTCTATGTTTACACATAAACCTATTGAAACTCAAAATTTTAGATTATCGATTAGATTCCAATTCTCAAACAATTGGTTTTGCACTGAACTGTGTACGTCGGATACATAAACACACATTACCATTGTCAACTCCAAACCTATAATAAACAAAGTCTAATTACAATGTAAGAGGAGCCTTTGTACAAGAATACAAGAGAGAAATTCTATGTAGCACAGTCCTAAAACATTATAGAACTATAGAAACGGTGTGTTCCAATGGAAAATTTAGATCAAACGTTATGTTCAGGATGAATTAGACATTTTTCTCTTTAAATCAAGGTACACTTCATCCCACATTGCCAAGTGATCAAAGTAAACTAGATTTCCTCAAAAAGTCTTTTGGTGTTGTTTTTCTAGACATCTACAACGCTTTTGATACAGTGTAACATGAAAAAATTTCATTATAACTCTACTTCAAGATCACCAGTACTTGTCTAACTCAACAAATAGTTAATTTCTGCTCAAAAAGTTAAGCCAAATTATAACGTCAACCAGCCCCCAGTGACAGAAACGCAAAATGATCCTTAATAAGACTCTCTCTTTCTTTACTCTTCTCTCTTCTGGCTAGAAGCGCAACACTCTTAAACCTCCGATATGCAGACAAAAATGCTATTTTTGCAAGCTTTTGCATACAATTGTTGTAAGCTGGCGACTCATGTCCGTATGGTCAAAGAAAAAAACCCAAAGAAACTAAAACGGTTTCATTTCAAGCTATTCCTCGAACTCCACGTAAAATACGCAATCTTTGCTTGTTGAAAAAGCCAGGTATTTTCTGAACAGAAAGTATTCACTCTTTGAAAAACCTGCAAAAACCTCATTCCAACATAGTCAATTGCTGCATGTGATCCAAAATAATGTGTGAAAAGTAGCCTTTGACGCCCTTTGGTACGTGCGCAGCACTCAACTTCACAAAAAAGCAAGCATCCCTATACAGCGCAAATAAGACCAAATAACATTTCACCCAACTACCAAAAGCTGCAGATTACAACAACTCTGAAAAATACGGATCAACAATTACAAACCCTTAAAAAACCAGGATCAAAAAACCCAAAACACCTCTTCCAAGAAAACCAAAAAGCAACACTTGCTCAACTCCAAAAACCCCGCAGCAATACAAAAGTAAATCAACTGCTTTGGTCTACTTAAATCTTCTCCACCAGATCTAAGTAGACCAAAATATCATTTTTTAAGCCATCAATTATTGCCAACCGACGATTGAAAGCCAGAGCAAATTACGACAACGCTAGAAAAACTTGGATCAAAAGTCCCAAACTAGCTCTTCTAAGAATATCAAAAATCAATATACATATTAGGTAAACTCCAGAAAACAGAGGCACTGGAAGATCAACTCGAGTAGATCCTAAATCTTCAGAGCGCCTATCACTTGACAAACGCCCAAATTATGACATTCAACTATAAGAAATACCCGCCCATGACCAGGTCTAAGTCGGCCAAATAAAAAAACCTTCTATCATTGCTAAGCCTGTTATCAAAAACTGCATAAAACTGGTTTTATTATTACATCTGTCCATTTCTGAAAAAACTCTTCTCCTTTCCTCTTTTTTTTCAACAGTTCTCTCCGTCTAACTGTTTCACTCCCATACATCCTAAATCGGTATCCTATCAATTTCATCTTTTCAGTTCCATTAGTATTTTTTCATCTGCCTCTCTTCTTATTTCTTCTCTTTTTTCACTTCTGCTTTTATTTTTTTGATTTTTTGGCCGTAGTTTTGTTCTTCTCCTTCTAATAATTTTTTGAAATGATTTAGCCATTTGTCTATTCTTATTTTGTGTATTATCTCTTTCTCTTCATTTATATATCTCCACTTTTCATTTTGTGTTCTTAGCGCTTTTGTTTTTCTTTTTTTTTGTTCTGCGCATGTTTTCCTGTAGACTTTTTTTGTTCCATTTATTTTCTCTCAGCCCGTTTTAAAGATTTTTTTTGGTTTCATCATTTATTGTTCTTCTCTTTATTTAATTTCACCCACCTACCATTCCTGAGCCATGACCGGAACATTTATTTACCGACACATCCCGACGAAAACAATTCGGAAAAGGTCAAGACAAAAAAAGATAATTAAAACAGAACTAGATTTCTTCCACAATTATAAAGAAACTTCCGGATAAAAATTGCAGAGCTTTAAAAGAGGCTTTCTTACAATTTATTTTTTACTAAATTAAAAAGTAATTAAAGCTCCAATTAAAACCCCTAAATTGCGGTGAATTAAAGTCACTAAACTATTTACTAATCAAAAAAAAATAAAATGTCAAGATGCGTCCAAATATTGAATAAATGGAAAATATGGTTTCGTCGCCAAAATTATTATTCCAATTCTGCCTGGGCTAGTTTAATTCTTAACACTTTGAAAACTAATAAGAATATGTTTAACCCTTTTTTTCCCACGTAAAAGAAAAAGTTTATCTAAGCCTACTAATATAAAATTCCTTCCACTTATTGAGCTCTGATAATAGAGTTTTCGTCCCAAAAAACAACGCCCTCTATAAAATTAAAGCAAACAACATCAAATACTGGCCGCTCAATTCGTTTTCCAGATAAGAATAGGTTTCTCTCTACCTAAAACTTTCTGATGAGATTAGTTTTTCAACGTGCTAACCTCAAAATCTTTAAAGGACTGACAGAGACTGTTCCATATGGCGAAAATATTTAGTGAAAAGGGGGTTAAAGTTCACCCTATTACAGCATCCCCTTGTTCTTCTTGTATGTCTGGCCTCAAATTTCCCGCAGTATCTTCCATTATATTCGCATTATCTCAAACACCAGCCGTGTTTTTTATGAGCGTCTATAAAACTGATCATGTAAACGTTGCTCTGGCATTTGCCAACACAATAAAACCGTTCCAGCACTCTCAAAAGATAGTGCTTACGTCAATAGTCTTGTATATCGGGAAAAAAATTGCATTTCTGTGAAGAGAAATGATGCTATAAGGGTGTGCAGATAGGGGTGCAAATAAACTTTTTTGTTCTGTTAACCAACAAAATTTGGTATATACTAATCTATTTTATAAATACAAACAGGATGTTTGTTGAACCTTCAGCGGTTAGCCATAAAAATATAGCGTTTTTAGTTCATTTGTTTTTATCAAATTTTGAATCGTTCATCCCTTGCCCAATCGGGGGATTCCAACGCTTTCTGGTTTCAGGCCTCTCATAGAAACAACAATTTGATTGAGATTTAGGTCCTACGTTCAAAAATCACACTATGAATAATATGGCAGTCTAGGATCAAAAAAAGACTAAAACGGAATTCCTACTCCAAAAACTAATTATTATTTGATTATTTGCAAAAAATCCAAAGCTTTATCTCTTTGACGTCAAACAAAAATTTCCAATAGACACTTAATCGTCGTCAAAATTTTTTAAAATAAAAATATAAACTGTCATTATTGTCACAAATGGCAATTATATTTCATTTTTCATCTCTTTCTCAAAACGCTAAATTCTGAAATTGTGCAACGATTCCAGAAAAAGTACAAGGCCCCATACAAATTTCTGTTCTCAAAACATTTTATTTTTTTCTTCAAGAAATCAATCATTTTTTCACACAATAGAATACCAAAATTAATTAATTTCATTTTGCTAGAAAAGGATGCGGCTATCATGTTTTATTATAACTCAAAAACTTTACAAATCCACTTTAACCTATTCCTTACATATTACATTATGAAAATGTAAAATCTGCAATTCTGCATTTTTATAGATCTAGACGTAGCGTTCAAAAAGTCGCAATATAAATAAGAAAAATATGTAATAAAACTGCATAGTAATACAAAAAAAATTTATATAGCGGAAAATTCCTTTCATTATAGAATAGACCTCCATAATATTTAAATAAAAGTTCACATTCATAAATTTTATATTAAAGAAAATCTGTATAAGCTCAGCATTTTCTTTCAGAAAACGTTTTCTCCTTATTTACATTTTGTGCATTTTCGCAAAAGTAATGAGACATCGAGTAGAAGAGTGGGAAAGCAAGCGTATCTATTGTTGTTTCAGTTCATCAATCATTTTCTATTAAATAAATTAGTTATTTCTGGGTGCGACGGTTGGCAGCATTTCAAAGCGATATTTATCATCGCTTTTCTTGAAATCGTGAGTACTTAGTTCCGTTTTACTGGAAAGACATTGCACGACCTACATTACAGCTCTTAGAGAAACACACAAAAAATCTTATGTTTGCTACAGTATTACTCAAAGTCAAACTTAGAAAACAAATAGCCACTCTTAAACTCACACAATTAATTAATTTCTGACTAATTTTTACCCGGCTTAGATAATTTTTCTATAGGCTTTTCTCTAAGAATCCGTCTAAAAAGCTAATTAAACAAAATCGTTGTTTTTGCTGTTTATAACAAACCTAAATTAACCTAAGACCTATATAGAACATGTCACAAGTATTACACCCTATATGCGGTAAATTCCGGACGTTTTGAGAAATACTGTTTTATTTTTTGAACCCCCTAACAAACCTTTTAAATAATTTACTGACCGAAAAACCGCCCAAAAACCTTACAGGACCAAAACACCACCAAAACACCACACAAAAAAATAGATCACGCTTTCGAATTTTTTTTATATTTTTACAAAAGTTTGTTCCTTGTGCCAAGATGAGTCAAAATATCTGACAATAATGATTCAATTCGTGGTATTATAATACAATAATTCAAATAGCATATTCACAAAACAACAAAACTAACACTAATGACAGCACAATGGTAAACGTAAAAATCAAAAACAGCTGAGCATTGTCTTTTTTTGACATTTTGGCGTTTATAAAGTGCTATTTATTATTGCATTTGGTGTTGTTGTCAAAAAATAAGAAAATATGAGCTGATTATGTATTTGTAGGAGTAGTAATCGTAATTTTTGTTTCATAGTAGCAATTTTTTATTGCCTAAAAAAGTTGTTGGAGCCGTGTCCAAGATTCAAATTATATATACACAGGGTGATTTTTTAAAAGCGATACACTTTCTGAAATAATTTCCCTTCTTGCATATAAGTAGACGTGTTCCAAAAAATTTTAAAAATTTTCCTTTGTTGAAAAATATTGGAAGTGCTTTGATTTCATAAAATCACCCTGTATACATATAAACCTTTAAACACTGCTCGTTTAAAAATTTTAGAAATAAAAAAAAAAATCTGACTCTAAAAAAGTTAGCTTCTTTCTGTAAACCTCTGTAAACTTCTTTCTTAGCATAATTTACATTAAAAGCATAAAAAGCCAATCCCACACCAGTGATTCACTCTGTATATACGAACTGCCTCCAAAAAAAAAAGATTAGTCCATAGCTCGCTTATTTATTGGCCGATTTTGATTATTTATACACTAATTACTTAAAAAAAATTATTACTTAAAATAGGCTACAAATGACCTAATACATTCACGTATGGCCTTTCAAAGACTTTAAGGCTGAACTGTCAAAAAATATTTTTTCAAATTAAAAATATATTTTTTGGGTAATTCTGATAGGGATTTTTATTCTAAAAACAACAATATAAAAAAAAATCAAAAAAAAATGCCTATGCTAAAACTGCGCTTCATTTTGTGCTTGATTTTAGCGGTCATTTGTTTATTATTAATTTTTTATTTATTTATTATTTAGTCCTTTATTTTTTCTATTTTAGCTTGTCGGTCATTTACTTCCAAAGCTAGTGCTATTTTTTTCACAATGCTAAATAGTATTTTTTAATTTTTTTGATTTTTTTCTTATGGAAGCCAATAGTTGTAAAATATTGTCATTTTCAGAACAAAAATCCCTATCAGAATTACAAAAAAAAAGAATATATATTGTAATTTGAAAAAATCTTTTTTGACAGTTCATCTTTAAGGCTATACATGCCATTCTGTAACCATTTAATTAGATAAGTAAAATTGACCAATAGAAAAGCGTACTATAGACTCGTCTTTTTTTAGAAACAGTCTGTATAGCTGAACTGTCAAAAAATATTTTCTCAAATTAAAAAATATATTTTTTGGGTATTTCTGATAGGGATTTTTATTCTAAAAACAACAATATAAAAAAAAACTAAAAAAAAATATTGCCAATGCTAAAACTGCGTTTCATTTTGTGCTTGATTTTGACGGTCATTTGTTTATTATTTATTTTTTATTTATTTATTATTTAGTTATTTATTTTTCTATTTTAGCTTGTTGGTCATTTACTTCCAAAGCTAGTGCTATTTTTTTTTCACAATGCTAAATAGTATTTTTTAATTTTTTTGATTTTTTTCTTATGGAAGCCAATAGTTGTAAAATATTGTTATTTGCAGAACAAAAATCCCTATCAGAATTACAAAAAAAAAAAAGAATTGACCAATAGAAAAGCGAACTATAGACTCGTCTTATTTTTGGAGACAGTCTCTGAAGCTGAACTGTCAAAAAATATTTTTTCAAATTAAAAAATAAATTGTTTGGCTAATTCTGATAGGGATTTTTATTCTAAAAACAACAATATAAGAAAAAATGAAAAAAAATCAAAAAAAAATATTGCCTATGCTAAAACTGAGCTTATTTTGTGCTTGACTTTGGCGGTCATTTGTTTATTTTTTATTTATTTATTTTTTTATATTTTATTTTTTTATATTTTTTTTTTATGGAAGCCAATAGTTGTAAAATATTGTTATTTGCAGAACAAAAATCCCTATCAGAATACTAAAAAAAAATTATAAACTATAATTTACAAATATATTTTTGACAGTTCTTCTTTAAGGCTCTACAGGCCATTTTGTGACCATTTGATTGGTGTATAAATAATTAAAATCGGCCAATAGAAAAACAAACTATAGACTCATCTTCTTTGATGGAGACAGTCTGTATATTATACGAAAAGTGATCAATTTTGATTTTTGATTGTAAGATAAATATATTTATTCGGTTTTATTAAAAATAATCAAAGCTCTCCAAAACAAATTTGATGTCACTAAAAAATTGTTTTTTTTTTTTAGAAAAAAAACTCTCTAAAAATGTCGGAGATAGAAAAAAAACATATTATTAAAAAAAAATCCTATATAAAAGAGCCACCCTTCAAGCATCAGCTTTACTCTTATCACATTTATGATTCTAATAAAAAGGTTAAAAGTAGAGCTTTATCAAATTTCTACTCCAATTCGTAAGCCCTTATCATGATCGGTCTACAGATAAAAATAAGCTCAAAAAAAAAGAAATCAAAAATGACCTTTTGTTAAAAACAAAGTAAAAAATCTGTTTCTAAATCACCTTTTTCAATCCTCACACACCCTTGCACGTAAAAAATAAAACCATCGTTAAACCATCTAACCCTTTAAATTTTTAACTTTTAAACCTAACACGGTCCACCTTGGCAACTTTATTTGAAGCCACAAAGACATAAAAGCTACTTTTTACGCTTTATGAGCTGTAAGGTTGGCAGCATTGAAGTATAAAATACCACTAAATCAGTTAAGTTTCAACAAAATGTCTTCATAAAAATGAGATTTTTCTTTTAGAAGATGATGATCAGATTCTCGAAATTTAATTGACATTGGAAGTCGTTCAATAGTTATTGATTATCCTGATTTAATCCCTAATTCAATTTGACTCAACTACAAAACCGATATTAATTTCATAGGCTTCATTACATCAGCGACAAAATCAATTTTGATGTAATTGCCTTTATCATTACCAACTTGAGAGGAATTATAATGAAACAAACAAAAGTCTATTCAGAATTTAACATAAAAGGTTTAACGAAGCATGCTTAATACAAAAAATTAAAATGTCTGATAAGATATTAATAAATATCTTTAAAAAAATAATAATAATACTCGACCAACCATCGATAATTGATAAACTATACAAATAGCATGGTTATACGACTTGCGTGCTTCATTCACAAAACTCCCTATCCTTAGCCAGAAAGCACTGTGCTCTATACTTTACAAATAAACTTTTTTAAATTTTAGAAAGATCAAAGTATTCGGGATAAATCTAGAACAATAATGCCAAACATAAAAAATAAAAACTTCCCAACTAAAAAACTCTACATTCAAATAATAACTCCAGCTGAAGAAGTCGTAAGAAAAACAAAACTGGCTTAAAATCAGCACAAACTAAACAATAAAAGTAAATCTTTTAAATTGACAAATATAAAAACTTAATACTATTAGTTCATCAAGAGATTTATATAAGATAAAAAAAAAGAGGTTAATTCAACGCAGAAAATTTATGACGTTAGGAATTCTACATGATTTGTGCGTTCTATTCAATCTGACAACGCCGTTCACCGAAGATAAATGAATAAAGTCTCAAAAGTAAGTAAATAAACAAGAAATCTATCAAAAACATCAAAAAAAATCATCAAATCCCAACAAAAGTGAACATATTTACATCAAAACCTTATATTATCACTAAAACTCAAAAAAACACAACATTCCGGTTGTAAAAAAAAATTTTTTATCTCTTAATTTTTCTTATAATTGATAATATGTCACATCCCACAAACAACATCTTCTAAAAAAAGGCAATTATCCATGTAACGTTAAAAATGTAATAGAATAGAACATTTAGTTGAGAAAATTTGAGCAAATTATTATTTTTCTTATAATAATAATCTTTATCCCCCCACTGTATTGTTTTAAATAGAAAAAAAATCTAATTTGAACTGTCTTCTTTACTTTATAATTTTTCTTCTCTGCTTTTTCTCTTTTCTTCAACTCTCATTCTACCTCAGTCACCAAGTATAATCTTTTTTTTCTTTCTCTTTCTATCAGTTTCTTCATTTTCTTCTCTCTTATCTGCTTTTTCCTTTTTCATCTTTTTTTATTCTACCTTAGTCGCCAAGTTTAATCTTTCTAACATTTTCTTCATTCTTTTCCCTTTTTCTATCCTTTCATTATGTCCTTTCTAGCTACCGTACTTCCTTTTACTCCACGTATTCCTTCATCATGTGCTCTAATGTGTCTTTCTCTCTTCTTCACGTCCTGCATTTTCCAGCATGCAAAATCTGTTTTCTCTCTCCTTATTGCCACATCTAAATCTTGCAATCATTTTCTTCTCTCTCTATCTCTTTTATTTTTGTTTAGATAGCTTGGTAGTTCTTCTGTAATCAGTTTCTCATATTTTCCATTATATAAGTTTTCTCTATTTCTCCCCTCTTTTCTTGCACCTCTATGTCTCTATTTCGGTCTCTCATTTATCTATTCACCCATTGCCTTCCTCCTCTTTTCCTCTCAATTTTTTCTACACTGAACCCTTTTTCCTCATAGTATTGTTTTCTCTCTTCTCTTCTTCTGTTTTTCTGTTCATCACTTTTAAGCACTTTTTCACATCTTTCTCTATCTCTCATTTTATTTTCAAACTTTACCGCTCTCTTTCCTGCCTCTATTCTTACTTATTCTCTTTTTCCATTTTTCTATGCACACCCATAACTTATTTCTATCCACCAGATCAAAAGCTGCTTTTAAATCCACAAACACCCCACATACTCTCCCTCCTTCTTTTTCTAACTCACTCTAAATTAGCGCATTTGAAATAGTTAGATTAACTATCCCTCTCTAAATCCCGCCTGTCACTCTGGTAATCCTCCCACTTTCTCTTGCATTTCATACACCTTGTACCTTGTATTGTGTTTAGAAGAGTTATTCCTAGATATAATTTTTTATTATCTTTCACCCCTTTTTCATGTATTGGTACTATTATTCCCTTAGTCCATTCTCCAGAAAACTCTTTTCCCTTCCGTACTTCATTTAGTACTTCTTTCAGTTTTTCTTTAACTCTCTCACTCCCATATTATAATAATATAATATTATTATTATGTTCCAACTATTCCTACATCCCTGCCAACTTTCTTTTTTTTAGCGTGATGAGCTGTTTCGCTACCTCTTCTCTTGATATTTCTTCTTTTTTTTCTTCCTCTACGTTCTCTTCTTTCAATTTTTTCTTCTCCTTCCAGTAGTTTTTTAAAATGTTCTACCCATTTACTCATTTCTATCTTTCTTTTTCCCAATTTCTTTTCCTTCTTCCCTTATTATTGCATTGAAATCACCCCCAATTATTGTTTTTGCTTTTGTTTTCTTTCTTTTATCATGCGGATGCCTCTATATATTGTTCTTATTTCCCGTTAACATCCAGCAATTTTTATCTATTTTTTCATTTCCATCTCGTCCTCTTTGCTGTTTTTTTCGTCGACCTTTTTCTTATTTGCTCCCTTTATATACCTTTTTTTCAAGCCTATTGTGTATTTATCCGATAGTTTTCCTTCTACCTCTTTAGAATCTTTCTCATTTACTGATGTTGCTACCATTCTCATTATCTCAAACCCTGCCATGTATTGCCAAAATACTGCTTTTATTAGATTATCTTCTTTCTTTTCTTCTTTTTCTACTGTTTCTTTTTTCTGTTCTTCCTCATTATCATTTTTCTTCAGCACTACAATCTTCAAATTCCCGCTTCATTAAACATAACTTTTTATATAAAAAGTAATGGGCCGATTGAAATCTGTAAACGTCTGTACTGTTCAGTACGGAACAGTCTGGAATTGACTGGATAAATTCTCAAACCTACAATTCCGCTACACTATATGACTGTTATTAAAGATGATGCTAATTTGTTAAACTGCTTTTATTTAAAAAAAACCGACGACTTTGCGCATTACACCATAAGAGTTTTGACCACTTTTGACAAAAATAAAACTAGTATTCCCAACCAAAAAAAAAATTAATTCTCTAAGCTGTCTCAACCAAGTCAAATGAAATTTATTAACTTTGTCAATTATTTGTTATGTTTATGGAAATTCTCTTAAGCAAGCATCAATAATCTAGCAAGAGCGCTTAGGGAACTACAAAATAGTTTGACTAAGCTGCCGTTAATTTAGCAGAGAAGGATTTACAATATTATCTTGAATTGTACAGCTGAAGCTCAAAAATTTTAATAATTTGAAAAAAAAAAGGCAAAAAAGAAAATTCAGTAACAAATCTATGGCTGATACTGTAATAACATCTTACTTAAAATGCCCGTAATAAACATGTAGAAAATGTAAATTTCCACTATGAATCTGCATAAATCCTTATAGGCTGCTATAAATTCATTACTCGAGAGCCCTTTTTTGTACGTTTGGGAATCACTATCCGTGAACCAAATCACGACAAGAATTTTCACTTTAAACCCACCCTGCTTTATTCAGATTAGAAAAAAGCTCATAAGCGACGGTTCATTAACTTTTGATTAACTTTAACTTCGTGCACAACTAATAACAATAAAAAAAGCACCGATCAAAAACATTTTTTAATAAACTGTATCCCAGCAGCTTTTGTAAAAACAGTTTTGAAAAGTCAAGACAATTTAGAGAATTTTTTTTTCGGAAAAAGAACAATAAGCTGATAAAAGGCCTCATAATAAAATTTCATTTGAGTGCTTGGATGAACAAAATATTTAACATCTGAATAAAATATTCAAATTAATTAAAACTTGCTACTTTGTGATGGAAAGGGAGTAGCAACGATTGCAAAATGTAAATATTTAAAAGCTCAGCTTTAAGCATGCAAATTAATCAACTACTGACATTTATAAAAAACAGTTCACAACCTTTCTTATTAGTACGAATCCTCAAAGTCCAAAAATAAAATAAAAAAAATTATGACACTGAAAGAAAGCAAGCAACACAAACGCTTTTATATCCAGCTTTACCACTGCGCATCTAATGTAAACCATCTAAGAGAAAGTGTACTCTACCAATCTCGTTATCCGGTTAATTTCCGGATAACGATCAAAAAATATCATTAAGATGTTTAAAATTGACAGTAATACTGTCATAAAAAAAATCAGCTTCCTCTACCATTCATAAAAACAAAATAAAAAATAAGAAAACACTTAAATAAACAACAGTTACAACCGGTGCGCAAAGTTAAAGCTTAAAAAAAAGCACATTATAACACCTGAAAATAAATAAAAAATTGGAATTAAATTTTTTTTATACCTAATGACAGTGCGAAAATACTCAGCATAATGCTGCTAAATGTCAAGTGACAACAAAAATGTTTATCAAATTACTATGTGTATCATCTTAATAAAAAATCAAAATTAATTAAAAAATTCTATAAAACCCATGCAATTCCAGGCTAGTCAGCTTTCATCGGGACGACCTAATACCATAAATTTACCCATGCTAAAAATAAACTAAATAAGACTAGATTTTTGATAATAAATAAAAACATAAGAATAATACGATCAGCTGTTTATAATGTTTATTTTTACAAAATGCATCACCAACTTATATAAAGATGATTTACTCTTAACAACGTTTTTGTTAAAAAAATTTCCAATCAAGACTGCTGTGTAGATTTAATAATAAAAACAAAAATGTTAAAGCAACATTTGTATATAATTGGTTAAAAAATGTTTTATTAACAATTTGATTTGTAAATGATTGGTTGTCTGAAATGCTTACTATCCCGGCACCTCCACCAAAATTCTTTATAAGCTTCACCACTTTTTCACATTTTAAGCCAAATACAGCGCTGTGGTTTCCCAATTTTTTCAAAATTATAAAAATTTAAAAAAGTAGTCTATTAAAAAATTCAAAATACCTCTCATCAGTGAGACTATCCATCAAAATTCAAATCAACTGTGCTATAAATAACACAATATTGTTTTAAATAAAATTGCTCAATCAATTCGTCTCAGCTTGCTTTACTTAGTTACTTTTTATTTATTTTTTGTCCACTGGTAAGACTGTTGTACTGTAAAATTCACTTGAAAATACTATAGATTTAGCAATAAAATAAACCGACTAGAAAATTGTTCTGTTTTATAAATGATTGGTTGCCTGGAATGTTCACTAGCCCGGCGCCTCCACCAAAATTCATCATAAACTTTTTGACATTTTAAGACAAATTAAACGCATGCTCTCAATTGACAAAGCATCCCAAATCAAAATAAGTGGTCGATAAGTCATTAATAAAAAACT
Source organism: Lagria hirta (assembly GCA_947359425.1). Classification (NCBI taxonomy): domain Eukaryota; kingdom Metazoa; phylum Arthropoda; class Insecta; order Coleoptera; family Tenebrionidae; genus Lagria; species Lagria hirta. The sequence continues at coordinate 7,610,456 of OX375803.1, read as the reverse complement.
CAGACTTGAAACATAGTAGCTCTCATCAGTAAGATCTAACCACCAAGATTCAAATGTCACCAATTCGTCTAAGCTCGTTTTAGTTAGTAACTTTTTGTTTGTTCTTTTTTATTTTTGTTTCCTGGTAAGACTGCATTACTATAAGCTTTACTTAGATTTACTATAGATTTATTATTACAAATAAAACAAAATACCGGCTACAAAATTGTTTTGCTTAGGAATGATAGGTTGGCTGCAATGTTTACTATCCCGGCGCCTCCACCAAAAATCATCATAAACATTTAAAGAAAGCGCACGGCTTCCAATTGACAAACCGTTTGAAAATTCACTTTTCAAAATTGTAAAAGTATAAATAAGTAGTTTACAAATCATTAAAGATCTCTGACTTGAAAAACTTATTAGCTGTCATCAGTGAGATCGAACCACTAAGATTCAAATCAACAGTGCCATAAATCTAAATCCTAAATATCCTGTTACAGAAAAAATCTAAAAAAAAAAAAACTCGCAATTTTTCTAAATCTTGTTTCAGTGGTGATTTCTTAATTAGCTAGTTTTAATAAAATGATTTGAATAGTTGCCTGCCATGCTCACTGTCCTGATGGCTTCACCAAAATGTATCATCAACTTGTCTAAGCTTGGTTTACTTAAGAACTTTTTTGTATTTTTTCATTCCTTGGTAACACTGCTTTTACTATACTTATATAAAATTTGCTTAGATTTACTATAACAATTTAGTAATAAAAATAAAAAATGTTAAAACAAAATCAACCGTCTAGAAAAAGTTTTGTTTTATAAATGACTAGCTGACCCGGCGAACTTCGTACCGCCTTAGCGTAAATTTGATGCACTACTTTATTTTGTATAGCTGACCTATCTTATGTATGCGCACCTATTCAATTTGAACTGGAATCTATAATATCGTCCATGTAAAAATGAATACCTATTTCCCTGGTCTCCTCATACCCGAGAAGGACTTTACTAATTTTATTAAATATTGCACCCCCAGTGCCCCCTCCACCCCGCCCGCCGCGATGCCCGGCGCGCTTTTCAGACTGCATCGCAAACAACGGCCACGGCGCTATGGCGGTTTTGTTTACTGTTTGAATTTTTTAATTAGTAATATCTTTTGAATGGAAAGTCCAATTTAAATTTTTTAAAAACTATTTTATAGGTAGTTAAATGGTCTTGACCATAAAATAGTTTATTTGTTAACCCATACACCCATAAACCCATAAATAGCATGGTTTGAATTTGGTTAGCATTTTCATTAATGTTTAAAATGAAAATAGTTCTTGTAGTGACATAACTACAATAGTTGGACATATGCTACCGCGGAGTTTTTTGTAGACATTATAATGTTCTTCAATATTGTTGTACATTATTTTGTTCTATCGCTAATAGTTTCGGCAGCGCATTCGACGAAAGACATTTTAAGACTCATTTTTCTACACCTTCGGTTACATTGTTCAAATTTTACCAAGGATCCCTAATTTTTTTCAAAATAAAATGTAGCCTATGTCAAATAGGAAGAATGTAGCATTCTATTGGTAAAAGAATTTTTAAAATCGGCCCAGTACTTTTTGAGCCTATTCATTACAAACATACAAATCTTTCCTCTTTATAATATTAGTGTAGACTAGTGTAGATTGGTTGCCTAGGATGTTTACTATCCCGGCGCCTCCACCAAAATTCGTCATAAACTCTCCCACATTTCGACATTTTAAGACAAATACAGCAACGTGCTCTTCATTAAACCACTAATGTATACAAAAAAAATCAAGTCTTCTCAAAATTCAGACTTAGAACTTATCAGCTCTTATCAGTAAAATGTAAGAAACGAAATCCAAATCGACAGTGTCATAGATAATACAACATTGTTTATTAATTAATGAGCTATCTAAATAACCATTTTCATCTTAAATATAATAAACAAATAGCTTCTATTTCCATACACTAAAGAAAATCCAAGAGTAAAATTCCCACAATTGTCAATATCCTATAGACTCATCTTAGACAGCCAATGCTGTTTCTGACTTGATAGAAATTACAGATATACATTTTCAAGAACTGAGTGACATGTCTGTAGGGTCGTTCGGTGGCCAAGTGGATAAATATAGTGCTTTCAGAGTCTGGCCAATTGAGTGGCGTTTTTTAAGAACGATGGCTTTTGTCTGCCTATAGGTGTTTGCAAATGTAAGAAGCACAAAATATGAAAAACGTCACAGTGCAATAATTAATCTTATGTTTGAAGCTGCGGAAACCTTGTTCCCAATTCATATTTCAGCAAAGCTTCCAATAGATAGGTATCTCTGTCGACTCACCATTTCAGTTTGGAAATAATTTCAAAAACCCTTGATTACATCCCTCCCAGAAAAGAGATTCGCCTAATTTTAATTTATGTATGAGAAGATACCATTCAAAAATAATTGATGCTTTCAAACAAAACGATGGCGTATAACAAAGGGTGAAGCATCCTTCGTAAAGAGGCTCATTAAAATGTTGATCTCTCCACTCTCTCCTTCTCATGCCTTTTATCATTCAAAAAAAAATTTTGTTTGGTAATGAATTCAAATGCTGATTTCTATACTCTTTACTTTATGCACAACTTGCTCCCCCCCCCCCGTCCCTAGTGTAAAACTAATTTTCGTTAAAAAATTTCTATACAGATTACATTTTCATTATGCAAAATCCCAGATGGCCATATAAATGGGTGGGTTGAGTGACACACAATGTAATTATCTTGCAATGTTTATTGTTTTCCTAAATTACACAAAAAAAATATTCATTTCCATAGGCGTTTCCTTTCGTAATGCTAATGATATTCATTAAATTGTCTGGCGCTGTCTGATAACCAACCCCACACTTACGCTTTTATTGTCCTAATAAACAGCGTCGTATCATTTAGGGTAAAAGATCTACCACATTACCACATCCTACAACACTTTTCCACAACGACAGCTTAAAATGATTGATCGTATCTCTCTTATTTCGAGGCAATGTCATCGATCATGGGAATTGTGAACCAGACGTGGAAAAAATTAACGAAATTAAAGAATACAATAAACGGTTTTTAACCGCAAATGACACTTAGGTATGTCCCTTTAAAAGTTTTACAACAAATTCTACCAAAAATCATGGATGGATTCAAATATTCAGACAGCTAAACTTGCCGTAACCTTTAAAGTTACACAGATGGGGCATAATGGGTACAAACAGGTACGGCCGAGTCATTACATGCGTAGTGTGAGCCACGTAAGAGTACGACGTTGCCGATTTCAAAAGGCAATCAAATTTCATAACAATTTGTAAGCATTATTCAATAATTGTCAATGATCTGTCATTTACACACTCCAAACGTAGTTTCAAAAAAAACCCAGATGTATTCTAACGATGATTAGGTAGAGATGTTTTTGACAGACAATGACATCCTAACCCACTACATTCCATTGGCATAAAGCTTCAAAAAACTTGAAAATGATCTAAGAAGTTTCAAAAGCAAAAAGAGATAACAGCAGTAACATTAGACGTTTAATAGCGTTCAAAATAATCAAAATGTATTCAATATATCAATTAACCGTTAAAATTAACGAAACTTTTAGTAATTTTAAAAACTCAACATTTACTAAATTTGTTTAACGGTTAAACCTTAACTAGTCTAGCTAATAACATTGTTTATTTAAACGTTATAAGTACATACTACTGTGTCATCATTGCAGACTAAGCTTTTTTAAAATATTTATTTATAAATTTCTTAGCCATAATTTATTAATTTTCCTAAGTGGTTAACGCCAAATATTGAGCTTAAATGAAGTCAAAGCAAATTTAAAATAAACAAAACTAGCACTAGACGTTTAATAACGTTCAAATTAATAGAAATGTATTTGATATAACAATTAAGCGTTAAACTTAACAAAACTTGATGTAATTTTAAAAGCCCATCATTTAATAAATCATTTTTCAGCTAAATTAGTTTAACGGTTAAACGTTAACTGATCTGGCAAATAAAATTGTTCATCTAAACGTTGTTAAAAAAAGTTAAAGTACATACTACTGCGTCATCGTTACAACAGTAACACTATACGTTTAATAACGTTCAAAATAAGCAAAATGTATTCAATTAACCGTTAAATTTAACGAAACTTTTTGTAATTTTAAAAGCTCAACATTTATTAAATTATTTTCCAGCTGAACTATTTTAACAGTTAAACGTTTAACGTTCAAAATAATCACAATGTATTCAATATATCAATTAACAGTTAAAATTAACGAAACTTTTTGTAATTTTACAAGCTCAACCTTTAATAAATCATTTTTCAGCTAAATTAAATTAACGGTTAACTGATCTGGCAAATAAAATTGTTCGTCTAAACGTTGTTAAAAAAAGTTAAAGTACATACTACTGCGTCATCATTACAGCAGTAACACTATACGTTTAATAACGTTCAAAATAATCAAAATGTATTCAATATATCAATTAACCGTTAAAATTAACGAAACTTTTTGTAATTTTAAAAGCTCAACATTTGATTAATTTATTTTCGAGTTGAATTATTTTAACGGTTAAACGTTTAACGTTCAAAATAATCAAAATGTATTCAAAATATCAATTAACCGTTAAAATTAACGAAGCTTCTTGTAATTTTAAAAGTTCAAAATATAATTAATTATTTTTAAATTGAATTAGCTCAACGGTGAAAGATCAATTGGTGTAAGAAATAACAATGTTTATTTAAACGTTGTTAATAAAATTGGAAGTACATATTACTGTGTCATCATTGCAGACTAAGCTTCTTATAAATATTTATTTATAAATTTCTTAGCCAAAGTTTAGTAATTTTTCTAAGTGGTTAACGCCAAAAATTGAGGTTAAATAAAGTCAAAGCAAATTTAAAATAAACAGAAGTAGCACTAGACGTTTAATAACGTTCAAATTAATAGAAATATATTTGATATAACAATTAACCGTTAAAATTAACAAAACTTTATGTAATTTTAAAAACCCATAATTCAATAAATCATTTTTCAGCTGAATTAAAGATCAGTTAACGGTTAAATGTTAACTGATCGGGCAAATAAAATTGTTCATCTAAACGGTGGTAAAAAAAGTTAAAGTACATACTACTGTGAGCAGTAACACTATAAGTTTCATAACGTTCAAAATAAGCGAAATGTAATCAATATATCAATTAACCGTTAAATTTAACGGAACTTTTTGTAATTTTAAAAGCTCAACGTTTAATAAAATATTTTCCAGCTGAATTATTTTAACAGTTAAACGTTTAACGTTCAAAATAATCAAAATGTATTCAATATATCAATTAACCGTTAAAATTAACAAAACTTTATGTAATTTTGAAAGCCCATCATTTAATAAATAATTTTTCAGCTGAATTAGTTTAACGGTTAAACGTTAACTGATCTGGCAAATAAAACGGTCCATCTAAACGTTGTTAAAAAAAGTTAAAGTACATACTACTGTGTCATCGTTACAACAGTAACACTATACGTTTAATAACGTTCAAAATAAGCAAAATGTATTCAATTAACCGTTAAATTTAACGAAACTTTTTGTAATTTTAAAAGCTCAACATTTATTAAATTATTTTCCAGCTGAACTATTTTAACAGTTAAACGTTTAACGTTCAAAATAATCAAAATGTATTCAATATATCATTTAAACCGTTAAAATTAACAAAACCTTATGTAATTTTAAATTATTTTTCAGTTAAATTAGTTCAACGGTCAAACCTTAACTAGTCTAGCTAATAACATTGTTTATTTAAACGTTATTAATAAAATTTGAAGTACATACTACTGTGTCATAATTGCAGACTAAGCTTCTTATAAATATTTATTTATAAATTTCTTAGCCAAAGTTTAGTAATTTTCCTAAGTATAACGTTCAAATTAATAGAAATAGATTTGATATAACAATTAACCGTTAAAATTAACAAAACTTTATGTAATGCTAAAAGCCCATCATTTAATAAATCATTTTTCAGCTAAATTTGTTTAACGGTTAAACGTTAACTAATCTGGCAAATAAAATTGTTCATCTAAACGTTGTTAAAAAAAGTTAAAGTACATACTACTGCGTCATCATTACAGTACGCTTAATAACGTTCAAAATAATCGAAATGTATTCAATATATCAATTAACCGTTAAATTTAACAAAACTTTTTGTAATTTTAAAACCTCAACTTTTAATAAATTATTTTCCTGTTCAATTATTTTAGCGGTTAAACGTTTAACGTTCAAAATAATCAAAATGTATTATGTATTAACCGTTAAAATTAACAAAGGTTTTTGTAATTTTAAAAGCTCAAAATATAATTAATTATTTTTAAATTGAATTAGCTCAACGGTTAGAGATCAATTGGTGTAAGAAATAACAATGTTTATTTAAACGTTGTTAATAAAATTGAAAGTACATACTACTGTGTCATCATTACAGATTAAAACTTTTTTTAAATATTTATTTATAAATTTCTTAGCCATAGTTTAGTAATTTTCCTAAGTGGTGAACGCCAAATATTGAGCTTAAATAAAGTCAAAGCAAATTTAAAATAAACAGAAGTAGCACTAGACGTTTAATAACGTTAAAATTAATAAAAATGTATTTGATACAACAATTAACCGTTGAATTTTGAAAGCCCATCATTTAATAAATAATTTTTCAGCTGAATTAGTTTAACGGTTAAACGTTAACTGATCTGGCAAATAAAACTGTTCATCTAAACGTTGTTAAAAAAAGTTAAAGTACATACTACTGTGTCATCATTACAACAGTAACACTATACGTTTAATAACGCTCAAAATAATCAAAATGTATTCAATATATCAATTAACCGTTAAATTTAACGAAACTTTTTGTAATTTTAAAAGCTCAACATTTAATAAATTATTTTCCAACTGAATTATTTTAACGGTTAAACGTTTAACGTTCAAAATAATCACAATGTATTCAATATATCAATTAACCGTTAAAATTAACAAAACTTTATGTAATTTCAAAAGCTCAACATATAGTAAATAATTTTTCAGTTAAATTAGTTTAACGGTTAAACGTTAACTGATCTGGCAAATAAAATTGTTCATCTAAACGTTGTTAAAAAAAGTTAAAGTACATACTACTGCGTCATCATTACAACAGTCACACTATACGTTTAATAACGTTTAAAATAATCAAAATGTGTTCAATATATAAATTAACCGTTAAATTTAACGAAACTTTTTGTAATTTTAAAAGCTCAACATTTAATAAATTGTTTTCCAACTGAATTATTTTAACGGTTAAACGTTTAACGTTCAAAATAATCAAAATGTATTCAATAGATCAATTAATCGTTAAAATTAACAAAACTTTATGTAATTTTAAAAGCCCATCATTTAATAAATCATTTTTCAGCTAAATTTGTTTAACGGTTAAACGTTAACTAATCTGGCAAATAAAATTGTTCATCTAAACGTTGTTAAAAAAAGTTAAAGTACATACTACTGTGTCATCATTACAGCAGTAACATTATACGTTCAATAACGTTCAAAACAATCAAAATGTATTTAATATATCAATTAACCGTTAAAATTAACGAAGCTTTTTGTAATTTTAAAACCTCAACATTTAATAAATTATTTTCGAGTTGAATTATTTTAACGGTTAAACGTTTAACGTTCAAAATAATCAAAATGTATTCAATATATCAATTAACCGTTAAAATTAACAAAACTTTTTGTAATTTTAAAAGCTCAACATATAATAAATTATTTTTCAGCAAAATTAAATTAACGGTTAAACCTTAACTGGTCTAGCTAATAACATTGCAGACTAAGCTTTTTTAAAATATTTATTTATAAATTTCTTAGCCATAGTTTAGTAATTCTTGTTGAAACAAGACCGGTGCCTCTCCACATCGCGCAAGAATTGTAAAAAAAATACCTTGACAGAACTTATCCAGCAAAGTGGATTAACAGCCAGCCACCTCGTAGTCCAGATTCAACACCACTGGATTTCTTGTGGTAACGAGCCGTCAAAGATTAAAAATTATGCAACTTTTTTCCAGAATATAGAAGACTTGATGAAAAGAATTCAAACCGCTTATACTGAAATAACTCCCGATAGTTTAGTAACAGTTCGCCGGTCATGTTTGAAGATTTTGAGTTGATGAGCTGCTAAGCATCCAACCACTTGAAAAAAAAACCCACAAGTCTTCATGTTACAATTTTAGTAGCTTATAAAAACTTTTTAGAAGTGAATGTGACAGGCAGCATAGAAGGTTCATGCCGTTCGTCATGAATAAGGCAAAACGCGCTGCGAATAATTAATTATTTGCAACGCAATTAATTACTGTTATGGGTTTACTTACCATCCGACAATCTGCTGTAATTAATGACATTAATTTTAACATCATTAAAGCCTTTGTGAAACTCTAGTTACAACTTTTCAATACTATTCAATGCACTAGATAGCAAAACAAAAACCTCCAAATGATTAGTAATCAGCCCATTTAGCAGCTCGCTGTATTTGAATATATATTCCAGCTACTGAATAGCGCCATTGCAAATTTGCAACTTCTAATTGCTGCAATTTCTCCAAAATATTGAAGCATTAAAAACGCAATACAATGCTAAATTCCTTTCATATTCCATCCAGTCTAGAGCTATGAAACTATAGAATGTGATTACCCTACTATAATCTAGTATAGAACGTCGATTTTGAAAGCATCTCTTATGTGTGTCAAAAGCGCATAAATAAGAGCTTTTCATAAAACCGCAGTGTAATTAAATGCATGACATTAAAATATTCTAAATATAATATTCTGCAGCGGAAAAAATGTTAATTTAAAAAAAATATACGATAACAGTCACCCGAGTGATCCATTACCGACCTAGAGCCGTTCCTCAATTAACAACAGCCACAATGTGGAAAACTACTTTAAAAAACTTTGCCAATGTGGATTATTAATCAATTTTTTAAAAAATAAGTGAGTTATTTTGTGTTGTGTGCCGCTGTGTGCAGAGTTTTAAGATTAATTCTCTTCCTTTTTTGCAAAAAAGTTGCACTTTAATAACAGCGTTTTACACAGCATGCTATTTTCGATAAGTTTGGCTTAAAGTCGTTTTTTTCTTAGATGGCGAAAATAAAATGCAATTTTCCATCTTAAGTAAGAGGTAAAAAATCTTATCTTAAAAAACATAATATGAAATGAAAGAATTGGGTACAAAATTTTCAACAAAGTTTTATGTAAAAGTTGGGTCACAAAAGATACAGACAGTTATTGTTGATGCAGTACATATATGGCTCGTGTATCCCTCGGCTATAGAACCGGCCAATTCGTTGAAGTAGTGTAATAGAGAAATGTTGAATTCAAAATTATTCAATTTATCGCTTTTTCTTAAAATCAACAAAAATAATATTAAATTTTTCTTTGTTCGCTATAATTAAATTGAAAATATATGTATATTAGCATGGCCCAATATTTTTTTTCTGTCTTGTACCGAATTATGTAAGTTTACAATATTTTAAGAGTCAAAAAGCGGTTCAACAAAAAGTTTTTCTTGTGCCTTGCGCCTGCAAAACATAACTTTCAACGTGTCCTAAGCGGCCTGAAACGCCGTCTTGCCAGCCTAGGCTGGAAAATGATTACTATGACATTTGCTGTCATTGTCAATTGTCAGACATTTATCAACGACAACTAACGGTTTGTAGTGTATAATGTTACAATTATTGTATAGCCCCCTAAAGTTCCTAAGCCGTAATGCGTGCTGGAGTATCGCTTTTTCCAAAAACACCAATTTCACTTTTTAAGAACGGAAATAGGTAACTTTTGACATGTCAAAGCAAATATTTTTTTTTAATAAACAGGACATCTGGATTTTTTACTCGTTGCCATAACATGGAAAAAACTTTTTTTAATAATAAATTCTTTTTATTTTTTAAAATAAAAAATCGGCAGCGGCACAAAAAAATTTGTGAATCACACCTCCGAAAACGCTTTTGTAAGAGTTTGTAGTTGTAAAATCATTCGCCTTGCAAAATGCCTGTTTCCGGCCTTGTGATTCAAATAACTATTAAGAATCACTCTAATTTTTTTTAAATTTATTAAATAGTCAAAAATATATTTTCTTCCGGTTTTTAAGAAAAGATTTTGAAAAAACATGGATCACACTAAAGACTAAAATAACAAAAGTCATAGGAAAAAACATTAAACTCACACAAAAACAACCGAAAACAAAAATTGATAGTACTTACAACGTATCAAAAACCTTATAAATAAAAAACAAAACCAACAACCTCTTATTATGAAAAGTGCAAAAAAACTAAAAAAAAAAGTAGAAAACCTTGAATTCACAGAAAATCAGAATGAATTGCACAAGATATAAAAAATCTCATTAAAAAAAACAGCAGATTTTCATTATAGAAAAGAAAAAAAGTTTAAAAAAATAAATGTCAAATGCTACTTCAAAGAAGAAAATGACACCTTTACCTGTACACAAAAAATTCTAAAAGTTTACCACCAACATCTATGAGTTTTATCACCAGTGAGTGATGTTTTTTTGGTAAAAACCATGATAGAACACTAATAGGCTCTTTTGGTTTTTCTCAATGGTTACAAAATCTGAGTAAAAATCGCACTTGGACCAATCATATTTCAATATTTTATTTGTAGCGACCAATCAGAAATTGGTCCACACCAAACATGCAAATAGGGTGTAAATTTTTATATATAGATACTATATTAAATTGTATTCACTGGTGTTGAAGTTTTGGTCAAGAATCTAGCCCCAGAAGCCGACGAATTCATCATTTTAAGCTCTTACAAAAATTTGATATAAATTTGTAGCAATTAAATTGGTTTGTTTTACGTTCTCTTAGTAATCAGGGCCCAAGTAAAAAATTTCTTTTTTCATTTTTTAATTAATTTTTAATTTATTTGTGCAATTTTCCAGCTGAATCCAATTCATGCGTTATTTTGATTTCCAGGAAATTAAAAGTTTTCCATAGCTCGATCTTTTTTGCTAAATCGCCCCTCGCCTTCGGCTCATGAAGATTTTCACGCAAAAACAAACTTGACATGTTGAACTAATTTCCGAGAACCAAAGCACGCACTCATTAGATTTTATTATATGAAAATTGATAATTTTATACAAATAGTGTTTTTTCTCGGTGAGATGTGACCTTTTTGATAATTCCAACTGAAGAAAGAAGAAAACCAGTTTTAAGTGAAAAAGACATAAAAAGTTTCACAAAATTATATAAAAATTTTGAGATATTCCGTACTTATTATGTCACTCCTTTTGATAAGACTTTGAATGACTGATCTAACAGATAACATTTCTAAATTATTCAGATGTACTCTTGCCATGGAATTTGGAACTTATATTAGTATTTTGATCAGCTCATACAGAGAAATGTACGATATTATAGACGAGCTTTGACGTTTGTTTGACATTTGTCGGCAATCATACTATCAAAGACAATAAAAATCTGTCAAAGTAAATTACACAGCAAGAGTAGATTTAAATAATTTATATAATAAAATAGATAGAACGATGCACCGGTGACTTTTGTCATCAAAAGAGAAATCTCACTAGAGTTGGTAGTAGTAGATCCCTTTTTTTTGACGATGGCCAACATAATGTTCCACAACCCACAAACAATCCAATAAAAGATAAACAAAAACAACAAAAACAAAAGTCATTCGTGCCATGAAGCCCAATAAAAATTAAATGTTAATTAAATTATTCTTCGTACCTTACAAAACATTAAAGCTATGAAAGCAAGAGACAATGAGTCACATAGACAAATAAGCACCACAGCTTGCTCGGACAGCTGTAATGTTCAACATGACCGCCACAAACTACCTGGAAAAGTTAATAGTTTTATATAGGATATTAAGCTTGCTCTAAAATTTTTCTAGTCTTATTTGGTTTGTCGCACTAAACATCAGGTCAGTTCTGAACAACTTTGAACCAAAAATAACAAAAAAAAAACCAAAATCTTTATGAGTCTCACAATTTAACCCATTAAAAGCGTAACTAAGTCCATCTAAATTCAGCCATTATAGCTTAAATTTAGTTTTTCAAGAATAAACCGTTTTCCGCTTTTTATGCCAGTTTTTTTATTTATTTTTTTTGTATAGTTGCTTTTAAAATTTGCTTTGCGTATCGTAAAAAGTGCAGAAGGAGATATTTTGCACTTATAATACAAAAGCTTGCTCGCCTCTCTGCCAGTCAGTTTTTTTTTTGTTTTTTAATGGATGTAATTAATATAGTGACGCGCAAGAGGCACTCCAGAAACTTCCCTATTGTTGCAGTTAAAAGAACTTCATTAATCATTTTCCATTAAATAAATTAGAAGACTTTGAGCAGCGCGGATTATTATTTGTGAATTTATGGTTTACATTCACCTGGGGTCTATGCTCATTTATTTATTGATTGCATTATTCTATTTGAGTTTCTATTATTCACCTGAATAATGTAGATTTATGCTTGTGTTCTACGAAAAAACACAAAACAGAATACAAACACAAATAGATTTAGGTATAGCAAAAAACATAATTAACTAAATAATTATTATTCATTTTGAGTCAAATTTAGAGATATCAGTGCAAAAAAAAATTGTGTAATGTTTACATGGAGTTGTCAATAAAACAGCAAACAATCTGTGTAAAATCGTGACAGCTCGATTGTCCGCGTGAGCGTGCCTTCCGGCTAGCCGGCTTTAGCCTCGGCAAAATCCAATTTTTTCCTGAACTAATGCATTTGATGAGACAACAAGAAATGCCTTGTCGATAAAATAAGTGCATCAGCTCAAAACGATCTCAGCTGCCCAACCACAAGAATTGAATCAAAATCGAATCAAAGTGACAGTTATTAATTTGACATCTTAACCTTAATTTTTAATTTAATAAAACGATAGTTTAAGCCGCTAATGAGATTAAATTAAAAACATTAGTAGCGATATAACAAATAAATTTTAAAAAAATAACTATTTTGACATTTGAAGCAATTTTTTTTAAATTATGGTCCGGTATGGCCAATTATAACGCCAAATTCAAAAACAAATCAATAAAAAGTGTTTGATAATTGAATAATTTAAAAATATTTATTGTCACTATGTAAATTTGACATTTCACATAATGATAATTAAATTTAGAAAATTAATTACCCCATATAGCTAGTAATTAACGTTTTGATAATTATTATCTATAATTCCGTTAATGATGTATTGTTTAGTAAAAAAATTTAATGTTTTTGGCCATTCCATAAATTCCCCTAAAAATTCTATTACTAAATTATAGCAATACTCAATTGTCTGATTTAGTGCTGTTTTAAAACTCGATTATTTAAAAGCTGCCAACGTCAAAACTCATAAACTTCCTAGATTTTTTCCAACTCTGGAAGTTTTATATCAGTGTGCGGTTTGAATTTTAGAATGTATTGTGGGATTATGTCTTCTAATTACATGTCATGTTAGCCAAGCTCAAACAATAAAAATTCGCTGAAAGAAAGAAAAAGACCAAATTGTAGAATGGTGCTACAAAACATGATTCCCTAACCGCTACACTTCCCTCGGGATTAGATACCTTTTTCACATTTTTAAGCCAAAGGCAAAGTTCTATCAACAAAAGTTTTCAGTTGAGATATTCCGTTCGGGTCTGTTATCCAGCGACGTTTAAAAGTCATTATTTTTTGTAACATCAAATTACAATTTTTACAATTATAATCAACAAATCAGACAACTCATTTACTATTTAAACAAATATTTACAAGACAGTAAGAAAACAAAATGTATAAAAAAAATAAAATACAACTCAATATTTGACAATTCTAGATCTTAAGACTCAAATCTCATAAGATGACTCTGCCAAGTGTCCAATGATGTAGACAGAGAAAGGATCTCAAGTTCTCTTAGAAGACAATATTTTAGGATCAACTAATTTTGCCTAGGCCAAGTCAATCCTCCCTACAAGCGATATGACAAATCAGTATAGCCTAGGACAAACTCGTTCATCTTATTCATGATAAGATGCACCAGTTTAGCCTAGGTTGAATCAGTTCAACCTAGACATAGACTTTGTAGGTGAAATTAAGTACAAGGACGTACCAGTTCATGTTAAAGCATCTAAATTCTAACTAAGACCAACCGTTTCAATCTAGGCTAAACTGCCTACACGCCATAGAACAAATCAATAAAACCTAGACAAAACTGGTTCATTCTGTTAACGATAGGATGAGCTACTTTAGCCTAGGTCAAATCAATACTACTTAGAATTTACATACATATTCAGAAATTAGTTCAGACTACAACGTACTAGTTTATTCTAATAAAAGATGTAAATTCTAGGTACAATTAACTGATGTGAGCAAGGCTAAACTGCCTACACAAACAAGAAAAATCTGTATAGCCTAGGCTAAACTACTGGCTTATCCTGGTAATAATAAGATAAACCAGTTTAGCCTAGGATACAATTATGGTAAATTGGTTTATCTTGACATTAACAGGATGAACCAGTTTAGCCTAGGTCAAATCAGTTCATCCTAGTTACAATTTATATAAAAAATTATTCAGAAATGAGCTTAGACTAGGCATACAGAAAAGATGAAATTATTTCAGACTAGGACGTACCAGTTCATCCCTAAACATGTAAATTCCAAGTAGGATAAACTGATTTGATCTAGGCTACACCTACACGCAATAGAAAAAGTCCATATAGCCTAAGCTGAACTACTGGCTCATCCCATTAATGATAAGATAAATCAGTTTAACCTACAATATAACTCTCGTAAACGGGTTCATTCTGTCTTAACAGTTTAACCTGGGTCAAATCAGCTCATCCTACTTTGAATTTACGTAAAAAATTATTCAGAAATTATAACCAGTTTAGCCTAGGTTGAATCAGTTCAACCTAGACATAAACTTTGTAGGAGAAATTAGGTACAAGAACGTACCAGTTCATGCTGAATCATCTAAGTTCTAACTAAGACCAACCGATTCAATCTAGGCTAAACTGCCTACACACCATAGGACAAATCAATAAAACCTAGACAAAACTGCTTCATTCTGTTAACGATAGGATGAGCCACTTTAACCTAGGTCAAATCAATACTACTTGGAATTCACATAAATATTCAGAAATTAGTTCAGACTAGGCATACAACTTAGGTGAAATTAGTTCAGACTACGACGAACTTGTTTATTCTAAAAGATGTAAAATCTAAGTAGGATTAACTGATGTGAGCTAGGCCAAACTGCCTACACGGAAAAGAAAAAATGCGTATAGCCTAGGCTAAACTACTGGCTTATCCTGTTAATGATAAGATAAACCAGTTTAAGCTAGGATACAATTATCGTAAACTAGATTATCCTAACATTAAGAGGATGAAACAGTTTAGCCTAGGTCAAATCAGTTCATCCTAGTTAGAATTAATATAAAAAATTATTCAGAAATGAGTTTAGACTAGGCATACAAAAAAGATGAAACTATTTCAGACTAGAACGTACCAGTTCATCCCAAAATAGCCTAGATTTGATCTAGGCTACACCTACACGCAATAGAAAAAGTCCGTATAGCCTAAGCTGAACTACTGGTTGATCCCGTTAATAATAAGATAAACCAGTTTAACCTACAATATAACTTTCGTAAACGGGTTCATTCTGTTTTAACAGTTTAACCTGGGTCAAATCAGCTCATCCTACTTGGAATTTACGTAAAAAATTATTCAGAAATTAGGGTAGACTAGGCATAGAAACAAGGTAAAATTAGTTCCGACTAGGATATAACAGTTAATTCTACAACATGTAAATTCTAGGTAGGATTAACTGATTTGACCTAGGTTAAGCTGCCGACACGCAATAGGAAAAGTCCCTATAGCCTAAACTAAACTACTCATTCATCTTGTTAATGATAATATAAATCGGCTTAGCCTAGGATATAGCTATCTGGTAAACTGATTCATCCTGTCATCAACAGAATTAACCTGATTAATCCTGCCATCAACAGTATGAACCTGTTTAACCTAGGACAATTTTTTTCCAGAAATTAATTCAGAGAAGGCATACAAACTAGGTCAAATCAGTATCAACGTACCAATTAATCCTAAAACAGGTAAATCCTAAGTAGGCCGAACAGATTTGACCTAGGCTAAACTGGTTCATCCTGTAAATGATAGGATGAACAAACCAGTTTAGAATAAGATATAACAATCCTAAACGGGTTCCTCCTGTTAATGATAGGATGAGCCGGTTTAGCCTAGTTCAAATATATTCATTCTACTTACAATTTACATAAAAAATTATTCAGAAATTAGTTCAAACTAAGCATATAAACTAGGTAAAATTAGTTCAGGCTAGGACGTACCAGTTCACTATGAAGCACATAAATTGTAATCAGGATAAATCGATTCAACCTAGGCTAATAAAATACTGCTTTGTCGCAATACTACACATCAGTATATTCTCGGCTAAACTAATTCATTCTGGTAAAAATAGAATAGTTACAGCCTAATCTAAACTGGCTTCTCTATAATAATAGGATAGTTATAGCCTAGGCTAAGCTAGTTCATCTTATCATTGACAGGATGAACCAGTTTAGGATGAACCTATAATAGTAGGATAGTTATAGCCTAGGCTAAACTAGTTCATCTTATCATTGACAGGATGGACCAGTTTAGCCTAGGTATGATAAGATAAACCAGTTTAGCCTAGGTTATACTGATTTGTCCTATGGCGTGTAGAATGAATTGATTTGACCTAGGTGTATATATTATGTAGCTAGATCTAGTTACTGCTTGGCCTGCTAGCCTTTAAATGTTTATTTTTATAAGTTGCATAAAAAAATATAAATAAAGAAATAGACACGCCCATCATTTGTTCCCAAAATGTCTCTTTGGCTGGTATTCTTAACCAAACAGAATGGAATGGGCTAATAAAAATATTCCATTATGTATTCAGTAAAATTGTGACATTTTATTTTGAATGACATTTTGCCACAAATAAACAATAGGCTAAAGTGGTTCATCCTGTAAATGATAGGATAAACCGGTTTAACCTAGTTCAAATATATTCATTCTACTTAGAATTTACATAAAAAATTGTTCAGAAATTAGATCGAACTAAGCAAATAAACTAGGTAAAATTAGTTCAGGCTAGGACGTACCAGTTCACGATGAAGCACATAAATTGTAATCAAGATAAATCGATTCAACCTAGGCTAAAAAATACTGCTTTGTCGCATTACTACACATCAGTATAAATCCTTGGCTAAACTAATTGATTCTGGTAAAAATAGAATAGCTACAGCCTAATCTAAACTGGTTCATCTATAATAATAGGATAGTTATAGCCTAGGCTATACTAGTTCATCTTATCATTGACAGGATGAACCAGTTTAGGATGAACCTATAATAGTAGAATAGTTATAGCCTAGGCTAAGCTAGTTCATCTTATCATTGACAGAATGAACCAGTTTAGCCTAGGTTATACTGATTTGTCCTATGGCGTGTAGAATGAATTGATTTGACCTAGGTGTATATACTATGTAGCTAGATCTAGTTACTGCTTGGCCTGCTAGCCTTTAAACGTTTATTTTTTTAGTTGCATAAAAAAAAGTTAAATAAAGAAATAGACAGGCCCATCATTTGTCCCCAAAATGTCTCTTTGGTATTCAGATATTCTTAACCAAACAGAATAGAATGAAATAATAAAACTATTCCATAAAGTATTTAGTAAAATTGTGACATTTTATTTTGAATGACATTTTGCCACAAATAAACAATTTAATTTTTTTAAATATTGCTAATAACCAAATTGTGATGAATTGTTGTGTGTCTACGTCGCCTGTTTCAATATTTTAAAAAAACGTATTCTTTTATTCGCTCGGGGGATCTATAAATCTAACATAACCTACAAATCGTCATAAATCGTCGATACCGTATGTACAAAGTGTAAATTATTTTTACAACTATTAACGTTATTTTCTCGAATTTATTAATCACATCAGTGAGTAGTGCGTCACAGAAAAAAAATTAAAGAGCTTGTTATATTGCATCTTTTGCACAAAAAAAAGCTGCTGAAAGATGTCCTAGAACACAAATTCCCAAAGATTGGAAATTTGTATAGATGAATATAGCTCGACTTCGTTTTTTTTTTCGAAAAATTTTGATTATAATAGACTCAAAATTTGTTGCAAAATCAAAAGATGTTGTCAAGCAACTAATTTTTCGTCGTATTATAGTAAAAATTTTCAGAAAAAAAATTGAAGTTTACTTATATTATATATGACAAAATGTCAGTAGGCATGGAATGACACAATTTCACTGACAATCCACGCCCATACGAAAGGAATAATTGCATCATTTCGTATGGTCAAGAATACCAGCCTTTATCTGTTGTAATGTTATTCAATTCTTATCTTTATAGTTTATGTGATGATAAACTATGATAGATTACCTTTAAAGAAGCTAAATTTTGTACACTACAAAATAAAACCCTCAATCAATTCAAAAAGCTAAAAGCCAGTTTCCAAAACTGTTCAAGCAAGAAACAAAATTCTTTAATAATTTTTAATCTCCTGACACGTCCTGTCAATATTGCTACCGGCTAAATCGTTCGACCTCCTCTACCTAAATTAATGATTGATGGATTCTGTCAAGGCACACATGATTAGATTGACCCTGTTTACGATTGTTCTATGTTCGAAATCCCGAGAAAAAGATTGATGAAAATGTTCAGAAAAATAAATCTAACATGTTGCGTGTATGTTCGTAGAAAATTCATCAAATGGTATAAGATTTGTTACTTGGAATAGTTTAGCTAACGAATAGCCAAGTGTCAAGGGTCTCTCTTTTTTTTAAAACTCGACTGGTTTTAAATTACAAAAGTTTTCATCCCCTATGCTCCAGCTATAAAATCCTCGTCATTTGCCTGATTCGTCTGATAAAAGATTCCTTCTAAATCCCCATTTAGAACTCTGGAGAGAGAAAGCGCGAAAATTTATAATACAGACGTTGTCGAGTGCATTTTATTTATTTTTTTTCGTAAAAGACAATGCTCCCAAAAAAGTATTAACTCAATCTTCCTCCCCTTTTTGGAGTAATATATTCCAGACGCGCATCATACCATGGTCATATTGATTCTCCATTGCTCCCTCGTGTGTCAGCACATCAATGTTGCAACAGCGTGGAGAGAGAAAAAATTCGTTTCACAAAAGCCAATCTTAACTCAGATAGGAAAAGAAAAAACTACATTTACAACTACAACGGTGTAGTTTATCCACGACAAAGGAGGCTTTTACTGGGGTTTCCGGTGCTAAAAATAAAGCAAAAAAGAAACATATCGCAAGGGAGGTGTTGCTTTGGGTTACATAGTTCAAGCTTTCTCCTTTTTTTGGTTTATAGCTAAAGCAATTAGAAAAAAACATAAATTTGATAAAACTGGGAACGTTTTACCGGAGTTTTCCTAATCAAGTTAATGTTATAAAAGCGACAAAGTTTTTTCTACCATTAGTCACTGTATAAAATTGTCAAATTGCAACAAAACTAGAATCTTGTTGTAAAACAAAACACTTTTATTCAAATTATAAGACAATTCGTTGCTCCCATACTAAAAGTTGTTAAATGGCCGCAGGATATTGACCACCACGGAATTTAATCATCCATGAAATCCCAGTTTAGTAACAGGATTGCCATGTAATACTCGCAGATTAAATGGTAGAATTGGTTGAAAAGACAAATGTATAATTTGTTATGGGTGTTATAGGGTGAAAATTCTATCCTTATTGATGATAATGCCAGACCACACCGTGCAATAACAATTCGCTAGCCATTTAGAAAAAAAATATCACCAGATTCGATTAACCAGCTCGATCTCCCGATATAAATCCAACAGAAAATATTTAGCGATTCAGTTGCTAGAGTTTTTCTCAATCGGATCTATTTATTCCACACCTCAAAATGTTGCTACAGAAAAATGAAATTATCCCTAAAAATAAATTTATAGATGTTGGCACTGTTGATGCGTTAGTAAAATTCATTTCTGTTTGTTCTTGCTTCTCTTTTCCTTGTTGGATTTGTCAAAAACATATCACTAGATATGGTTGACCAGCTCAATCTTCCGATATAAATCCAATAGAGATTATTTAGAGATTTAATTCTAGTTTTAGCTAGAATTTTTTCTCAATCGGATCTATTCATCCCACACTTCAAAATGCTGCTATATGAAAAAGTCCGCAAAAAAAACAATAATTTTATTAATGTTGGGGTGTTGACACCTCAGTAAAGTTTGTATCTTTCGTATCTTTTAGTAATGCTTCTCTTTTCCTTGCTGCATTGTCAAAAACATATCACCGAATTTGATCGGCCAGCTCAATCCCCCCAATTTAAACTCAATAAAAATATTTAGGAATAGTTGCTAAGTTTTCTTAATCAGATCTAAATATTCTACACTTCAAAATACTGTTACACAAAATCTTCCGCAAAAAAACAAAAAATTTATAAATTTTGGCGTGCTAGTAAAGTTTCTATCTTCCGTCTCTTTTTGTTTTTGCTTCTGTTTTCCATGATGCGTTGTCAAAAACATATCACCAGATGTAGTTGGCCAGCAATGGTAGAGAAAATCATAGAAATTAAGAGAGACAACAATAAAATTACAAAGAAAGATGCAGTAAAGAACGGACAATAGTGAAATTATAGAGCTGAATGAAGATGGGACAAAGAAAAACAAAAATTACTAAAATTTTTACTAAAAATATAATAAGAAAGAGAAAAGGTGAAAAACTCTTGAAGAAGAAAACAAAACACACTCTAATAAAAACAACGTAATCGGAAAAAAATGATAAAGAGTATATAAAAAAGAGAACGAAAAAGTAGTAAAAAAGTATTGAAGTGTGAGAAGATATAATTCTGATAATTTAAATATTTGAAGTATTTGGATTTAAAAATGAGATTTTAAAACTGGTTAAAAAAAAATAAGATGTTGGTGGTACTGCTGAAGAAAGAGAAATAGAAAAGGTAAAGAAAAAGTAGAGTGCTAATGCAATAAAACTAGCTGCAATAGTAGAGGAACTAATAGAAATTGAGAGAGGCAACAATAATATTACGAAAAAAAAGCAGTAAAAAAAGGAGAACAGTAAAATTATAGAAATGAATGAAGGTGGGACAAAAAAGTTATAAAGAAAATAATAAGAAAGAGAAAATTTCAAGAACTCATAGAGAAGAGAACAAAACACACTTTAACAATAACAATATAATTGGAAACAAATAACAAAGAGTATATAAAAAAAGAGAACCAAGCAGTAGTAAGCACAAACTACTCCAAAAACGTATTCAAGTGTGGCAAGACATAATTCTAATAATTTAAATATTTGAAGTATTTAGAGTAAAAAATGGAATTTCAAAACCGGTACAAAAATAGTTTGTGGTAGTGCAGACAAAAAAGAATAGATCAGGTGAAAGTGAAGTACATAGCCTTCTTAGATAAAACTTGCTGCAATAGTAAAGAAAAACATTGAAATTAAGACGACGACACTGAATTTACAAAGAGAAAAGCAGCAAGGAAGGAAAACAGTAAAGTATAGAAACAATTGAAAGTGGGTCAAAAAAAAAACAGAAATTTCAGAGATTTGTAAGATAATAAAAACATAAGAAGAAACAAAAAAATATGAACAACTTCAGAGGAGAAAAAAAAATTATGAAATAAAAATATATAATGGACAAATTAATAAATAGTAAAAGAAAAAAAGGTGAAGGAGTGTGGAAAAGTAGTAAGCACAAACTACTCCTAAAATGTAGCAAGAAATAATTCTGATAATTCAAATATTTGAAGTATTTAGAATAGAAAATAAAATTTTAAAAATTGAAAGAAAGTAAAGAAGATGTTGGTGAGTTGTAGTGCTAAACAAAAATTACTGAAATTTTTAATAAAAACATAAGAAGAAACAAAAAATCTCAAAAAATCAACAAGAAGAACAATGAAAGAGAACAGAGAAGTAGTAAGCACAAACGATCCCTGAAAAGTATTGAGGTGTAGCAAAATAAAATTTAATTATTGAAATAATAGAAATATTTAGAATAGAAGTCGAGAAGATCTTTGAGGCAGTTCCGATGAAAACAAAATTTGACTTTATAACACAAATAAATATACAGAAAACAGAGTCTTTCTAGGCCACAACTAGAGCACAAAGATAAAGACAACAGAACGAAAACAAAAAAATTGTGGAAATTGTTAAAAATGTAGAAGAAACAAAGAAAACAAGTAAACAAATTTTCAACAATAGCATAAGAGAAAAGAAGGAAAAACTAGTTGAAACGCAAAGGAGTCCAAACAAAAAAAGGTAGAAAAACAAGATTGAGCTTCAAATAAATTTATAATCCTTAAAGATCAGAAGACAATTCTATTATAGAGAAAAACAAAAGTGAGACCGGAAAGAATGCAAATTACAAAAATTTGAATCTTCAAAAACAACAATCAATGTTTGTTTTTTATTTATAAATTATTAAAAGTTGTAGTAGAAACTGAAAACGTTAAAAACATTGAACTTGCGATAGGAAAATTCCAAGATAAACTAGTTTAATGAGCAACCGGAAAAATGAGGAAAAGAAAAAAAAACAACATCTCAAAAGTGACACAACTAAAATATTCGTATCTTTCTGTTCTTGCTCTTCTTATCCTTGTTGCATTGTCAAAAAAATATCACCAGATGTGCTCAGCCAGCTCAATCCCCCGATATAAAATAAAAAAAATAATGAAATAATAAAAAATAATAACAAAAATCCCCCTACAAAAAATTTTTAAAGATTTAGTTGCCAAAGTTTTTCTCAATTAAATCTATTTATTTCACACTTCAAAATCTTGCTACAGAAAAATAAAATATTTCCCAAAGAAAAAACCATAAATTTATTGATGTTGGCCTGTTGATGAATGAGTAAAATTCGTATCTTTCTGTTATTGCTTTTCTTTTCCTTGTTGCATTGTCAAAAACATATCACCAGATATGGTTGGCCAGCTCAATACCCCAAGATAAAGCCAATAGAAAATATTTAGAAATCAAGTTGGCACGGCATGATCTTTTTGTGATTGCTTCCCTTTTCTTGCTGCATTGTCAAAAACATATCACCAAATGTGGTCGACCAGCTCAATCTTCCGATATAAATCCAATAGAGATTATTCAGAGATTTAGTTGCTAGAATTTTTCCTCAATCGGAGCTATTTATCTCAAACTTCAAAATGCCGCCACATAAAATATTCCGCAGAAAAACCATATATTTATTATAGTTTGTTTAACGCGTCAGTCAAGTTTCTTTTTGGTTCTTGCTTCTCTTTTCCTTTATGCATTGTCAAAAACACATTACCGGATGTGGTTGACCAGCTCAATACCCCGATATAAACCCAATAGAAAACATTTAGAGATTAATTTGCTAGAATTGTTATCAATCAGATCTATTTGGTAAATTCACTACGTTGATGTGTGACTGCGTCACTAAAAAAAAGAAAATTGCTAATCTTTAAGATTTTCAAATATTATTATAAATTATATATATTTTTTTTAAATTTGCTTTATTTTTGACGTGATAAGGTCAAAACAATCGATATATAACAGGCAGCACGCACAAGAAAGTATGACATGGTGGCCATGTTACGCCTGATCCAAGCGTGAAAGCGCAAGCGCGAAACAAGCAATAGACAGGCACGATTGGCTGCGAGTACTGCTAATGTACCAATTCCTCTTCGCAGCGACTTCAACACAACGCACAATGATGACAATATTGAGCACGTATCAGGGGTTGACATGTCTACAACTCTGAGATGTCTACAACCATCAATTCGACTTTAGTTGTCTAAAATCAATCTATATAGCTTAAGTAAAAAATATATTAAAATTAAAAAGTGCGATTAATCAAAAAAAAAACTCCAATTTCAAGTAACTCCATCTTTATTATACAAAAGAATGACTGTTCAGGGATAATAACTCAATTGAATTGATAAAAGTATGCAATTTTTTATAAATGTTTTCTTATAATGTCATCACGTAAAATTATCGTCTTTACAAACAAACATTTTTTTAAGAAATTAAAATCTTTGTTATAAAATATTTTTGGTAATTGTACGCAAGGTCCTAGATATTTTTTTTTTAAATAGAATCGCCTTAATATTAAAACCAATGAAACTCAGCAACTAATTGCAAAAAGCTATCTTTAAACTTTTTTCTAGATATTGTTTTTGTATTTTAATTTATCATCAAATTTGTACTTAGATTCAAGTTTTGTAATAAGCAGAATAATAAAGTAAAGCAACAACTCCAGCTATATGCCATGATATACAACGTGATCAAATAGGACTGTTAGAGTTGGCAATTCTACATTTCATTTTAAAATGGTACAACTGCAACCACTTTCTGCAACATCATTGACCGATGTCAATTAAAAAGTTAGTCCCTGTGACATAACCTACAATTTTTTTTATAAGTCAAATATTTGTCAAACAAGTGTATCCGGTTAGTGTTGCAACTAGGCAAATAAAAAAAAACTCTAAAAACTGTTGCCAACTGAAACAGTCATTGTTGATCACGCTGGAATATACTTATAGTGTTATAATAAAAATCTTAAAATTAGACAATAATTTTTATAAATTTTATTATTGAAAGTGTATGCGGAAGGGACAATAATCTTTGTACAAAAAGGTATTTGATCGTTCATAATCAAGTCGCCTTTTGTTATAGTTTTAAGATTTCTTCTAGATTGTGGCATTCGGTAAAATTATTTCAAAAGAGCTTCACAACTTTCATATCCATAATTTTCAATCATCTTTGAATTTGTATTCAGATTACGTTTTAACATATCTTTTAATGTTAATAATTGCTAATTGTGTCTTTATTTGAAACTAATAAATGTTTTAATTTTTGAAAATTAGAAAAAGTAGTTTTAGTGTCGAATTTTAATTTTAAATTTAAAATTTATCCAATGTCTGGTACACTATAATTATTTAGTGGTTTATTTGGTGCAAGGTAAAATTAGACTGTTTAGTCAGACTTAACCATGAAAAATCAAATATTTTTTCAAATGTTGAAAAATGGTGGAGGCGCCGGGTACAATTTTCTTGTAAATTGTTTAATCAGGTGTATTGAATTTTTAATTTTTCATTTTTCATTTTTCAAATTATTATTAAAAGAGTCAGTTAAGCATTTATACAAAATTATGGTTTTTAATAAAAATGTAGATTGATCAGTAGAAAGTTAAACTTTTATAAAAAATTATGATTTTTATAAAAATTGTTGAAAAATGGCGGAGGCGCCGGGTACAATTTTTCGTGTAAATTGTTTGTATTTCTATTGTACTACATGTTTCTGTTCTTGCTTCTCTTTTCCTTGCTGCAGTATCTTACACGTTATCTATTTCTGTCTTCTCTTAGCTTAGCTAGAAAAATCATCTTTCTCTATTATCTAAATAGCTTCCCTTAACTGTAAATTCTGATAAAATTAACAATTTATCATACTTTGCAAAACAATAAATGTTTTACAAACGCACGAAAACCTAATCAAAGACATGGCTGTATATTTGCTGTAAAAAATTTCAAAGATATCTTCCACATATCTAATCTATACCTAAAACAAAAATTAAGTACATAATTAATTCTGTAAGTTTATTAAAACTATTTTTTTTCCAAAGAAAGCTTCGTATTAAACTGATAATAATAATAATAATAGACCGACTTATCCACGGCGTTTGACTACATAATCAGCGTATTCGGCGTTTGACTATAATATAATCAGCGTATTCAAAAGTTTATCAATAGCAGCTCGCAATAGAGAATTATTGAATGCTTGAACAAAAACAAAAGTTTCAAAATTAATCGATTCTCTCTCTTAATAAGTTGTTTGAGTAAAGTTGCCGATATTGCAAAAGCGTTTGAACACCGCTTTTGTGAATTGTAATGGGGCTCTCTATTCGAAGACTCTACCTTTAATAAAAAATTATCCATCATTCCTAAAAGCCAAAAGCACTAAAAATTAAATATCAGATTCGGAAGGAGTTCTATTATTAAAGATTATAAAGTTTTCTATACTCAATAATTTCGTCGGCCAATAACAATATCAATAAATAAACAAATTACCAAGAAAAAAAACTAATAATAGAGAATTTTAATATTTACAATGCAAAAATTCTGAAAAATTGCTTTAGCCAAGCTGCAAAAATTTTTATAAAATAATATCCTAATTCAAAAACCAAAAAACCGCAGTGACAAGTCCGATCTGATGTAGTATTAAAAAAACACAATTGTTTGAAATAGAAAACAGTCTTTTTTGCTGTTGTCTGGGTGGGGAATCGAACGTACACCTCGTAGACCAGTCCCCAACGTACTTTCGCTTGGCCAGCTCGTCGACCAAGGCCTTATAATAATAATAATTTTCTATATTCAGAATATTAATTGAGAAAAACAAATAAAATATGCATTTTGGTTAATAATCTGTATTCCTATAAAAACCATTGTTTTTGAAAAGTTTTACGAAAGCTTATCTGAAGCTAAAATAAATCGCCCTTTTTGTCCACATCCCGATACTGTAAACAACAGAAAGGCTGTAAAATAGCACATTTGGCATTGCCAACTGTGCATAAATGTCAAGTGAGCGAAAGAAATATCTCGTTCGAGGTGTGTCCTACTGATTTATAACTAAAATTTCAAGAGCTATCTATGATTTATTTTTTTTAATTTTATTAAAATCGCCTGCTAACAACATTGAATGTGAAGAAGATTATCAGGTATGAGGCGCCATTTGCGTCAAAATATAAACTATTCACACAGTTTGACCACTTGCCAAAAAATTTGTTTAATCGATATCGAGAGCTCTTTCGTCCACCAAGTGGTCATGAATAAAACTGAATTATTGCTTGCTTAATTTTACCTGGTTTATAGAGTTTTTGTAGGTATTCCCTGTTTTGTAGGTATTTCTTAATAATCCAAATAAAAAGATGAAAATAAAAATCTCTTTGTTAAGAGCATTGGCCTTATTTTTATGAATTTCAATGAGTTCATCGGCGTATAGATGTCTATAGTTATTTATTTGCTTGACTAATTTTAAACTGTTTATTAATATGATGTTTGCTATTAATGGCGCGCTCTGCTATACTCGACTTGTCCAATCTGCCGTGTTTTGAGTCCGCTAAGTGCACTCTGTATCTGATTTTAAACTAATCTTTTAAACCTTCTAACAATAATTTTAATCCTCACTGATAAATGTTTATAACAATATCAACGCTCTAAGGCTAAATAAATTAACAACTGCTAGATAATACGTAAAAGTTTAGAAAAAACAGTTAATAAAGTAAAAACATAAAAATTAAAGCTGGAGTTCTATTGGTGGTTATTTTTTTACCAATTTAACAGATAATAGCCTAGCTAGTAGACTATTTCTTTACAATTTTAAATTCATTGCTTCAGCTATTAACTGTTATCTTTCATATATGACTTTCAACTTTGTTAAAAAATACAAGAAGCTTCTCAAAGTTAACTGCATTTAAGCGTGTGAGAATATTTCAATTGTTTAAACTATTATCTTAAAAGATAATAGTTTAGTAATTAACTGTTAACTCTGATTGCTTAAATTTACTAATAGAAGGTTGAAGTTAACTGTATTAAATTGTGTGAAAATCAGTTAATAAAATTTCAAGATTTAGACCACAAATCGTCACATCACCATTTAGCTGGCTGAACTACCTGGCTCAATTTTTACAGTTAATGAATAACTTCTTTAACAGTTAAAATTTGACAGAATGTCGTAATCAAACGATTAAGAGTCTATTAACAATCGCAACATTAACCGATTAGTTTAAAGCTAATAAATTAACAATTGCTAAATAATCTTGAGAAGCTTAATAAAAACGGTTAATACCGCAAAATAACATTCTAACTTATTGTATTAATTTAACTGTTAAAAGGGTCAGCTAAATATAACTAATAGAGAATGTTTTAACACTTAAAAACTTGCAACAGTAAAAAATAAGCAATATTAACTTGTCATCATAAATTAAGCCTTGCTACCAAGTTAATATACACAAATTCTATAGTTAAAGATGCAATTCTCAAAAGATCTATTGACTAAGTAAACTGTTAACTTTTGTAATGTTAGAGACTACAGTTAAAAGACTAAGAAACTTTTTAGATAAATTAACTCTTTAGTTAACTTAAATATTACTCGTAAGTCATACACTATTAATTGTTTCAGTTAAATTGTGATAAATAACTTTCAAGATAGTTAATTTGAGAGTTAAACTGTTGATGTTAATTGTTTATTAAAATTTTTTTTCAACTGTTAACGTTTTACTTTTAAAATATGTGGATAAAACTTCTTTAAACACATTGTATTGTTATTGTTCAACCAAATTTAGCTTTATTTTCTGAACAAAAATTGCTATAATTGACTAATACTATAATGTTAAATTACAGTTAAGATTAACAGTTAAAAATCAAATTTGATTATTATTTGAACTAATGATTTTAGACTTCTTTACTTAATGAACTGCTATTAATATAACTTGGTTATTAACGCATTTTAAAATTTCAGTTAAATTTTGAAGTTTAGTTTACTAATTTAACAGTTAAACTGTAAATGTGCTAAAAGTAAATTACAGATAAAATTAACAGTTAAAAATCGAATTTAATTATTATTTAGACTAATAATTTTTGACGTCTTTAGTTAATATTATAACATTTTAAAGTTTCAGTTAAATTTTGAAAAGTAACCTTTAAGCTGGATTTTATTATATAATATATTGTGCATAACACTATTATTATATTATTTTTGTTTCATATAAAAAGACTTTTATTTTTCCAAAATCCATTCGAAATCTGAATTTTTGTTTGTTAGCGAATAGCAAAAACACAGCGCTTTTCTAAAACTCTTTTCCCGTAGATAATATTTCAAATATTTTCGTAATGCCACTCCAATATATTAATATCGTTTTTTCTTATTCAGATATGAATTTTTCTTCTAAGAATTTCTCAATTTTTCAAGATATCTGTCAAACCAGATTCCGGTGAATACTTGACAATATCCCTTGATTCCATTATTTCCAATATCATGTTTTTATTGAAAAATAATTCTAGAAATCGACTTATCAACATTCAAATTTATTTTTTTTTTTGATTTTTATTAAAACCAATTATTTTACTTATTTAAATATTTTATAAAAGCTAATTATAATTGAATTTTGCAAATAACAAATTATAAGTTTTCTACAATGCCATAGACAGCACCTTTAAATACAAAAAAAATTAAAACCCCATAAAATATTCTATTAAAGCACTTAGGACACAGGTGTTTTAATAGAAAAGAAACAATTTGAAACAATTTCAAAGTATACGCTGCTGCACTAGGTGCAGCATAATGTCCCGCAGTAATAAAACTATTAAAAAGTAATCGTAAATGCTTAATAAACAATGACATCTGTAATAGCTTTTCCATTAATGATAATAAAACAGCAACTGTTATGTTGCAGCATCAAAAAAAAAAAAATAGAAAATAGTTCAAAATACAAAATATGAGTGAAGTTTAATTTGGAATCATCCATGACAGTATATTGTGCTAATTTTTATAAAATCAAACAAATTGCTGGATTTGACATGTCACTTGAAGCAGTTGAGTACATTCAAAGCAAAGAATGGAAAAACACAGATAAAAACAAAAATAACATAAATGTACAGATTGGGAGTGATTTCAATGCAAGAATAGGAGAAGAAAAGTAAAAATATTAAAGAGAAGTAGAAAAAAATACAGTTAGTAGAACAACATAAAAAAAACAGGGAAAAAATTATTTTAATAAAAATGCGTGGAAGACCTTAAACGAAAATTAAAAAAAATGAGACAGGAAGATGAACATATGGAGGAAAACAGGCAGAAACGGTAATTGACTACGGCATAGTGAACCAGAAAGCATGGGAAAACTAAAAAGATTTGAGATAAGCGAAACAGTTAAAAAATAATAGAAAAATTAAATTAAAAAAAGAAAGAAAAGAGACATTAATAAAAAGCTATATTGGTAAAAGTTAAAGAAAAATTTAAAGAATGGTAGAAAAAAAATCAACAAAAAACAACTATATCAAATAGAAAAAAAATACAGGAAAACAAAAGCAGAAAAAAGTATATAAAAAAAAATAAAGCAAAAGCAACACAAAATGAAATTTGAAAATACTTGGAAGGGTATAAAAAAGACAAAAAAAACTTTACAAAAAAGACAGAAATGAGCCAATAGGTAAAACATTTCAAAAAACTACTAGAAGGAAAAAAACTTTACAAAAACAGAAATGAGCAAATAGGTAAAACATTTCAAAAAACTACTGGAAGGAAAAGAAAAAAAGATTGACAAGAACAACTAAAAAAGAAAAACGCAGAGAAAGTAGAAAGCAAAGAAATAACAAGTGAAGGGGTAGAAAGAAGCACTGATAAATGTGGAAGAGAGAAATTTTTCCTTAGAAATAAACAAAAGGAATTTTCCAAAAGATGTCAATATTTCAAAAAGAATAATAATACAAATACATTAAAAGAAGAAAAAACATAATAATAAAAAGTACAGAAAAATAACTCTTCTAAACACAATGTACAAAGTGTATGCGATGTATGTGATAGAAAAGTTAAAAAAAAGTAGAGAAAGTGGAAGGATTACCAGACCGGCAGGCAGGATTTAGAGAAAGACAAGAGCTAATAGATAATGTAAATATTTTAAATGAGCTTAAAAGAAAAGGAAAAAGAGAGAGTATGTAAGATTTGTTTGTCGATTTAAAAGCAGAGTTTGATAAGGTAGATAAAAATAAGTTATGAGAGTACATGGAAAAGAAGAGACTAGCAAAAGCAGTGATAAAGAAAGTAAAAGAGATATGCAGAGAAACAAAGGAAAAGGTGGGAGTGAATGAAAGAAAAAGTGAATAGCTGTGAACAAAAAGAAGCCCGGGACAAGAGTGCCCTCTAAGCCCGCTACTGTTCACCAGTTATATCAGTGATTTCGAAGATGTGTTAGTAAAACGACAAAAAAAAAGAGTGGTAGTAGAAAAGAAAAAAATCTTGATGTCAGCGTATGCGGATGATAGCGAGAGAAGAAAAAGAAATGAGTGAAATGATAAGAACTGCAGAAAGGTATATAAAAAAGAAGAAATTTGAGGTGAATGAAACTAAAACAACTAGTGATTTGTAAAGAAGCAAGAAACAAAGTAGTATAAAACTAGAATAGAAAAAAAAATGAGAAAGTGAAAGAATAATAGGAAAAAAATTGAGAAAGTGAAAAAATAATTTTATAATAAGAGAGAAAAAAAAATAAAAAGTAAGAATAAAAGAAAGCAGTAATGTTTAAAGATAAAATAAGAATAAAATACTATGAAAGAAAAATGTTCAGTCTAGAAGAAATTGAAAGAAAAAAAGAAGCAAGGCAATGGGTGAATGAAGAAATGGAAGACATAGAGAAACAAAAAAAAAGAAGAAATTAAAGAAAGCAGATATAATGGACAATGTGAGAAACTGATTACAGAAAAACTAATAAGTTATCTAAAAAGAAAAAATAAAAGATAAAGAGAGGAAAAAATCATTGCAAGATTCAGAATGTGTAGAAGAGAGATTAAAACATTAGAGCACATGATGAAAGAATGCGTGGAGAAGACATAATAAAAAAAAATAAATAGAATGGATAAAAAGAATAGAAAAAAAAAAGAAGTAACCTTGGTAAATGAAGTAGAATCAAAAAAAAAAGAAAAAAAGCAGAAAAGGAAAAAGAAAAATCAGAAAAAAACAAGACAGTTTAAGATAGAGTTTTTATTTATATTTTATATTATTTTATAGTATTTAAAACACTAGTGATTAATTGAAGATAATTATAAAATCATAGTATAAATTTCAGTAATACTATTACAGAAAAGTACAGAAATACTATTTTCAACAAATTTATCAATTTTTCAATGTTCTATCTCTGGAATTCTATGAAATACTTAAAGTAAAGTAAACTTTGATCATTAATTAAAATCTTACTTATTAACTCATATTACCTTTTTGAATTTTTGATAATTTTATATTTTTTAATTTTAATTTATCAATTTTTAATTTTTAACCAAAGGCCACACCATTTGGTTTTTGAAAAACATTATATCTAAACCACAAAAAAAAAATTAAAAAACAAAACAAGAATCAAAAACAGCAGAAAAATAAATAGATAAAAAAAATTGGTTTAACGATACGGTTTAAACGATAATAAACAAAAAGAGAAATAAAAAATGTAAAGTAGACTATAATAAAAATCAACAATTTTTTTTAAATTATAGTTCAACATTCAAAAAAAAAACGCTTGTTAAAACTAGACCACTTAATTTCAATAATAAGATGTGCCTCATATTTAATTATAATAAAAAATATAGTTTTTAAGTTTATCGAGTAATTGGGGCCCAAACATAGTCTCGTAGAAAATCAGACGTTCTTTAAAAAAAGTCTTCCATATTTTTTTTAAAAATGCAATATTTCAAAAGTTATTCAAGTTAGAATTTAACACTAAAAAAAGTTTTTAAGGTTTTTTTTTTACTTTTTACAACTTATTGTAGAATTATACTCAAAATTATTTTTCCTACAAAAGTTTAATACTAAAAAGCTTCACCAGTTGTGACAAGTGCCTTTTTTCAGCATACTAAACAACATTTTTAGTATAATTTTCACCAAAAAAATAGGCCTAATGTACTGTAAAACAAAAAAAAAAACGTAAATTTTAATTTTTTATAGATAGATAATAAATATAGAGTTTTTTGAACCAAAAAACTTTTTTCAAAAAATTAAAAAAATTACCTAAGCTTAATTGAAACTTTCCCAATTCAAATGATTTATTTGTTTTTGCTAGGATTTTTTGATACGGTTTTATCTTAAAAATCAAGTCTTATTTTTCCAAATATTTTTTTTTTGATTTATTTTTTTTTCCGTTATCAAAGCAAATAAATTTTTCTCAGCAATTCCGGTTATTGTTCCGGATAACTAATAAAATAAGAAATCAAAATCTGTCCTGTTATTAATTTTCTATCAAAAAACAATTTTCAATTTTAAATTTTTTATGAATGATATTTTTTTGGCCTTGGCCAAAAAACTTTTTTTAAAAATAGAAAAAATTTTTAAAATTTCTTAAGCCTAATTAAAACTTTCTAAATTCAAACCAAGTAATTGTTTTTTGCTAAAAATTTTTGTTTAGAAAACAAGTTTGTTTTTTATCTTATTTTTTTTTTGGTTTATTTTTTTTCCGCTTTCAAAACATATAAATTTTTCTGTCGTTCTGGTTACTGCTCCGGATAGTTAATGAAATAAAAAAATCTAATCTACTTTGTTTTTAATTTTTTATCAAGTAAAAATTTTAAAAATTTAAATTATTTGTCCAGATTTGAAATTTTTTCAACTAAAAAACTTTTTATTAAACATTAAAAAATTTCAAAAACTTTTTTAAGCTTCATAAAAACTTTCTGAACTTCCAGCTATTATTAGTTTTTGTCTAGAATTTTTCGTTTGAGTTTTATCTTAAAAATAAGTTTTTATTTTTATAATAATTGTTTTTAGTTTAGTTTTTTCCCAAAATCAAAGCTTCATAATTTTTTTTCAACAGATCTGGTTACTGTTCCGGATAGCTAATAAAATAAGAAATCCAAATCTGCCAGGTTTTTGAATTTTTATTAAAGAAAAATTTTTAAAATTGAGATTTTTTATGTTTAGATATGAAATTTTTTTAGCCAAAAAATTTTTTTCAAAAAATTATTTGAGCTTAATTGTAACTTTTTAAATTTAAATCAAATATTTGTTTTTTGCTAAGATTTTTCGATTGGGTTTTATCTTGAAAATAAACTTTTATTTTTCATAATATTTTTCTTGTTTTATTTTTTTTCCGGTACCAAAACAAACCAATTTTTCTCAGCTTTTCCGGTTAATTTTAAAAACATCAAATCGGTCCCGTTTAATTTTTTATACGAGTAAACATTTTTTAAATTTAAATTTTTCATGCCTAGAAATGGAAGTTTTTTTTAGCTAATAAACTTTTTTCAAAAAAATTAAAAATTTCAATAAATTGGTGATGAAGCCATCACCATTTACGATAAGTGCTACAAAATAATTAAACAACATTAAAATGAACCAGCAAGACAATGCTACGTAGTACACAGAAAATGCCACAATAAACAATTTAAGAGGATGCTTATGTCACGTAGAGGTCACGTAAATTGGCCACCAAGATTGTGCGATTACTTTTTGTGTCGCGCAATCTCACTAAAGTCGCTCAACCCTGACTTCTAAAAAAAACCTCACCACAACAAAACATTAGGGTGGAAAATAAACTGTACATTCCACCCTTTAGAGGTAGAAAACACTTTTGATCAAATAAAATAACCAATTCGAAAATTCTCTCTAACTACGATAACATCAATAAATTCCAATTTGGAAAGCCACAAATCGGAATAGATAGAAATCAAGAGCGAAGCTGGAAAATCTGTGGCAAGGGCTGCCAGGGAATGACCACATCGTGAAAGATTGTCCCTTTGAAATGTACTTGAATCATTTGTTACTTCCGGATGTTGGTGACACGTCTAAAACTTATTACTATTTACCAACATCCAACTTAGCCAAAATAAATTGTCCCCTACAAAAAAAAAATAATTTATAGTTATATTTAAACTAAAATACGCCAAATAAGGCGCTAAATAACTGAATGATCTCTCAATGAGAGCCATTTGGCATCTTAAGATAGAGAAAAAAAAATGGTTTTTGCATCCCTAGAAAGGTTGAGTAGCAGTTAGTGAACTGAGAGGAATTACGACGTTTGGTAAAAGGTCTTCGAGCAGTCGGTCGGTATTATGAATAATTGAAGTGTTAATTGTTTATTGAAAGAGAAAGATAGTTAACGTGTTGATCTTGTTGATCATGTGTTGTTTTGTGCTACAATTGTGAATTCAGAAATTTAATATAAAACATTCACGGCAGAAACTATAATTTATGCCTAGAGTACGGTCTATGTGGCGTTGCATCTCAGACTGATCGGTTTTACTTTCATGATGTCTGTAGGAATTTACAGATTGCAATCCTCGAAAAGTGTCAAAGAGGTAGAGGAGTAGGCTAGAGCCTGTTGATTGCTATGGTTATGTTCTTGTCAGTGGATAGAATATTGCGTAATGTCCTTAGGTTCTTCATTTATTAATCTCTATTTTCCTATTAAGCACGACGTAAGATTGAAATAATTAAGTCTTACAAATGTAAGACCAAAAATAAATATATAATAATTTAGAAAACAAAGAAAAAAAAGTGAAATATATAAAAAGTTGAAAAGTTCTACCGAAATTTTTGACACTATTTCGCCATAAATCTCATAGTTTAAAGAATGTTTCCAGGAAAACTCCAGAGGGAACACACGCACGCACGCAAGATGTTACTTTATGAACATTTTCATCAATCTTTTCCCGAAAATTCCCAACATAAAACAATCGTAAATAAGGTCACTTCACAACATCTATCATTTAATAAACAGTGGTCAGGCGATTTAGGAGGTTAAAACTTTGACAACTAATGTCGAGAGATTTGAAAACGTATTAGCCAATTTATAACGCTACGAACAGCACCAAATACAAAAACTGTAATTGATGTAACAATAAAAAAAAAGCTATTTTATTGATCACAAAACAATGTTGCCCGTTTCAGTCAATAAATTAATCAAGTGCAAATCTAAATCCTCTAATTATTCGCTTTAACGAGTAGCTTACGTCAATTTTAAATTAGGAAAAAAAGCTCTCTTCGTAATAAAATTCGCTACCTGCCTTCCATTCTCTCATAAAACTTTACGTAGTGTACACAACATATAAAACTCATTCCATCCTGTTAAACAAAAACATAAAGACAAATAGACTTTTCTAATTTAAACAAAAGCCTAATCAACTCAGATTGCCATTTTTTACACCTTATAACGTTTTAAATTTTTTATTTGCAATACTCCATACAGACTGCTTCATAAATAATAACCCATCATAGTAGACTCACAAAAGTAAAAAAACAATGTGATACTTTGACGCTTTCAGTTGTTTCTCATTGTATTTTTTTAGAAAATCATCATCATTAAGCCACCTACAGGGCTTAAAGCGATTGAAACATTTTTCAAAATTGATGATGACGATTTGTTCTTTATTATACCGCTGATAGCGTGTTGTGAAATCAGTGGATTTGCAAGAGAGGGTCAACTGGATGGCCGCCCAAATTCCCCGACTTAACAACTCAAATAAACTTTTTTAATATAAAGAATCGCGCAATGAAACCAGATTGCAATTTTTTACACCTTGTAACGTTTTAAATTTTTTATTTGCAATATTCCATGTAGACTGCTTAATAAACAATGTCCCATCATAGTAAACCCATATTTCAGACCAAAAAAATCATGTGATGCTTTGACGGTTTCAGTTGTTTCTCATTGCATTTTATTTTAGAAGATCATCATCATTAGTTTAATTAATTAAGCCACCTACAGGGCTTAAAGTGATTGAAACATTTCTCAAAATTGATAATGACGATTTGTTCTTTATTAATTAAGCGCTGATGGTGTGCTGTAAAATCGTTGGATTTGCAAGAATGGGTCAACTGGATGGCCGCCCAAATTCCCCGACTTAACAACCCAAATAAACTTTTCTAATTTAAAGAAAAGCGCAATTAACTCAGAGTGCAGATAACTTGATTGAAAAAAAAATAGGTTTATTATACTGCATACATTTCTATCTAGAACTATTCATTGTATAGTCGTAAATTTTCGGTGTGCACAAGGCTTATTTACCTATTTATTTATTTATTTATTTATCTATATTGTAGCTATTCATAAATTTATTTATTTAATTAATTATTCTACTGTAGTGCCAAAAAAAGTAAAGATTTTTTTAGAAATAATGTAAAGGTGACCCCAATAACTGTTTAATAATTAATCATTCTGTAATTATACCAAGTGATCAAAAAAATTACAAACAATAATGTTTACACCAATTTAACAATATAAAAATATTTTTAATAATACTGCCATAATTTCTATCTAAAACTATTCATTGTATAATCAAAAATATATCAATATTTATTTTTATATTATTTTTTATATTTATTTTTATATTTATTTGTTTATTTATTATAATAGTTATTTTTGTCACAAGTACATAATCTATGACTTTTTTGGACGAGTCGAGTTTATGGCCAAGCGAAGCGCGGCCATAATAAAGACGAGTCCAAAACAAGTCAGATTATGTACGAGTGGCAAACAAAGCTTTATGTTCGACTGCAGTGTGCAGTCTTGTTAATATTTGTAATTTTTTGACGAAAATAAATTATTTATTTAGTTCGACATTTATACTTGACAATGACAGATGAGTCCAAAAAAATAAACAAAAGGTACTAGTCCAAAAAAGTGGTAGATTTTGGACACTAAACAATGTCAAAAACCTTATCAATATGATGCAGTCGAACATAAATTAATTAATTGATCCTCACTCATAGAGCAGTGTGTTTTCTTGTTAATATTTGTAATTTTTTGACGAAAATAAATTATTTATTTAGTTTGACATTTATACTTGACAATGACAGATGAGTCCAAAAAAATAAACAAAAGGTACTAGTCCAAAAAAGTGGTAGATTTTGGACACTAAACAATGTCAAAAACCTTATCAATATGATGCAGTCGAACATAAAACTATTTATTGTAAGAGGTGTTGTTTTAAATGTAGCGTCAAAGATTGCCATGAAAGTTCAACTTTGAATTGTGAAGGTACCTTTACTGTCAAATCCAAATGACAGCTATTAATTTGACATCTAAACCTAACCTCACTTTTAATGTAATGAATTGATAGTTCAACACGTTAATCAGATTAAATTAAAAGCATTTGTAGTGTTATAACAAGCAAACAATTAAACTTTAATAAAAAAATAAAGTTGATAACAAATACTTTAAATGTCGTTCATCCACTTCGAGGCATTTGCGGACTATAAACTATTGCGTTACCGACATTCGCCACCATTTAAAGACGGATTTGAAGATGAACACAAAAAATAACCACGTAGAGAGTGTAGGATCTTTAAGGGTAAGTGTACTATATTTCGGCTAATTTTGACAATCATAAACTCTTGTATGGTATTTAAAGGTCAAGGTGTATAGTAACTGTCCACAATTTCATCGTCATAAATCTATGCAAAAAATGACTGTAAAATCTCCCCTCGGTATCTTGGAACAGTCAATGTTCCATTAAAAAAATAGCCCAATAATTCACCTTTCACCATCAACTCGGTGGTAGTTACGAAAATAAGATTCCATCAAAAAAAATTTCTGTTCGTGTAAGAAAACCAATTTAAATTCAAAAATAAAAAACTTGAGAGATTTTGACATTTGAAGCAATTGTTTTAAAAATTATGGTCGGTTCACACAAACTTATAGGCATCGCCAACTATGACGCCAAATTTTAAAAAACGAATATTATCTGCAAATATCGTTATAAATTCCCATCAAAACGTTCAAGCCCTTTTTCAGTCTTCTTCTATTAGCAAATGATTTGCGTTCCCTTTTCGCTAATGATAAAGTCCTAAAAGCAAAACGTTGTCATTCGCCAAAAACATTATTTCTGCGAGTAGGGAATATGGCCAGCGGAAATTTCTTTTATCTGGAAAAGACGTTGAGAGTTTCTCTAGTTTACGATGATTATTCCTCGTTGCTAAAAAAGATGACTGCTTTCTTTAAATTTATGAATTGGAAAAGACTGACACAGTTTCTTTTGTTTTTCGAAGAAACGAGAGAGTTGAGGGTTATTTATATGTTTGAAGGGAAATTTTAGACGAAAGTTGACATCGGGTAACTTTGAAGAGTGCTTTGAGAAGATTAAAGGCGTTATCTGTTATCTAAGCTTTAATTATACTGTCTTTTGAGACAATGAATTATACGGAGTGTTGCATCATTTTAGCTTTAATTAATGAAATAGAATAGTTTCAAACGGCTGAAGCGGAAAATCTTTTCTAAACTAACTTAATAATAATCTATCCCAGTTAAAATTCTACAAAAAACGATATTTTAGAATAAAATCAAAAAATTTAATAGTTGACAAACATCAAAACTTAATTATAACCTCAACTGATCATAGATCATGTATGGCTAGCTGGCCAGGTGGTTGAAGATAGTGCGTTCACAGCCTAGCCGAATAAGTGGCGTGAGTTCGAATCCCACCCAAAAGAGGATCTATTTCTAAAAAGAAGATGAGGGTTTTTAAGGGTAGGAAGCAACATTCAACAGCAAACCCAATTTAACGGCGGCATCATACTTTTCGACGGCCATCATGCACGCCTAAGCAGAATCGCAATTCGTCGTTGAACATTGCGAATTCTGATCCCCATTCCATTACAAGGCAAAAACGCGGCATTTATTCTTTCACAGCGTAAAACAAAATTAAACTTTTTTTTGCTTGTCAAAGAGAAAGCTTTCTGCTCTCAAAAGACAGCTTCTGGAAATTGTTCTAATATCTCTTATGGCGCTCACTTGAGATGAAAAACAAAACCTTAGCAATAACTTCTTGTTCTAATTAAGATTTGGAATCTTAGTTTAATTGAATCAAAGATCTTTGTTTTTGTTATATAATATAGTTCTCTAAATCATTTTCTTTTCCTCGTAAGATATCTAGTTCACGTAGCCTCCATCCGCTGCCAAAAAACCTCAAAATCTACATAAATAGTTGAATTCAATTCCATTAGAGATAGAATCCTATTGATTTATGCCAATCCCAAGATACCTATCCAAATAATAAAATTAGAAACTTCATTGATCTGTAACAAATGATATTGAAATTCCGTTAATGTATCTAACAAGTTTCAACCTAATGCTCATGATATCACCCCCATGTATGAGAAGAGACAAGCTGGCTTGATGATTTAATCCGGATGCGGTATGCAGATTGGAGATCTCTCTGCCACTGGTTAAATGTACCAACATAGTTTTCACTTAATTCAATATTTAAGTTGCGGTAATAGTTTAACAATTTTGGCAAAAACATTAACCGACTTAAGCGAAATTTGTGAATATATTAGAGCCGAAACTGTTCCATCTAGAACAAAATGTATCCTAAAGCCGATTATATATTTAAACTTTAATTCAACTTCCATCAACTTTTCGGTAAGAAGTGATTATAAAACAAATCTTAAAAAAAGTAAGACCCTTTATTCAATATCATGGTCATTTATAGAAAGAAAAAAAAACTCATAGATCTCATCAAATAAGTATCTTTTCAATTTTTTGTGCTAAGTGAGCAAAAGAAAGGTCTACCGACTCTATCCAACCAATAATATCTGTACAGTCTTCCATCATAAGAATCTTCAGATATCTCTAGATCACATACATAAAAAAATAAATAAACCACATAGAGCTGAGTAAGACATGTAGAAGATGGTTAATGAATGCAAAAAATAAGTGTAGAGCTGACGTCAGCAGTGACCATCATCAACAACGAGATTTAAAGATCAGAAAACATAGATTCAAGACAAGTTAGAATGCCAGCAAAAAAAAACGAATGGCTATTAGACCTAAAAAATCATTGCTGAACCCCACAAGCAAGAGAAATGGGAATTGATTCAAGTAAAAAATAAACTATGTACTATAAACCTTCAAAAATCATTTGATAAAAAACAAATTTTTAAGAAAACATCAAAGTTAAAAGTTGATCTACTCCATCTACTTCTAGAAAAAATATGAACATAAGAGAAACTACCAAAAAAAGTAGGAACAAAATCATTGCCAAATTTTTGCCAAGTTACCAAAAAAAGAAGATATAAAAAATCACTACTGAACCCTATAAGCAGGAGAAACCGTTATTGATTCAGAAAAAAGTACAGAAGGTACTACAAATCTTCAAAAAACTATTTGATAAAAAAACAAATTACTAAGAATGCATAAAAGTTAAGAGATCTAGAGCAGAGTTGATCTACTCCATCTGCTTCTAGAAAAAATATGAAAGAGACTACCGAAAGGCTATAAACAAAACTTTATTGCGATGCTACAAAAAAAACGTGATATAAATAAACCGTTTAATTTTTTTTTTAATTAGAACAGGGTTTAGAGATCAGAAAATATAGATTCAAGAGCAGAAAAAACATAGAGCAACCAAGCCATTATATATGATGTAGAACATCTGAGAACACCAACAAACAAAAAAAAACAAATTTCTCAGAATACAAAAAAGTTGAAAGATCTAGAACAGAAGAAATTTTTTTTCTGTAGAGGATTTAGAAAAATCAGAATCACAATTGATTTTACCACGGCTCCCTGGCAGCTTCACCAACAAATTCTATTTCCAACAAAGTCCAAATGACAATTGTTTCAACAATCCGAAATAATTTTAATTTTTTTATCTTTCTATTTTAACGTGTTTCTCTTTATAAAAAAAATGACAGCTTCAATGACATTAACAGCCTGAAGAAGGTAAAACTTTGTGACCGAAACGTAGCTCCCAGATGAAATAAAGAACTGTAAAAAACATCTACATTTTATACCCTAAATCCTCCATAAAAAAAATTTTCTTCGCATTTAATATTAAAAAAAAAGGCGATAGCTTTTCTCAAATCTAGAACAGAGTTGATCTACTCCATCTACATCTAGAAAATATATGAACATAAGAGAAACTGCCAAAACACTAGAAACAAAATCTTACTGCTTTAAAAAAAAGAGAGATATAGATAAACCACATAGAAGTGAGTAAAAAATTTAGTAGATCGTTAACAGTTCTACTTCAAGATCATGGCTTAAAGTTAGAACAACAAGACTTAGAGGTCAAAAAAGATAGATTTAAGATCAGAAAAAAAGCTTTAACACAGCTTAGAACACTTCCAAAAAAAAAAATTCCGTTTAAAGCTAAAAAATCACCCTACAAGCAAAAGAAACTGTTATTGATTAAAGAAAAAGATAAATCTTCAAAAACCATTTGAGGAAACAACAAACGTCTGATAATGCATAAAAGTTACAATATCATAGAAAAGAGTTGATCTACTTCATCCACTTTTTGAAAAGATATGAACACAGAGAAACTACCAAAAGACTAAAAACAAAGCCTTAAAGTCCAGCTATCAAAACAAATAGTACCAATTTAATTACCAGCAAATCATCACTGCCATGTTGGTACCAAGTACCAACAACAGTCTTGAAGGTACCAAGTACCTTCAAAACTGATCCCATCAATTAGTTACAACTTTGTATACTTAAGTAGTACAAAAATAAAAAAAAGCAAAAGAATAGTACAGTTCCTAGCCTGGCAAAACTAGAACATCTTGAGATACTTTAACCTTTAGCTGTTCAACACAATTCCAGTTCATTTTTTACAGTTGGAAAACAAAAGAGGTTTCACTGTACCCCGTGTAGCAATTTAGAAGACTCTGAAACACTATACTGGGAGAAGCAAGGAACATGAAGACAGAACCGCCCCAAAAAGATATAAAAGAGAACAGTTGAAGAGCAAGCTCTAGAAGCAAGCAAACTTTCACTAAATTGAAAAAAACGCTCAACGGCCAATAAATCTTAAATGCCACTCTATGGTTATCCAAAAAAAAAAATTGTCTCAGGAGAAGATAAGCTTGAACTGTTTAATGTGATAGGATCAGTTCTCCTCTATATCTGCTAAATATAAAAGGTTACAATGTGCAAGAAACTCGAAGTAGTTAAGAAGACGAAATCCGCAAGAAAGAGGCAAATAGAACTGTTCCAGAAAAAACAGCAAAAGAAGCTGTTCTGAAAGCTGGAAAACCCTAGAATGACTTCAATGTTGCAACATGCTCCTTCGGGAGTAACAGAAAACAAATCAAAACTTGAAGCTGCTCAATACCATAGCATAGCCAACTTTTA
Source organism: Lagria hirta (assembly GCA_947359425.1). NCBI lineage: Eukaryota > Metazoa > Arthropoda > Insecta > Coleoptera > Tenebrionidae > Lagria > Lagria hirta. The sequence continues at coordinate 7,567,591 of OX375803.1, read as the reverse complement.
CTATCTATACGTCTATTCGATACGATTGTATTCCAAGATCTAACATAATTTTCAAACAAAACGTACAAAAAGTAACTAAAACATATTTATGACATGTAAACAATTCTGTTTGTGTTTTTATTTAAAAAAAATTACAAATCTTCATCGCTAGGCCTCATGATAAGCAAACAACTTTATTATGTTTGTAAAATAATATGAGAAAAAAGGCTGTCATCCAAAACAAACAACTCAAAGCCGAAAAAATACAAAAACTCGTTACAATAAAATCATAAATAAATATTGTAAACATCGTAAAAAAATAATCAAATTTAAAATCTACCAAAAAAATACTTAACCCAATTCTATCTACGAAGCGCCGCTGTTAAAGAGCATAAATCACTTTGTTTTCTATTTCTACAGCTGATAATTTCGAGTCAAAAAAACGTAGAATTTGGAAAAGCTTCTTGGTTGCAGAAAACTGCATAGAGGCACCTTTGGGAAAAACCTCAAAATTCTACAGCAATAAGAACAACTAAGAAACTACTGTCAAAAAACACAAACTTACCCTACAAACAACTTCCACCCCTGATACTCTCCCTAAAAACTAATCATAAAACATTCTACAGCCAATAGATTCAGTAATTTAATGACAAATTTAGACAAGTTAAAATCATTCGATAAGATTAAAGTTTCTGACAAGTTCTAAGTTTCTGTAGAAAGTTCCTTGAAAGTAAGAACTTTTACTCATTAAAATAAAGTAATTTTAGTTTTACCAGACTTCGTTATTGGCGATATAAAATTTAAAAAGCAAGCTTTGAAAATGATGGGGGAGGAGGAGATTTGTGGGAATAAGACCCTCGCACACGCTATAGAAATGTCTCCAAAGGTGTAAGAAATAGTAGTAATAAAGAGTGAGTTACTAGGGTAGGCGTAATTAGAGTCTCTAAATAGCAATAAACAAAATTTAATCAACACGCGACGAGAGAATACGGTAGAGAAAGAAATGTCTTTGAATTAATACTTCTAATAAACTCTTTAATTGTGTCAATAAGTCAGTGAGAAGTTAAGTTGTCATCAGGCCGACCTTGACATATATCCCCCCTCCATTTGTCCTTGAAAAAATTCAAACGCCCCTTCCAGAAAAGTTACCTGGTGGTGTTGATGATAATCGGGACCTCCATTGATAAAGCGAAATCGAAAGGGACTGTGTACTGGGCAGGTGGCATGAAAAGGACTGTCTCTCATAGGCCCTCCAATTGGGGTAACCGGGTCTGAAGATCGTCCGGGGCGCGGGTCGCACCAGTGTCCCGAAGGAGGGCCACCCGCCGCCCCAACATGCGGTTGGGGGGCCCATCCGTAGGCCCCGTACGGATCCAGGACGCCGCACACACCTTGAACGTCGCCACCTACACAATAGACGCTAGCAAAGCGACTGATGCTGCTGCAGCAAGCAGGCGTCGCGATGCTGGACCGTGCCGCGTCGGCGCTCTTTCCAAAAAGGCTGCTATGGTTACGAGGGAATAGCAATTTTTCTAATTGCCACATCAAATGCTGGCTCATACGAGCAGAAAACAAAATGTTGTATAGGTGTAGAAATAGTAACTTAGTGTCAGCACTTAAAAAAAAGCCATCAATTTCTTTGGAGAATAACCAGAAAGAAGAAAAGTTTCGCTCTAGGATCAACTGTTGCACTAGAAACACATTAACCATTCTCCTTCTGATCAGAACGCAGAAAAAACCAACCAGAAGCAGACAAACAAACATCAAAGAACAAGACACAACACAAATGACAAGATCTGTAAATACCAAAACGACACAAGTTTAAGCAACAAACTTCCAAGTCATATACATACACTAAAACATTGTTAAAGTCACGTACTTTCAAAAACTTATAATGCATTCCCACAACGATGTACTCCCTAAAGATATCATCTAACTGATCTTCGAAGAACCTTGCCTTTACCAACACTGTTCTCAAGTAAATCCATTGAGTATAATTCTGTCTAATTCTTGTTAATAACTTAAGATGTATGACATGGTTTTCTTAACTACTCAATATAACGGCCATCATCTTTATTAATTACCATCATTAATTACTGGAAGTTTAAAACACCTGTTACAAGAAAATGATAGAATGACTCTTTAACGAGCAAAACTGTCACATGTCACTTTCGACTCAAATAAACAGAAAAGTGTCCTTCAACGGGAAAAGTTGCTTAACCCAAAGAGTCAATAAATTATAACAAACCATCCAAATAATCAAGATAGATCTATAACGACCATCTTAAAGCTACTTCTAAAAAAAGAAATGCAAGACACATTCAGCACACTGAAGTGACTTTGCTGCTCAAGTGTGTTCCAGACGAACTCAATTGCATTGAGATCTGAACTGCGAGTAGGCCTATCCAGTATCTTCTTCTAAAGTGGCTTTGCTGCTCAAGTGTGTCCCAGACCAACTCAATTGCATTGAGATCTGAACTGCGAGTAGGCCTATCCACTATCTTAATATTCTGAGCATTAAGTCTAGGTAAACCAATATTTTAGGAAAATGATACCACATAAAGTTCCAAATCTTCATCCATTCACCTCTGAACATTCCCAAATCCCTCACAAATTACCACCACCTCTGTTGGTCCATGTTTCAAATTTCTTGCTTTACAATGCTCAGAGATTAAAGAAAGTACTCTAACTAGTCTTCTCTTATTAATCTGACCTTCCTATTGTTTGAGTACTCACTCTAGATCTAGTAGCCTTTACCAAGGCGCTTAAAGCGTCACAGAATAATCAAATGATACTTCCCTGAGGCAATAGTTTTTTTAACACAAAGATTTTTATATATCTAAAAAGTATTCAACTGCGTGCTGCTGCACTGGTCCACTCACTATTGGTAGCCTACCAATGAACGAGTCAGTCAGTCGACGGATACAAGAAACAAATTTGGCAATTGTGAAGAAGGAAACAACTCTTAAAGTTGTCGATACCTCATAAAGTCTCGGGCATAAATATTTTTCCAAAAACAACTACCTGAGCTGACCTAACCTAACAATTTCAATAAAATTGCAACGCGCTGCCAGATACTCAACTGCATTATACGTCTTTTAGAAAACTAATCAGATAACATCTGTTGCGCCGATTTGAAAGATCAAAGTAGGTTTTCCTCACTTGTTCTTTGAATGGCAATATGTATAAAAGATGGTGCTGGTATAAGAAACAGATAGACGATAAAAGTGCGCATTTAAATTCTATCGTCTAGTATTGTCAGATTATGTCAAGGGACAAAGAGAGAAAAGAAGAACGAAAGAGCAACAAAAGAAATAGTTACTAAAGTAAAAAAATAAAAAAAAGAGACCATAAGAGGAGAGAACAAAACGAGTTTCATAGTAGGAGGTTTGTGTCAGTAATTGCACAACAGAGCATTGACCGCATTAGCTCATGGAGAGAAATATCCAAATAGACAAAAAGTGGTGAAAAATCATGACGATATGCAGCAAAGAAATGAAAAAGACAATAAAAGGCATGGGAAAAACAATAAAAAAAAATACAGAAGAATGTACACTTTTGGGAAGAAACTACAACGAGAGAATAGGTGAAAAAAAAGCTAGAAATTGGAAGGAAGAAAGAGGAGATTGGAAGGAAAAAAAACAAAGATAAGAGAGAAAATGTAGAAGGTAAAAATTTGATGGAATAGATATAAGAAAAAGGATGGGAGGTATTGAATGGTAATAAGCAAGAGGAATAACAGGGGAATAAATAGACTATAGAATAACAAATGAGGAGACGTAGAGGAAAGCAGAAGAAAAAATAGAGTCAGACCACCTTCCTATAGAGATAAACATAGAAAATATAAAACACCAAAAAAAAAAAACAAAATTCAAAACAGCAGAAAGTAATAATTGAAGTATGGGACGAGCAACGCGTGAAAGAAAACAGAAGAAACTAAAAGTAAAACTAAAAGAAATATCAGAAGTAAGGCATAATATGGGTGCCTGAACAAATGAAAAATAGAGATAGAAACATAAGCAAGAAAAGAGAGAAAAAATCAATGAAAAAGATACAATAAAAAGTACATTACTCTAATCAGAGAAGAGTTGCCTAGACTCTTAAAAAAAATGAGAGAGAAACAGAGAAAGAGCAAGATTTAGATGCCCAAATAAAGATAGAAAAAACGTAATTTGCATGGGGAAAAATGAGACAAAATACAGGGTCTATAAAAGAGAAAGAGAAACATTAGAACACATGATGAACAAATTTGTGAAGATAATAGAAAGCAAGCTGAAAAAAAAAGATAATGAAAAAAAAGAAAGAAAGAATACAATGAATAAAAATGATATTAAGAGAGAAAGATTAGACAATAAAACACAAGCGAGAAGAAAAAGAAACGAAACTTAATTTTAGAACGGAATTTTGAACCAAATAGCTTAATTAGTTATTTGTTTGTAACACTGTATTTTGAAACAATAAACATAATTATTAGTATTGTCAGATTGTCATATAAATATTCAAATATTTATTATAAAATATTGTATATCGCGTTTGCTGAGGCAATTTCAGAGTTTTATTAGATTGTAAGCATCAACAGTTCATCAAACCAAATACTAGATGCAATGTGTTGATAGTTGAAAATATAAAAGTAGGTCGGTGGTCGCGGTGGTCGAAGATGGTGCTTCAAAGTCCGATCAAAAAATGTTCAAATTATTTTCTAAGAAAAAAAAAACTTCCTCCGTCTGGCCGTGGATGTTTGTAAATGTAGAGACATATAGGTCGCAATGCAGCATCCCTTGTAATCTACCCCCTTGTTCGTATAAAGCCTAAAAAAAATATAAAAAACCGTTTTTGGCTTTATCACGCTGAAAATAAAACTGAATGATATCATAAATCATAAAAGTCGTAATCTAAAAAAATATGCAATGGAATTAAAAGCAAAGTTTAAACACACTTTTTCATTCAATTCGTTTTGATATTTAATCTGCAGCTTTATTCACAGATTAAACAAAAGATTTTCCCGACCCAATCACATAATAACCATTTCCTTCTCTATCTATCTTGAAAGAAATCCTTTAACAGAATTAATGATTTTGATCAAAGTTTCCGGTCGGTGCCTATCCCTTGGGAACATGTCGTAGTCAGAAGTGAAGAGAATGGGATAGATGGACACCTGTGTTGTGCACTTTGTAGATTTCTGTCGTTGACAGATTCGATTAGTTGAACAACTTAGAAAACTGCATTTCCTACTAAATTTCGAAAAATTCGATACACGTTCCGACTTGTTCTTTCCTATTAAAATATATGAAAAAAGAAAAACAATTGAAAATTATTACAAATTGCTTTTAGAAAGGAAAATCAATCAATCGAGTTTGGATTTCGATAAGCAAATGCACATTGAACGAATTGGAGAAAGAATGAATGCTAAAATGGGAAAAATGAACGTCATTAGTGGCGCTGAAATAAATTTTAAATTTATTTTCCAATAAATTGTTGTGGTATTGTAGGCAGACAATTTCAAAGTAAATTGCTTCTCTCGTAAATTTTGACTATTTCGTGTGCAGATTTGCAAATCGAAGCAGAAAACAAGAATTTATTTTTTCTGAAAAAAACAATTTTGTTTATCGAAATATCTGCTTGAATTTACATCGCCAGCCAATGGAAAGCCCTGTAAATAACGTTAATTTCACGTGAAACCGGTCCTTCGAGCCGGAAAATATCAAAGGCCAACACGAGAGTAAGCTTTCTCAAGTAAATTCTCTATGTCACCAAAAAACCAATAATCTAGCCGCTGTTGATTAAATTTCTTAGAAAATAATTCTGCGATATAAAAAACTATTAAAACGCTTGTTTAGAAACAATAATAATAATCCGTTAAGCCGGAAAATATCCGGTATCAAACACACTACAATTTGAAAACTAGCACTAGTAGTATAACTACACTTTTTGTGAAGTACCAAGTTAGAGGAATAATTTCAAAAATTAATTCTGTTTGAAAATGCTTGAAAACTTCAAAAATTTAAAAAAAAAAACACCATTTAAAAAAAACAATAATAATCATTCTTCAAGCCGGAAAATCTCCAGTATCAAACACAAGTGCAATACAAAAACTAGCACTAGTAGGATAAATACATTTTTTTGTAAAGTACAAAGTTAGGTTAAATACTTTCAAAAATTAATTCTATAATAATCAGCTTAAAAACTTCAATAAATTAAGAAAAAACATCCTGTAAGCCAAAAAATATCCGGTATCAAACCCAGTGCAATACGAGAACTAGCACTAGTAGTTTAACTACATTTAACTACAGAGCAATATCAAAACTAGCACTAGTAGTATAACCACATTTTTTTGGAAAGTACAAAGTAAGGTTGATTAATTTAAAAATTTAATTTTATAGAATAAGCTTAAAAACTTCAAAAATTAAAAAAAAAATTTAGAAGGCGGAAAATCTTTGGTGTCAAACACAATGCTATATGAAAACTAGCACTGGTAGTGTAACTACATTTAAACCCAGAGCGAGAACAAAACTAGCACTAGTAGTATAATTACATTTTTTGTGCAGTACAAACTTAAGCTGAGTAATTTCAAAAGTTAATTTAGAATAAGATTAAAAACTCCAAAAAGTTAAAAAAAACAATAATAATGATCCTTTAATTCAGAAAATATCCGGTATCACAGAGAAATATGAAAACTAGGACTAGTAGTATAACTACATTCAAACACAGAGCGATATAAAAACTAGCACTAGTAGTATAATTACATGCAAGAACAGAGCGATATGAAAACTAGCACTAGTAGTATAACTACATTTTTCTGTGAAGTACAAAGCTAAGTTGAGTAGTTTCAAAATTTAATTTTATAGGATAAGCTTAAAAACTTCAAACAATTTAAAAAAAACATTCTTTAAGCCAGAAAATCTCCGGTATCAAACAGTGCATCACGAGAACTAGTTCTAGTCATATAAATACATTTAACTACAGGGCAATATCAAAACTAGCACTAGTAGTATAACTACATTTTTCTGTGAAGTACAAAGCTAAGTTGAGTAGTTTCAAAATTTAATTTTATAGAATAAGCTTAAAAACTTCAAACAATTTAAAAAAAACATTCTTTAAGCCAGAAAATCTCCGGTATCAAACAGTGCATCACGAGAACTAGTTCTAGTCATATAAATACATTTAACTACAGGGCAATATCAAAACTAGCACTAGTAGTATAACTACATTTTTCTGTGAAGTACAAAGCTAAGTTGAGTAGTTTCAAAATTTAATTTTATAGAATAAACTTAAAAACTTCAAACAATTTAAAAAAAACATTCTTTAAGCCAGAAAATCTCCGGTATCAAACAGTGCAATACGAGAACTAGTTCTAGTAATATAAATACATTTAACCACAAGGCAATATCAAAACTAACACTAGTAGTATAACTACATTTTTCTGTGAAGTACAAAGCTAAGTTGAGTAGTTTCAAAATTTAATTTTATAGAATAAGCTTAAAAACTTCAAACAATTAAAAAAAAACATTCTTTAAGCCAGAAAATCTCCGGTATCAAACAGTGCAATACGAGAACTAGTTCTAGTATTATAAATACATTTAACCACAGGGCAATATCAAAACTAGCACTAGTAGTATAACTACATTTTTCTGTGAAGTACAAAGCTAAGTTGAGTAGTTTCAAAATTTAATTTTATAGGATAAGCTTAAAAACTTCAAACAATTTAAAAAAAACATTCTTTAAGCCAGAAAATCTTCGGTATCAAACAGTGCAATACGAGAACTAGTTCTAGTAATATAAATACATTTAACTACAGGGCAATATCAAAACTAGCACTAGTAGTATAATTACATTTTTCTGTGAAGTACAAAGCTAAGTTGAGTAGTTTCAAAATTTAATTTTATAGAATAAGCTTAAAAACTTCAAACAATTTAAAAAAAACATTCTTTAAGCCAGAAAATTTCCGGTATCAAACAGTGCAATACCAGAACTAGTTCTAGTAATATAAATACATTTAACTACAGGGCAATATCAAAACTAGCACTAGTAGTATAACTACATTTTTCTGTGAAGTACAAAGCTAAGTTGAGTAGTTTCAAAATTTAATTTTATAGGATAAGCTTAAAAACTTCAAACAATTTAAAAAAAACATTCTTTAAGCCAGAAAATCTTCGGTATCAAACAGTGCAATACGAGAACTAGTTCTAGTAATATAAATACATTTAACTACAGGGCAATATCAAAACTAGCACTAGTAGTATAATTACATTTTTCTGTGAAGTACAAAGCTAAGTTGAGTAGTTTCAAAATTTAATTTTATAGAATAAGCTTAAAAACTTCAAACAATTTAAAAAAAAACATTCTTTAAGCCAGAAAATCTCCGGTATCAAACAGTGCAATACGAGAACTAGTTCTAGTAATATAAATACATTTAACCACAAGGCAATATCAAAACTAGCACTAGTAGTATAACTACATTTTTCTGTGAAGTACAAAGCTAAGTTGAGTAGTTTCAAAATTTAATTTTATAGAATAAACTTAAAAACTTCAAACAATTTAAAAAAAACATTCTTTAAGCCAGAAAATCTCCGGTATCAAACAGTGCAATACGAGAACTAGTTCTAGTAATATAAATACATTTAACCACAGGGCAATATCAAAACTAGCACTAGTAGTATAACTACATTTTTCTGTGAAGTACAAAGCTAAGTTGAGTAGTTTCAAAATTTAATTTTATAGAATAAGCTTAAAAACTTCAAACAATTTAAAAAAAACATTCTTTAAGCCAGAAAATCTCCGGTATCAAACAGTGCATCACGAGAACTAGTTCTAGTAATATAAATATATTTAACCACAGGGCAATATCAAAACTAGCACTAGTAGTATAACTACATTTTTCTGTGAAGTACAAAGCTAAGTTGAGTAGTTTCAAAATTTAATTTTATAGAATAAGCTTAAAAACTTCGAACAATTTAAAAAAAACATTCTTTAAGCCAGAAAATCTCCGGTATCAAACAGTGCAATACGAGAACTAGTTCTAGTCATATAAATACATTTAACTACAGGGCAATATCAAAACTAGCACTAGTAGTATAACTACATTTTTCTGTGAAGTACAAAGCTAAGTTGAGTAGTTTCAAAATTTAATTTTATAGGATAAGCTTAAAAACTTCAAACAATTTAAAAAAAACATTCTTTAAGCCAGAAAATCTCCGGTATCAAACAGTGCAATACGAGAACTAGTTCTAGTAGTATAAATACATTTAACCACAGGGCAATATCAAAACTAGCACTAGTAGTAGAACCACATTTTTTTAGAAAGTACAAAATTAGGTTGATTAATTTCAAAATTTAATTTTATAAAATAAGCTTAAAATCTTCAAAAATTAAAAAAAAAAATTTTAGATGCCGGAAAATCTTCGGTGTCAAACACAGTGCAATATGAAAACTAGCACTAGTAATGTAACTACATTTAAACACAGAGCGAGAACAAAACTAGCACTAGTAGTATAACTACATTTTTGCGAAGTACAAAGTTAAGCTGAGTAATTTGAAAAGTTAATTTAGAATAAGAATAAAAACTTCAAAAAATAAAAAAAAACACTATTTCGAAAGAAAACAATAATAATGATCCTTTAAGCCAGAAAATATCCGGTACACAAACACAGTACGATATGAAAATAGCACAGTAGTATAACTACATTCTAACACATAGCGATATGAAAACTAGCACTAGTAGTATAACTACATTTTTTTGTGAAGTAGGTACAAAGTTAAGTTGAGTAATTTCAAGAGTTAATTATATAGAATAAGCTTAAAAACATCAAAATATTAAAAAAAAACATTCTTTAAGCCGGAGAATCTCCGGTATCAAACACAGTGCAATACGAGAACTAGCACTAGTAGTATAAACTACATTCAAACTCAGTGCAATATAAAAACTAGAAATAGTAGTATCACTACATTTTTTTGTGAAGTACACAGTGAAGTTGAGTAATTTCAAAAGTTAATTGTATAGAATAACCTTAAAAACTTAAAAAAAAAAATTTAAAAAAACACTATTCAGAAAAAAACAATAATAATGATGCTTTAACAATAATATGAAACCTAGAACTAGTAGAAACTGCATTTTTTTGTAAAGTACAAAGTTAGGTTGATTAATCTCTAAAAAAAATTCTATTTGAATAATATAAATATCATAAAAAAAACCAAATCCGTGATTAATTAAACTTTTTAAACAATGTTTAAAGATAAAAAAACAATTGAAACCACTATTTAAAAACATAAAAATAATACTAGTCCTTCGAGCCGGAAAATATCCGATATTCGTTATCCCAGTGCAATATGAAAGGTGAAAAACTAGCACTGATAGTGTAATTACATTTTTTTGCTGAGTACGATGCAAAGTAATTTTGAAAGATTAAAAAAATCCACTTATCGATAATTTCCAAATTATCCACAATTCGTTAATTATTTATAAAAGTATAATTTGTTATTTGTCTATAAACGGATTTAGTGATCATACCTAATTATAGATAATACAAATATGGCAAAATATGTGACAACTAATTTGAAAATTATAATCTAGATTGATTAATTTGTAGTAATTACGTTAAAGTGCCCTAAATGTTATCAGACATTTTACAAACTGCAATTTAATATCAAAACAAAATGAAGTGCTGCTTCAACTGCTATGGTTCGGTTGTTGGCTTTCGTTGTTCCAAAATAGAATTTCAATAATGCAATATATCTATAATTATTAACACAGTTTCACCAAATTTTGCAAAAAAAAAACTTTTTATTTAAAGAGCTCTTTGAACTACAATGTAGTCATCAACATCATAATCTTACAACTTTTAAAGATTAAGATACATAATATAGCAGTGTGTGACAAATCATCAACAATAAAAACTTTATAAAGAAACAGTATATCACCAATTTCAAATAAAACAAGTCCTTCGAGCCGAAAAAAAATCAAAAGCAAATTACTTCCCGGATAAATACTACCCGTAATTAAAACCACATAAACTATTTTTCAGATTGCAGTACTTATTTGCATAAAAACTGGTCTTTCGAGCCGGTAAATAAAGCAGAAAAAGCCGTTTGCTACTAAAACCTTTGATAATACCTATAGATCATTTTCAAGCTCAGTGAAAAGTAAGTAATAAATAAAACTGTGTAACAAACGATCAACAATAAAAAAATTTTTACCAAAAAAGTGTACTAAATGTTTCAAATAAAACTAGTCCTTCAAGCCTAAAACATCAGAAGCCGATGATTTCCTGGATAAATACTGTGTGTAATTAAGACAACATGAGCTATTTTTCAGATTGCAGCATTTATTTGCAATAAACCTGGTCTTTCGAGCCGGAAAATAAAGCACAAAAAGTAGGTTTCTTTGAATAAATACTGAGTGTAATTGCAGACCCTTTGATAATTTCTGTAGGTCATCCCCAAGCTTAGTGAAAAGCGTCGACATAATCTTGGTTTGACGATGAAGGCGCCTTTTCGCACCAAAAGTATCTCTTTAACCCTTCGCTGGTCACCCTAATAGTAAAATTCGTAGTAATTAGGTGTTTACAGCAAGTGCATGAGACACCTCTAGAATTTAGTTTGACATTAATTGCTACGTTTTGCTACAAAACAAATTGGAAAGTGGGTTTCCAAAGCACTCCTCTACCTTCTAACAATGACTGCTCTCCCAGAATAAATCATATTAATGGGAGGCAGCAGCGTAACATGCTGGTGGGATATAGAGGAAAACGAGCGAAAGGGAAACATCGATTTTTGCTCAGTGTTCGCCCTACATCCCTCGAACTGAGAGAAACGCAAAGAAGATTGAGTCCGGACCGGAACGACAGGAATGTTTTCCTTCTTCTTCTTCTCCTTCGGGAGAGTTCTCCCTTTCGCTTAAAGCCCTACTGACCTCCTACGAGAATTAGAGTACATTGTTACATAGATCAAAGTTTTCAGTCGTAGTGCGGTTAGAAACGTAGTTTTTCTCAAAATTTTCAACCCTACACAGCCACCCTTAAAATTCAGTGTTTCAATTATTATCACATTATTGTTGGCCAGATGAGAATTTTAAAAATTCATAGTCTTCAATACGTTTCCTTTTCAATCTTTTCTAAAACAAATATAGCCGCATTCCCTTTTCTATTTTCAGAAAGATGCCAACCTTTTTTTATTATATTTTCAATTTTTCTAAATATAAGATACAAAGCCACACCAAATTAACTTGACCTTTTTAAAATTAACAACCATTTGAGCAAATATAATTCATCATATAAGGTTTTCCTGCTCGCAGTAGCTGTCATAAAAAAGCTATCATTTCTAATTAAATCTAACCCTTGTCTAATAATAGTCAGCTGAAACGTAATTGCCAGAAAAGACAAATCTAGAAACGGTTATTGCTAGAGAATAGAAGCTTTCCATGATAAAAAATATAAAACGTAGAAAATCTACAATTTGAGAGGGAAAAGGAAACAAATCCATTCTACTGTCAAAACTAAAAACCATCAAAAGTGCAACGCTTTACCTCTACAAAACTCATTTAGTAGAAGAAACGCTTATTTTCACTTTCAAATCGTTCTTTTACTTCTTAATCCGCCGTATTCTCATCAAAGACTCAAATGATTCGGTCCTGGATTAGATTAAAACAGTAAAAAAAAAATAGATGCATTGCGACTTATTGGTCTATTTTCCTTTCCTTAAGCTGTTTGAAGTGAATCTCATTCTAAAGTTTCTATTACTCAGATTTAAGCAAACCTTTGATCTAACGTCATCAAATGTTCTAAGAAATTTCTTACAATGTTCCAAACCAAGAAATTTAAAAAACCTCTCTGTCTTTTTCTGCATCTGAACCTTTAGTCTATAGGTGTGCTAAGAGTGGTAAGACAATAGAAAAATGACAAAGAACCTGAGAAAGTATGTGAGGAAACAGAAGCTAGAAGTGAATATAAAGAAAACGAAGATACTGGTGTTCAACAAGAAGAAGATGAAGGAAGAAAAAAATGAATGGGAATAAGAAGAAGAAAGAATAGAGCGAGTATGATTGTTCAATTATTTACATTTAATCAAAGAGCTACGGAAAAAGCGCATGTTAGAAAGACAGCAAAGAAGGCAAACAAGGTAGTGAGGTATGTATGAAGAATAGGAGAGAGAATTTAAAAGAATTTAAGAGAATGATGTTGTTTGAGAGCTTGGTAGAGAACGTATTGATGTACGAAACAAAAGTCGAGGGGTAAAAAAATCAAAAAAAAAATAGAGAGAGTACAAAAGAAGTACTTGAGATGGGTCCTAGAGGTAGATAAAGAAACCCCAAAGTATATAATAAGAGAAGAATGTAAGAAAAACAAACTGAGAGTGAAAGCAATGAAAAGGGCGACTAAGTTTGAATAGAAGGAAAAAGTGAAGAATTGGAAAGATGACAAGTGGATGAACAGAAAGACACAAGAATGTAGATGAACAAGAAAGATAAGAAAGAATAAAAAAATCCAGGTACATCAAGAATTATGAGAATGGTATGACAGAGAAATTCCAGTGTGGAATAATGGCGAAGTTCAGCTCCAAGTTCGGAAATGAAAAGAGAGGGAGTAGGTATTAAACGGAAAAGGAAGAGAAACTGTGTAGAATGTGTTATGAGAAAAGAGAGACAATAGACTACATGTGGAACAAATACAGTAACATGAGAGAGAAAGAGATAGAGCGAAAAGAGAAAAAATAGAAGAGAGATAAAGTGGATGAAAGAGGTATGGATGAGAAGAGAAAAAAAACATGAAAAAAACACAAATGAAGAACAGGAAAAAAAAATAAACTGTAAATAAATGTATATATTTTAGACCTGCATACACAAAAACAAAGCTATTAGTAGTAGTTGGAAAGGTAGGGTATACTCCCATAGATTCTCTAAATATACGGTTCTATAACGGAGTACTTCTGATACCTGTGCTTTTGTATTAAAAAGACATATGTATGTACTGCAACTTAAAGGTCTATTTTCCTTTACTTAAGCTGTCTGAAGTGTATCTTAGTCTATATCTCCCCATTCGACTCCAAAGCTGTCTTGACCAAGTATACTTCTGTAGATCTAACATTCCTGAAGACAGCTTAGGAGTCGAATAGGGAGATATACAAATTGTTCCTATTGATATTTAGCAGCACCATCTAGGGGCCACCTATTCCAATACAATTCACAATTTCTCCGACCTCTTGAAACATGATTTCTGAATAGATGCTGAAAAAGAGTAAAGAAAATTTGACTCCACTCTATTTCTTGTTGGTCTATTGTCTCAGTTCAAGATTTGCGTCAGGTCAAGTCATGATTTCTAAATAGATGTTAAAGAAGAGTAAACAGAATTTGTCTCCACTCTATTTCTTGTTGGTCTACCGTCTCAGTTCAAGATTTGCGTCAGGTCAGGTCAGGTCAGGTCAGGTCAGATCAGGTCAGGTTAAGTCAGGTCAGGTCATAATTTCTGAATAGATGTTGAAGAAGAGTGAAGAGAGATTCTCTCCACTGTATTTCTAGTTAGTCTATTGTTACAGTTCAAGATTTGCGTCAGGTTGTAATGCTTCACACAATCAAATACCTTTCGATAGTCTATAAAATGAGCAAACAAGTTAATGTTCATGTCTCTACATCTGTGTTAATACACTTAAAAAGTACAATAACTCCCGTAAATAGATGGTACAGATGAAATAAAAAGAATGCATAGAATGAATGAAATGGACAAAATAGATGTAATAGATACAATAAATGAAAAAGATGGAATAGACAAAATAGATGAAACAGATAAAATGGATTGAATGATTGGAAGAGATGGAATGGATACAATAGATAATCTAGACATTGTTTTTCATTGTCTTTTTGCTTAAATTAGTAAGAAAAGTGTGTAAAATGCTGCAACAACATTTATTGCAGAAGATGTAGAATATAGAAACGTATAATTTTTTTTTGTTTTTTCTTGTCGCAGATATATAAAAATTTCCACATTTCTACTAAATATCGGTATTGCCGGCTATTTTTTTATCACTTTTCAATATAAAAAACTTTTTATTCGACAAAAAAAATCTGATCACACAAAATATTGGATAAGATTATTGAAGCTTTTGAATCATAGCTGACAACTTTGCTCTCATATCGAATGGAAAGTAGATCTTTATTCCACCTAAACCGATATGAAAGTATTACTCATCTTTGACACAATCACCGCTGAAAATTCGTATAATTTTGACAAAAAAGTTGTCAAATTTAAGCGTCTTAGGGGAAAATAATATGCTTTTCAGCTATATTCGTAATTGTGTACTGCTATAAACAATAACTTTTTGACACATTTGAGTCACGAAAAAAAATAGAATAAAATTTTTGAAAATAATAATTAAATTAAAAGTTTGGAAAAAACCGCCTTCAATAGGATTAATTATTATATAACACGAAGATAGGTACAATTAAAGTAGAAACTACAGAGAAAAAAGATGAAGAGAAATAAAAATGTTGCTGATGAAAGAGAATTTGATGATAAAAAGAATATAAATGCAATTAAAGTTATATGCAATTAAACTATAAAAAAAAATAAATAGGAAAAAAATTTTCTAATTTGATGATTAAAAAAAACAAAATTAGAAAATGCAATAAAAAAAATTAAATGATGTTGAGCAAGACAGAAACAGAAACATAGAAAAGCGTTGTGGCTTGGAATGGGATGCAGAATAGAATCAGATCATGTGCCATGTGAAATAAAAAAGTCAAAACAATAGGAACACAAAAATTAAAAAAAAAAAACAAAATATCAACAGCATGAAACAAAAGAAAATCAGATTATTGCGTGGAATAAATAATCAAACAAAAATTGACAAAAAACAAATGATGAAAAAAACTAAACACTACATACATTGTATTATAATATAATATAATATAATATAATATAATATAATATAATATAATATAATATAATATAATATAATATAATATAATATAATATAATATAATATAATATAATATAATATAATATAATATAATATAATATAATATAATATAATATAATATAATATAATATAATATAATATAATATAATATAATATAATATAATATATTATTATATTATAATATTATAATATTTAAAGTAGAAACTATAAAAACAAACTTAAGAAATGAAAGATAATGAAAGAAAAAAAAAACAAAAAAAAGAAAATATATATAGAAGAATAAAAATACAATCAATGTTAGATTACAGAATTCTAAATTAAAGAGCATAAAAAAGGCTGTAGTGTGAAATCGGGTGCAAAATAGATGCAGACCATTTGCAATTGAAAAATAAGAAAACAAAAAAAAAGCAAAAAAAGAGCAACAATTAAATAAATTAAAAATTTAAAAAAAACATCATATTTAAACAAATTGAAAATTTAAAAGAAAAACATCTTCGATAAGATTAAATGTTATTTTATTTATTTAAATAATAATTCAAACTGCGTTTTGTTTAATTTGTATAAATTAATTGAATAAAGTATATTGAAATTAATTAGTATAATTTTCCACTTATCCTTATAATCAATTATATTGTATAGAACCGTATAATTATATAATAGCATCGTTTAAGATATACTCTACAGTCTTATAATGAGAGGGTCAAGGCAACACCGGTAAGAAAGATTTACAGCCCAAAGTGTTGCGTGCTTTAGTTAATGAATAAACCAATCAGGTAGCTGAGTCCAACACAGTCGCAAATAAATGTTCTTTAACTTATAACTTTGGTTTCAGGTGTCAAAGTTTTTGATGGACTAGTGCAATAAACTGTACTGCCAAGTGTAATTCAAACGTTTTCATTATACATTATAAAACAAGTCTTCTAAAATGCATTTTTAGCTTTTTCCATTTGCAAATTCGGCAGGGTTGCCATTATGTGCCATTCGTCAACAAAAAAAAAACATCTGTATTTGTACCTTGCTACAATATTGTCATGTTTACGTTCTAAACAACTATTTGCTAGCCTTCTTGTTATTTAAATAGACACTTGTGATAATGATTTTATTAAATCATTAAAAAAAAACAAATGATGACTTTAATATTTATTGGTTTCAAAAATACAATATATGTCAAAAGTGTCAAAAAAAATTTTAAGTCTAGTGACCGAGCTTATTAGCGCCACCTTGTTACACATTTTCACTCAATTAATAGATTACTCACTTTACTTTGTTGTCTTTCGTCTTCTGGAATTTATTTTTTTTAAATGATTGTATGTGCAATTGGTTTTCTTAATTATTTCCGCTGGTATTGATTGACATAATAGTTTTTGCCCATTGTGGTTAATAAATGTCAAAAAAAGCATTAATAAAATAACTGCTGGTCAGATTTTGATCTTTCTACTTGAAGAAGCTAAGTTTCGAATTGAATAAAAGTTGCAATTCCTAAAAGCGCTTCAATAAAACAAAAAATCCCAAAATCCCTAAAAGCAAAACCCCAATAAGACCTCAACCCTATTTAGTATTTAATGTAAATATGACTGCAGTAATACCCTCTAAAATCTTCTCTTCGCAACTTGGCACCAGTAAAGCAAGAAAATAATAAAACTCGACAACGACGCCGGTTTTGTGTCCGTTTTTGAAACTTTCAAGAAGATGTACTTAGAGTTTTGTGGCTTTTTCCTCATTCTCCTAAGTATACAACCAAAAGAAAAAAAAAATTGTGTTTCTTACCCTTAAACTTTGACGTCGATATGATTTCGTACGGGCTAGATAGTATTTGTAGACGTGGGGAGGCATGGACCGTTTGGTTTCCTCTCCAATCCAAAGATCCCGCACTCCTCCAGGAGAAACGGGACATAGAGGAGGGTAATAGTCCTTAACTAAAGGTATACGACTCATAACTCTTCCAGGACTTGGTTTTGTAACCGCACAGCCGAATCCTTATTATTATTTAACCAACACAACCACCGCAATAACATTTTATTATTTATCTATTTATTTATTTATTTATTTACACTTTACCACTTATTATTAATATTTACTTTTAATTTTACTTATTACATATTATTATTATTTTATTGAACACAATCAGTTGGCAGAATGGAAGAATTTGATAAACGTCCTCTTTCCAGTTAAGAGAGGACGGAAGAAATCTGAAATATCGTAAAGCTGTGGTACTCAAGGGTAATAGTTCATTACATACCGTGACGGAAAAGTGTTGCATTTCACACGTCCTGCAACACAAGATCATTCAAGTCACGTAAAGGATGGCATCAGGCGTGGTAAATGCCCCTATCATTACGTTATCTTTGACAAAACATCAGAAAAAGTAATCGGGTGATGCTAGATCTGGCGAACAAAGTGGACAAGCTACAGACCAGCCACGTCCTATCCACTCTTTGCCAAAAATCGCTATAATCCATAATTTATGTGACTAGAATGACCATGTGTTGCAGATTGCTAAAATCGCCAATTTTTTTTTTGCAAAAAAAACATGACTCCATTTGAAAAAATAATGTTAACCTTTAACGCCTCTACCAATCAAAAAAAAAAGTAAAATGGTCTAGTCTATAGAAGGTCTAACTGCTCACACTGGTCGGTTTAAAAGAACCTTATAACCAGAAACAATAAAGTTAATTAATTAATACTTAATAATTAATAAACAATAAAGTTAATTAATTAATAAATTTTTGTGTAAAAAGTCGAACAATTAACAACGCCTTTTTTTAAACTCTAACCACAAACGTTGTATATTTAGAAAGTCACAGAAAACTTGGAATAAAATTCTAAAACTGAAAAAATCAAGTTAGAAAACAAAATGAAAGACAAATAGAAGAAAAAAGCCGCCCAGCAAAAAATATTAGAAAACAGATCAAATGAATGAAATAAATAAAACTGATAAAATAGATAGAATGGATAAAGTGAGATAAATAAATAAAATGTATGAAATAAATGGAATAAATAAGATGAAACAGATAGAATAAATTGAATTAATAAAAAAGAGGAAAGAAAATCAGAAAAAACCGCCGGAAACAAATAGACACAAATAATGAAAACAAAAAAATAGACACAAAAACAAGCTAGTAAGGGTAAAAAAAAAACAAAAAATATGACAGAGTAAATCGTTAATTCCTCGACTAATAACGTACTTGACTCCCAGTCTCGAAATTAAATATATTATTATGTATATCTCGAAGAATAGTATATTAAAATACAAGTTGCAGAAGGCATTCAAAAACGTTTTTTTTTTATAAATTGAAAAATAAAAAAATAAATCTGTGGATTATTGCGATAGTGAGTGACATTCATGCGAGATAATTTTAGGCGGCTATGGAAAACAATTATTTGAAACGTCAACTTTTATTTTTGCGTTGAAAGTAAAGAAGACAAAAAAAAATTATCACTAACGCCGCCGAAAATCAGGCAAATTTCACAAAATACGCTAGAAAATCTATTGTCCGAGAAAGTCTAAATCGCAGTATAAAAAAAAAATTATAAAAATTTAAAAAATGGCGTTAGTAAAATAACATTTCCAAAAATATTTTACTTGCTTATTTTGATCTTTAAGAAATATAAATCAATCGATGCAGAGATCAAGTATATAAATTATGAATGTAAATATATGAAAGTACAGTAAAAAATTTGATGTTTTAGAAAAACATGATTTTTATAAATTTATTCAAAAAGCTAATGATATTAGTATTGTAACTCTCTATCTGATAATCTTGTAGGTTATTTTGACAATGAGCTATAATGAGGCGTGCGGAAAAGAAAATGACGCTAACCTCACTTTTGCTGCGCCAAAATAAAGAATAAATGTCACTCGTCAATCAATCAGTCCCATAAAGTTCAGCTCTACTGCTACCAACAGCAGTAATATAGTAGTTAGTATTCTAACACTCTAACAACTTATTCTAACACTCAAATGACGTAATTTAAGTGTTAAAAAGACATTATTCTAAATGCATAATCGAAAAAAGTACATTAAAGAACTAGATTTATAAGGCTTAATTTGACGCACGCAGGTGAGTTTTTTATAAGACACCCACTTATAAAACGTGTTCTATAAACTGTTTTTAATTTTTTTCTATAAAAAAAATGTTTAAACTCTAACGAATTTTGTTGCTAACCGTTTGTTAGCTAACAGCAACAAGCCATTCAATTTCTAATTCAATTAAAAACTTTTGTTTTGACATAATTTATTTCATTTTTAACAAAAAAACAATACACCTAATAGAATTTATGTACCCCGCCCAAAATTCGGAAACTAGCTGCGACAGCAACTAAAAGTTTATTACCCAATAAATCCAAAATAGTCTAACATGTCTGTGAATAAATAGCGAGGTCCCCTTATTTTTGCAGCCCTGCTTGAAACCACTGTGTCTTCTAATTTGAACCACCTTTCCAAACTGTCTCAGTTTAAAATAAATACGTATTTTCTTTCAAAGTTATAACAGTAATAATCCGTAAGTAGAAAATTAAAAATCACTTATAATAACATTGACATTTGACGTAACTATTTTTACGTAACTTATTTGACAGTTATGTATACCAACCTTTAAAAACATATCTACAATACCACTCATATAGATATCTATAAAAAACTCTGTCTCAGTTTAAAATGAATACGTATTTTTTTTCAAATATTCAACAGCAATAATTCGTAAATACAAAATTAAGAATCAATCATAATAATATTGACATTTGACGTAATTATTTTTTCGACAGCTATGTATGCCAACCTTTAAAAACATATCTACAACAGCACTCATATAGATATCTATAAAAAAACTATGTCTCAGTTTTAAATAAGTACGTATTTTCTTTCAAAGATATAACAGTAATAATTCGTAAGTAAAAAATTAAAAATCAATCACAATAATATTGACATTTGACGTAATTATTTTTTCGACAGCTATGTATACCAACCTTTAAAAACATATCTACAACCGCACTAGTGCTTTTATAGATGTCTATAAAAACTGTGTCTCTATCCAAACTGTTTTATAATAACATTAACATTTGACGTCATTATTTGTTTGACAGTTATGTATACCAACCTTTAAAAACATATCTACAACAGCACTCATATAGATATCTATAAAAAAGCCCATGTCCCACTTTTAAATGAATACGTATTTTCTTTCAAAAATTTAACAGTAATAATTCGTAAGTAGAAAATTAAGAATTAATCATAATAACATTGACATTTGACATAATTATTTGTTCTACAGCTGTGTATACCAACTTTTAAAAACATATCTACAACAGCACTCATATAGATATCTATAAAAAAACTCTGTCTCAGTTTAAAATAAATACGTATTTTGTTTCAAAGATATAACAGTAATAATTCGTAAGTAGGAAACTAAGAATCAATCATAATAATATTATTTGCATTTGACGTAATTATTTTTTCGACAGCTTGGTATACCAACCTTTAAAAACATATCTACAACCGCACTAATGCTTTTATAGATATCTATAAAAAACTGTGTCTCTATCCAAACTGTTTTATAATAACATTACCATTTGACGTGATTATTTTTTTGACAGTTATGTATACCAACCTTTAAAAACATATCTACAACAGCACTCATATAGATATCTATAAAAAACTCTGTCTCAGTTTAAAATGAATACGTATTTTTTTTCAAATATTCAACAGCAATAATTCGTAAATACAAAATTAAGAATCAATCATAATAACATTGACATTTGACATAATTATTTTTTCTACAGCTGTGTATACCAACCTTTAAAAACATATCTAGAACAGCACTCATATAGATATCTATAAAAAAACTCTGTCTCACTTTAAAATGAATACGTATTTTCTTTCAAATATTCAACAGCAATAATTCGTAAATAGAAAATTGAGAAATAATCATAATAATATTGACATTTGACGTAATTATTTTTTTGATAGTTATGTATGCCAACCTTTAAAAACATATCTGCAACAGCACTCATATAGATATCTATGAAAAAACCATGTCTCACTTTAAAATGAATACGTATTTTCATTCAAAGATATAACAGTAATAATTCGTAAGTAAAAAATTAAGTATCAATTATAATAATATTAACATTTGACGTAATTATTTTTTCGACAGCTATGTATACCAACCTTTAAAAACATATCTACAGCAGCACTCATATAGATATCTATAAAAAAACTATGTTTCACTTTAAAATGAATACGTATTTTCTAACAGTAATAATTCATAAGTAGAAAATTAAAAATCAATCGTAATAACATTGACATTTGACATAATTATTTTTTCTACAGCTATGTATACCAACCTTTAAAAACATATCTACAACCGCACTAGTGCTTTTATAGATACATATATATAAAAATTGTGTCTCTATCCAAACTGTTTTATATAACATTAACATTTGTCGTGATTATTTTTTTGACCGTTATGTATACCAACCTTTAAAAACATGCCTACAACAGCACTCATATAGATATCTATAAAGAAAAACTCTGTCTCAGTTTAAAATGAATACGTATTTTGTTTCAAAAATATAACAGTAATAATTCGTAAGCAGAAAATTAAATATCAATCATAATAATATGGACATTTGACATAATTATTTTTTCGACAGCTATGTATACCAACCTTTAAAAACATATCTGCAACTGCACTAGTGCTTTTATAGATCTCTATAAAACACTCCAGATTCGAAAACATCTTATTGTCGCACTGTAATCAGCGTAGTAAAACAATTCTTTTAAGAATTAAATTTGGCAAAACAAATGGCATGGTAATTTTGGTTAAGGTAGATTTGCGTTTAAAACAGTGTTTTTTGTAATATTGCAAAAGACATCTCATAAAAAGTGACAAATGATGTAATTCGCCTAATTCCAAGCTTGACAGAGACACATCGCAAATAGAACAGAAATTCAACTTGAAAAACATAAAACACGCGATTAAAATATCTCACAAAAGGAAATAATTCAATAGGTTTGACTCTTTGTTTAGAAAATTCCATCGAAAGTCTACACAATGTCGGCTTTGTCTCTTTGTTTAGCCAAAAAACGATAACAGCATTAGTATTGGATATTTATTCCAAATTAGATTTGCAAATTTCAAATGGAAAAAAAAACTGCATCTAAATTAACATTGCAAATCCATTAATAGAATTAAATCCTTTCTAATTGCTTCAATAAATCAAAGAACAATTTCCGCAATTTCATTAAAAAATTACATTAGCGTTGAGGCATTAAAGAGATGCAACTTAAGCGAAAGAAGAACGACGGAAATTAGAAATTTTTCAGCGTTCGCTCTCTCAGACTATATAAAAAAAAATAACCTCCAAAGTACAAACATAATCCGATTTTTCCATGTTCTAATAAACGAGACGACGCTCCTCTAAGAAGACGAAATTAATTGCAGGGATCTACGCGTCCTAAATTTCCCGCCACACAGCTAAGTTCCTCATTTTGAAAGCATATTGCAGACATAAATAATAATTAACTATTCGAATGTTGCCAGTTACAGTTGAAAGATTTTCTAATTTATTTGTCACTTTTAATAGACGTTAAGCATTACAACGTCAAAGTACAACCTCTTACAAACAAACAATTTTTCCTTTTTATTACTAAGACATTCTGTTTTTGTTGTCTCTATTTAAATTTCCAGTACATCAAACGTTTTCAGCTTATAGAAAGTCTCTAAGCAGTTTTATCCATAAGCTGTAACAAAAAAAATTGCAGAATGAACTGTTTGTTCATATTATCGTAAGCAGGTAAGCCGCAATCCCGTCGTCTTCACTACTTTCGTGCTTAAGATTTCTAAAAGTTGGCACCACTACCAGTATACTTTAAGTAATTAGCACACAATTAACAAAACTACAATTTTATAAACCTTAGAAACCGCCCAAACCAATAAGAAAGAAAATTTCGTCATTTCTTTCCAGCTTAAAATAAATTTGATCAAGCAGCAAGTAATTGATATCGCAATTTTCCTGTCTACAGAAGCTGGCATTTATGTAGAAGATATATGGCTTCAACAAGACGGTGCTACATGTTATACAGCCTGTGAAATAATTCAAACAATTTCCTAGTAATGCCCTCTCTCAAAAATTCTATCTTTGTATCCGGTACATCAAACTTTTTCAGCTCATAGAAAGTCTCTTAGAAGTGTTTTCCCTAAGCTGCAAATAAAAATCCTGATTGTTTTTTAATATTATTGTAATGAAGTAAGTCGCAATCCCGCTACCTTTACAGCTTTAGTTCTTGAGATTTCTAAAAGTTGGCAGCACTACCAAGATACTTTAAAAAATTATTAATCAATTAACACATAAACAACAAAATTACAATTTTTTAGATCTTAGAAACCTTCTCTTTTACAATTATCCAGAAATGTATCTGTGCTCATACACAGAAACCAACAAGAACAAAAACTCGTTATCTCTTTTCAGCCTAAAATAAATTTGATCAAGCAGCAAGTGGTACTTGTAATTGATATCGCAATTTAACTGAAACTTTCCTATCTAAACAAAGTGGAATTTATGTAGAAGATATACGGTTTCAACCAGACGGTGCTACATGTCATACAATCCGTAAAATAATTCTGACAATTTCCTAGTCGTATTCTCTTTCAAGAATCCAATCATATCTAAAGCTTTTTAATCAGTAAAAATGATCCAATTTGGAAGGGTTTATAACATGCGTTCATAAATTATTTATATCTCCGCTTTCTATAAAATTTTGAGCATATGTCCATTTTAAGTTCATATGTATCGTGTAATCACGATTAAAAATGAGGAAAGAACTAGAGAAAAAACAAAGAAAAATGCTGAGAGCAGAAGAAGAATGAGGGAAAGAAAAAAAGAAGATAGGAGAAAAATCAGACATCTAAAAGTAAAAGTAGAGATAGGAAAGAAAAGAAAACAACATAATTTATAGTGATTAAGAATCTTGTAACAAAGAGAATAGAGAAAAAAAATTGATAAATGACTGGAAGATTAACTAGAAGTCGTAGTGAACGTTGGATATACAAAATAAATAAGAAAAAAATAATGGTAATTGAATTAGAAAAGAAGGAAAAGAAAAAAGCAGTAATGTAAAAGAAAAGACAACTGCAACAAAGAAATGGAGAAAAAGTATTTATTGATAATCACATGACAACAGAAAAAAGAAAAGTACAAAAAAAATTAAGAAAATTTGCAAGGAAAGAAAGAAATAAAGGCTAAAAAGCAAGTTAAGAGAAAGTATAAAAGATGGAAAAAAAAACTCGAAAAAAAATTTTAGAAAAGAAGATAATAAAAAGAAAGCAATAAAGATAACAAAAAGCACAAAAAAAAACATGCAAAAAGAGAAATCATTGGATGGTTGAAAAAAATTGCACTAGTACAGAAAAATGAAATGAAATACAAGAAATTTTTTTTACAAATTCCGACTTTTCTATCATTTTCCTCTCCTAGTGTATTTCAAATTTTTTCAAAAATGTATTTTTCTCGCTGACCCAATTCAACATTTTTGTACTTTTCGTCTTAGATTGTTTGTATTTTAGTATTTTTTTTCCACACTGTTATTTTTTTTTAATTGCAGAATTTTCAATAATTATTCTGTCTCAGTGTAATTTTTTCTAAAATGTATTTTCTCTCGCTTTGCCAATTTAAAATTTTTATAGTTTTTCCTTCAGATTGCTTGTATTTTAGTAAATGTTTTTCACTTTTGTCACTTTTTTTATAATTACTGACTTTTCTATCATTTTTTCGTGAGATTCTTTTCAAATTTTTTCCAAAATGTAGTTCTCTTGCTTTGCCAATTTAATATATGCGGTATTTTAATATATGTTTTTCTTTTTTGTTACTTTTTTTTATAATTGCAGACGTTTCTATTATTTTTCTATCCTAGTGTATTTTTTTTCTAAATTGTATTTCTCTCGCTGTGCCGATATAACATTTTTGTAGTTTTTCTTTTAGATTGTCTGCATTTTCATATTTGACAAAAATGGAAAACTAATACTAAAATACGGACAAACTAAAAAAAATATAAAAATGTTAAATTGGCACGGCGAGAAAAATACATTTAAAAAAAAAGTGGAAAAGAATTACACTAGAACCGAAAAACAATAAAAAAAATTAATAATTATTAAAAAAGTGACAAAAATGAAATACAAACATTAAAATACAGCCAATCTAAGAAAAAAAATACAAAAATGTTAAATTAGCACAGCGAAAAAAATACATTTAAAAAAAAACTACTTTGGACAAAAAAATTATATAAGTCAGTAATTATAAAAAAAACAAAAATAAAAAAAATACTAAAATACAAACAATCTAAAAAGAAAACTATATAAATGTTAAATTGGCAAAGCGAAAGATACTACATGTTAAAAAAAATTGAACAAAATTACACTAGAACAGAAAAATTATAGAAAGGTCCGCTATTATAAAAAATGTAACAAAAATAAAAAACAAATACTAAAATACAGACAATATAAAAAAAACTACAAAAATGTTAAATTGGCACAGCAAGAGAAATACATTTTAGAAAAAAATTGAAAAAAGCACACTAGAACAGAAAAATGTTGAAAAAAAAAATAACCAAAATGAAAAACAAATATTAATATACAGACAATCTGAGGAAAAAACTACAAAAATGTTAAATTGACACAGAGAGAGAAATAGATATTAGAAAAAATTTGAAAAAAATTACAACAGAATAGAAAAATAATGATTAAAAAAAATAACAAAAATAAAAACCAATATTAAAAAGCAGACAATCTAAGGGAAAAACTACAAAAATGTTAAATTAGCACAGCGAGAACAATATAATTTAGAAAAAATTTCACTAGGACCGAAAAATTATTTGAAATTCAGCAATTATAATAAAAAAGTAACAAAAATAAAAAACAAATACTAAAAAAAAGGAAAAACCACATAAATGTTATATGAAATACAATTTAGAAAAAAATTACACTAGGACAGAAAATCGTTGAAAAAAAATAACCAAAATTAAAAACAAATATTAAAAAACAGACAATCTAAGAGAAAAACTACAAAAATGTTAAATTAACACAAAGAGAGAAATACATATTACAAAAAAATTGAAAAAAATTACACTAGAATAGAAAAATAATGATAAAAAAAAGTAACAAAAATAAAAACAAATATTAAAAAACAGACAATCTAAGAAAAAAACTACAAAAATGTTGAATTAACACACAGAGAATAATATAATTTAGAAAAAATTACACTAGAACAGAAAAGTTATTTGAAATTCAGCAATTATAATAAAAAAGTAACAAAACTAAAAAAAACAGTCTAAAGGAAAAATCACATAAATGTTAAATTGGCACAGGAAAGAAATACAATTTAGAAAAAATTTTTAAAAAATTACACTAGGACAGAAAAATGATAGAAAGGTCAGCAATTATAAAAAAAGTAACAAAATGATAAACAAATATTAAAATACAAACAATCTAAGAAAAAAACTACAAAAAAGTTAAATTGACACAGCAAGAAATTTACATTTTAGAACAACTTTTTGAAAAGAATTACACTAGGGGAATTTAATTTTGCTTCTCTTAATTTTTTTAGCAAAACCTCTTGTTTTTAATTAAGTTTTTGTTTTTTTTTTTGGTAAAAATACTAATTTTTAGAGTGGCGAAACTGACGAACTGAAAATGAGAAACGAAACAATGTGAGTTTTGAAGGGTGGTAACGACTATTTAGACGAAAATTATTTCATTAAAAAGTTATTTCACGAAATAGGAGAGCATTGGCCTAATTGGATGGTTCTTTCTGAGTAGCATAATTAGTTTATAGAAACATGGTTTTGGTTTTAGAGATAATTTAGATGTTTTTATAGAAGGCTAATGTTTATTATCGGCTGCTCCATCCAGCAAATGCAATTTATTCTCGCTCTAACTCGAAGAGGAAACGAATTTTTTGTGTGGCAAGTGCACCGTCTTGTTAAAATCAAATGTTGTGTTTTACGAATATTTTTCAAAACAGTTTTTTTTTGCCTCTATTTATAGAGCATAATTTCATTCAAATTATGTCCAACAGTACTTAAATTTTTAAAAACTTTTTTGACTGAATGATTAACGTAACACTGATCCTTAACGCTTCTCTACAAAAAAAGTCTAACAGATTCAAATCCCAGCTGCGTGGTGGTCAATTGTCAATTCCGTCACTTCGAAGGCAGTTTGCAAAAGGCTTCTGGTGTGGCAAGTAGCACCATCCTGTTGAAATGAAATGTTGTGTGTGTTTCCTTTCGAATTCTAGTTAATAAATTCTTTGATTTACTGTGAACGTATCGACTTTTTTATGGTTTATTTTTTTCAAGTGTAAATCGATTCTTTGTGAATTAGTTTCCTGTCACAACAGTGTTTCCACATTGTAGATAAACCCTTCCAAATCAAGTTCTGAGGGTTACACAAAGAGTAGAACGTATAAATTGAGATCCATATATGATTTTGTGAAGCCTACGAAACTTTTTGTTTTATAATGATTGGAAAGCTTTTGAAACTTTTCACTAAAATTTAATAATCATGTAACAAAATCAAACTTTTATTTTATTGGAGCGGATCTGACAACACAACAATTAGTAGGCATCCATTCTATTCGACAGTGCCTCTTTTATAGCAAACTTCTAAACTTTCAATATTAAATTCCGGACCAAATTTGGCCAACTGAGAGCTGCATGTTAAATTCTGCTGTCATACACGAATTCGAAAAGTTTCGCCACGAATTATACATTGCGATTATCAAAACATTGCTTAATAAAATTATCTACCAAAACAGGGCGGCCATTTTTCATTTTAATAATATGGTAATTGAATTTTGGTTGGTTTTGTTTGCATAACATGTTTGCGGTGGTTGTCTTAAGGAATATTAACAAGGTACAAACGAAATCCTTTGGCGTTGAAAGCTCTTATGGTAATTCTTAGTCAGACTATATCCTTGGCTAGAGCAAAGTTTCTAGTTGAGCTTTGCCAATATTGAAAAACTTTTTTCTTTATTTTATGAAGAAAACCATTAATTTTAAATTTTGTTTTATTGCTTCTAAAACTTTATGCTAATCAAAATAATAATTATAACTTTATTATTTGTTAAAACATTCTTTTGTCTTCATTTATTGAATCTTCTATCTTTCGTTCTGTTTCTCTCTTCATTTATTAAATCTTCTATCTCTCGTTTGTTTCTTTCAGCTTTTTACAATTTTATCACTTTTTCTCTTCCCTCCACAATCGCTTTTCTATTTTGTTAACCAATATTTATTTTTATTCGCTTCAATTTTTTCACAGCGCAACCTCGCAATGGTATTTTTTTTTGTTTTTTTCTCAAATATTCGAGAACCCGTTCAGTCCGGCACTTTACGTATTTTTTTAAATATTTTGTTTCTTTCAGTCTTCTTTTCCTTTTCTTTCTTGCTTACATACATCCTTATCTCTTTTTAGTCTCATCTTACTCTTGTAAGTCTACACCTTTTCTTCTCTTCACCCCTCCTGCACAGTCTATTTCTATTGTACCCTGTTTTATGCCTTTTCATAAATTTCCGCTATACTTTTTATTTAATCGTTTATAAAGGGCATATAAGACCAACTCTGTCTGCATTCATCTTTTTGCCATTTTTCTATCAAATTTCTTTTTTTTTCTTTCTCTGCTCTTAGTTATATATTTCCACATTTTTTTATAAATTTTTGAGTTTTCTATATTTTTTCTTTGACTCTCTTTCCACTTCTTTTTTTTTTCTTCACACGTTTTACATACTTCCTTTTTTCTCTATGTATTTTTTCTCTGATATTTGTTTTCTTTTATTCTTTTTGCAGTATCTTTAATTTTCGTTTTCTTTTCTTTGCATTCCTTGTCCTGCCATTTGTTTTTCTGCCATTTTCGTTTATTGTAGGTATATTTTTTTAAACTGCTGCTTCTGTTACTGTTTTTTAGCTTTCTTCACTTTTCTTCTTTCAAATTAGTCTTTGCTAATTTTTTTTTTAATTTCCTTATAGTCCGGTCAATTTAGACAAAAAAATAAGAGTGAAGTTACATAAATTCTCAATAAGCTGAAAATCGGTGAAATCGTTCAAAATATGATTATAAACAAAATCAGAAAGTTCCCCATTCCTCCCCTTTTTGCAAAAATTTTTATTCAAGGTCAAAGGGCAAAAAAATGTTTTTTGCGATTTTCAGCAAAACGGTAAGTTTTATCATAAAAATACCTCAAACAAAAATTGTAGATCATAAAATTATCTACAAAAAATGTATAAATACTTTTTTTCCTACAAGCCACCGTTTCTGAGATATAACGATTCAAAAAGTTGTAAAAGTTGTAATCGTCATAATATGCATGAGTACGCCACGTATATACATCTCCCGAGTTGTAATATATGTTTAAATATTTTTCTATTGATCATTATAACTTACACTTAAAATATAAAATATACTACTCTGTAGTGAAAACACGTGTTTATCCTAACCTATATCGTGCTGTTTTGAGTTTTATAACAAAAATGTCAGAAGTACACTACCTCATAGGTGGCGTGGAAACGTGTGCATATTATGACGATTACAACTTTTACAACTTTTTGAATCGTTATATCTCAGAAACGGTGGCTCGTAGGAAAAAAAGTATTTTTACATTTTTTGTAGATAATTTTATGATCTACAATTTTTGTTTGAGGTATTTTTATGATAAAACTTACCGTTTTGCTGAAAATCGCGAAAAACTCATTTTTTCGTCCTTTGACCTTGAATAAAATTTTTTGCAAAAAGGGGAGGAATGGGGAACTTTCTGATTTTGTTTATAATCATATTTTGAACAATTTCACCGATTTTCAGCTTATTGAGAATTTATGTAACTTCGAATGTCTAAATTGACCGGACTATTATGCTTTTTTTATTTTAAACAATTAATTTTAAATTTTGTTTTATTGTTTCTAAAACTTTATGCTAATCAAAATAATAATAATAACTTTATTTTTTGCTATTCATCCGTTGAAACATTCTTTTGTCTTCATTTATTGAATCTTCTATCTTTCGTTCTGTTTCTTTCTTCATTTGTATTTTTTGTTATATTTTGTTTCTTTCAGTCTTTCTTTCCTTTCTTGCCTGTATACATCTTTATGTCTTTCTTTTGCTTCCATCTTACAATGTCAGTATCCTCGCAATGGTATTCTTTTTTGTTTTTTTTTTTTCAAATATTCAGGTAACCGTTCAGTCCAGCACTTTACGTATATTTTTTAATATTTTGTTTCTTTCAGTCTTCTTTTCCTTTTCTTTCTTGCTTGCTTACATACATCCTTATCTCTTTCTTTGCTCTCATCTTACTCTTGTAACTCTACACCTTTTCTTCTCTTCACCCCTCCTGCACAGTCTATTTCTATTGTACCCTGTTTTATGCCTTTTCATAAATTTCCTCTATACTTTTTATTTAATCGTTCATATAGGGCATATGAGACCAACTCTGTCTGCATTCATCTTTTTCTGTCATTTTTCTATCAAACTTCTTTTTTTCTTTTTCTGCTCTTAGTTATATATTTCCACATTTCTTTTTGAATTATTAGGTTTTCTATCATTTTTCTTTGACTCTCTTGCCACTTCTTTTTTTTTCTTCACATGTTTTTTATACTTCCTATTTTCTCTATGTTTTTTTTCTCTGATATTTGTTTTCTTTTATTCTTTTTGCAGTATCTTTAATTCTCGTTATCTTTTCTTTGCATTCCTTGTCCTGCCATTTGTTTCTGTTACTGTTTTTTAGCTTTCTTCACTTTCCTTCTTTCAAATTAGTCTTTGCTATTTTTTTTATTTCTTTATGTTTATTTTATTTAAACAATTAATTTTAAATTTTGATTTATTGCTTTTAAAACTTAATGCTAATCAAAATAATAATAACTTTATTTTTTGCTATTTCTAGCTTACAATTTAAAAGAATACCTTTTCGTCTGATCAAATCTTCTTTTGTCTTCAATTATTAAATCTTCTATTTTTCGTTCTGTTTCTTTCTGCATTTATTAAATCTTCTATCTTTCGTTTGTTTCTTTCAGCTTCTTACAACTTTATCACTTTTTCTCTTCCCTCCACAATCGCTTTTCTTTTTCTTTAACCAATATTTATTTTTATTCGCTTCAATTTTTTTACATCGCAACCTCGCAATGGTATTTTTTTTTTTAAATAATTACCCGTCCGGTCCCGCTCTTTACGTATTTTTTTTAATATTTTGTTTCTTTCAGTCTTCTTTTCCTTTTCTTTTTTGCTTACATACATCCTTATCTTTTTTTTTTGTTCTCATTTTACTGTTTTAGCTCTACACCTTTTCTTCTCCACTCTACACTCCACCAGCAATTTTATGCCTCTTCATAAATTTCCACTATACTTTTTATTTGATCGTTCATAAGAGGTATATAAGCCCCCTTTGCATTCATCATCTTGCCATATTTCGTTCTCTGCTCTTAGTTATATATTTGCCACATTTCTTTTTGACTTTTTAGGTTCTCTATATGTCTTCCTTGACTGTCTTTCCACTTCTTTTTTTTTTCACATGTTTTTTCATACTTTTTTTTTCTCTATGTATTCTTTCGTTGACAATTTTTTTCTTGAGTCTCTTTAATTTTTGTTTTCTTTTCTTTGAATTTTTTGTCCTACCATTTGTTTTTCTGTCACTTACGTTTATTGCAGATATATTTTTTATAACTACTGCTTCTGCTACTGTCTTTTAGCTTCCTTCTTTCGAATTTGTCTTTTCGATCATTTGTTTTTGAACTTCTTTATGTTTTTTTTAGTCCAGCTGTCTATTTCTACTGCCCTCCAATTTCTCAATTTTCTTTTTTTCATTGTAACCACCATAAGGAGGTGGTCTAATTTTACCCTTTCGTCCACTTTTATATCTCTGATATTTTCGAATTCTTCATCTTTTGCTTTATTATATACTCGATTACTGTTGCAGCTCTTTTTCCTAAAAATGTGTATTCCCCTTTTTCATTTCCTTCAATTTTGACATTTGCTACGTTCTACCTATTTTCTTCTTACATATTTCTCAGTTTTTTCCTATCTTTTGTATTCCTCTTTTTTACTGCTCGTTCCTCTTCTTCTTCTAATTTTATCTTCTCTTTATATTTTCTTCTATTATTATTTTTCCTCTCTTATTGTTTGCATTTTTGTTCCATAGATTATTATTACATTGTACTTTACTCTGTCTATAATTATTTTGTTTCCTATTACTTCTTTCTTTCGTATTTTTTCAGTTCTTCCTTTGCTAATCTGCCATTTTGTTTATTCACTAGCTTTTTTTTTATTAGAGTTATTTGTGTTTGTTTTACTCTTCCACTCTATCCATTTGTTTTTCTTGAAAATAGGTTTTGGTCATCGCTATCACATCAAATTTTTCTACATATTCCCAAAATTCTTCATCTTTGCTTTTTATTCCACTCACGTTCCAAAACATCATTTTAATTTTTTTTGTTTTTATTTTCTTCTTTTCTGTTCATGTTTCTTTTTTATCTTCTACTAGTTTTTTTTTAATTTCTTTAGTTTCTCTTGTAACACATTATCACTTTTCTCTTGGTTCTTTGTGTCTTTGTTAGCTGCGTCTATAATCCGTTTTATTTCTCACTTAAATTTTATCAAAAGTGTATTTCTGTGCCAATTTAAAATTTTTCTAAGACTATCTGTATTCTAATATTTGATATTTATTGTTTTGTTACTTTTTCTTTAAGATTGCTAACTTTTTTTGATCATTTTTCTGTGTGTAGATTGTCCATATTTGGATGTATACACTCTTTTCTTCTCAAAGTATTCTTGTTGTAAAATTTTTTTTCAAATTATTGTATTTGTTTTTTCTTATCTTTTTCATTCTTTCCCTCTAGATCCTTCTTTGTTTTTCTTTTGATGCTTTTATATTAGAATTATTTCTTGTTCACTTGTTCTAATTATCAATTTCATTAGTGTTTTCTGTTAGAAATGCAATCTATTATTTTTAATTTTTCCCAGCTTTTTTCAGATATATCATTCCTGTCTCTTCTTTTATCATCAATTCATTTACTTCCAACTGTATAACTCTTCATCGTATATTCTTACAGACTTCCTGCTCGTTTTATTCTACCTCACCATTTTTTTTACTTCCCAGCTCATTCCTTTCATAAAACTCTTTTCGCTTTGTATTTTATGTCACATTCATGCTTTCATTCACTTCTGTACTCTCTTTTTATATTCTTTGTCTTTACATTTCATGCTCTTTTTCTCGTGTCTACTCTCATTTTTTCCCTTTTTCCAAATTATATATCGTATTCTTTTCCTTTCTGGTCTTTACAACCACTTATAGAACTTTTCCTTCTCCTTTCTTTTCTTTTCTTATATTTACAACAGTACATCATCACACTTTTTTTCACAGTACAAACAGCGTTACTTTTCGTCAGACCATCGTTCTCCTATAATTATAATTCCTTTCCTCACTAGAATTTATTCCGTTCTTTCCTTTTATTCTTACTTTCTTTTGTCTATTGCCTCTATATTTTTCCCTTTTTCGTTCATTCTACTTACCATGGTTCTCCTATAATTATAATTCTTTTTCTCACTAGAGTTTATTCCGTTCTTTCCTTTTATTCTTGCTTTTTTTTCTATTGCCTCTATATTTTTCTCTTTTTTGTCCATTCTTCTTTTTGCTCTCCTTTCTTTACTTGCACAAAGTCTTTCTCCCCAAAATCTACTCCTATTTTCAAATTTACTACTTGAAAAAATCAATGCTTAGAATAACGAATAAGATTAAAAAAAACTATAAAAATATTAGTAGTTAACATTCTCTTAAATAACGTATTGCGCGCATGTAGCTACGACATTTTGTAAACTCATTAAAACAAAAACATAATTTAAGCAAGCTATGGAAAATAAAAATCATTTGTTTCCATAAGATTACATTAGTCGCTTAAATTTTAGCGCGGTTTTTTGCATTAAACATTTTGAAGAAAAATGTTTCTACATGTTTATGAATGCAAGTAGTTTATACTCTAAGAGATGTCAGTGTTGATGGGTACAAATTGAAACAAAAGTTTATATCGCTGATTGGACAACCGAGTTATCACGTTAGCGCCTTTTGTTTGAGACGTATATCAATAATATACAATGTAATCTATCTTCTGGTAAAATAAAGAAAGACGAATTCAAATCCCATCTGTAAATTTGGACATGTTTCGCTCTTATTGGAGCTCATCGGCAACTTGCAACTGATTCTTATGACAAGTTACAGATCAACACTTGTCAAGTGACTTTAGTCTGTGGCTGAAGTTACGTTATAAAAACAAATGAGTTTCAGAGTTTTCATGGCTTGCCTAAATTATGTTCTTATATATATACCTATAGAGTGTTGTTTTCTTTTTGTCTGTAAAGTTGTTTCTTGAAGCTTTCAGACTAAAACTGATAGATTTAGTTAAAGTCTAAAAGCCAAGTTTATCTTGTTTGCAACAGAAAAATGCAATTAACTTCTAGAAACGTCTGCAGAAGCTTTTTTGCTCCAATTCCCACAAATATTGTAATCTTTCGTGTCAGTCAGTCATCTCCACATTTAACACATTTCCAATATCAACTTTTAACCACCGATTCAATTATCTGTAAATTTTATTCTACATTTTCTATTTTGTTTTCTTTTTTGTTTTTTTTCTCCTAGTTCGTGCATCCGAAACATCAAAAACCCCAATGGCGTAGTAGCTACAAACGGGATGCACTTATTCCAAGTGCACTTTATCACTTCTTGGACCACAAAGCTCTAAAGTTTTGTATTATTATTATTGAGCGCGGTGCCATGTCGCAATGCTGCGTTTTATCATTGATCTGTCAGTGACGTAACATCTTGACTTGATAAACGAGATATCTTGAAAGTTGTATAAATGGCTGATACAGAGCGGATGTGGAATGTCAAGTATATAACTCAACCCGAACGATGTAATACGTTAAATATTTCATTGTAACTTGATATATCCACAGCTTAAGAACGATTTAAGATCAAAATTAATGATCTAGTGTCTTTCATTTCTTCACCAACACAAATCATATTTAGAAAGTTCAAAACTAACACACAATTATAGATCCACTTGCCAATCTGGTAATCCTCCCACTCTTTCAACATCTTTCCTCATTTTCTCTGCCACACAATTGCACACGCCTCGTACATCGTATTGAAAAGAGTTAGTCTGTAGTTTTTTTCTTTCTCATTCTCTCTTTTTTTGTGGATTGGTATTATTATCCTTCTTGTTCTAGAGGACACTCTTCTCCTTTCCACACTTTATTCAACAGTTTTCTCAGTCTAACTTAGTCAGTCTAATTCGGTATTCCATCCGGTCCTAGTGATTTTCTTCTTTTGAGTTTCATTAGTATTTTTTCTACATTTTCTCTTATTATTTCGTCCTTCTCTCTTTTTTCTTCTACTTCTATGGGTTCAAGTTTTGTTTGACTGTCTTTTTGTTCTTCTCCTTCTAATAGATTCTAGCTATTTGCCATTTTGTTTAATATCTCGTTTCTTTCCCCTCTTCATTTATATACCTCCATATTTCATTTTGTGTTTTTATTCTTTTCTGTTCTTTTTGTTCTGCACATATTTTCCTTCTTTTCTTTCATAAAAACTTCTTTTGTTTAATTTTTTTAATGTCCCATGCTCTCTGATTTACCATTTCATAGTCTATTACAGATTTCGTCTTTATTCCTCCATGCTTTTTGGTCCCCTTCTTTGTCTTCATTTAAAATTTCCCTCTTATTTTCTTCTACCATGTTTATAAATTTTAAGCCTTCTGTGTTGTTCTTTTGCTATATTTTTTTTTCCTCAATATCTTCTTTGATTATTTTTAATGATATAATTGCCGACAAATGTCAAAAAAACGTAAACGCTTGTCCGATAATATCGTGCGTTTCTGCGTATGAACTAATTGAAAAATAATGTTTCAAAATTCCTTAGCAAGAGTTGATCTAAATAATTATTATGATATATATTTAGAGATGTATAAATGTATAAATAATGTAACAAATAACTAGATATATCTTTGTTAATATGTGGTATCTCATATTTCATATTCATATCAAACTATTTAAATGTAATGGAATTCAATGCATAAATTGATTGATTGATACCTGAAACTCAGCTTTCAGTTTTATAAATCTGATAATTTCCCATTGCCTATCGCATCATTTTACAATTAATTAATTTTCATAGAATTATAGTAACCACTTCGCATTATCTGCTAATTCAACCAAATGAATTTTCATTTAAAAATAGTGAGAAAAAGAAATGGGATAAAAGAAAAAGGAAATATAAAAAACAGAACAGAAAAAATAACGTTAAACAGTAAAAGAAGGAAAAGCATAGAAAAACTATAAATGAAACAAAAATATAATAACAAAGAACGAAAAAAACCGAAAAAGAATCAGCAAGAAAAGAAGAAGAGAGTACAACATAGGCGGTGTTTTGAAAAGTAGCAAAAACAAGAAAAAAAGTAAAGAATTTTGGAAATACATGACAGAGTTTGAGATAAATGTTAGAAACATGAGCAAACGAAATAGAAAGAGAATTACCGGATGGAACCCACAACATGTAGCAAAAAACAAAAAAAAAGCAAAAAAAAAAAACAAGAGTAAAAAAATAGAAAAATAAGAGAGCAAAGAACAAGAAATAGTAGCAATATGTATATAGCAAAGACATCCGCATGATAAAAAAGAGAGAAAAAAAATCACAAACATTAAAACCACATAAATTTACTGATTATTTGAATTGCAAAAATAGAAAAAAGAGAAAAAGTTATTGAAAATAAGAAGAAAAAGATACAATTAGATAAACAACTGAAGATAAAAAGATAAACAAAAGAAGAAATACTTTTAATAAAAATGGTAGAAAAAGATTAGTAAATAAAGAAAAAGATGATAAAAAGTAATGAGCACATAGAGGAACACAGGCAGAAACGGTAATTAGCTACAAAATAGTAAGCCAGAAAGCATAGGAAAAACTAAAAAAAATTGAGATAAACTAAAGAGGAAACGGCAAAAAAAAACAAAAAAGAAAAAATAACAAAAAAAAGAAAAAAACAGATTATAAAATTAGAAGAAAAAAAACGCAGAAACAAATGGGATACCAAATGAAGCATGTATATATGGAAATTAAAGCGTTGAAAGAAAAACTGAGAGAAAGAAGTGTCAAATAAAGTGTGGAAAGAAGAAGAGTTTCCTCAAGAATAGAGAAAAAGAATAACAAAAACACAATGTACAAGGTGTATGCGATTTGTGTGGCAGAACGTTGAAAAGGAAGGTAGAGAGAATAGGAGGTTTACCAGACTGGCAAGCGGGATTTAAAGACGAACAAAAGGTCAATAGCAAAATAAAATTTAGAAATACTTAAATGCGATAAAAGAAGAAAAAAAAAAGATAAAAAATAAGATAAAAATAAGCATATAGACAGAACGTTTTAAAAAACTACTGAAAGGAAATGAAGAAAAAAGCTGTAAAAAAAAATTAAAAGAATCAAACGCAGAGAAAGAAGAATTAACAAAAAAAACAGACCATATAATTAAAAAAAAAGAGAGTCATCAGAAACGGATGGAATACCGAATGAGGCATGGATGTATGGAAATAAAAGAGTTTAAGAAAAACTGAGAAAAACACTGAATGTAGAAAAAAGAAGAGTTTCCTCAGGAATAGACAAAATGAATAATAGTACCAATACATAAAAAAAGGGAAAAAGATAATCAACGAATAAGAAATCAGTCTTTTAAACACAATGTACAAGGTGTATGCGATGTGTATGGCAAAAAAGTTGAAAAGGGAGGAAGAGAGAGTGGGAGGATTACCAGACTCGCAAGCGGGATTTAGAGATAGACAAGGGTCATTAGATAATATATCTATTTTAAATGCGCTAATTGAGAGTGAGTTAATAAAGGGAAAAAAAAGAGTATGTGGGATGATTGTGAATTTAAAAGCAGCGTTTGCTAGAGTAAACAGAAACAAGTGCAAGGAAAAGAAGGAAATAGCGAAAACAGTAATAGAGAAAGTGGAAAAAAGATATCAGGAAACCAAAGAGCAAGGTAAGAATGAATAAAAGAGAAAGTAAATGGCAAGGAGAGACCTGGGACAAGATGTATTAGCAAAAAGTTAAAAAGAAGCAGTGGTAGTAAAGAAAAAAGAGAAGAAGAAAATTTAGATGTTAGCAGACAGTGAAAAAAGAGAAATGAGTAGAATGATAAGATTTGCAGAAAAGTAAATAAAAAAGAATAGATTGAGGTGAATAAAACTAAAACAAAGACGATAGAGTTTAGTAAGACAACAACAAAACAAATGTGTGCGATAGTGTGGAGAAAGTTTAAAAAAGAATATGAAATAGAGATGACGATGTTTGACAGTTTGGTAAAAGCTGTAATGTTGTATGCAGCGGAAATTTAGGGATGGAAAAAAAGGATAGAGATAGAAAGAGTGCAAAAAAAATATACAAAAAAGATGCTAGTGGAATTAAGGAGACTCCAGGTTATATGGTGAAAGAAGAAAAAAAAAAGAAAAAATAAGAATAGAGGCAAGAAAGAGAGCGGTAAAGTTTGAAGATAAAATGAAAGATAGAGAAGGATGTGAGATACTGAAAAAGAGATAAACAGAAAGGCCGACAAGAGAATAAGAAAAGAAAGGAAGGATTACTATGAAAGAAAAAACTTCAGTGTAGAAAAGATTAGGAGAAAAAAAGAAGCGATGCAATGAGTAAGTAGAGGAATAGATATAGAGCAACAAATAAAAAAATAAATAAATAAAAAGAGCAGATATAATATAAAATATAAGAGACTGATTACAGAAAAAGTACCAAGCTATCTAAAAAGAAAAAATAACAAAGAGAAGAAAATGATTCTAAGATTTAGGTGTAGGAATGAAGAGAAAGAAAACAGATTTTGGATGGAAAAAAATTAAAGACAATGCAGAATGTGAAGAAGGGAAAAAAACACATTAGAGCACATGATGAAGGAATACGTGTAGGTAAAAGAAAGTACGGTAGCAAGATAGAACATAATGAAAGGCAGAAAGAAAGAAGGAATAGAAGAATAAAAATGATAGAAAGAAAAAAAAGAACATTTATTTTTGAGAAGAAAATAAAGTGAGAAAAAGCAAGAAAAAAAATTCAGAAAAAAAACAAGACAGTTCAAGTTAAAGTTTTTTTTTATTTTTTATATTATTGTATCACACTGTATAGTAGAGAAATAAAGTAATTATAATTAAATCGTATTTAAAAAATGTAGTAAAAAATAGTTTTAACCATGTTAGACATAAAATGATGTCATTTTGCTTATTGCATTCCACTCATCGAACGCTTCCATTTGATATACATGGTGAGTCATGGTGAACAAACCAACATGGTGTATTTAGAAAAGCAACTATGCTTAAGTATATACTTTTTCAAAAAGACAAAAAATCACAGCCTTCTATGATGAGGCATTACATCATTTATATGCTACGCCTTTTGACACTTTACGAATGTTTTGAAAAAGTGACATAAAAGGCACCATTTCAAAGTGTTTTCGTGGCAAAAGTCACAAATTGATATACATATGAAATCCCTATTAAACTTAATTTATTGCAGTCACCAATCTCAAACCTTCCGGTATAAATTGCTTTATTAAATTTAACTTACTGCATCGTTGTACACGAAATGTGAAATATTGCCGTTTGTTTTTGTGCGTTCATAAATTCAGCGGCTTTATTTATGATTTATGAAATGTGTTTAGCAACTTTACAACAAAAACAAAAACAAATTTTTAAAGCATTAATATAGAGTTGTGGTAATATGGTTCGGTCAGAATAACCGTCCCTAAAATATGCGTTTCTAGAGCACGTTCCTTAAACATTTTATGATTTGGGTTAATAGTTGAGAGTGTTTAAGTTGAAAACAAAAGAGATTCGAGATAAAATTGAAAAGTGCTACTTTTCATGCTTTCGACTAAATTAAAAACCAATATTAGTTTTCAGAAAAAAAATAACGCTCAGTAAGTTTAATTTTTAGCCTCGTCGATTGAAAACCGCATGTTTACGTCTTGTCAATTGCTATGGTGGCTAAATGTTTCCACATGCAAAGCTTCCATCTGTCACTTTGACTCACTGGCGTGTTGTAGAATACCATGGAAATTATACGCTTTCAGAAACTTCCACAAATGGACAAACCAGGACAATTCACCGCACTTAATAAGACCTATATAGATTTCAAAAATAAAGACAACTTAATATTTTTGGTGCAACTTTTAAAAAGCCTGTTAAACCTCAAGTCAATTGAAATTTCGGAATTTTTACAACAGACAAAATTGAGTCTTCGGTTAAAAAATTGAACGTACATTCGTGCGTTAGTCATTTTACAGCACGCGGGTTTATTGCAGCACTCCGCACAAAAGAAACTTACCGCACTAATAACATAAATAACTATTAACGCCTCCGCAAACCTTTAATAGATTACCTCAATGTAACATTTTACACTTTCAGTCGTAATCGATGTATTAATAAATGATTCAATAAGATTAAAAAAGCTAATGCTGTAGAGAGAAAAAAATATCATTGTACAGGGTGCGCCTAAAAAACATACTTATTTGAAAAGTCAATAAAAACAAAAGAATTTCACTTATAGTTTTAACTTTTTTTTTATTTACGAGTCGATTTCGCCACTCTTCTGGTATGTTGGTTGAGGAGACCTATAGTCCGTGGTCGATCGACATAAACCAGGAATTTGAAATAACTCCATAAATAAAAAGCACATGGAGCAAAATCTGGAGACCGTGCCGGCCATGAGAGATCTCCTCTAAGAGAAATAAGGCGGAAAATCAACTTAATCAATGTATGTAGAATAAAAGTCGCCATTTAACCGATATAATTTTCTATAGACTGAATGAAAAAAAAATCTCAAGATATTTTCTTCTCAAATAAACTAAAAATCAAGAAATAAAAATAAAATCAACCAAAAGAAAACAATTTCTAAAATAAAAAAATGCACTAAGAAGTATAAAATAATTGCGTAGACTAGTATGCTTAAAAAACAATCAAATTATTTAGATACAATAACGTACAATTATTGTTATTTTTGGAGTCGGTGTCACAAAAAGCATTCATAAGAATGACTTAAAAACTACTGATCAGATCTTGATCAAATTTAAATGGAACCAAATGTAGAGCACCAACTTTCAAATAAAAAAAACATCATCAAATAACACACATAAAAAAAATACAAATTGAGAACCTCCTCCTTTTTCTTAAAGTCGGTTAAAAAATAATTAAAACAATACCTGAAGTATTTTGGTTTTTATTGACCCTTAAAAATTAATAAGTCTTTCTGGCGCACCCTGTACAAATACAAACTCA
This sequence comes from Lagria hirta, assembly GCA_947359425.1. Taxonomy (NCBI): domain Eukaryota; kingdom Metazoa; phylum Arthropoda; class Insecta; order Coleoptera; family Tenebrionidae; genus Lagria; species Lagria hirta. The sequence continues at coordinate 7,525,363 of OX375803.1, read as the reverse complement.
AATGAAAAATACTATCATAAATTTTGACTAATGTGATTATAAAAAAGTTAAGCTTAGAGTTTGAGGTTATCGGTAGCTGAATTTGGATAGCATTACCAAATAAATACAAGGTGGCCCAAAAGGTTTGAATAATTTTTTATTTTATTTATAATTTCTTTTCAGTATCTTGTAAAAAAACACAAGGAATTTAAAATAGGACCCTTTCCACAATTAAACAATGTGCCCAAATCGTTGAACTTTATTTCTCAAATCCATTATTTTGACTAGACGTGCATATCATCGATATTTTAATGTGCAAGTTGGACCCCAAGAGTCATCAATAGACCGCCTATTTGCAAATTTTCAACATCACGAAGCAGTAAAGAGTGTTTTTGGCACACCGATGACAACATTAAACGGGTAGAGAAGAGTATTCAAGAAGATAGTGAAACATCAACCAGAAGATATGTCGAGGCAGAAAATTTTTCATATAACAAGAATCTTTCCATACAAAATTCAGCTTGTCCAACAAATAAAACCAACAGATTTCCAGCAATGACTTGATTATGCACTTTACTTTTAGCAAAAGCAAAAAAACAAACATAATTTCACTCATAAATTAATTATGAGCGACAAAGTCCACTGCCAAATAATTGACTTCGTTTATAGACTAAACTGAGCTAAGAAAGATCCAAGAGTAGTTCAAAAGCGACAATTAGACACATTTAAGTGCAAAATCTAAAAAAATAATTGACTCAGATTGTTTTGAAAATGAATTCGTTGTGGTTGTTTTCATCACTGATGTTCGATATCGGACAATTTTGTGGAATTTTGTGAGGCTAGCCGTGGAAAACTATGGTTATAACAGGGTGGAGCTCCAGCGCACACAGCGAAAGACACTATGCGACATCTTTAGTGAACGAATTATATCGCTCAATTGGCCTCCACGTTCGTAGGATTTAACCACTCCAGACTTTTCCATTTGAGATTATTTAGAAGAAAAAGTCTATCTATATTAATAACCCAATTAAAATATAATATACGCAACAAAACCAAAATGTTTTAGAAAGAGCACAAACATGTGAAGCAAAAAAGTACAATCATTTGCGATATATAGTTTTTCATAATTAAATTAAAAATAGTCTTCATTAATATAGGGAAAAATCATAAAAGATCAATGCAAATTCATTCAAACTACATCTGTAAACTTGCACATGTTTTATTCTTATTGGAACTCTCATTAATATACTGTATTTATGGAAACAATTTCATAATTATATCTTAAATGAAAAGTTATAATGAACTCAAACTTTTTCGGTAATTTTGGGGCCAGCCTGTGTATTATTAGTGTCCGTTATTTCCCAAGCTGTCTTCTATTATGCAAACATCCCCCAAATTTTTAGATTATAACCTAAAAAACATATCAGCCTTTTCCCATTTATATGACATAGAATTTTTGCAGTTTATTTAATATCACTGAAACAACTACTATAGTAAAAATCCCGCCAAAACATTTTTTGCAAATATATAATATATCTGATCTTAAACCTTCTTTATTGTATTGTAGACTGACAACTGTCAAGTTGAGAGTTGTAAGCGTAATATGTCAATTTCCACCCGTGAGATTGTTACAATCAAGCGTCACAGGTTAAAAAACATTTCTGATCATTTTAAGTCAATTAATTAACTATAAAGATTCTGTGGCACAAATTAATTAATTTGAAATTTATTCAAAAAAAAAACCATTAGAAAAGTTTTAAAGCCGTTTCTTCCTGCCTCAAATTGACCGCGTCATCTAAATTATAAATTATGCAGATACAGCTTACTTGATCTTGAAAAAACTTATAATAAAAAACTTTCCACCAAAAAAAAATTTTTGACACAACTTTCGAAAGTGTAAAAGTTTCTTTCCACCCACTCAACTTTCCGGAAAAAGGCTGCTAAATGAGCTTTTTATGAAAACACAGTTGAAAATGTTGTAATAAATCGGCCTGTCAAGCAAATTTTCTGAATAATCAAATCAAGCAGTCATTTCTAATGCTGGCTACAACCTTTATCCTCACATGTCGACCTAATGGGCCTAACATTTCACTCCCTAAATTCAATTGTATCCCTTTCATTATTTCTCCGCACGTTTGACCTAAAATAATATACTTTTCCGTAAGCCGAGATGTTGTCTTGCAAAGCGAAAGCTTAAAAATAGATGAAGTAATTAAAATAATAGAGTGAATTCATTACAAAGAAGAAAGTTAGCATAAAAACAATCTAACATCAGATGTTAGATTTCGCAAAATAAGTAAAAAATACAACTTGCAATAAACAGTAGTTTTCAGATAGTTGCCCTAAAATTTCACTAATATAAAAACAAAAATTTAAAAAAAAAAAATATTAAAATGTAAAAAAACACAGCATAAACGAATAAAATGCCTGCGGCAGGCATTTGTGCACGGCACTGTGCTCAAAAATGTCAATGTCAGTTGTGAATAGACACCTGCAATACCGGCAAATTTTTAACTAACCTGCAACCTCACTTTTTATTGGATTAATCCATATTAACCACATCCACATCGATTATTAATTATTCGATAAAAAATATTCAGGCAAAGTGGTAAAAGGACATTTACTGTCCAAGAAAAAATAGCTGAATCTTGCTAAGGCTATCGTTTTATTTTCCAAAGCCACTCTTGATTAATATTAATATTATACACCCTATATGTAGTAGCATCGCAGAGGAAATTAGGAAAATGCCTGTATAGTCAGTTCAGTTAAAAAAAAGAAAAATTGATTTAGTCAATCCCAAAAAAATTTAACAAAAATACGAGACAAAACTGATTACACTAGCTTAGTCAGACAAATAGAAAAACAAGACAAGTTTCAAGAACCAAATAATCGTAAAAACAAAAGCAAATAGTGTCAATGGAAAAATAAAAAAAGAAGAAGATAGGAAATAATAGAAAAACCAATTATTTCCAAAAACAATAGCAACATCTCAAACAAAATTCCTAGAAAACTCAAAAAACATAAAAAAACAATAAATTAAGAATATAAAATGGATAACCAAAAAATACACTTCACACAGAAAAACATAGAAACTGTTAAGAGAAAAAAAAAGACAAACATATAAACCAAACAAAATTATAAAAAAAATGTAAAGATTGTAAAAGTAAATAAAAGTAAAAAAACCAAAAAATAAATAATATATAATGCTTATAATTACATCAGGCTAAAAAGTACAATCACAAGTAAAAGTACGACTTGACAAACTGGAAAAAGATTATGAGATGCAATAAGAGATGACCATTCATGGAAGAAATAATCTATACAAGACCAAACATCTCCCGATGACAGAAATAAGTAATTCATAAATTGTCATAGAAGATAATAGTTATTTACTCTTGACACCTCAAAATCTAATGATTGAGCGTCGTAAAATGATAAACGCACAAGATATTTAACTTTTAAACCAACAATTTTTTTAAATCATTACATTTTTATCAAGTATAGTTCATTATACTCCAAGTTACAATTCATTAAACTTCAATATTCCCATTCTCAACCTGAAATTGAATTAGAAAAAATAAAATATTAGATTACTACAAGGATGCGTTTAATCCAACTATATCTTTTTCATTTTGATTGGAAGTTCACATTCTATAATGTTAATTTCTGTCAGACGTCAATACAAGTCACCAAGATGTCAATTTATGAAAATAGCTCCCAAATATTCAAATTATTTTTCACTGTTTAACAATAAAAAAGTTATGTATCTGGCGTTTAAATAAGTATACTTTTGCTGTATAAATATTTTAATTTATAAACGTACTTGAAGAGTAGCCAGGTTAGACTGTAAATGTATAATTTCCGTTAATTATTACTAGTTTTTACTCCAAATTAACCTTTAATTAAGAAAAAAATTATCGGATAATCATAATAAAAGATAAAGATTGTAGAAGCAGCTGTTGTTAGATTACAGATAATAAACAGCGTTAATGTACATGAACACGGAAAGCCAAGTAGCAACAAAGATAATGAAATTGTGCCGTGGGTAATAAAGTTTTTACGACCAAGTATGATTACTGGAAAAAGATTAGTAATATAGAGTGATCAAAAGAACTGCGTGGGTTTAATGGAAAATCATAACTATTATCTATATTGCTCTCTATTTATTATATATTTTCATAAAAAAAAAAAAAAAAAATCAAGATATTAAATAAGAAACAGTTAATGATCGATAATAAACAATAATAGCTATTGCAACTTAAAAATTATGCCTTAATAAACTGAACTTAATTTGGCTTATATTTCGATAAGCCTTTTTTTATGAAGATGTCAATATATGCGATAAAGAAAGTATTTTTGCAAAAGTATAAATATCAAAGTCTCATCGCTAGCAACTGCTATTAGGCATCTTTCTCTAATCCACATGCGTCTCCTATAGGTTCTTCTCTGTCGCACCTATCAAACAAAACTAATATCTTCAACTTCTTATTACAGAAAAATAATCCAAATCAAGTTTTGTTAATTGATACATTATATTGTTAAATTAGCAAATTAAAGTTGCACATGATTAAATCAACTAACAATTTTGAAAAAAAATTGTCAAATAGCGAATAAATCCGCAAAAGACCTAATGAGTCTAATCAGTAAGTGCTTAAGCTGCTCCGAAAACAATTAATTGATTGGATAAAGTAAATCAAATAAAATGAAGTTTCTTAAAGCTTTCTCTCCTTTATCGAGTTTTTTTTTTCGGAAGTTTTGTGTATAAGGCGCAACTTCTGCTAGAACTCCAATTAAGGGCAGTTGTTTGATGATTAAATAATTTTGGAATTATTTGCAATTTTTTTCTCTGTCATCGAAGAAAGTTAGCCCTAATATTGCATGTGTATAGGCTTCTGTGGAAGATTTTGTATAATTAGAAATATTTTTTATAATTATTTCATCGAATTAGACTCAAAAAAATTTTTTTTTAGATAAAATGTTACTTTTTGAACTGTTAGTTTGCCAAATCTCAGGTAAAAAGTTAATTGCCTTGCTCTATAACTAAAGATCTATAGTATTTTCAAATTAAAAACAAATTGGATTTTTATACAAGGAGAGATGCATGTAGAACACGTGATTAGCAACCATTGGAGTTTCTATTGGTTGAACTCTCACATAACATAGCTTAAAGTGTGTTGATTGGTTGGCTCGACAAGCTAGGGCACGTGATATGGTTGACCTCTACTTCATCTTTAACTGGAAACTACTATAGTCGAGCCAAAACGGCTCAATAGAAAATAGTCTAAATCCTTATTTTTATAGCAAATAACTAGAAAATAACATAACAAGTTGGACTGTAGCAAAAACTAGGCTAAGCTAAAAAAAACTGGAACAGCAATAATTAAACAAACAAAAAACAACCACGAGTACCAAACTAAGAAACAAATGTTAAATGAAACTAGAAAAATTTATAGAAAAAAAAACAAACGATTGAAAAAACAAGACAGTCCCAAAATATCCTACAGAAATACAAAAGAGATAAACAAAAGAAAAATTGTAAAACAAAAAAACAAATATAAAAAATAATAAAACAATTTAATTCAATTTTAACAACAAAAATAATACTAACATTTGAAACACCAAAAAGATAAAACAATAAAGCAATCTACAAAATGATTAAAACAATAGAAAAAACCTACCCAAAAAACAAAGAAACAAAATACCCAAAAAAAATCAAATTGCTGAAGGTATAAGCAAAAAACTAGGCTAAGCTAGAAAAAAAACTGAAACAGCAATAATTAACCAAACAAAAAAAATATCAGACAACAACCACGAGTACCAAACTAAGAAACAAATGTTAAATAAAACTAGAAAAAGTTATAGAAAAAAAAATGATTGAAAAAACAAGACAGTTCCAAAATATCCCACAGAAATACAAAAGGGATAAACAAAACAAAAATTGTAAAACAATAAAACAAATAAAATATAAAAAATAATAAAACAATTTAATTCAATTTTAACAACACAAATAAAAACATTTGAAACACCGAAAAGTTAAAACAATAAAACAATCTGCAAAATGATTAAAACAATAGAAAAAACCTACCAAAAAAACAAAGAAAAAAAAATACCCAGAAAAAAAATCAAATTGCTGAAGATATAAACAAAAAACGTACCAACAAGAGACAAATACAAGGCACATTGATATTATTAAATAATTAAATTTTAAATAATTTTTTTTTTCTTGAACTCCAGCTGATTCTATCTTAAATACCGAAACAAGGTCAAACTTTAACTGTAGCTGAAGAGAAAAAACTGAAACAGCAATAATTTAACAAACAAAAAAAATATCAAAAAACAACCACGAGTACCAAACTAAAAAACAAATGTTAAATGAAACTAGAAAAATTTATAGAAAAAAAAACAAACGATTGAAAAAACAAGACAGTCCCAAAATATCCTACAGAAATACAAAAGAGATAAACAAAAGAAAAATTGTAAAACAAAAAAACAAATAATAAAAAATAATAAAACAATTTAATTCAATTTTAACAACAAAAATAATACTAACATTTGAAACACCAAAAAGATAAAACAATAAAGCAATCTACAAAATGATTAAAACAATAGAAAAAACCTACCCAAAAAACAAAGAAACAAAATACCCAAAAAAAATCAAATTGCTGAAGGTATAAGCAAAAAACTAAGCTAAGCTAAAAAAAAAACTGAAACAGCAATAATTAACCAAACAAAAAAAATATCAGACAACAACCACGAGTACCAAACTAAGAAACAAATGTTAAATAAAACTAGAAAAAGTTATAGAAAAAAAAATGATTGAAAAAACAAGACAGTTCCAAAATATCCCACAGAAATACAAAAAGAATAAACAAAACAAAAATTGTAAAACAATAAAACAAACAAAATATAAAAAATAATAAAACAATTTAATTCAATTTTACCAACAAAAATAAAAACATTTGAAACACCGAAAAGTTAAAACAATAAAACAATCTGCAAAATGATTAAAACAATAGAAAAAACCTACCAAGAAAACAAAGAAAAAAAAATACCCAGAAAAAAAAATCAAATTGCTGAAGATATAAACAAAAAACGTACTAACAAGAGACAAATACAAGGCACATTGATATTATTAAATAATTAAATTTTAAATAATTTTTTTTTTCTTGAACTCCAGCTGATTCTATCTTAAATACCGAAACAAGGTCAAACTTTAACTGCAGCTGAGGAGAAAAAACTGAAACAAATTTAACAAAACAAAAAAAAAAGAAAACAAACACAAGTACAAAACTAAAAAAAATGTTAAATAAAAGAATCAATATTTATTTAAAAAAAAAAAATTGAACAACTTACTGCAAAAATAAATATTAGAAAAAAAAATTCAGCAAAAATACAAGAAATAAAAAACAAAAATGGTAAATTTTCAATTTTAACTAAAAAAACAAATCTAACATTTAAAAACGAAAAAAAAAATTAAAAAAAAACAATCTACAAAATCATAGGAACATACCAAAAAAACAAAGAAAAAAAAATCAAATACAAACAAAAACCATACAAACAATAGACAAATGCCAATTTAATAAACAAATAGAAAAAACTATGTATGGAAAAGATGAAATCATAGAACAAACTTATCAAGCTAACCAAAAATATTTGTGAACTATTTAAATAATTAAAAAAAATAGCAATCTTTCCCAATCTGGCTCCCCTAGATAGTTTTTCCTCCTTTTGATGGTCAAATCTGTTAAAAAAAAGTTGACTATTTTCTCATCAACATAAAAAACAATTGAAAAACACTGTTGAATTGTTGACCAGTAATATTACCATAATAAGAAAATAAACTTTGACGTTAGTTATAAATAATCATAAAACTCCCTAGAAATTCCCCCATTGCTGACAACCCATTATAAACAAATAAAAAAAACACTGATATCGGAATAAACAGATGTTTATATTCCCATTCATCAAAAAAAAAATCCAATTATTTTCGAAAAATCTTGATTGGATGCGAACAATGATGATTCTACAATCTTCACAATAAAACTAAAAAATGTAGAAAATTATATCCCTAAACTGTGAACTATTAATTTCTTCTAATTAATAATTTATTTTGTTAAATTTATAAAATACATTATTATGCAGAAAAACTCCATTTTTTTTTCATAATTCTATCAAAAAAATTTAGTGAAATGAACTAGTTTGATACAATATTGACAGAAAAAAATTATATTTGAATAAAGCCGGAGGTTTGGTAATTCAAATCTAACAAATTAACAATGATATGTTGTCAAAAGCGTTCCTAAACAATCAATATTCGAGATTTTATCACAATGCCTGCAATTGCTCATCGATTTCTCTTCAAAATTATAATTAGATAAAAATTTGTTTTTAATATACTAAATAGTTATAAAAAATTTATTATAAAAATCCCAACTTCTGATGTGTGCATTATAAAATAAAGTTTTCCAATACAAAGTTGATTTGAAAAGTATTATGGTATTTGATTTTATTGTGATAATACAATACCATTGAAGTACCACAGCTTTAGTTAAGACGCAACGATAAAAGGCTGATAAGAAAATGGCGCCGTTGAGGCTCGGAACCGCAAATTCGGCATAACTCGGTTATTTCCGAAGATAAAATCCCGCACCAAGTTGGTGGTAAATTGTTGCACAACCATGACACCGCCAAAATGTTAGCACTAGCACGTGGTGCAAACGCCGGCAGATCTTCTATAATGTTTTGACAAATGACGGAAAGACGTCGCTTCAATCGTCGTTCTAGTAGTCGTCGTCACGACGCCGCTACATCAGCACTGACGCCGTCCTGGGGTGCAAACGGCCGCCTAGCGGCGCTGCCGCCTCTCTCCGCCGCTCGTGCACTGATACATGCACACGTTGCGACGCCAAAAGGCGCCAAAAGAAAAAAGCAACAGACATCCAATTTGCCCCGCGGTAAAAAGTCGACCTTGCCCTCATTCTAGACGGAAAGATGCACTTTTGAAAACATGAATATCATACACAAAGCTACAAAATCCAGACACCACAGTGTGTGTGTTCATTAAAAAAAAACTCTTCAAGTCTATTTTACTTTTTTTTAATAAAAGATAATAATTGCAACCTGACATGAAACAATCTTAACTTTTCAAATGAACGCATGATATATAAATAAATAATACATTAATTTCTCTTAGCAGATACATCTTGTGGTGAATTTTGGCGGATGCGCCGGGCTAATGTTTACCACAGATTGCAATAACCCGGCGCATCCACCAAAATTGCAATAATTAAAATGTAGAGTGATGATTTTGGTGGATGCGCCGGGTTATTACCAATGGGGGCCCTGTTTAAGCCCGGCTTTTGGTGACAATTATTACTTGTCGAATGGTGGAATTGATCCACGTTATGTGGTTAATGGATAGGGATAATGTACAACCTTCGACCGCCTTCAAACCAAATCCTATCGAGTCAGAAAGACAACTTACCCAAAATCCTAATCCTTCAAGATTAAAGATTAAAACCTCAAGTTAGTCACCCGTCTTTCAAGAAGTTATTAAGCTAAAAGTTTTGATGCCTCTCTTAAAATCGGTACAAGTTAACGACATCGGAGTTGTTTTTTTTTTAATTAGATTGTTTTTTTACTAATTACTGGTGTAATTAGCAAAAACTTCAACTGGTATGTAATATTTTTTCCATTACTAATCTAGAAAAATTCAAAATAATCACTGCTAATTGCTGTTATCAAAAAAATGAATACTAATAATTAGTCAAAAGAAAATAATTATTACTATTTGTTGATTACTAATTAAAAAAAATTAATTAAATATTTATAGACTAGATACTGTTTTTGTTCACAAGTCAATAAAAATAGATAATATTTAATTGATAATTTAATTTAAAAAAAGCATTTTTGTCACAAAACTTCTTCCCAAAAATTAAACATAAAAACTTACTTCCAAACTTACTGACTTAAGTTAGCTAAGCTTCTAAAAAACAAATAAATAAATAACTAAATAAATAAACAAATAAGTTTTCTCTTCGATTGTTGGTTTCAATTGACAAAAAAATAATTATCTTGTCAATTTCTAATTTTTCCAAAAATTAAACATTCTAAATATAATGTTCTCACTTACTTCCAAACTTACTAACTTAAATTAGCTAAGCTTTTGAAAAATAAATAGATAAATAAATAAATAAATAAACATTTTTTCTCATCGACTGTTGAGTTCAATTGCCAAAAAGATAATAATTATCTTTTGTTGATTACTAATTAACAAAAATTAATTAAATATTTTTACAGTAGATACTGTTTTTGTTCAGAAGTCAATAAATATAAAGAATATCAATAATTTAATTAACAACTTAATTAAAAAAAAGCATTCTACATCAAAATTCTACATTGCCAAAAAGAAAATAATTATCTTTGTTGATTACTAATTAACATAAATTAATTAAATATTTATAGACTAGATATTGTTTTTGTTCACAAGTCAATAAAAATGGATAATATTAATAATTTAATTTAAAAAAAGCATTTTTGTCACAAAACTCTAATTATCAAAAAGAATTGAATACTGTGGTCGGTTTCTAATTCTTTCCAAAAATTAAACATTATAAACTTACTTCCAAACTTACTGACTTAAGTTAGCTAAGCTTCTAAAAAACAAATAAATAAATAAATAAATAACTAAATAAATAAACAAATAAGTTTTCTCTTCGATTGTTGGTTTCAATTGACAAAAAAATAATTATCTTTTGTTGATTACTAATTAACAAAACATAATTAATTATTTATAGAGTTGATACTGTTTTTATTTACAAGTCAATAAAAATAGACAATATTAATAATTTAATTATTAATTTTATTAAAAAAAAAGCCGTTTTGTTACAAAACTTTAATTATCAAAGAAAATTGGATAATTTAGGCGGATTCTGATTATTTCCGAAAATTAAACATTATAAATATAATGTTTTAATTTACTTCCAAAATTACTACTTTAAGTTAGCTAAGCTTCTGAACAAAAAAATAAATAAATAAGCAATTTTTCTCTTCGATTGTTGATTTCAATTGCCAAAAAGATAATAATTATCTTTTGTTAATTACTAATTAACAATAATGAATTAAAAATTTATACAGTAGATACTGTTTTTGTTCACAAATCAATAAAAATAGAGAATATCAATAATTTGATTAAAAAAATATACTTCTCACAAAACTTTAATTATCAAAAAGAGTTGGATACTTTTGTCAATTTCTAATTTTTCCAAAAATTAAACATTCTAAATATAATGTTCTCACTTACTTCCAAACTTACTAACTTAAATTAGCTAAGCTTTTGAAAAATAAATATATAAATAAATAAATAAACATTTTTTCTCATCGATTGTTGAGTTCAATTGCCAAAAAGATAATAATTATCTTTTGTTGATTACTAATTAACAAAAATTAATTAAATATTTTTACAGTAGATACTGTTTTTGTTCAGAAGTCAATAAATATAAAGAATATCAATAATTTAATTAACAACTTAATTAAAAAAAAGCATTCTACATCAAAATTCTACATTGCCAAAAAGAAAATAATTATCTTTGTTGATTACTAATTAACATAAATTAATTAAATATTTATAGACTAGATACTGTTTTTGTTCACAAGTCAATAAAAATAGATAATATTAATAATTTAATTTAAAAAAAGCATTTTTGTCACAAAACTCTAATTATCAAAAAGAATTGAATACTGTGGTCGGTTTCTAATTCTTTCCAAAAATTAAACATTATAAACTTACTTCCAAACTTACTGACTTAAGTTAGCTAAGCTTCTAAAAAACAAATAAATAAATAAATAAATAACTAAATAAATAAACAAATAAGTTTTCTCTTCGATTGTTGGTTTCAATTGACAAAAAAATAATTATCTTTTGTTGATTACTAATTAACAAAACATAATTAATTATTTATAGAGATGATCCTGTTTTTGTTTACAAGTCAATGAAAATAGACAATATTAATAATTTAATTATTAATTTTTTTAAAAAAAAAACCATTTTGTCACAAAACTTCAATTATCAAAGAAAATTGGATAATTTAGGCGGATTCTGATTATTTCCGAAAATTAAACATTATAAATATAATGTTTTAATTTACTTCCAAAATTCCTACTTTAAGTTAGCTAAGCTTCTAAACAAAAAAATAAATAAACAATTTTTCTCTTCGATTGTTGATTTCAATTGCCAAAAAGATAATAATTATCTTTTATTAATTACTAATTAACAATAATGAATTAAAAATTTATACAGTAGATACTGTTTTTGTTCACAAATCAAAAAAAATAGAGAATATCAATAATTTGATTAAAAAAATATACTTCTCACAAAACTTTAATTATCAAAAAGAGTTGGATACTTTTGTCAATTTCTAATTTTTCCAAAAATTAAACATTCTAAATATAATGTTCTCACTTACTTCCAAACTTACTAACTTAAATTAGCTAAGCTTTTGAAAAATAAATAGATAAATAAATAAATAAACATTTTTTCTCATCGATTGTTGAGTTCAATTGCCAAAAAGATAATAATTATCTTTTGTTGATTACTAATTAACAAAAATTAATTAAATATTTTTACAGTAGATACTGTTTTTGTTCAGAAGTCAATAAATATAAAGAATATCAATAATTTAATTAACAACTTAATTAAAAAAAAGCATTCTACATCAAAATTCTACATTGCCAAAAAGAAAATAATTATCTTTGTTGATTACTAATTAACATAAATTAATTAAATATTTATAGACTAGATACTGTTTTTGTTCACAAGTCAATAAAAATAGATAATATTAATAATTTAATTTAAAAAAAGCATTTTTGTCACAAAACTCTAATTATCAAAAAGAATTGAATACTGTGGTCGGTTTCTAATTCTTTCCAAAAATTAAACATTATAAACTTACTTCCAAACTTACTGACTTAAGTTAGCTAAGCTTCTAAAAAACAAATAAATAAATAAATAAATAAATAACTAAATAAATAAACAAACAAGTTTTCTCTTCGATTGTTGGTTTCAATTGACAAAAAAATAATTATCTTTTGTTGATTACTAATTAACAAAACATAATTAATTATTTATAGAGTTGATACTGTTTTTATTTACAAGTCAATAAAAATAGACAATATTATTAATTTAATTATTAATTTTATAAAAAAAAAAGCCGTTTTGTTACAAAACTTTAATTATCAAAGAAAATTGGATAATTTAGGCGGATTCTGATTATTTCCGAAAATTAAACATTATAAATATAATGTTTTAATTTACATCCAAAATTACTACTTTAAGTTAGCTAAGCTTCTAAACAAAAAAATAAATAAATAAGCAATTTTTCTCTTCGATTGTTGATTTCAATTGCCAAAAAGATAATAATTATCTTTTATTAATTACTAATTAACAATAATGAATTAAAAATTTATACAGTAGATACTGTTTTTGTTCACAAATCAATAAAAATAGAGAATATCAATAATTTGATTAAAAAAATATACTTCTCACAAAACTTTAATTATCAAAAAGAGTTGGATACTTTTGTCAATTTCTAATTTTTCCAAAAATTAAACATTCTAAATATAATGTTCTCACTTACTTCCAAACTTACTAACTTAAATTAGCTAAGCTTTTGAAAAATAAATAGATAAATAAATAAATAAACATTTTTTCTCATCGATTGTTGAGTTCAATTGCCAAAAAGATAATAATTATCTTTTGTTGATTACTAATTAACAAAAATTAATTAAATATTTTTACAGTAGATACTGTTTTTGTTCAGAAGTCAATAAATATAAAGAATATCAATAATTTAATTAACAACTTAATTAAAAAAAAGCATTCTACATCAAAATTCTACATTGCCAAAAAGAAAATAATTATCTTTGTTGATTACTAATTAACATAAATTAATTAAATATTTATAGACTAGATACTGTTTTTGTTCACAAGACAATAAAAATAGATAATATTGATAATTTAATTAAAAAAAACATTTTCTCCACAAAACTGTAATTATCTAAAAGAATTGGATATTTTGGTCGGTTTCTGATTTTTTCCAAAAATTAAACATGATAAACTTACTTCCAAACTTACCGACTTAAGTTAGCTAAGCTTCTAAAAAACAAATAAATAAATATATAAAAAGAATAAACCTTTTTTCTCTTCGATTGTTGATTTCAATTGCCAAAAATATAATAATTATACCTTCTTGATTACTAATTAAAAAAATTAATTAAATATTTTTACAGTAGATACTGTTTTTGTTCAGAAGTCAATAAATATAAAGAATATCAATAATTTAATTAACAACTTAATTAAAAAAAAGCATTCTACATCAAAATTCTACATTGCCAAAAAGAAAATAATTATCTTTGTTGATTACTAATTAACATAAATTAATTAAATATTTATAGACTAGATACTGTTTTTGTTCACAAGTCAATAAAAATAGATAATATTAATAATTTAATTTAAAAAAAGCATTTTTGTCACAAAACTCTAATTATCAAAAAGAATTGAATACTGTGGTCGGTTTCTAATTCTTTCCAAAAATTAAACATTATAAACTTACTTCCAAACTTACTGACTTAAGTTAGCTAAGCTTCTAAAAAACAAATAAATAAATAAATAAATAAATAACTAAATAAATAAACAAACAAGTTTTCTCTTCGATTGTTGGTTTCAATTGACAAAAAAATAATTATCTTTTGTTGATTACTAATTAACAAAACATAATTAATTATTTATAGAGTTGATACTGTTTTTATTTACAAGTCAATAAAAATAGACAATATTATTAATTTAATTATTAATTTTATAAAAAAAAAAGCCGTTTTGTTACAAAACTTTAATTATCAAAGAAAATTGGATAATTTAGGCGGATTCTGATTATTTCCGAAAATTAAACATTATAAATATAATGTTTTAATTTACATCCAAAATTACTACTTTAAGTTAGCTAAGCTTCTAAACAAAAAAATAAATAAATAAGCAATTTTTCTCTTCGATTGTTGATTTCAATTGCCAAAAAGATAATAATTATCTTTTATTAATTACTAATTAACAATAATGAATTAAAAATTTATACAGTAGATACTGTTTTTGTTCACAAATCAATAAAAATAGAGAATATCAATAATTTGATTAAAAAAATATACTTCTCACAAAACTTTAATTATCAAAAAGAGTTGGATACTTTTGTCAATTTCTAATTTTTCCAAAAATTAAACATTCTAAATATAATGTTCTAACTTCTTTCCAAACTTACTAACTTAAATTAGCTGAGCGTTTGAAAAATAAATATATAAATAAATAAATAAACAATTTTTCTCTTCGATTGTTGTTTCAATCGCCAAAAAGATAATAATTATCTTTTGTTGATGACTAATTAACCAAAATTAATTGAATATTAATAGAGTAGATTCTGTTTTCGTTCACAAGTCAATAAAAAAAGATAAGATTAATAATTTAATTACTAATTTAATTAAAAAAAAAGCATTTTTGTCACAAAACTCTAATTATCAAAAAGAATTGGATACTTTTGTCGGTTTCTAATTCTTTCCAAAAATTAAACATTATAAACTTACTTCCAAACTTACTGACTTAAGTTAGCTAAGCTTCTAAAAAACAAATAAATAAATAAATAAATAAATAACTAAATAAATAAACAAACAAGTTTTCTCTTCGATTGTTGGTTTCAATTGACAAAAAAATAATTATCTTTTGTTGATTACTAATTAACAAAACATAATTAATTATTTATAGAGTTGATACTGTTTTTATTTACAAGTCAATAAAAATAGACAATATTATTAATTTAATTATTAATTTTATAAAAAAAAAAGCCGTTTTGTTACAAAACTTTAATTATCAAAGAAAATTGGATAATTTAGGCGGATTCTGATTATTTCCGAAAATTAAACATTATAAATATAATGTTTTAATTTACATCCAAAATTACTACTTTAAGTTAGCTAAGCTTCTAAACAAAAAAATAAATAAATAAGCAATTTTTCTCTTCGATTGTTGATTTCAATTGCCAAAAAGATAATAATTATCTTTTATTAATTACTAATTAACAATAATGAATTAAAAATTTATACAGTAGATACTGTTTTTGTTCACAAATCAATAAAAATAAAGAATATCAATAATTTGATTAAAAAAATATACTTCTCACAAAACTTTAATTATCAAAAAGAGTTGGATACTTTTGTCAATTTCTAATTTTTCCAAAAATTAAACATTCTAAATATAATGTTCTAACTTACTTACTAACTTAAATTAGCTAAGCTTTTAAAAAATAAATAGATAAATAAATGAATAAACAATTTTTCTCTTCGATTGTTGATTTCAATTGCCAAAAAGATAATAATTATCTTTTGTTGATTACTAATTAACCAAAATTAATTCAATATTAATAGAGTAGATTCTGTTTTTGTTCACAAGTCAATAAGAACGATAAGATTAATAATTTAATTAATAATTTAATTAAAAAAAAAGCATTTTTGTCACAAAACTCTATACTTCAAAAAGAATTGGATACTTTTGTCGGTTTCTGCTTCGTTCCAAAAGTTAAACATTATAAATCGAATGTTCTAACTTACTGCCAAACCTACTAACTTAAGTTAGCTAAACTTCTAAAATAAATAAATAAATAAATAAATAAATAAATAAATAAATAAATAAATAAATAAATAAATAAATAAATAAATAAATAAATAAATAAATAAATAAATAAATAAATAAATAAATAAATAAATAAATAAATAAATAAATAAATAAATAAATAAATAAATAAATAAATAAATAAATAAATAAATAAATAAATAAATAAATAAATAAATAAATAAATAAATAAATAAATAAATAAATAAATAAATAAATAAATAAATAAATAAATAAATAAATAAATAAATAAATAAACATTTTTTTCTCTTCGATTGTTGATTTCAATTGCCAAAAATATAATTATCTTTTGCTGATTAGCAATTAACCAAAATTAATTAAATATTTAGAAAGTACATCCTGTTTTTCTTCACAAGTCAATAAAAATAGATAATATTAATAATTTAATTAATAATTTAATTAATAATATAATTATTAAAAAACATTTTTGTTACAAAACTTTAATTATCAAAAAGAGTTGGATACTTTGGTCGGTTTCTGATTCTTTCCATAATTTAACATGATAAACTTACTTCCAAACTTACCGACTTAAGTTAGCTAAGCTTCTAAAAAACAAATAAATAAATATATAAAAAAATAAACATTTTTTCTCTTCGATTGTTAATTTCAATTACCAAAAAGATAATAATTATCTTTGGTTGATTACTAATTAACAAAAATTAATTAAATATTTATACAGTAGATACTGTTTTTGTTTACAAGTCAATAAAAATAGATAATATTAATAATTTAATTAATAATTCTATCAACAAAAGCATTTTTGTCTCAAAACTCTAATTATCAAAAAGAATTGAATACTTTTGTCGGTTTCTGCTTCTTTCTAAAAATTAAACATTATAAATCTAATGTTCTAACTTACTTCCAAACCTACTAGCTTAAGTTTAGCTAACTTAAGTTAGCTAAACTTCTAAAAAAAAAAATAAATAAACAAAAACAAGTCAATAAATATATAGATATAAAGATAATATTGATAGTTTCATTGAAAAAAATATTTTTCTCACAAAACTTTAATTATCTAAACTTCCTAAATTTCAAAAAAATATAATTACAGATAATTATAGAAAAAACATCAAGCAACAAAAAAAAATCAAGTTCTTTATTGCTTTAACTTAAATAAGTTTTTTATTTATCCAAAACCAAAAGGTTTAAAGTCACAATTGTCAAAAAAAAACAAATTTGTCAATTACCATTGATAAAAAACAAGATAATATTATCTAATAATCTTCGGCTCACTCTTAATAATCAAAAACCGATTAAAAATCCATTCGTTAGTCAATAATTTTCCATAACAATTAATTATAACTAACTTCCTATAATTTCTAAATTAAATAATTAAAAAAAAGAATTAATTGAAACACATATTATTGATTACTTATAAAAAAAAACTTAAATATTTGTTTGCTAATTACTAATCTTTAATAATAAAAAAAATCATCTTTTGTTTACTTTTTAGCCCTTGTTTTTGTAAACCAAAAAACAAAAGTTCTAGTAGATAAACATTAAAAAGTCACAAAAAATTAGCACTTATTTTTTGCTTCTTAAGCTGTTTTTAACATACAAAACACTTTACCACCACCAAAGCGGAAGAGTAAAGTTCCAACATACGTGTTGAAACTCCACAACTTTCAAAGTTGTGGGAAATGCTCATTAGCTAAGCATAATAACTTATAATATCTTATAAAGTGAAAATAAAGTCGCTATAAACCAAAAAAATCAAACAAACTTATTTCTAAACCAAAAAAAAAATTTTTTTATATTAAAGAAAAAGTTATTTTACCAAAACTTAGCAAAAAAAATATAGCCCCATCTATAAGAAGCTATCTTGCATTAAACATTTTGAGAAAAAAAATTTCTACATGTTATATAGTTTATACTCTAAGAGTTGTCAGTGTTGATAGATACAAATTAAAACAAAAGTTTATATCGCTGATTAGACAAACCAAGTTATCACGTTAGCGCCTTTTATCTCAAACGTATATCAAAGATATACAAAGTAATCTATCTCCTTTGGTTAGCCACCAATTGGTAAAATAAAGAAAGATCAATGGAAATTATTTTAAATTATATCTGGAAACATGAACATATTTTGCTCTTATTGGAGCTCATCGGAAAGTTGCAACTGAATCAGATTTGAATGAATTTGCAGTGATACCTTTGCACTTATATCTATACCCAAGTTCATATCACTTCCGCAATAAGGTAAAGCTAGCCCCATCTATTAGAACCTACCTTGCATCAAACATTTTGAGAAAAAAAATTCTGCATGTTTATAAATGCAAATAGTCTAAGAGATGTCAGTGTTGATAGGTACAAATTGAAACAAAAGTCTATATCGCTGATTGGATAACGAAGTTATCACGTTAGCGTCTTTTGTCTATCACTTCCGCAATAAGGTAAAGCTAACGCCATCTATTAGAGGCTACTTGCATCAAACATTTTGAGAAAAAAAAATTCTGCATGTTTATAAATGCAAATAGTCTAAGAGATGTCAGTGTTGATAGGTACAAATTAAAACAAAAGTTTATATCGCTGATTGGACAACCAAGTTATCACAGTAGCGCCTTTTATCTCAAACGTATATCAATGATATACAATGTAATCTATCTTCTTTGGTTAGCCACCAAGTGATAAGAACTAGAAAATAATACAAATTCGGGTGTAGATGTAAGCCCACAAAATCATTCAAATCTGAATCAGTTACAACTTGCTGATGAGTTCTAATAAGAACGAAACATGTCCAAGTTTACAAATGTGATTTCCATTAATTTGCATTAGTTTTTCTTGAAAAATATTAAAAAAGTAGAAATATGGTTGAAAAATAATGACAAAAACTAATAAAGATATTAAATAATGATATGAAAACAATTTTACAAGTGTGAGTGCTATTTATTGTTCTCGAATATTCTTTCCAAAAGTGTTCGAAGTAAAAATCCTGTATAAAAGTCGCTCATAAACAAATATATGAGCGATGAAATATCGACGTTTTTGCTAAAAAACAAAATTTTTGATACCAAATTACGTACTTTGGTCATTACGTCACCAAAAAAATTTACAAAGCGTAATTTGAAACTTTTATCAAAAGTTTGTTAAACTGTATGAAAAACATCCCTTTTGAAAACCCCAAATACAAATAAATTCGTATCCCTTGATAGAACTGGAACAAAGAGTACTTAAACAACTTCAACTTCTAAAAAAAACTTTCTAAAGTTCAAAAAAATCATAAAAAATAATTTACAAAATATTAAAACATCTCTCAAGTGTTGGCAGGCAACAGGTCGTCCAAAAACATTATACAAATCCAAGAAATAACATTTTTCAAAACTTTTCACTGTTATGCAGTTGGTCGCCTGCTCATAAATCTCTCACCCCATTTAGGGGAATCACCAAAACTATAGAAGCAATTTCGTATAACCAATACATTCTCTTAAGTCTAACAGATGGCAGTGTAATTTGGAAGGTGTTTACTTGAAAAATTACCCACCATCAACATAACGAAACGGTTGACCAAATACAATTACATTATTCATTGCCAGCTTACAAACGCTTATATAAATTCTCTCAAGATACTTCAAAAATCCTTTGTACTTCATTTAATTAATAATTCTTTTGTGTCGAAATAAGACAGTTCTTATTAATTGCTTTTGTAAAATTACAATTCATTGCGATATACACAATCAATACTTGACAAAAATTTGAAAAAAAGCGGGAAAATTCCTACCTTGAAATGCGGCCGGCAAAGCAGATCCCTGAGTTCTTGGAGATCTCGATGATCGGTATCTCTACGATGCTCCAATTCACGTAGTGCATCTGCAGCATCTCTTGCTTTTTGTACTCCATCGCTAGGTGGCGCTCGAACTGGTGTCACCACTTTACTAGCGATTCGATCATATAACTGGAAAACAAATTACAGAAAACTGTAATTTCATGACTCATAACTGAAAAACAAATTACAGAAAACTGTCATTTCACGACTCAGATGGCAACAGCAAAATTTGGCGCTAAATTGAAATATAATCAGCGAAAACAATTTGTTACTCAACTAAGAATTATTATGCTACACGTCAGAAGTAACAAATAGTCGTGCTGTTGCTGTTTAATATACAACCTTGGCACAAATAAAACTAAAATAATTATTTTCACTAATGGTTACAAATTCTGCTTAATTATTATTATTATTATTATTCAACCGTTGCTTGAAAAGTCAAAAAAAAATTAGTAAAACAAATAGACATATTATTATTATAGTGATTTGATAAAGGCTTTAGATAAGAAACAAAATAAAGTGTGAAAATAAAAACAATTAAAAAGCAAAAACCCTATTTTAGAGCAAAACACCAAACTCTTATTATTCAAGAAAGTTTCTTATGTAAATTAATTTTATGAGTTGAATGTTTATAAAACAAAATTTTTAGTTTACAAATTGATAAGCTCATTCAACTTTCACCTTTACTGCAAAAGCAAATTTTAGTTAAAATATTCAGTAATTTAATATTAATAGCAACTTTTCTGCAAAAGAACACATTTAGAAAGCTGATAATTATTAAAATATTGATTTTGAAGGAAAAATGATATAAAACAGAATTTTTAGAGAAAAAATCCCAAATATTGTTGTACAAAGTTAAAAAATTCTAAAATTCATCAAGATTTCAAATTTGGCATCAAATGAATTTAAAAAAAGTTTATATATAATGTTAAGAAAGTGTCAAAATTATCTGTCAAAATGATTTTAATTTTAGCCTCCAATGAACTTAAAAAAAGTTCATATATAATGTTAAGTAAGTGTCAAAATTATCTGTCAAATTTTTTTCGTATAATGTTGATAAACCTTTTTCGTAAAACGTTCACAAAAATGTATATAAACCATAAATGACAAAAATATTCCCATGACATGTTGTAGTAAATTTTCATTGTAAAAAAACTCAAAATTTACAATAATTTCTACTAAAAATCTGTAAAAAATGATAATCGAACAAATTTATTAAAAATTAAACTAATTTTTTTTTTCAAAATACATAATTTTAATGCTAAAAAAATTCCAAGCCGTCATTTGTTTCAGAGTTGTGACGTCATCAATATTTTTTTTTAATAAAAACTCCCTATTTTTGTTTTGATTTTGAAAGTTCTTTTAATTGTCTAAGCGACAGTATAAGGAAAGTTGTGAGAAAAAAACAAAGATGGAATAGAAAATATTTATAACAAACAAAATCAAGTATGTAAAACAAATGACTGCTTGGAATTTTATTTAGCATAAAAATAAGTGTTTTTATAAACAAAAAATGACGTAGATTTATTTTAAAAAAAATCGTTCAATTGTTAATGAATTTATTCCAGACTTGTGACGCGCACCGTATAATATATATTGTGTATAATTTTAATTGAGAATAAAATTATTATTGTTATTGTTATTATTAATATAATACCCAATGTCAACAGATTTTTAGGAAAACAAAATGTATATAGGAATATCTAAAAAATTAATAATTTTTAAGAAAATAATATTAAAATGTTTAGATATTTTTCAAAATAAAATAAATTATTAAAGAAATCTACAAAAGTTCTTAAGAAATCCTTTTTTAAGCTTAAAAATCGCTCAATTTCACAAAAAACTGTTAAATGTCATAAACGCAAATAAAGTTTTTGGTAATTTTATATATTTTTAAAAATAATAGTCTTTGATCAATTTTTAATATTTTAAAACCTTTTTTAAACTTTATACACCTTTCACATGGAAAAAAATGTCCCCCTATAAGGTACCACTTGTCTCTAGTAATCAATATAAAAAATTAAATAAAAAAACATTAAGAGTGTAAAAAAAAATTAACAAAATAAAAAGCTTATTTAAGCACAAAATTTTGAATATATAAAAAAAAGATTATATCGTGTGTTCATTGAAAAAGATCATAAAGTAACCAGTAAATACGACTTTTTTAAAAGATATAAACTGTCAAAAAATAACATATCTCTAAAAAAAATCAATATTTAAGTTTCTGTGCCTGAATCTGAAAATAAATACTCAATTTTTTTAAAAATATAAAAAAAAATAAATTTAACAACTATGTAAAAATCTTTAAAATTAAAACCAAAATTGTTTTGAAAAATTCACATTTTTTTAAAGCTCATGTTAAGCCGTTGATATTTTTTTTAAATTATACGATCCTTTATCAAACTTAGTAATCAACATGAGTAACCAAATTATGACTTCAAAAACAAAAGGAGATTTTCGAACCGACTGTATTTTTTTTAATGTAGGTTACCACATAACTTTTTCTAGATTAAAAAAATTTGATAACTTTTTTTTTGAAAGCTGGTGCTTCCCCTTTGGTTTAATTTAAATTTGATCAAGATCTGACCAGTAGTTTTTGAGTTATTCCTATTAATGATTTTTTTGACATATATTTTTAACACTTAAACAATTTGTGAAAAATCAAAAAGAAATCTTTCAATATAATTAAATAATAATTTATTTATTTAATTAATGTAAGCGATTAGAATCAATTAATAAATAAATAAAATAAAAATTAATCACATTGAAGTTGGTTTTTCCAAAATTTTTAATTTGTATTATTTATATTTTTCAGAAAAAAAAATGAAAAAACTATTTCTTAATGTGGTCAAAAAAATTTTTTTCTATTTTAAAAACGGGTTTTCAAGTTTGAATCTCTTTAATACGCTTATTAGTGTTTTCAATATAGAGTCTTTTATAGATATCTATTAAAGCACTTGTTCGCTAATAGATGTGTTTAATTTTTAGAGGTTGGTGTTAGTATACATAGCTGTCAAAAAAATAATTAGGTCAATGTTATGATTTTTCTACATACCGATTATCTTTGAAACAAAATTCGTATTCGCTTTAAACCGAAATGGTTTTGAAAAGTGGTTAGTGGTTCAAATTAGACAAGACAAAGTGACTTCATAAAAACCCCAGGATTATTAAATAATAATTTTTGGTCGTTGTTTCGGCTAGTTCTCGAATAAAACAAATTATGTGAGAAACAAAAGATTTAAATTGAATAATAAATCAAATGACTTGCTGCTGTTACCAACCGTTAGCAACAAAATTTCTAAGAGCTTAAAAAACTAATATTTTTTTATATAAAATTAAAGAAAAAAGACGCAAATTCTAAAAAATCGCCTATTAAGGACGTTTTATAGGGGATATTTGCGCACGTGTCGCATTGAACTGGTGCGCAAAATGAACCCTTATAAAACTAGTTCTTTAATATACTTTGAGCTTTTATTTTTATTCTTTACTTACCTATTAGGCTTATGTTGTTTTAAAACTTTTTTCAGATTTTATAAACCAAAAATTAGATCAAAATTAGATTTAGGCCTTTAGAACGCTGTACCTGTTTTCTATAACATAGACAAATAATAAAAAAATTAATAAAAAACAAATTATATCGTGTGTTCATTGAAAAAATTTATCAAGTAACCAGTATGTTTCTATAGTCAAATTAAAGTATTCTCTTGGACAAAAATAAACATAAGAGAATAATTAAATTAGTTTTCACAATAAACAGTTTAGGAGCAATATTTCAGTACTTTTTTTAACTTAAAAAAAAATTTTTTCCAAAAAAAAATCAGTATTTAAGTAACATTGTGACGTTTGCAATAAATTTTCACTTTTTTAATAAATCTTCAAAAACTAAATTTGCAAAACTGTTTCATAATTTTCAAAAAATGTTTAAAATTATAAAAATATGTTTTGAAAAATCCCCAATTTGCCTGAAGCTCATAAAAACTACTAATTTTGTTTAATTATTGAGTTTGCTGCAATTTAAAACTTTTATAAGCTTCCAAATTTAATGTAAGCCCTTGTGCACGCAAAACCAGTATCTTAATTAAAAAAAAAATTATATCGAAAGTTCATTGAAAAAGTTGATCAAAAATCTAGAAAATTTAAATTTATAAACCCTTAAAATCAGATTCTCCTTATGCGTCTAATAAAAAGTAAAAGTAAACTATATACACAAAAAATTCAAATAGAAGAAAAAAATTATAGCGTGAGTTCATTGAAAAAGTTCATCAGGTATTCACCGATTTTTAATTGTCACTTTTCTTTGAAATTCAAAGTGTTAGTTCAAAAAACATAGAAATAATAAATTATTTGGTGTAGAAAACAGTGTCAGATATTAATTCACAATCCACATTGAATATTTATAAATCAGTCAAGTGTTGTTGTCATAAAAAAAAAAAAATAATAATAATAATAAAATTATATCATGTGTCCATTAAAAAAGTTTACCAAGTAACCAGTATATTTCTACAGTCAAGTTAAAGTATTCTATTGAACAAAAATAAACATAAAAGAATAATTAAATTAGTTTTCACAATAAACAGTTTAGGAGCAATATTTCAGTATTTTTTTAAAATTTTTTTTTTCAAAAAAAAAACAGTATTCAAGTAGCAATAAATTTTCAATTTTTTAATAATTCATCAAAAACAAAATCAAAAAACGGTTACATAATTTTCAAAAAATGTTTAAAATTTTAAAAATATATTTTGAAAAATTCCCAATTTGTCTAAAGCTCATAAAAACTGCTAAGCCGTTACTAATTTTGTTTAATTATTGAGTTTGTTGCAATTTAAAAATTTTATAAGCTTCAAAATTGAAGATGAGCCCTTGGGCACGCTACCTGTCTCGCATAACCAGTTTCTTAATTAAAAAAAAAAATAAATAAAAAAAAATTATATCGTTGGTTAATTGAAAAAGTGTTTAAAGTAACCAGTATTTTATATAGTCAAATTAAAGTATTCTCTTGAACAAAAATAAACATAAGAGATTAATTAAATTAGTTTTTACAATAAACAGTTTGAAAGGAATATTTCAGAACTTTTTTTACATTTAAAAAAAAATTTTTTCAAAAAAAAAAACTGTTTCATAATTTTCAAAAAATTTTTAAAATTATAAAAATATATTTTGAAAAATCCCCAATTTGCCTAAAGCTCATAAAAACTACTAATTTTGTTGAGTTTGTTGCAATTTAAAACTTTTATAAGCTTCCAAATTGAATGTAAGCCCTTGGGCACGCAAAACCAGTATCTTAATTAAAAAAAAATAATACAAAAACAATTATATTTAAAATTTAAATTTATAAACCCTCAAAATCAGATTCTCTTTATGTATCTAATAAAAAGTAAAAGTAAACTCTATACACGAAAAATTCAAATAAAAGTCAAAAATTATAGCGTGAGTTCATTGAAAAAATTCATCAAGCATTCACTAATTGTCAGTTTTCTTTGAAATTCAAAGTGTTAGTTCAACAAAAATAGAAATAATAAATTATTTGGTGTAGAAAACAGTGTCAGATTTTAATTCACAATCCACATTAAACATTTATAAATCAGTCAAGTGCTGTTGTCAAAAAAAAAATAATAATAATAAAAAAAAATTATATCATATGTCCATTAAAAAAGTTTACCAAGTAACCAGTATGTTTCTACAGTCAAATTAAAGTATTCTCTTGAACAAAAATAAACATACTAATTAAATTAGAATAATTAAATTAGTTTTCACAATAAACAGTTTAGAAGCAATATTTTAGTACTTTGTATAACTTTAAAAAAAATTTTTCAAAAAAAAAACAGTATTTGTGTAGCATTGTGACTTTTGCAATAAATTTTCAATTTTTTAATAATTCTTCAAAAACAAAATTTAAAAAACTGTTTTAGAATTTTCAATACATTTTGAAAAATTCCCAATTTGTTCATAAAAACTGGTAAACCGTTACTAATTTTGTTTAATTATTGAATGTGTTGCAATTTAAAACTTTTATAAGCTTCCTAATTTAATATAAGCCCTTGGGCACGCATAACCAGTATTTTAGCTAAAAAAAAAATTAATACAAGAAAAAAATTGTATCGTGTGTTCATTGAAAAAATTCATCAAATATCCAAAAAAATTAACAAATTAAAAAACTTGACTAAGCACAAACTTTTGAATATATCTAAAAAATTATATCGTGTGTTCATTGAAAAAGTTCATAAAAAATCCAAAAAAATTAACAAAATAAGAAACTTGACTTAGCACAAACTTTTGAATATATTTAAAAAATTATATCGTGTGTTCATTGGAAAAGTTCCTCAAAAATCCAGTAAATTTCAAGTGTCAAGTTTGAGTACTTCCTCTGCAAAACTTAAAATGCCAGTTTGACAAACAAAAATAATAAATTATTTTGACAATAAAAGATTGTCAGATATTGCCTGACAATGCGCACATTGCGGTTTAGACTGTTCGATTTCTTACATTCGAAAAAATACATATTGTCGGCTCTTACAACGCAGTCGTCTAAATTCATACACAATCTAGCAACCCGGTTGGCGGTAGCTTACGCCGCCACCGCCGCCCCCGCTAAGAATAAGCAATCTCGCATACCAAAAAACCAATAATCGAGAGTAGATCAACAGCTATGGAAGCGTTCGAATGAAACAAGTTTTGATGCCTGTTCGTGTGTTTCATACTATCAACATCATATTATTTTTTCCAGTCGAATTATTTAAGATTAAGAGGGTGTTGGGTCAGCCGCCGCCGCCGCCGCCACCGCTGCAGCTGCCACCGCCGCCACCTGCAACCACCGCCGCTCGCACCGGATCAATCGCGTGGCGATTATATGGCTCGCAAAACTGTATATACTACAAAAGCATGCGCTTAGCTTACCTCCAGCAAGACATGGAGATGCGTATCCTCAAGCAACGCCAGGAGGTGCGCGCGCTCTTGGGGATGCGATTCCTGGAGGCAGTAGATATCATCCAGAGAATCCAGAATTGTAGAAACAGCTGACAATATAGAAACAAAAATCATATTTTATTATTTATGTCAGCACAACCCTTTTAAAATTCAAACAATTGGATCGTAAAAGCCACAAAAAAGTTATGAAAAAAGTATTTTATTCAGCCCCCAACTGAGGAGCAAGCTGAATAGATATAATATCATTAAATTCCAAAACAAAATTTCAACGTAGCAAACAAAAATATACAGAACGATCGTTAAATTTTATGCCTATATATCACTAATAAAAACAAGCGAATAATGCCACCCCCCTCCCCCCCCCCCCGCCTCTGTTTAAGTAATTAAAAAAGAGTGAGAAACAAATTCAAATAGAAACAAAAAACTCACTTAATTGTGATTAAATTGAAACAAGTTTGTTTCAACGTCAAAAACGTAAAACGCCTTAACTACCCAGCCGCCGTTTCAATGAAAACCGTTTTCCTTTAGATTCCCTTTTCCCTTTTCATACCAATGTGAGAAAGGTGTCTGAGAACGAGATTTTAAGATTATAGAAATTTAGATTGTTATCTTTCAAACGACGTGCAAAATCGCAGCTAAATTGGCTCAATTAGTCTGAGAAAGTGATTTAAAAGCCAAAATAACTGCTCCAGAAACAAAAACACGATTTTCATTAGTAAACAATCACGATTCAATTAATAGAAACACAAAAATCTGCTAAAAAATTATGGTTAAATAATCTAATACTCTCTTTGGTTACTATCCCTTGTTCTTCTGTATTCATTCTTCATATTTTTTTCTTCTTCATCTATTTATTGTTTTCCTTTCTGAATGCAATTCCGTTATATCTGATCTTCAGCTCATAGACAACTTCTCTTGTATTTTGTTTTATTTTTGCCATTTCTATTGCTGTCGTTTTTCTTTATGGTTGTTGTCAGTATCCCTCAAAATTTTTCCTAAATTTCTTCTGTATAAAAATCTGATTGTGATATTATATCTTTCTGCTCTCTCCCATGCCTCTAGGTTCCCTACTCACTGTCTTCTTCTATTTCCAATCATAAACCCCCCCCCCCCCCCCCCCCGTTTTTTTTGTACATTTACCACGTGGCATTCAGCCTTGTTTTTTTTCTCCCATTTCCATTATGTTCTATCAATTTTTTTTCCCCTATTTTGGTGTCAAACATCTATAACCTCGAGTACAGCATTTCTTAGTTCCCTCAGTCATCTCGCTTGCAACACCGAGTTTGGAAATTGTCTTAGATTAAAAAATAAAAAAAATACAAAAAAATAACATTCCTCAATACGATGTACAAGGTGTATGCAATGTGTGTGGCTGAGAAATTAAAAAAAGAGTTAGAGAGAGTGAGAGGATTACCAGACTGGCAAACATGATCTAGAAAAAAAAGAGGACTGACAGACAATGTCTATATTTTGAAGGCAGTAGTACAGAGTGAGATAGAAAAAAAAGAAAAAAGTATGTGGAATATTTGTAGATTTAAAAGACAGAATAGATAGGAATAAGTTATATCAAATAGGAATGACAATGTTTCACAGTCTGGTAAAAGTGTAATAATATATGGAGCCAAAATTTAGAAATAAAAAGAAAGAGAAAATAGAAAAAATGCAAGAAAAGTATGTAAAAAGAATGTTAGCTTTAAATAGAGAGACTCCAGGATATATAGTGAAAGAGAAAGAAAAGAGAGAAAAATTAAGAATAGAAGCAGAAAAAAACCCGAAAGTTTAAAGATACAATGAAAGATAGAAAAAGATGCAAAATATTGAAAAAAAGTTAGAAAATGTAGAGTAGAAAATCAGAAAAAAGAATGAAAAAAGAAAAAAAACTTATATTACGAAAGCAATGGGTTCAGCGTCGAAGAGATTGAAGAAAAAACAAAAGCGGATCAAGAAGTTCATGGAGAATTGCAAGACAGAGACATAGACAAGCAAAAAAATAGGGGAGAAATTAGATAAAGCAGGTATAATAGTAAATACATGAATATGATTACAGAAGAGAGTTGCCGGGATATCTAAAGAGAGAAAACAAAAAAGAGCGAAAGATTTAGATGTGGGAATGAAGAAAGAGAGAACAGATTTTGAATGGCAGAAAATGAAAAGAAATGCAAGTTGTGTAGAAGAGAGAGAGAGAAACATTAGAACCCATGATAAAAGAATGCGTAGAAATAAAAGAAAGCGTGTTAGCGATAAAGAATGTAATGAAAAGAAAAAAATGAATAAAAATGATAATGAGGGAGAGAAAAAGATTAAATCAGAGAATGAACGAAGAATGAATAAAAAGGAAAGATGATAAAAAAGAAGAAAATAAAAAAAGAAAGGCAAGAAAGAATAAAAAATGGATATATTCATGTTATACTTATTATAAGTGCAACACTGTATAGTAAGCAAATAAACATTTATTTATTTATTACTGAGCTTCCATTGTCTTTGATAGTATGATTGCCGAAAAATGTCAAACAAACGTCAAAAGCTCGTCTGTAATATCGTACGTTTCTGCGTATAAACTAATCAAAAAATAAACGTCCGTTCTAAAATCCATGGCTAAATAATTTATCAACGCACTGTATATATTCAAAAACTTATGTGAAAAAGTGGTAATTGAGAAGATTAAATGATCGCATCGTACATACTCATCAAACACGATTTCAAGTGCAAAACTTTAGCTATAAATTTAATGATATATCATCAATAAAGAAACTTCAAATATAGTTTGACTTAGTTTCCAGGATAAGATGAAAATAGTCGCGCCACTAGGTCATTCTGTTTCAAGGCTCATAACAACAACAACAAAATAAAACAAAAGCAGATTTTGTGCTTTATAGTTCACGAAAATAACTTTTAGTACACTTAAATCGTTTAATAGTTTACATACTATAAATAGAAGGGAAAATATAAGTTTGATTTTTGTTTTTTTTTTTTTTAATTTAAATATTATCAAAAAATTGCAGCTTTTGCAATACAATTACGTCACGAGGTAATAAATCAAAATTAAAAAACTTACCGCAAGCCGAAACTTCATCATCTCCAAAATCCGAAAAACTATCTGAATTGTTATCATCATAAGGATACCATTTGCTTGAATTCACCGCTCCCAAAATGGCCGCTTTCAATTTTCTTCTAGCATTAAATTTTTTAAGTTCCTCAACACCATCGCCCAAATGAATTCGAAGTCCTTTATCTCGATCCTGGAAATAATCTAAAATATATTTCGTCGATTTACAATTATCGATTAAATTACCCTAAGCCAGCGATGGTTTAGGACTTCTTGTATCGTTATCCGTTGCTTAGGATCTACTGTTAACATTTGTTGAATTAAGTCTTTTGCACTATCACTAATTAATTCCCACGGTTCGCCGTCTAGCTGTTGAGGAAAAAATACAAAATCAAAATTTTGCTACAAAAAAAAATATTTTTTAGACATCATCAGTGAAACATTCTAACTAAATAAACTGGTCAATTAGCTCTAGGTCAAAAATATTCCTTAAAACCATAAAAAGTGTATATAAGTTCATCACCGCTTACAAATAATTAAGCATCAATAAAATAAAAAAAATTAATAAATATAAATAGCTTTTTGATGGCATAACACTTAACAGCAAACAAAATAATGACATACAATGGTCCCAAACTGAATGGGAAGAGAAATACCTAAAACCAAAAAGCCCTGCATTTTATAAATTTTATCAAAACAAAAAATAACCAAACCATATAACATCTTTTAAAAAATATAAAAAGTCAAAATTTGATAAAAAAATATACAAACCGAACTTTCAAGATATCAAAAAACTAACAAAAAATATTAAAAATTATTATTATTTAAAAAAACAAGAAAGAAATTATTAATTAAATTTAATCAGGTTTTTACTCTAAAATTCATTTATTTTATTTAAAAACCTTTGAAAAGTATATTTTCTAAAAATAATTACAATTATAAAAAATAATACTTTATTTTTGAACATTATTTTGCTAAAGAAAACAAAATAATAAGATACAATGGCCTCAAAATCAATTTTTGAGAAATACCTAAAAGCTATAGACTGTCAATTTTATCAAAACCAAAAAAATAAACAAACTATATATAATCTTCTGAAAAATAAACGAAAATAGAAAAAAAAATAATGAAAAAAAAAATACAAACCGAACGAAGCATTAAGATATTAACAAACTAAAAAAAAAATTAAATAATATTAAAAAAAAAATAGGAAGCACATAAGTATGTAGTTAAATTTAAATAGGTTTTTATGCTAAAAATTATTTATTTTGTTTAAAAAGCTTTTACAAATATATTTTTTTAAATGATTTCAATTAAAAAGTTCAAAATACTTTATTTTAAACATTATTTGGCTAAATTAATCAAAATAATGAGATATAATGGTCCCAAACTCAATTCCAGAGAAATACCTAAAACCAAAAAACCCTGCATTTTATAAATTTCATCAATACAAGAAAATAAACAGCCCATACAAAATCTTATAAACAAATTAAAAAAGAAAAATTTGATAAAAAAAATCTATAAACCAAGATATAGAAAAACTAACAAAAAAGATTGAAAATTATTAATAATTGAAAAAATAAGAAATTTAATTATTAATTGAATTTAATCAGGTGTATTAATTAAGATTTTATTCTAAAAGTTATTTATTTTATTTAAAAATATATTTTTTTAGATAATTTCAATTAAAAATGAAAAAACAATACTTATTTTTTTGGACATTATTTTGCTAAAGAAAACAAAATAATAAAATACAATGGTCCCAAAATCCATTCCTGAGAAATACCTAAAAGCTAAAAACTATCAATTTAATCGAATCCAAAAAAATAAACAAACTATATATAATCTTCTAAAAAATAAACAAAAATACAAACAAAAACTAATTAAAAAAAATACAAACCGAACGAACGATTAAGATATTTAAAAACTAACAAAAATATATTATATATATATTTTATAATAATATAATATATTTATATTATTAAAAATTCAATAATATAAAAAAACACCTTAGCATGTAATTAAATTTAAATAGGTTTTTACGCTAAAAATTATTTATTTTATTTACAAAGCTTTTACAAATTTATTTTTTTAAATGATTTCAATTAAAAAGTTCAAAATACTTTATTTTAAATATTATTTTGCTAAAATAAACAAAATAATAAGATACAATGGTTTCAAACTCAATTCCAGAGAAATACCTAAAACCAAAAAACCCTGCACTTTAAAAATTTCATCAATATAAGAAAATAAGCAAACCATACAAAATCTTATAAAAAATAAAAAAAGAAAAATTTGATAAAAAAAATCTACAAACCGTACTTTAAAGATATAGAAAAACGAACAAAAAAGATTGGAAATTACCAATAATTAAAAAAATAAGAAATTTAATTATTAATTAAATTTAATCATGTTTATTAATTGAATTTAATCAGGTTTATTAATTAGGATTTTACTCTCAAAATTATTTACTTTATTTAAAAAACTTTTAAAAATCTATTTTTTTAAATAATTTCAATTAAAAATGAAAAAACAATACTTATTTTTGAACATTATTTTGCTAAAGTAAACAATATTATGAGATACAATGATCCTAAAATCAATTCCTAACAAATATCTAAAACCAAAAAAAGGTATGAATTTTATCAAATCCAAAAAATATTGTAAAAATTAAGAAAAAAAAATTTTGATAAAAAAAAGTATTAACCAAACTATTAAAATATCAACAAACTAACAAAAAAATTAATAATATTTAAAAAAAATTAGCTATTTTATTTAAAACGCTTTTAAAAATAAATTTTTTAAAAATTATTTCAATTAAAAATGAAAAAATATGTCTTTATTTTTGAACATTATTTTGCTAAATTAAACAAAATTATGAGATAAATAGTCCCAAAATCCATTCCTGAGAAATATCTAAAACCAAAAATAGGTATAAATTTTATCAAAACCAAAAAATATTGTAAAAAATAAGAAAAAAGAATTTTGATAAAAAAAAATATAAACCAAACTATTAAAATATCAACAAACTAACAAAAAATTAAAAAAGTTTCATTATTTTGATTAAAACGCTTTTAAAAATATATTTTTTAAAAAAAGATTTCAATTAAAAATGAAAAAACAATATTTTATTTTTGAACAATATTTTGCTAAAGTAAACAAAAAAATAAGATACAGTGGTTCCAAAATCAATTCCTGAGGAATACCTAAGACCAAAAAAAGCTATAAATTTTATCAAAACAAAAAAATATAATATCTTCTAAAAAAGTTTTGATAAAAAAAAATATAAATCAAACTATTAAAATATTAACAAACTAACAAAAAAGTTTATAATATTTAAAAAAAATTATTATTTTATTTAAAAAGAAATTTTTTTTAATTTGAATTCTAAATGAATGAATAATGCTTTATTTTGACAAAACTTTAACTATTATCCCGGCGCATCCACCAAAACTCACATGAAGTTTTCCCCTGCAGATAGCCTCCATGAGCCTTCGACCACTTCCATGGAAAGGTAAGGTTCCCGATACAAGTATATGAAGGAGTATTCCAGCCGACCAAATATCCACAGCTTTCCCATACGGCCGCCTTTCCAAAATTTCTGGAGCCATAAAACTCGGACTTCCTACTCTACCTAAATTTTTTTTCAAAAAAAAAAAGAATTGGGAAATTTTTAAGTTCGTTCTATCGCAAAGTATCCAAAATAGTGACAGGCATAAGCATTTCACGTCATGTTATGTTTTGTGCTATCTAATAGTCCGAGAGCTGGCTGCCAAAGATATGCGTTCATTACGTAATTAAATGAGGTTTAATGGAAGAAGTATAAATAAAGCCCAACTCTTAATCGTATTATTTTCTCTAAAAGTCAATAGCTTTTTCTTTTTTTTTATAATTTGTTACTAATAATTAAAAACCAAATTAAATCCGACTACTTTTTTGTTATTCACAATTTTAAATCTTTCTACATTTTGTTGTTCGTTAATCTTATCAAAATATTTAATTCAAAGTCTAAAATTATCAAATTTTGATTTTTTCTAATATTAGAAAAAAGTTTGAAAAATTATATTTTAAATTTCGATTAGGAATGAAGCGCTGCTTAAGACTTAATAATAGTATAAGAGCCTCTTTTCGAAATCCAAATATGTTTGCTCTATTTGTTCTATTCTAAAAAAAACCAAAACACATAACCAGACAATAATTTCCAAATAAAAAACACCTCATTGTGTAATTTACCTTGCTCTATTATCTATAATATCTCTATTTTTAGCAATTTTATCAATTTTTAAAATTCTTTAGGTCTATAATTCTATAAAATAGACTAGATAGAGTAATTCATGATTTACTTATCAAAATATAATTGATCGCCACATTAGAACCATTTTGGTTTTTGATCTTTTTTTATATTATTTTGACCAAAACTTCTATAATTTTTTCCTTCTATTGCGTCAATTGTCATCAAATTGTAACTAAACTTTAACTGTATCTTCAACAAAGATGTATTTATTGAAAAAGGTCGTGTCTGCACGTGTTATAAACTTTAAAATGTCTTTAAAAACAGTTTATTTACTACCTTAATTAAAAGAATTAATTTATTGACTTAGGGTTTAATAAATAAAAAATAAACCAGCTGTAAGGGTGCATTCAAGTGTTTTCAACAATTGGCATTTTCAATGATTAAAAAATGTACAAAAATAAAGGAATGGCACGTACACAGCCTCTGTCAAGCCGAATTTTTCTGAATTTTTACTAATTGTGTCGACTAGCCGAGAGAGTAAACATAACATCTGGAAGATGTTCGGAAGCGGCACCGTCTACCATTCGTAAAATAAATATTTTTAGCTTTCTTTTACAATCGAGTGGACTGTGGCTTTAGGTATTCTATTCCACCTCGATTTTTTATGCGATCTTCTTTAAATTGCATAAAAAATGATATAAATGCATGTTGCCAGAAGGCCACCCAGTGCCATATTGTTGAAACAGAAATTGTTTAAACAATTGCAAAAAAATGTTATTTTCTAACCGGACAAATGTGTTTTATATTCTTTTAATAAAATTCAAATAAAAAAGATATTGACATTGACATTGACATTTGACGCAATTATGTTTTTGACAGTCATGTATACCAACCTTTAAAAAATATCTATAAGAGCACTAGTGCGATTGAAGGGATTTCAAATTGAAAATATGGCTTGTTTTCTACCACCTATTACACCTTATCGCACTAAATTACGTAATGAGCATAATAATTATAGTTTTATGCAGTCAGCTCTTCTACTATAAGCAAAAAAAAAATTGCATTTTAAATTTTGGCTTCAATTAATAATGCATAATAGGACTAATAATAATGGTAATTGTATCCTGCGCTTTTGCACACTGTATGATAATGAGGATGTGTGAAAACAACGATAGTTCCGGTCAGCGGATACAGCAATGCTGCCAACAAAGCGTAAATGAAATATGATAGTGGCCTTGTTGACAACGTGCGGTTTCTCGATAGTGCGTGAATTAAGTGAAAATTGCAAAAAACTGACAACATAGCTTACCAGCTCTGTCAGATTTTAGATACAGTTG
Source organism: Lagria hirta (assembly GCA_947359425.1). Taxonomy (NCBI): domain Eukaryota; kingdom Metazoa; phylum Arthropoda; class Insecta; order Coleoptera; family Tenebrionidae; genus Lagria; species Lagria hirta. The sequence continues at coordinate 7,489,354 of OX375803.1, read as the reverse complement.
ACCCAAAGGGCTCAGATTCGTCCGGTATTCTGAGATAAGGCATTCTGCAGGATTGAACATTTCCAAAGAGAAATAATATTTTTCGAAATTGAAAACTCGTCTAATCATTATTTTAACGAAATTTCTAAATAATAATCAAAAAAAAGAAACAAAAGTTTAATAAAAAAACTTCTTTACCTCCAAAGTTTGCAGGATGACGGTCTGGTAACTGTACAGCGACCCCGAATCCTCCTAACTTCACAGGGGCAGAATTCTCTTTTGTTGCTAGAAGAATACATTCAGGCTTAATATCTCGGTGAACTATATCGTTTTCGTGACAGTATCGCATTGCTTCAAGAATTTGACGCATGTAATGACTGAAACAAAAACAAATTTAAGAAAATCAACAAAAACAAAAAAACAGCCCATTATGGGCTTTGTAATGGGGGTGTACACTAACTTATTTATACACCAATACAAAGTTTTCTATTAGTGTGGGATTGGTCTCTTATGCCTTTGCTCTTATGTCATTTAAAGTAAATTCTGTTAACGGAATAAATTTACACTGGAAAAACTCTATTCCCTAAAAATATTTTAAACTTATATAGAAAAAAACCCAATTCTCCAAAGCCATTTTTTTATTATTTGATGATTTGCCGCTATAATCTCTATAGAACTGTATAAATGTTTTAAGATTCCCATAACTATAAAAAAAAAATATTTTTTTCCAATTTTTTGCTCATAGTAGAGAAAGGTTAGAGGTACCGTTTATGATTTTTATTTTTTTAAAGTAATGTTTTAGCAAAAAAAAAACTCACATTGTCTTGCGTAGTCAAAATTTTGTTTTTTTTTAGATAAAACACCCTGTATATTTATAAACCTTTGAATTTCTTTCTTTTTTGTAGCCTACTCCTACACCTACAAGATTTAAAATTTTGATTATAAAATTTAGCTACATAATTATGTTGCTTTAAATAGTGTGCTGTGAAATCAAAAAATTTGACATATATAGATAGAATATGAGTGTATAATTTGACTTGAAAAAATTGAATTGTTTTTTATTTAAAGTCAAAAATAAAAAATGAAAACAATCAAAAACGAAATAAAACTATAAATTATTTGACTAATATTCAGAAAATCAACATTTATCATTTTTGTATAAAAAAAAAGTCGTAACAAAAGAAAATAAATCTAGAAAGACTAAACTAACATTAAAAAGAAAATTAAATTCCATTTTTAATTATTTTTAAAATGATTTATATTATAAACAAAATAAAAATTTTGAAAAAACCGACTTGAATATGACTATTTAATTATTATTTTATTTGTTTAATTGACTCAAATTGATTATAAACCAATATTTAATTATTTTGAAAGCAATTTTATAAAATTTTAATTTCTCACTTATATTGTATAATAAATTAATTGTAAGTGTCAAAAAAAAGCATTAATTAGAATAACTCAAAAACTACTGATCAGATCTTGATCAAATTTAAATGGGGCCAATTGGAAATAAATGGGGCTTCCAAATAAAAGAAGATCATTAAAATCGGTCACCCCAAAAAAATGCTATGAGGTAATCCACATAAAAAAAATACAGTCGAATTGAGAATCTCCTCTTTTTTTTTTAATTATTTATGCCTAAAAAATATTAATTTTTATAATTTAATTAATTTTAGCAAAAAAATACTTTTTTTTGCTTTTTGCTTAAGAATTCTCTTAATGTTTTTAAAGAAAAATTAATTCTCCTCTAAAAGTGACTATTAAAAGCTTCCTATCAATGCGAAAATGCGTAACCGTTCTAACATCGCAAACGTGTAAACAATATCAAAATAAAATAATTACTTAATCATATTTTTTTTACTTTTTTTGTTATTTCTGTTCTTTTCTTAATTTTTTTGTATGTTTTTCTGTAATTTTTTCGTCTGTATGTAGTTTTTTTCTCTACTCTCTCAATTTTTTAAATTTTTTTTAGGAAAAAACCCAATTCTCCAAAGCCATTTTTTTATTATTTGATGATTTGCCGCTATAATCTCTATAGAACTGTATAAATGTTTTAAGATTCCCATAACTATAAAAAAAATATATTTTTTTCCAATTTTTTGCTCATAGTAGAGAAAGGTTAGAGGTACCGTTTATGATTTTTATTTTTTAAAGTAATGTTTTAGCAAAAAAAAAACTCACATTGTCTTGCGTAGTCAAAATTTTGTTTTTTTTTAGATAAAACACCCTGTATATTTATAAACCTTTGAATTTCTTTCTTTTTTGTAGCCTACTCCTACACCTACAAGATTTAAAATTTTGATTATAAAATTTAGCTATATAATTATGTTGCTTTAAATAGTGTGCTGTGAAATCAAAAAATTTGACATATATAGATAGAATATGAGTGTAAAATTTGACTTAAAAAAATTGAATTGTTTTTTATTTAAAGTCAAAAATAAAAAATGAAAACAATCAAAAACGAAATAAAACTATAAATTATTTGACTAATATTCAGAAAATCAACATTTATCATTTTTGTATAAAAAAAAAGTCGTAACAAAAGAAAAAAAATCTAGAAAGACTAAACTAACATTAAAAAGAAAATTAAATTCCATTTTTAATTATTTTTAAAATGATTTATATTATAAACAAAATAAAATTTTTGAAAAAACCGACTTGAATATGACTATTTAATTATTATTTTATTTGTTTAATTGACTCAAATTGATTATAAACCAATATTTAATTATTTTGAAAGCAATTTTATAAAATTTTAATTTCTCACTTATATTGTATAATAAATTAATTGTAAGTGTCAAAAAAAAGCATTAATTAGAATAACTCAAAAACTACTGATCAGATCTTGATCAAATTTAAATGGGACCAATTGGAAATAAATGGGGCTTCCAAATAAAAGAAGATCATTAAAATCGGTCACCCCAAAAAAATGCTATGAGGTAATCCACATAAAAAAAATACAGTCGAATTGAGAATCTCCTCTTTTTTTTTTAATTATTTATGCCTAAAAAATATTAATTTTTATAATTTAATTAATTTTAGCAAAAAAATACTTTTTTTTGCTTTTTGCTTAAGAATTCTCTTAATGTTTTTAAAGAAAAATTAATTCTCCTCTAAAAGTGACTATTAAAAGCTTCCTATCAATGCGAAAATGCGTAACCGTTCTAACATCGCAAACGTGTAAACAATATCAAAATAAAATAATTACTTAATCATATTTTTTTTACTTTTTTTGTTATTTCTGTTCTTTTCTTAATTTTTTTGTATGTTTTTCTGTAATTTTTTCGTCTGTATGTAGTTTTTTTCTCTACTCTCTCAATTTTTTAAATTTTTTTTAGGAAAAAACCCAATTCTCCAAAGCCATTTTTTTATTATTTGATGATTTGCCGCTATAATCTCTATAGAACTGTATAAATGTTTTAAGATTCCCATAACTATAAAAAAAATATATTTTTTTCCAATTTTTTGCTCATAGTAGAGAAAGGTTAGAGGTACCGTTTATGATTTTTATTTTTTTAAAGTAATGTTTTAGCAAAAAAAAAACTCATATTGTCTTGCGTAGTCAAAACTTTGTTTTTTTAAATAAAACACCCTGTATATTTATAAATCTCTAAATTCCTTTCTTTTTTGTAGCCTACTCCTACACCTACAAGATTTAAAATTTTGATTATAAAATTTAGCTATATAATTATTTTGCTTTAAATAGTGTGCTGTGAAATCAAAAAATTTGACATATATAGATAGAATATGAGTGTATAATTCGACTTAAAAAAATTTAATTATTTTTGTTTTAAAGTCAAAAAAAAATATATTGAAAACAATGAAAAACGAAATAAAACTATAAATTATTTGACTAATATTCAAAAAATGAACATTTATCATTTTTGTATAAAAAAAAAGTCGTAACAAAAGAAAATAAATCTAGAAAGACCAAACAAACATTGAAAAGATAATAACAGTTAGTTAAATTATTTTTAAAATTATTTATATTATAAACAAATTAAAATTTTGAAAAAACCGACTTGAATTTGGTTATTTAATTATTATTTTAATTATTTAATTGTATCAATTTGATTATAAACCAATATTTAATTATTTTGAAAGCAATTTTATAAATTTTTAATTTCTCACTTTTATTGTATAATAAATTAATTGTAAGTGTCAAAAAAAAAACATTAATGAAAATATTTTAAAAACTACTGGTCAGATATTGATCAAATTTAAATGGGACCAAATCGAAAGCACCAGCTTCCAAAAAAAGAATCATTAAAATCGGTTAGCCCACCCCCATAAAAAAAAATACAGTCGAATTGAGAATCTCCTCCTTTTTTTTAATTATTTATGCCTAAAAAATACTTATTTTTATAATTTAATTAGTTTTAACAAAAAAAACCACTTTTTTTGCTTAAGAATTCTCTTGTTTTTAAAGAAAAATTAATTTTTTCTTCGGTCCCCTCTAAAAGCTTCCTATCAATGCAAAAACTTGGCGATTCAGACATTTTTCCCTGGTAACCGTTTTAACATCGCAACCACGTAAACAATATCAAAATGAAATAATTACTTAATCATATTTTTTTTACTTTTTTTTGTTATTTCTGTTTTTTTCTTAATTTTTTTGTATGTTTTTCTGTAATTTTTTCTGTATGTAGTTTTTTTTCTCTACTCTCTCAATTTTTTTAATTTTTTTTTTTCATCTCTTTCTTTCTCTTTTTTTTTCAACCGACTTCAAAAAAAGAAGCAGGCTACTAAATTCGACTGTATTTTTTATGTGGGTTACCTCATAACTTTTTTCTGGGCAAACCGACTTTGATGATTATTCTTTTATTTGAAAGCTGGTGCTCTCCATTTGGTCGCACTTAAATTTGATCAAGATCTGACCAGTAGTTTTATTAATGCTTTTCTTGACATATATTTTTGACTTGATTATAAAACCGATTGATTATAAAAATTTGTGAAAAATAAAAAATTATATTTCAATATAATTAAATAATAGTCTATTTATTCAATTAATTTAAGCAAATTTGAATCAATTAATAAATAAATAAAATGATAATTACTCATATTGAAGTTGGTTCATTCCAAATTTTTAATTTGTATTATTTTGGTTTCTTTTTATCTAATTTTTTTCACTCTCTTTATAAAAACCTCTCTTGTTTTTTCTATCTGTGTTTTTCTGATGTTTTTTTATTTTAGGTTTTTGTTGTATTCAATAGGTTTTGTTTATTGTCTATCTTTTTTTCTTATATTTCTTATTTTTCCAATTTTTGTTCTCATATTTTAATAATTTTTTTTGCATATTCATTATTTTTTAAAATTTTTATTATTTGTTTCTTTCAAGTTTTTTCTTTTTATATTTTTAATTTTTTTTTGCTTGATTTTTGGTATTGTTTTCTTTCTACTTTTCTGTTTTTATTTTTTTAGTTTACTCTTTATTTTGTCGTTTAAAGCTTTTGTCTTTGTCTTTATCTACCTTTTTTCTTAGTATTTTTTTAGCTGTATTTATACATCTTTTTTTTTTCTCTGTATCCTATCAAACGCAGCTTCTAAATTGTTACTGCTGAAAGATGTTTTTTTACTTTTTTTTGTTATTTCTGTTCTTTTCTTAATTTTTTTGCATGTTTTCTGTATTTATTTATTCATCTCTCTGTCTCTGTCTCTGTCTGTCTCTCTCTCTCTCTTTCTCTATCACTCTCAGCTTTCGCTCTCATTCTCGCTCTCTCTCTGTCTCTTTTTTATGATTTCTTTTTTTCACTATTTTTTATACTCTCTTTATAAAAACCTCTTTTGTTTTTCTTTTTTTTTGTTTTTCGTGACATACTGCACCATCTGTGTTTTTATTTTTATTTTTTCCTGTCTTTCTCTTTATTTTTGAAAGTCTTTATTTTTTTTATTTCTGCATTATTTAAAAAAAAAAGTTGCATTTAGTACATTCTTTTTTCCGTTTTTTTTCTCTTTCTTTGCTTTTTCTTGTTTTTTCATATTGGGTTTTCGTTGTTTTTTTAAGTTTTTTATTATTGGCTAATTTTTTTTTCTATGTTTCTTATGTCTTCACTTTTTGTTCTCATATTTAACTATTTTTTTTGCATTTTCATTAATTTTCTTATTTTTTATTTTCTTTTTCTTTCATTTTTTTTTACATATTTGATAACTAATAAATATTTTAATCTAGGTATTTGAAATAAATAAAAATATGTTTGTATTTTTTTTTTTATTAAAATAAATCTTCTTCTTTCTCCTTCCTCTTTTTTACAGATATTTTTGACTTGATTATAAAATCGATTGATTATAAAAATTTGTGAAAAATAAAAAAAACATTTCAATATAATATATAATAGTCTATTTATTTAATTAATTTAAGCAAATTTGATTCAATTAATAAAATAATAATTACTCATATTGAAGTTGGTTCATTCCAAATTTTTAATTTGTATTATTTTGGTTTCTTTTTATCTAATTTTTTTCACTCTCTTTATAAAAACCTCTCTTGTTTTTTCTATCTGTGTTTTTCTGATGTTTTTTTTATTTTAGGTTTTTGTTGTATTCAATAGGTTTTGTTTATTGTCTATCTTTTTTTCTTATATTTCTTATTTTTCCAATTTTTGTTCTCATATTTTATTTATTTTTTTTGCATATTCATTATTTTTCAAAAATTTTATTATTTGTTTCTTTCAAGTTTTTTCTTTTCTTATTTTTAATTTTTTTTTGCTTGATTTTTTGTATTGTTTTCTTTCTTCTTTTCTGTTTTTATTTTTTTAGTTTACTCTTTATTTTGTCGTTTAAAGCTTTTGTATTTGTCTTTATCTTGGTTTCTCTATCGCCTTTATCTACCTTTTTACTTAATATTTTTTTAGCTGTATTTATACATCTTTTTTTTTCTCTCTATCCTATCAAACGCAGCTTCTAAATTGAGAAACATTTTACATACTCGTTCTCCTTCTTATTCTGACTCACTATCTAATAACGCATTTAAGACATACATTGTTATGTTATTTTAGCTGTTACTGCTGAAAGATGTTTTTTACTTTTTTTTGTTATTTCTGTTCTTTTCTTAATTTTTTTGCATGTTTTCTGTATTTATTTATTCATCTCTCTGTCTCTGTCTCTCTCTCTCTCTTTCTCTATCACTCTCAGCTTTCGCTCTCATTCTCGCTCTCTCTCTGTCTCTTTTTTATGATTTCTTTTTTTCACTATTTTTTATACTCTCTTTATAAAAACCTCTTTTTTTTTTTTTTGTTTTTCGTGACATACTGCACCATCTGTGTTTTTATTTTTATTTTTTCGTGTCTTTCTCTTTACTTTTGAAAGTCATTATATTTTTTATTTCTGCATTATTTACAAAAAAAGTTGCATTTAGTACATTCTTTTTTCCGTTTTTTTTCTCTTTTTTTGCTTTTTCTTGTTTTTTTATATTAGGTTTTCGTTGTTTTTTTAAGCTTTTTATTATTGGCTAATTTTTTTTTCTATGTTTCTTATTTCTCCACTTTTTGTTCTCATATTTAACTATTTTTTTTTGCATTTTCACTAATTTTTTTATTTTTTATTGTCTTTTTCTTTCATTTTTTTTTACATATTTGATAACTAATAAATATTTTAATATAGGTATTTGAAATAAATAAAATATGTTTGTATTATTATATTTTATTATCAGAAATATATACAGAAATAATTTTGTACTTAAAATAATAATTATACAAATATAATCAAAAACCCGTTATTATTATTGTTTATTCTTCGTACACAAACTTGCTCCATTCCCTCTCATTTTTTGCTTCCTTGGTCGCTTCTTTCCAAGTGATTTCTCTCCCTTGTAGTACTTCTGCCATTGCATTTTCCCAGATTTTCCTTGGTCGCCTTTTTTTTCATTGCTCTTCCTTTGGCGTGCGGAAACCTTCTATACGGATCTTTTGTTATCCATTCTGCACATGTGTCGAAACCAATATATATTGATAAATAATAAATATATTAATATTTTTCAGGTAAATAAGCATAAATTTTGTAAAACACTTTATTATCACTTTAAAAAAATATATAATTATTCAAATAATTTTCAGAAATAATTATTTTTAGAGTTTTTATAGAAAAATTATTTTTGTGAATCGTGCGTATCAGGCCTAATAATCTGGACAATTTTCAATATATTTAAAATTATCCAAATTTTATTAATTTAATTAAAAAATCATTTCAATGTGAAATAAAAGCAAATTCACCGAAATATGAATTAAGAATGATCAAATCAAAGCTTAAGTATAAGTATTTTTTTTTCATTAACTTAATTTACTGAAAATGCTACAGGATGTTTAAAAAACTAAAAGTAAAATTTTTATCATTAATGTTATAATTTGTTATTGATTTTAACAATTTGTTTTTATTTATACAAAGTGGCGCAAAAGTATGGAAACGGTAAAAAAAATTTAAAAGCATTTAACAGAATCAAATAAAATTTAGCACGTAAAAAATATTGAAAAAAATTATTGCCTGCAATTTTTTCACACAAAAACGTTCATTTGTTTCAAAGATCCAATTGTTTTTTTTTTGTTAAATAGCAACAGAAGTAAAATTTTACATTTTATCTGATTTTACAACATATTAACTTTTTTTTGTTTCAAAATGTCAAAAAACAAATTTTTTAATAACACAAAAAATTTGAGGTGATAATTAAATGTAGTTGGCTATGGTATAAACGATCCTTAAATTTTGACAAATTATTAAAAAAAAGATTGCAATTGTTGCAAAAAATTCTAGTGTTTTTTCAGATTTTTTACGTGTTTAGATAAATCATTTGATAACCAAAATTTTTAATGATATTAAAAAAAATCATTTTTATATTTTAAAACAAAAAAAGGTTAACATGTATTATTATATTGTTGAAATAAAAAAAAAATGTAAAATTAAGCAAGTTTGCCTTGGATCTTTGAAACAAATGAATTGCAGAAAATAAAATATTTTTCACGTGCCAAACTTTTTTTGATTGAATACTTTTGCGCCAAACTGTATAATTTACAAAAAAAAAAAAAAAAAATTCTTAAATTTTTCAAAAAATTTTATTTTTGTCTTTTGTTTATCAGGGTTAATTTAAACAATTTTCAATATAAAAATATCCCTATTTTAAATTTTAATATTAATTTAAATTATTCAATTTATGAATAATTTATTTTATTTGTTGTTTTATTTTAATTTACAATTTTTAATATATATTGAGTATGATTAATTATTAAAAACTTAAATTTTCAATAATTTAATTTCATAAAATTAATAATTTATAATTTAATTAATCTATTTTCAAAGACCAGATATATTTAATTTCGATTAATAGCGTATCTAAAGACTCTACAAGCTCCAAATTCCATAATTTACCAAAAGAAAAATTCCACTTACATAATGACTTTCAGGAAATATACTTATATAGAAAAAAACATAAGCTGATTAAAATAAAAAATAGTAAAAGCATTGCAATTTACCTAAAAGGCTCGGCGAAAAAAAAATGCCATTTTCCCCAGCTCTCATCAACAAAGCAATTTATTTATGACTAAAAAATGTCCAAAAGCAAACATAAACATAATGTTGCTTGATTTATTTTTTATTTATAATAAAATGTTTACGCAAAAACAAACATTATTTAATTGGAATTTATTTATAGATCGGTCAAAGTCGGCGTTGAAAACATTTACTATATTTTATATTATTAAAATGTTGCAACTTTAATAGTTTCATCAATTTTTCATATTCTGAAGCGTTTCCAGACTTTGGAATACGAATGAAATAAATTTTAAAAAATATAAACTGTTACAAAGTTGCAATTGAAAAATCATTCCTAGAATTCGATTTCCATAACAAAACTGGAAAATAGAACAAATCAAAAAAAAATAAATTCCCCATTATTACTATTCCTGGCTGAAATATTTATAAAAAATTATACCAAATGTTCAGACTGGATCAAAAAGTCTTATTTATCGAGACAAAATAACAAGCTATTATCTGTCTCCTAGGCCTCCACAGAATCATCTCTTGTTTTATCATTACCACACAACAATGTCTAAAACTTTCTCTTCCCAAAAGTCATTTATTTGATTTATATTTTCGGCTGTATAAGCTTCGTACATAACCACTCATTTAGACCGCATCTATTCATTTTTAAACGTTATTTTGTCTCTTTACTATCAAAATATTTTCCGCAACTTTATAAATAATAATAAAATTAAATAAATAATTTAACTTTCTAGAAAATTATACATCAAACTTCGTAAATAATTGAGCATTTTATTTTTCTAAAAAAAAAATTTCCCTAAACGCCAACATCCTAATGAAGCAGCAACTTCACTTTAGTAAAAGAAAAACTAGACTTTTTCCAACTCTTCTCGCCATTTCTAATGAATTCATTTATTCAAACAAAATTTCATCGTTGAACAAACAGCTTGTAAACTTTACAAAATTAATTAAAATCGATCCGGCACAACAACTTTCAGAGATCACAAAAATATTCGAAATTGTGGTCTTTTAAGAGAAAAATCAATTCACGTAATTCCAAGATTTGGAATATGAAAATCTAGAGAAGGGAAAGAAATTCAAGTTTAATTTTTAATTGAATTGAGAGGAAAAAAAATAGGGGAGAAAAAAGGTTCGGTGGAATGAATAAAAAAAACGGACTTACCTAGCCACGGCCTCACTATAAACAAAACCAGAAGATGCTCTTCTTACGACTTCGTAACATAAATCCGAGCCATCCATGCTGAAATAAACAAAAAATTCAATTATTTATTAAAATTACAAAATGGAGATTTAATCACTTACTATTCAAATACCATGTATAACATCCCCTCCGAGGAATAGGTTTCCAGTAATTCGACTATATGGGGATGTTTTAGCATGTGACATATTGTAGCTTCTCGTTTCAAATCTGTAAACATATGAAACAGATGTTAGCTTCCCTTATCTACTAAATATGAGCGAAACAACTTCATATTTAATATAAAAATTGTCAAAATTGGCCACCCAAATCGTATGATCTTTATTTGAACAATTGCCATCAATTGAAATGTTGTAAATTAATTTAATATTTGTCAGATTCAATTTCACCACATGAAATAAATCTCTCACCTTCTTGGAACAAAATAGGATTCCATCAACTAATCATCTTTTCAAATGAACTCAAAATACATTTATGTTCAATCCCGGAGACACAGCAATTTTGCTGGATTCAAAAATCATTACAGTGTTTGACAAGTAATGACAATATTATTTTTAATATTAATTTAATATAAAGAAATTCAATTAAAGAAAGACCAATTCAGTTGCTGACTAACCAAAGAAGATAGATTACTTGGATATACGTTTGAAACAAAAGACGCTAACGTGATAACTTGGTTGTCCAATCAGCGATATGAACTTTATTAGTTAAATTAGTTAAAATTCAGAAAATAAATTAAAATGAAAAACCACAAACTGGGTTTCAAGTCAAATAAAGAAATAATAAGTTGTAGTTTAAAAAAAAATTAACTAAATTTCTATCTGCGATCATATTACGATCAGATTTAACATTTAAAAACATTCGAACAATATAACAAGAACATAATAATGCTGCGCTCAGTTTTTCAGCGCCAATTTTTCTATGCAAATCTTTTTATATTTTTAATTTTACAACTTTATTTTTTTATTAATACTATAACAATATCCAGCACATTTTATCATTAGTTGAACCCTCCCAGTTCCGGAGGCACAGCAATTTTGCTAGATTCAAAAATCATTACGGTGTTTGACAAGTAATCATAATATTATTTTTAGAATAATATAAAAAAAATTGAAAAACAAGCTCTCAATTTTCAATTAAAGAAAGACCAATTCAGTTGCTGGCTAACCAAAGAAGATAGATTACTTTGTATATCTTTAATATACGTTTGAGACAAAAGGCGCTAACGTGATAACTTGGTTGTCCAATCAGCAATATGAACTTTTGTTTTAATTACTACCTGTCAAACAAATGACATCTTATAGAGTATTTGCATTTACAAACATGTAGAAAAAATGTTTGATGCAAGGTAGCTTCTAGTAGAAGACAATAGATTTTAAATTTGTTAAAATTCAGAAAATAAATTAAAAAGAAAAACCACAAATTGGGTTTCAAGCCAAATAGAGAAAACATAAGTTTTAGTTTAAAAAAATATATGTAAACTAAATTACTATCTGCGATCATATTACGATCAGATTTAACATTTAAGAACATTCGAACAATATGACATGAACATAATAATGCTGCGCTCAGTTTTTCAGCGCCAATTTCTCAATGCAAATCAAAAATTTTAAGATTTTTACTTAATGATATGGGTAAATTTATTAATACTATAACAATATCCAGCACATTTTTTCATTGAACCCTCCCAGTTATAGAGGCACAGCAATTCTGCTGGATTCAAAAATCATGATGTTTCAGTTTTCAATTAGGTTCGAATTAGGTTCAAAAACCGGTTTTAAAATTAAATTAAAAACCAAAAAATTATTATTATTTATTTGTAATATTTGTTATTATAAAATAAACAACTTACCATCTGTACTAAGGCCTGGACTGGAAGTAAATTTTGCCACGTCTACAACTTTGGCTGCAAACTGTTGACCAGTCTGCCGATGAAGACATCTTCTAACTATGCTAAATGGTCCCCTAAAACAAAAAAAAAACAAATATAGAGTTAACTTATTCAGGTTGATATGCTAAATCGCACCGACAATGTATATTTAGTCTTAGAACCGTCTATACAGTGTTTACAAAAACAACAGCTATGTGACTGATGAGACCCTGTCTAAACTTTAAAAACAATACATTTTAGATTTGGTTAAAAAAAAGTTATGTTTTATCTGCCTCTTATCTGTATTTTTTTGTGTAAGAGCCCCAAAAAGTTCAAAGATAAAGTTCTGATCTAACACGTTGCATTTGTAGTAAAAAAGTTATTTAAACAAAAAAATAAAGACAAAAAACAATTGAAAAACAGACAAATATAAAAAAAAACTTTATTAAGCAAATTATCAATAGTTTTTCCCGCTCATTTGTTAATACAGACTTAACGGCTATTTTGATAAGCACAATAGCAATAACAAAAACTTCTTTTTCAAATAAAAAGTCAGTATATAAAATTATTAAATTTGATTTCTAAGAAATCTTTCAAAAACCGTGAGTTTTACATGATAATTCTTTTTTTTTTGAAGTCTTTCTTATTTCTTTACACTCATTTTCATTATCTTTATCTATCAGTGACACTTTTCATTGTTTCAACCTTCTCTTTGTTTGATTTTTGTTTTAGTTTTTCTTCTTCTTCCACTTAACTTATTTCATATAATTTCAGTATAGAAAACTAGTAAAATTCCAAATAATTTTTTTTTTTTAATTTTTAAAAACCATGACTTTTGAATGATTAATCTCTTTTTTGCTTTTCTCTTTGTTAGATTTTTGCTTTTGTTTTTCTTTCACTTAACTTATTTCATATAATTTCATTATATAAAATTAGTAAAAATCAAACTTGATTTCCAAAAAAAATTTCAAAAACTGTGAGTTTTAAAGAATAATTCTATTTTTTGCTTTTCTCTATTTCTTTCTACTCTTTTCCATTATCTTCATCTACAGTGGGACTTTTTATTGCTTCAACCTTCTTTTTGTTTAATTTTTGCTTTTTTTCTTCTTTCACTTAATTGTTGTTTCCATTCATTCCCTAGCGTTCATTTATTAATATTTTTTATTATTTTTAACAAAAAAAAATTTTAATTGTTTTTAAAGAAACATTGTTTTTGTGCACTTTTTGGGGTAATTTGATCAATTTCATAGAAGTTTCTCAAATTTGATTGACTTTATTAAACATTTATTTTAATGTAAAATAATTATGTAGAATTTTCAATTAAAAATTATAATGTTGATCAAATTTAAATATTTTGAAAAACCTGTTTAGGTTTTTGACAAAACTATTTTAATCAGATTATAAATTATTAATTTTATAAAACAAAATATTTCAGTATTTGACAAAAGAAGGTGTAAGTTAATTATTAAAAAAATTTAGGTTTCAGTATTATTATTATCCAATAATTAATTATTAAAAACATGACATTTTAATAATTTAATTTCTAATTTTAATTCTAATTTTAGTTAACAATAGTATAATTTTTAATCTCATTAAACTATTTTCTTCAATTTGGCAGATCTACTACCATTATTTTTTCATTCTTGTGTACTCTTTCTTATTCTTTTCTCATTCTCTTCTCTTTTTTTTTTCGTTTTCCTCCTCCCTCATGCCTCTTTTTTTTTCATTTGAACTTATTACTATGTCAATTTATTTCTTCCAATAGTAATATCTTACATTTTCCCTCTCGCTCATTTTATCTTCTTACTTTATCCGGTCTTTTACCTATATCTACCCTATTAATTTTATATTTATTTTGATTTTTCAAAAGAAAAAATGTTATTTAATTAATAAAAATATGAAGATTAATATTATTGTTATTATTGTTCAATAATTAATTATTAAGAACTTGAGTGTTCAATAATTTAACTTCTAATTATAATTTTATTTAATAATAGTATAATTAATAAAATTAATAAATTATAATGTAATTAAACTATTTTCTTCAATTTGGCAGATCTACTACCACTATTTTTTCCTTCTTTTGTACTCTTTCTCATTCTTTTCTAATTTTCTTCTTATTCTCTTTCATTCTCTTCTCATTCACTTCTACTGCCTCTGTTTCTTCCATTTTTACATATCTTTTTACTTTGTCAATTTGTTTCTTCCAACACACCAGCAATATCTTACATTTTCCCTCTCGCTCTTTTTATCTTCTTACTTTTTCCGGTTTTTCACCCACCTCTGCCCTTTTAATTTTATAAATATTTATTTTATTTCTTTACAAAAAAACATGTTATTTAATTAATAAAAATTTAAAGATTAATAGAATTATTATTCAATAAATAATTATTAAGAACTTGAGTATTAAATAATTTAATTTCTAATTTTAATTCTAATTTTATTTAATAATAGTATAATTTATAATCTAATTAAACTATTTACTTCAATTTGGCAGATCAACTACCATTATTTTATCATTCTTCTGTACTCTTTTTCATTCTTTTCTAATTCTCTTCTCATTCTCTCTCGTTCTTTCCATTTCTACCGCCTCTTTTTTTTATCTTTTTACTATGTCAATTTTTTTCTTCCAACACACCAGCAATATCTTACATTTTCCCTCTCGCTCCTTTTATCTTCTTACTTTTTCCTGTCTTTCACCCACCTCTACCTTTTTAATTTTATAAATATTTATTTTATTTTTTTACAAAGAAACATGTTATTTAATTAATAGAAATTTAAGGATTAATATAATTTTTATTCAATAAATAATTATTAAGAACTTGAGTTTTAAATAATTTAATTTCTAATTTTAATTCTAATTTTATTTAATAATAGTATAATTTATAATCTAATTAAACTATTTTCTTCAATTTGGCAGATCAACTACCATTATTTTATCATTCTTCTGTACTTTTTCTCATTCTTTTCTAATTCTCTTCTCATTCTCTCTCATTCTCTCTATTCCTACTGCCTCTTTTTTTTCTTTTCTACTTATCTGTTTACTTTGTCAATTTATTTCCAATATCATACAGCTTCCCTCTCGCTCTTTTATCTTCTTACTTTTTCTAATTATTTTTTAAAGACTCCGATTTTCGTAGCCACCCTGTATAACCGATATGTTTTTCAGTTTATATAATCTGACCAATGACAGCTCTCGTATCGATAGCTAATCGCACATTTAAAAAAATATATCTCCTGTATAAAGATGCTAACCTTGTTAGCGAGAGATTTGTGTCAAATTAAAAAGTAAAATTTTACTTCTTTGTGGGATTATTAATGATAAGAAAGGTTGCACTCTGTTTGCTATAGGTTTCTGCATCACCCTGTATATAGTTTTAATTTTCTGAAGAAGAAATGTTGACAACAGGATATAAACCTGTTGCTTATCATTAAAAAGCGAAATAAAAAAGTGATAAAAAGTGTAAAATAATAAAATCTGTGCCATTTGAATGATTTAAATTTAAAAAAAAAGGGTTGAAAAAATGAGTCACACCCACTCAGGATGTTTGTAGAGTCCAAGATTTTTTTCCACTGACGTTATCGAGAATAATAATAGTAATAATAAAACAATTAGTATTTGTTAAATATAAATATTTGTTTATTCAATATAATATAAATAAAAAATATATAGTAAGAGGCACACACCTTCCTATCTCCTCACAAAGCTCATAAACATCATCAAACAGCACTTCTTCCTCAGCCATCACCAACGACAACACTTTTATTCAAATTGCACAAATCTACTAATTTAAAGCGAACGTCATAGCGTCGTCGCCGTCGAGACGCCCCAGTCTTAGAGCACCAGCTCAGCACCAGGTCATCTGGGTTGCCTAAGAAGCGGGGAATCACGGCGTAAATGACAGAGGAAGAAAAAATTGACGAATGATGTTCAAAGGAGCCCCCGAAATGCCTTACAATGCACAAAAACCACGAAATTAGTAAAAAAACGAAAGTCCTATCCGTAGAGACCGAGACACCGACGCACACACCCAAAAAACACACCGTCGTAAGCTAGCGCAAACTGACAGCTGTCACTCGATGGAGACAGGCGCCGGCCGGGTTAATATACAAACATGCGCAAAAAGGACAGCAAACAAGCTCTCTGTATCAAACTGATACCAACCGAACAGCCTGCAAAAGTCATTCCTCTAGACACGTTTCGGTTTTATTAACATTCATCAGTAAAACGTAACAATTAACATAAATATAAAACAATAATTAGGTTTTCGACAAAACGATGCAACTGTAGTAACATGATTACTCAACGCGCGACATTTATACAATACCGAAAAACAATTTTACAGTAACAAAAGTCTCATAATTGACTTGCTTTAAACTTTTTATTGCATTAAAGCCCTTTCAGGACCCAAAAACAAAAACATCACACAATCAACACAATATAATACTTTAAAAAAATAAATAAGAATCGAAGCGTTTTCACAAAAAACATTAAATCCTCGACAATTGCTGTAGAAGGTTCGCCGGCAAAATCCCTTCAACTTTTTCATATACATAATAGAGAGGCGTCGACAACCATCCTATTACAGTCTTAGCAACAACCCCCATCGGTTCTGGATACTGGTGCGTCAACAATGTCAAGAGCGCCGTAAACGAACATAGGCCTGCTGTGAAGATTATAAAAAATGGTAATTCTTTCTTAGGGTAGACTGAGACTTCGTGGAAAGCTGGTAAGAGTTCGCGGTCGGCACATTCTGTGCACGTGGGATAAGGATAGAATAAATGACCGCGTTCCAGCGGATATGGCAACATCCGAAAAGTACCCTCCCATGTACAGTGCAAAAGATTTAGTGCACCATCAACATTTTTCCAATGTGATAAATGAAAAAACGTATATGCTATAGCCTCCGAGTCTCCTCTCTTTAGCACATGCTCTGGCGGTAAAATTAAAGGTTTCATTTCAAGTAAATACTTAGGAACATGAGGATTAAACTCCACTGCTCGATGTATCGCCTCCACTGCCGTCATTTCCGCGGTATTTAATCCGCGCTTACTAGCGACATCTGGTGAGAACTTATCCGCAACAACTCGAGCCTTCAGAAGAGCGGCCGTATAACATATAGTCGCCGATTTTGGCAAAGAAATGTCATCGTATTTTGCTAACACCGCCTGTACGTCAGCATAGGCTTGCATTTCCAATAAAGCTTCGATTAAATTCTCATGAATATTTAGAACATTCATAATCGGCGGCACTTCTTTGGTGAGATCTCGAAACATTTTAACCGCTTCTTTTAATTTTCCTAAACGTCGTGCACACATTGCCAGACGACGTTTAATATAAATTAGAACGTTGGTGTCTCGCCGGTGCTGGGCCTCCATTAAACTGCCTTGATGCTGCATTGCTTGACTTTTCCTACAAAAAAAAATCTAATTATAAAAAAACACTGCCTATTTACAGAGCGCTGCTCAGACCACATACCTATAATTGGTTTCAGCTACTTTCAAAGCCGTTTTTAAAATCTTCTCAGCTTCCGTGATAGTGGTCGCTTCTTCCTCTGCTAAAAGAATATACGCCGGTGCACATTCGGCGCTCTTTTCCAACGCGCTTCGTGCTGCTTTTATTCTTACAATGGGGTTTCTTTCCCGCCAGGCTGTCTGCATTATTTCATACTCAGCCTTGCCTGCATCGGCCTCACAAGTAAAAAAAGTCTGATGATCCTGCGCCGACAAATTCATATCATAGTAAGTTAAAGGCTCTTTATTTGTGGCCCAATAAAACCTTTGGTATTCGGCCCCCCTGTACAAATTCAGAGGATTCCTCCACACTTTGCACTCTGGAACAGTACTCTGAGTGCTGCTATTACTACTATTACTGCTATTAGCATTTGCTTCGGTGTTGTCGACACCGCTTATCCAGGGGCTTATATGATTCAACGATATTTGTTCAATGAAACTTGTACCATATTTGCGAAAATACCACCACTCAAATATCAAGATTAAGCCAGAAATGAGAGAAGATGTGCCAGTCAATGCAACGTAAAATTTCGGGGTGAGGGTGCTTAAAAACATTGTGGAATCCCACATCTTGTTTGAGGTTATGTCAGTGCACTTGTCAACAATAAATAGATAAACTAACACATAATTTTGACAAAAACAGTTAAAATCTTTGGATTAATTTGTAATTAATAAAGCTGTGGGGGGTTTTTCTTATTACCCTCAGTTCTAATTGTATATCGTATTACTTATTTTTGTTTTGACGTGTACGTCAAAGTTGACGTATGAGTAGTATAAACATAGAAAACTTTATCTATGATAGAATGTAACCTGTAATGGTAACGGCCGGTAACATTGTAGTGGCGCCACCTGCATCTAGGTTCCGCGCGTTTCGGAACCATTCGGTCATACTCGGTTTCAATCGTTTCCCGCATGTTTTTCAATATTAAAAGAAAAAACTGTTTATCAAAAAAATATATATATTGACAAAAATACAATATAAAATAATGCGTCAGCTAGATATTAACGTCTAACAAATAGACGTTTATTTGTAAATGTCGGTGGACTAAATCTAAAGAGAAGAAGTATTTACAAAAACGAACAAAATATAATATAGCCATACAGATAAAGATACAAAAATGCTAAGTAAAAAGGCCATAAAAATAAAGTAGTTATTAGGCACAAATGTAAATGCTAAAGGTATGTAATCAAAATGTTAACTAAAACCTTATAAAGATATAAATGGTAAAAGTAAATAACAAAAACATAAGTAAAGAACGATAAAAATACATCTTATACATAGTATTAACGGCACAGAATTTTATAAAAAAGGAAAAAAACAGTGTTATACAAAAAAAATTATAAATAAAAATAAGTCATAGCGTCACATTTCTGGTTGGAATTCTTGTAATTTTTGTAATGTTGTTCTTGTATCACAAAAATCGGTCTCCGAAGGTAACACACCGGCGTCTCTAAAATTTTTTCCCATTGCTGCAATTTTGGTCTTGCTAAAACCCCAAATAGCGTACATCACAAACACAATTAAATTTGTTATCAATTGCAACAATACAAACTTTCGCAAAATTTTTATTAATATATTTGCAAAAAAATACAAATGGCTGCGTATTTTTCGATATGTCATGTCACCATGTCAGTTGTCAATTGTCAGTCTACAAATTGACAAGTGACACATTTATATTAGAATTAATTTATTCTGACGTCACAGTCTTAAAATCAACATGGAAAAATGACAAAAGCAGGTAAAAGTTATTTATCTAAAGACTTCGGAAAATAACCGTTTCGACTTGAGCATTTTGTTTGCAAGACGGCTGAAAAGAGTTCTGCATTAGTGCGAATAGAAGCAGTTTCTTTCGGAAAAAGTTGGGTACAATTTTTTTTCCAATTTACATACAAAATATTTCTTACAAACATTCTACCATAGATAGATTCGGCAACAAAGTCAAAACAAAAGTGCGAAACAATCGTTTTATTTTATTAGAAACAATCGAAAAACACCAATTTTTAATTGCAATAAGTGCAAAAAAAAAATAAAAGTTGCATACGAGGTTAGCTTTTTTAGCATTCTTTACTAATTGTTTTACGTATCACTGTCACAAACACTTTGTTGTTAACAATCTTATTGTTTCTATGACATAACGTAGCTTTTGTGTTTGAAAACATTGACTTCATACGTCATCATTTAAGTGGTCTATTGTTTTCTTTTTCTGTGTACGTTTATTGTCAATTGTGAGAAGTGACATATTGCTTGTCAATTTTGTTGTTTTTGGAGACATTGTTGGGGGATGTTCTGATTGGACAATATTACTTATTCTTCTATAGCGTTATCTATGGTTTCCACATTGTCCTTAAATTGTTTGTTTTTGTGTTTTATATTAAATTTACAGTCATCTTAAAAATTAATTTAATTTTTCATTTTAGAGCGTTATCTATCATTTTGTAGCCAAAGCTACAGCTCGAGTTTCAAACCAAAATTAATGCATACATTTCTTACACTTATTTATGCGTTAGCATTGCTCATAGATGGCGCTAGATAACGTTTTTGAAATAAATATTTTAAAAAATTACAAAATTTAATTTTTTTTGCTATTCTCAATATCTATTAAAGATCCAATTTGTAGCAAAAAAAACACTGAAAATAAAGCTAAAATTGAGCTTTTTGTGGTGTCTAAAAAAAGAATTTATTTTGAGCGTAATATAGCTTTATTTTCCAAACTATAAGAAATTTTGTGAAACGGTTTTTACCAATCGGTTCTTAATGCGCTTCTACATTGTTTTAAAATTGTTTCTTTTGGTGTTTTATATTAAATTTACAGTCATCTTAAAAATTAATTTAATTTTTTATTTTAAAGCGCCATCTATCATTTTGTAGCCAGAGCTACATCTCTAGTTTCAAACCAAAATTAATGCATACATTTTTTACACTTATTTATACGTTAGCATTGCGCATAGGTAGCGTTAGGCTACGTTTTTTAAAAAAAATATTTTAAAAAATTACGATATATAACTTTTTTTGCTATTCTTAATATCTATTGAAGATCCAATTTGTAGCAAAAAAACACGAAAAATAAAGCTAAAATTAAAGTTTTTGTAATGTCTCAAAAAATTTTATAAACCCCAATTGAATTGACAAGATTGAAATAAAAAAAACTTTTTAATAATATTATCCTTAGATGAAAAATTTATATTGTATATATCTCAAAACCTTTTTAAAATAACCGCCCAAATTTAGTTGCGCGTCAATTAATGCGCAGCTATTTTATGTAAAGGTTCTGTTCTACAGAAACTATCCTTCTCTCACTCAACCTTGTACATTTATGATGTATAATTGTCTTTATCTTACGTAAAATTGGCGCCATTTATCTGCTGTTTGTTTGGTATCTTAGCGAGATTTTGTTTAATTATTAATAAATAATTATTTCTTTTGCTAAATATAAGTGCTCAAAGGTAGAATAATGAAGCTAAATATTGCCTATCCAGCAAGTGGTAGTCAGAAACTGCTCCAAATCGACAATGATCAAGATTTGCGCGTTTTTTACGATAAACGTATGGGTCAAGAAGTGGACGCTGCATCTTTGGGGCCCCAATGGAAAGGTTACATTTTCCGCATTACTGGAGGCAACGACAAACAAGGCTTTCCTCTAAAGCAAGGAGTTCTTACAAACTCTCGTGTGCGCCTCTTACTTGGAAAAAAGCAAAGCTGTTTCAGACCTCTTCGTGATGGACAACGTCGCCGAAAGTCTGTACGGGGCTGTATTGTGGACGCTAATCTCAGCGTTTTATCTTTGATTATAGTGAAAAGAGGAGATGAAGAGATTCCAGGATTGACTGATACGGTACTTCCGCGAAGATTAGGTCCAAAAAGAGCAAGCAAGATCAGGAAATTGTTCAATTTGAACAAAGAAGATGATGTTAAACGTTTTGTTGTCAAACGTCTTCTATCAACCAAGGAGGGAAAGAAACCAAAGTTTAAAGCTCCGAAGATTCAACGGTTGGTTACGCCGTTGAGTCTCCAACGTCAAAGACGTCGCCTGGCTCTTAAGAAGACAAGAGTTTTAAAGAAAAAGGCTCTTAAAATGCAATACTTGAAGCTATTGAACTCAAAGCTGCAAAAGAAGAAGCTCCAAATGGAAAAACGCAAGAGACAAAGATCAACCTCAGCTTAAATTTAAAAAAACTGTACGTTTTTTGAGTTTCATTTAATAAAATATTGCTTTGCCTCATAAATTAATTTAAAATTAAAATAAGCTTTTTAGTAGTACTCTTTCTAAAATGCTAATAATGGATTTGCGTGACGTGTTCACAACCTACTAAAAGCAAAGATAATACTTGTTAAAAATGTTCTTCTGAAACAATAGCCTGTATATTTACGCAGATTAAGTAATTTTAAATGTTTAATTTTTCGGAGCATGTTAATAATTGTCGATATCCTACAACATTTTTTATTATTTAAGCCCAAAAATCTTTTAAGTTGACAAATATTTATAAAGAAACTAAATGATCTCGCTGTATATCACGCTTATTTTGCTTTTAACTCCAACCTAATAAAAATAAAAAAAAAATTGAATTTATTTGAAATAATAATAGGCTTAGGGTTATTTATTTTTATAATAAAATTTTGGTTTAATACATATTTTGATAATAATGTATAATATTTAACTCATGACATTTACGTCATTCGTTGCCAACCGTGTTCCCAATCTGATGAAAACCCTAAAGATGTCTAGTTTCGACCTCTGAAATGTCAAAATAAATGTGATGGAAAGTGTTGAAAGTTTGTGGTTTTCTGATTAAAAAATGCAAAATAATGGCAGTCCTTCAGGATTTTGACCGTTCCTTGACGAGCAGCAGCCTCTCGTTGTCTAATGCCGGGAATAACAGCGACAGCATGTCTAGCGATAGCGAAGATATGGATATTCAGCAGCAACTCAAGAACATGGAGAACGTAATAAGCCTAACCCGTGCGAATATTGACGCTTTAAATGCTAAATTTGCCGATTTCCAACATCCACCACCAATATATCTGATAGAATATGAAGATCTAACTTGCAAATTGCACGAACTGGAATTACAGGAGCGCCGCCTTCTTGAGCAGTTGTCAAACGGTCGAGAGAGTCCTGAAGAGCCCCCTGAGGAACCACAAGCGATTCTGCCTCGGCCCCGCTTTGTCAGAGCTCATCTGCCCAATCAGCAGCGGACCAGTGTCCAGGTGCGAGAGGGGCTCACTTTAAGGGATGCCTTAGCTAAAGCAATGAAACTGAGAAATCTATATTGTGAAATGTGCTGTGTTTATTTAGGAGGGACCGATAATGTCGTCAATTGGGATACAGATATCTCGACGTTAAACTGTGAGGAAATCACAGTGAAAATTATTGATAAACTGCCAATTCCGACAAGCATTTCACATAATTTTGTTCGGAAAACCTATTTTTCGTTGGTGTTTTGTGAGTGCTGTAGAAGACTGCTCTTTCAGGGGTTTTGTTGTAGGACTTGTGGATATAAGTTTCATCAAAGATGTGCTGGGGGAGTTCCACCTTTATGCCATCAAGTGAGTCCTATTTTATACTATATCTATAGCAAATTATTGAAAAATTAAAAAAGTTATAGATCCTCTATTGCTAATGATCATGCTTTTCTGCTTGTGACAGTTTTGTTGTTGAGGTGAACAAGTGCTGGTGGTCTTTCTGCTGCACTTTTTTCACACTGGATTAAATTGATATAGGTCATAAAATCACAATTTATTCTTACACGTTTCGGTCTTGTTAGGCTTCATCAGTGGGTCTTAGTACGTTCTTATCACTTTAAGTATTGAATGCGTATTTGTGGAGGTAACAACGTTTCGGTCTTGTTAAGCTCCATCAGTGAGTCTTAGTACATCCTTATCACTTTATTGAGAGTATGAAGTATTGAATGCATATTTGTGGAGGTAACAGCTCTAGTGTCTTATATAGAAATACATTTTTTCAGGTTCGCATGACTGATGCCTACTACCGCGCACTACTAGCATGGCGCAGTCCCGATTTCAGTGCCGGAATTCTACATCCTGGCCAAGCTGGATTAGGGCTGCCGCCACCACGTCAGGCTCGTCATCCTGGGACTTTGGGTCATCACGACCGGTCCAGTTCAGCGCCGAACGTTTGTCTTAATAGCGTCAAAGGCGTGGTCGATGATTGTCCAAAATCTCTGTCTCTAAATCGGACAGGTCTTGCAGATTCCGAGTGTTTGCCGCACTGCCGTAGTACCCAGGCCTCCCCAACAGGATCACTTCAACCACGTCGTCCTCGAGCTCGTTCTGCTGACGAAAGTAAGCCTCTTTTGGCGCCTCGCGAAAGTATCGAAGATTGGGAAATTTCGGCTGATGAAATTTTAGTTGGTTCTCGTGTTGGTTCGGGCTCATTTGGTACTGTATATAAAGCACATTGGCATGGGTCTGTAGCTGTCAAAACGTTAAATGTTAAAATACCAACTTTAGCACAATTGCAAGCTTTTAAGAATGAAGTCGCAGTGTTGCGGAAGACACGTCACGTGAACATTCTATTGTTTATGGGATGTGTTAGTAAGCCACAGCTGGCAATTGTCACGCAATGGTGTGAGGGTAGTAGCTTGTACAAGCACTTGCATGTCCATGAAACAAAGTTTGCTTTGTTTACATTGATAGAGATTGGACAACAAACTGCCCAAGGTATGGATTATCTCCATGCAAAGAATATTATTCATCGGGATTTAAAGACCAATAATATTTTTCTTCACGATGACTTAACTGTCAAAATTGGAGATTTCGGTTTGGCAACTGCCAAAACACGATGGAGTGGTTCTCAACAATTTCACCAACCTACCGGTAGTATTTTATGGATGGCACCAGAAGTTATCCGAATGCAAGCTGACAATCCATATAGTTTCCAATCAGACGTTTACGCATTCGGCATTGTTATGTTTGAAATGCTATCAGGCCAACTACCATATTCTCATCTAAATAATAAAGATCAAATTTTATTTATGGTGGGCCGAGGCTATCTTAAGCCCGACTTGACTAAACTTCGGTCTGATACGCCGAAAGCTTTAAGACGTTTGATTGAAGACTGTATTAAATTTAGTAGAGACGATCGGCCACTGTTTCGCCAAATACTCGCTTCTTTGGAAGGCTTACTTAGGAGTCATCCGAAAATAAATCGTTCGGCATCGGAGCCGAACATGAACCGAACGCAATTACAGTCAGATGATTTTATGTACGCGTGTGCAAGTCCGAAGACACCAGTAGCATTTGGGCCGTCTACTTTTTTCTATTCGACGGGAACGGGTAATATTTAGATTGGATCTCAAATATGCTAGATTTATGTTGTCTTTTTGTTTCTTCTATTTGGTTATGTTATTTCATTCACCAAAACGTGATGACTGGTTGTGATTGCGTGTGTGTAATTAAGTGATAGAAGTAGAATAATTTGATTTAAGTTATTTGAGCAGTATTCAAATTCTGCAAAGTATTGTTTTGTTTTCGTATTAAATAAAATCTTTAAAATATTGTGCGTATTCTGTTGCCCATCCCAATCTCTGATTTTAATGAAATATAAATATAACTCAATATGTTGATCAGTGATTACTACTGAGAAGATCACAATTTAGCAGATGTTATCTCAAAATGGTCCAGATACCACTGGGAAAAGTATCCACGGAAACGTTTTAACTTTCACCATCCGGAGGTCTAGGCTTGTGCGCCAAAAAGCAATTTTCATTTGAATAATTCTAAGATTCTCGTTGGCTATGGAAATATTTACATCTGTATCGGCTTAGGCTAAGTAGATGACTGCAAAGTTAGCTGTATAATTAAGACAGCTTTATTTACAAGTAATTCTACAACTTCAAATTTAACTATTCAATAGGAGGAATGCCCAATTCCTCATCGGTCCACTTTCGTGCATCGGGATACTCAAACTCCCCCTAAAACCCCAAAAATATTATATCCGAAAAATAGTTCCATTTTTAGAGAGATTGATTAGACCAGTTTAAGACAATATCAAGCACTATACCAGTTTTTAATACAATCTCGCTAACGAAGGAAGGCTAATATTTACTGTAATGTGATCGGGTTCTGTCCATAAATGCCACAAGACCCACCACCAGGCAAATCCTTGGATGCCTTCAGCAATCCAAAGTATCTTTCTATCAGGTTCGGGCCCCGGACAACGATAATTCGCGCTACAAAAGAGCCCCTGCAGATTATGTAACATAACCTCAAAACTCCCATTCACTTACCTTCCATGAGATCGAGTACTATTTAATGTTTGTGGATTTCTTAGGGCTGATTTTGCCAGTTTTCCCAAAGCAAGGCCCCGGGATATCAACATTTTTATGAAAAACACAAAATTTTCTATACCAGATGACAGCTGTCACTTAATGTAATCTGTCAATTTATTATTCTAAAATATTACATGGAATTGTTTTTTATAGAAAGCTAGTTCATAATTCTTCAATGAAAAAATTAATTTTTTATAGAACTTGAATTATCTCAAATTATCATTTTAATATGCATAAAACACGTTATTAATGTTTTTTTAAATACTATACGTCAGAGTGATCAACAATGACTTTGAGTGTGAGTTGGCAACACTTTTTAGAGACTTTTTTTATTTGCCTGGTTGCAACACTGTAACCGGATACGCTTGTTTGACATAAGGCTTATAAAACAAATTGTAAGTTATATATATTATTTGTATATTGATGTTAGTGTTAAAAGTATCAGCTGCCCTAAAAATTATAAACAAATTCTTTATTTAATAAAAATACTTTAATTTATTATTACATTATATTACTATTATAAAATTAAAAGCGGCAATATAAATTAATTAAATAAAATATTTAGGATTATATCTGTGTCAATTGCTTGTCAAATGTAAAGCTTCGTGCTAATTTTGAGGTTAGATTTGTGTCATTTGCTTGACATAAAGGTAACATTTTACAAACATGATAAATTGCGCTTTTATAACGTTATTATTCAAACCAATTCATGTTGATTTGTTTTAAGATTTAAGTTTATGTTAAAAACTAATTAAGTTTCAATAATAAACTGATATATTTTACTTTTGTTAAGTAGGTTGACACAAATGACCTAACCAAAAAAAGTGGTATTTTTGAAACTTGGCGTAGCAACAATAGATAAATGAAATCCACAAGATATTTATTTTTTAAAAATGTATGCATTGCGTATCATTGCGTATCGTTGTTATTGCAGCTGAGTTGCCGAAAATAGCAGTTATAATGTGTACATTAATAATTAATTAATGGATATTACTGAAAAGTTGTGTATTTAATTCGTTCTATTATTCAGAGAGTTGACCATAGCACATAAGTCTTCCTAATTTTTAATAGTTATGATTGTTTATTCAGTGTTTGTCAAAATTCTCTCACTTTTCAGTATAAACAAATTTACTGCGCTGTCAAAAAAGAAAAATAATTATTTATTTTTAGTCTTTTCAGTTGTTTTTTTTTTTAATTTTACCAAAATGAAGCTACTAGTTTTTTGTTTTAGAAAAATGATTACTTTTATTTACTTTTCTGTATGATCACACTGTATAAAATGAAAGAAAATTATAATAACTAATATTTAGTGGATGGCAATTTGAGTATAAGTTTGTTCTTGGCCCAAACATACTCACATTTATACAAATTGTGTGAATTTCGTCGAGGGTCAATATCTGAATCGATGTGTTTGTTGTCTTTTGTCCTCCTGGGACAATGGCTTCTGTAATATTCAAGTACAAATTGCAAAATTGTAAATATAAACATACATGCCAGAGGAAAATCTCATGCAATTAAGTGTCTTTTATTTTAAGAAAATACAGGTCAAAATACGCACACGTAGGTAATATTCTAAATGATTTATTTAATTGTTTTTCTCGTAAAAAGTAAATAAACTTTGTTGCTAAAGCGAAATAGCTATTTAAAATTGCAAAAGATGTTGAAGAAGTTACATCGAGTTTGCTAGCCGAATGACGCTTATTACAAAGAATTGAGTGAGTTTAATATCTGGAAACAGGAAAAGGATGTTTGTGGGGTAAGCCAAGACGTGCTGGCTTGCTTCGCTAAAAAAGATTCGCGGTCTTTTCAATGTGGGCGAAATACTGCATGTTAAGATTGACATTAAAGCTTCTCAAAAATACAGATATTTCACAATATGGCAACAGTTTCTAGCAGAGACATCTAATAAAAAATATTTGATGTTGACGCTAGACCCATTTTGTTATTATTTTCATTTGTTTTTTCATATAAATGTTAACGTAAATCGCAACAAATGATTTCATCTGAAGACGTGTTGGATAAATAAATTAAAATATAATTTTTTGTTAGTTAGAAAATTATTTTGTCAAAAAATTTTTATTACTCATTTGATTGCCTGAGAAAAATTATAAATTCTGTGAAGAAAAAAAAATTACACTATGTTCAATGTCATTTGGCTAATGTAATTGTGAGGATCATGCAAAACGCATGCTGATTCATAAAATTATTAGTCGGTAGTCCATATTAAGCGATCATTAATGATTAAATCATCTTTTGATGGAATATTCATTTGATTACGCTTCAATAAAGTGACAATTAGATGATTTTGTGACCTTTATCATTCTATAAAGATCAATAGTAATAATAGAATAATTTCAAACGTGACTTTATTTAATTTATTTAGTTTTTCATTGACTACTTTTTATTTTGGTGTTTTGATGGGGGTGCACTTATATAGGGGTTATGAATATTGTCCAATTTTCTCTCTTAATCTACAATATCAGCGAAAATTTTACATTATTTAAATTTATTGATAATAGAAAAATGACAAAAGTGCAAAAAGTTTAAAAATTGTAAGATTTATTAAAATCTAGAATCTGGACTCGTATATAATTCACCCAAAGGTGCTTTAGAATGCATAAAAAAGTGTAGATTCTGGTAAAATGTACATTTTATATTGCATAACATTACATAATATACAGGGTGTATATTAAAAATTTTCTGTATAATATATTAAAAAAATAGTTTACAAGTTAAGAGCAAATGTAAGCAAAATAAAAAATTTATTCAATGAAAATGTGCTATTTTGAAATAACACACTCTGTATATTATTATTTTTGCTGATTTTCAACAATATCTTAATTAGAGTCTAAAATATCTTATGTCAAAATTGTACCCTTTTGGAAATGTTATTTTGTTTTGCCATAAAGCAAGATATCTAGATCAACCCCCATCCAGTGATGAGAGGTAAAACAATCATTATTATAAATATTCAAAAGCTTTGAGGCATCATAGCTTCTTTAAAAGAATAAAAGACATAAATAAAAGAGAAAAAAACAACAAATTTGGATTAAAAATAAGCTTACAAATAAAAAAACACTTAAAAAAGTTATTAAAAATACTTTAAAAGTTTTTTTTTCAAAAGTTTTGCAGCATTATAGCTTTTTAAAAAGAATAAAAGACATAAATAATAGAAGAAAAAACAACAAATTCGTATTAAAAACAAAGTTAGAAATAAAAAACAACTTTAAAAAGTTATTAAAAATACCTTTTTTTTGTCTGAAAAGTATTTTAGTAATTTTTTCTCAAAAGCTTTGAGGCATCATAACTTTAAAAAAAAATTAAAATAACAAAAATAATAATACTTTATTTACTGATTATGATACAGAAAAAAAAACTGCATGTACAGTACGTCAGATATATACAGAAATACAGATAACAAATAGGCATTTTAAGTATTTTAGTAATTTTTTTTCAAAAGCTTTGAGGCATTATAGCTTTTTAAAAAAATTAAAATAATAATAATACTTTATATTTACTGATTATGATACAGAAAAAAAACTGTATTACAGTACGTCTGATTTATGCAGAAATACAGATAACAAATAGACATTTTAGGTATTTAAGTAATTTTTTTTAAAAGCTTTGAGACGTTATGGCTTCTTAAATAAAATAAAAATTATAATAATAATACTTTATTTACTGATTATGATACAGAAAAAAAACTGTATGTACAGTACGTCAGATATATACAGAAATACAGATAACAAATAGGCATTTTAGGTATTTTATTATTTTTTTTTCAAATGCTTTGAGGCATCAGCTTCTTAAAAAAACATAAATAATAATAATATTTTATTTACTGAATATAATACAGAAAAAAAACTGTATGTACAGTCCGTCAGATATATACAGAAATAGAGATAACAAATAGGCATTTTAGGTATTTTAGTAATTTTTTTTCAAAACTTTTGAGGCATCATTGCTTCTTAAAAAAAATGAAAATAATAATAATAATACTTTATTTACTGATTATGATACAGAAAAAAAACTGTATGTACAGTCCGTCAGATATATACAGAAATAGAGATAACAAAGAGGCATTTTAGGTATTTTAGTAATTTTTTTTCAAAACTTTTGAGGCATCATTGCTTCTTAAAAAAAATGAAAATAATAATAATAATACTTTATTTACTGATTATGATACAGAAAAAAAACTGTATGTACAGTACGTCAGATATATACAGAAATGCAGATAACAAAAAGGCATTTTAGGTATTTTATTAATTTTATTTCAAAAGCTTTGAGGCATCAGCTTCTTAAAAAAATATAAATAATAATAATAATAATATTTTATTTACTGAATATAATACAGAAAAAAAACTGTATGTACAGTACGTCAGATATATACAGAAATAGAGATAACAAATAGGCATTTTAGGTATTTTAGTAATTTTTTTTCAAAACTTTTGAGGCATCATTGCTTCTTAAAAAAAATGAAAATAATAATAATAATACTTTATTTACTGATTATGATACAGAAAAAAAACTGTATGTACAGTACGTCAGATATATACAGAAATGCAGATAACAAAAAGGCATTTTAGGTAATTTATTAATTTTATTTCAAAAGCTTTGAGGCATCAGCTTCTTAAAAAAATATAAATAATAATAATAATAATAATATTTTATTTACTGAATATAGAAAAAAAACTGTATGTACAGTACGTCAGATATATAGAGAAATAGAGATAACAAATAAGCATTTTTGGTATTTTAGTAATTTTTTTTCAAAACCTTTAAGGCATCATTGCTTCTTAAAAAAAATAAAAATAATAATAATAATACTTTATTTACTGATTATAAAACAGAAAAAAATCTGTATGTACAGTACGTCAGATATATACAGAAATGCAGATAACAAAAAGGCATTTTAGGTATTTTATTAATTTTATTTCAAAAGCTTTGAGGCATCAGCTTCTTAAAAAAATATAAATAATAATAATAATAATAATATTTTATTTACTGAATATAGAAAAAAAACTGTATGTACAGTACGTCAGATATATACAGAAATAGAGATAACAAATAGGCATTTTAGGTATTTTAGTAATTTTTTTTCAAAACTTTTGAGGCATCATTGCTTCTTAAAAAAAATGAAAATAATAATAATAATACTTTATTTACTGATTATGATACAGAAAAAAAACTGTATGTACAGTACGTCAGATATATACAGAAATAGAGATAACAAATAGGCATTTTAGGTATTTTATTATTTTTTTTTCAAATGCTTTGAGGCACCAGCTTCTTAAAAAAATATAAATAATAATAATAATAATATTTTATTTACTGATTATAAAACAGAAAAAAAACTGTATGTACAGTACGTCAGATATATACAGAAATGCAGATAACAAAAAGGCATTTTAGGTATTTTATTAATTTTATTTCAAAAGCTTTGAGGCATCAGCTTCTTAAAAAAATATAAATAATAATAATAATAATATTTTATTTACTGAATATAATACAGAAAAAAAACTGTATGTACAGTACGTCAGATATATACAGAAATAGAGATAACAAATAGGCATTTTAGGTATTTTAGTAATTTTTTTTCAAAACTTTTGAGGCATCATTGCTTCTTAAAAAAAATGAAAATAATAATAATAATACTTTATTTACTGATTATGATACAGAAAAAAAAACTGTATGTACATTACGTCAGATATATACAGAAATACAGATAACAAATAGAAATTTTAGGTATTTGAGTAATTTTTTTTCAAAAGTTTTGAGACATTATAGCTTTTAAAAAAAATAAAAATAATAATAATAATTTATTTACTGATTATGATACAGAAAAAAAACTGTAGTACAGTACGTCAGATATATACAGAAATACAGATAACAAATAAGCATTTTAGATATTTTATTAGTTTTTTTCAAAAGCTTTGAGGCATCATAGCTTCTTAAAAAAAAGTAATAATTAAAATAATAATAATAATACTTTATTTACTGACTATGATACAGAAAAAAAACTGTATTACAGTACGTCAGATATATACAGAAATACAGATAACAAATAGGCATGTATATGACAATAACGATGAGTCAAAATACACAGAATAATAAAGAACACATCACAGCTTTATAAACATATCAATAAAATACATATAAATACACACATATATGTATAGCAACATACAACACAAAACAAAAAAGCACAAATAACCAGATAAATTTCAATAGCTACAAAAACAATAAAACAAAAATAAAAGAAAACAACAAATTCGGATTAAAAACTTACTAAGAAATAAAAAAAAACACTCAAGAATATTTTTTTTTGTCTTAAAAGTATTTTAGTAATTTTTTTACAAAGATTATATCTATTTTAATCAAATTTATAGATGGTTTTTCTTATTTACAAGCTTTGAAATAAACAAATGAAAAAAAAGTGTTAAAACAGAACAATAATAAAAAATAAAAGGACAGATTGTAAAACTTAAAAAAACGCCTTCATTGCAGGTTCATTACATTTGAAAGTACTTTTTTGTAAAATTTTTTGAAATAATCATAAACAAATATTTTTATGTTAAAATGGATGTAAAGGCCGAACATGAGTCAATTAGGTTTTTTACACTTTTCAATTTTTTCTACAAAGCAATTTATTTTTTTTTGCTTTTTTTAAATTTTAATTGTCGATTTTTTGTAATTTGCAAAAAACTTAAAACTAACAAATAGTAAACATTGCATCTTAAAGTTCTTAACAGTTTATAAAACTATAATAGATTTTGCTTACAACTTTATGATAGTCCTTGGGCTTTTGATATTTTTGTAAATTTTAAAGTGAAAAAGAAGCTAAAAAAAATTAAAAATTCAAATTTATTGCAAAAAAGTATGATTTAAAAAGTAAAACAGTAAATAAAAATTAGTAAACTATTACAAAAATATAATAAATAAATAAAAACAAAAAACTAAAATTAATAATAAATATAAGAAAGTAAATTATATTTAAAAAATATTACAGCAAAAGCAAAAGTTTAGTAAATTTATAAACAATTAGTAAATCAAAACTTAATTTTTTTAATTGATTAATGCAAAAAATACGAAAAAAATATTATTTTGAATAAGTGGTCCGAGCTTTTAGAATAATTAAAAAGGTTTTTATGTCAAAAAGTAGCTAAAAAAATTTCAAAAATCTAAATACTTATATTGCAAAATATTGATTGAAAATAAAAGAGTAAATAAAAATTGGAAAAAAATAAAAATTATACAGCAAAAACATGTTTTTCTTAATTAGCAATTAGTAAATGAAACATATTTTTTTTGGAAAATTATTGTTAAAAATATTATTTTGAATAAGTGGGCGGTGGGCCCACAAACTGAAACTGTTTTAAAAATATTTCTTTGTTAAAAAAATTAAAAACTTAAGAGTTATTGCAAAACATTTTTAATTTAAGATTATCTAAGAATAAGCAAAAAATCTATAAAAAACAGTAAATAAACAAATAACAAAATATTAAACAAAAATAATAATATAAAATTAGTAAAAATAAAAAGAGCTAATAATACTTAAAAATATGATTATAAAAGCATATATTCAAAATTAAATTTAACATTAATTAACAATAATCAGTAAATAAATGTATAGTTTATTCAACAAATATTGCAAAATAAATAAAAAGATGTTATGTTGAGTACTGGATATTTTTTAAAGAATTTGACAGCCAAAGCATATTATTTAACCATGAATAAATAAAAGCACATTTTTTTCAAAATTATTGTGACAAATATAAAAAAAATATTTTGAGTAAGTAGGCGGTGGAAAAGCTTTTGCAATCAATAAAAACTTGAATCAATTTCAAAATTAAAAAAGTAAAAAAAGTAAATAAAAATTAGTAAAATATTACAAAAATATAATAAAAAAATAAAAAAAAAACAACCGAAAATAATAAAAAATATAGTACTTTCTTATATTATTTAAAAATAATATTTAAAAAAAAAGTTTAGTAAATTTATAAACAATTAGTAAATCAAAAATTTTTTTAGTTGATTATTGCAAAAAATATTATTTTGAATAAGTGGTCCGAGCTTTTGGAATAATTAAAAATGTTTTTATGTCAAAAAGAAGCTAAAAAAATTTTAAAAATTTAAATATATTGCAAAATATTGATGGAAAAGAAAAGAGTAAATAAATATTAGAAAAAAATGTTTAAAGAATAGTAAATAAACAAAAAACATAAATAAAATAAAAATTATACAGCAAAAAAATTATTAAATATCAATTTTTTTCTTAGTTAGCAATTAATAAATAAAACTAATTTTAAATGTCTAAATAAAAATATTTTAGAATGTAAAAAAATCGAGATTGCTATGAGGAGGGGGAATTGAGCTAGAAGAGCTACAGAGAAGAAACGAAGAAGAAGTATCAATAAAGCAAAAAAGATTGACAAAAACGTATGTAAGCAAAAAAAACAGAATAAGTGATTAGAGATGTAATAAAAAATAAAACAACTAAATAATTAACAATGTGTCAAATTATTTATAAAAAAACAAGAAAAATAGAAATTAGATAACATAATTCTGATGTAGCAATAAAAAAATATTGGCTAAAAAACAATATGTGGAATTTGCTGGACACAAGAAGAAGAACTAATAAGCACTTGAAAATATGGGAACGATTAAGAAAAAAAAAAGAAAAATGAAATATCAAGTAAACAAAGATAGAAGCGGTAAAGATAAATGAAAAAGCTAGAAAATTAAAAAAAAAAAATTAGAGTATTAAAAAATTGATGAAAAGATTAGAACAAAATGTATAAATTAAAAGAAAGTGTTTATAGAAAAACAAAATAAAAATATAATTTATGTAAGAAAATGTATATGAACTTGTGGCAGAGACTGGATGTACTTGAATATTTACGGTGTTTTAAACAATAAAATCTTAGAAAAATAAAAAAAAACATGTATATAGAACCAAAATTGAGGTAAAAGTAGTTTTAAAAAAGTACTTATGAGGCATAAATGTGTTAAACTGTATAGAACACTAATATAGAAATAAAACAAATAGAAAAATACAAAAAAAGAGTAACGACTCACTTTAAAGCACATTTTCAAAACAAAAACAATAGAAAATATAAGAAAAAAACATGCAAATTTCAAAAAAATTATGAAAAAAAAAGAACTAAAGCAAATTTACAAAAATGTTTATATGAAAACATTTTATTAAATAAAAAAAGCAAGAGGTTGCCATGAAAAGAAAGAATGGAGCTAAAAAGAAGAAAAAAATAGAGAAAAACATATCTATAAGCAAAAAACACTGATAAAATTGTATATAAACCAAAACAACGCCAATAAGTGCTTTGAGATGTAAAAGAAAATAAAAAAGCTAGAAAATAGAAAGTGCATCAAAATATTTGTGAAAAGAAATATATAAAAAAATAGAAATTAGACGACAAAATTCGATTAGCTAAAAAAACAAAATTTGGAACTTACTGGAAACAAAAAAAAATAAAAAAATTGTAAAAAAATTAAAAACTTAATGAATAAAAATAGAAAAGCAGACAAGATAAATAAAAATACTAGCCAACTAGAAAAAAATCACGAATAATAAAGAAGAACATTACAATATCTTACAAAACTTGATTGTTTTCGACCAATAACAAAACTTTTGTTTTTGATTATAGTAACGATTTAATAGTTTTTTATATACATTTTAATTTTCAAAAAAAAAAATTTTTCTTAATTAATTTGCGCAAAAATGGCAAAATTGTAGCTACTTAGCAAAATTTTATAATTTCTATATCATCATAGATCAAAAAATGTTGTTTTTTTAATCAGTTTGCAAGTTATGTTGACGTTATTGTCTATTAAAAAAAAACAAACAAAAAATTACAATTTACAAAATTCACAAA
This sequence comes from Lagria hirta, assembly GCA_947359425.1. Taxonomy (NCBI): domain Eukaryota; kingdom Metazoa; phylum Arthropoda; class Insecta; order Coleoptera; family Tenebrionidae; genus Lagria; species Lagria hirta. The sequence goes on along the minus strand of OX375803.1, from coordinate 7,453,122 downwards.
AAAGCTCGCCAAAATAAAATATTTAAATAAATTAAAAATATTTCAAAGTAATTACATAAATTAATTTTTAATTTTCTGTGAACAAAAATTATTTAAATCTCAAAAAATATGAAAAACAATTACTGTCACTGATGCTCACTTGTTTTTCCACCCCCATTTTAATTATTTTTGTGACAGTTTTGAGGATATATATGACACTTGGAGGATGTTTCTGAGTCATCCGGTATATTGAAAAAAAACGGCATTGAAATGTGTAATTTTTCCCAGGCAATCAGCGTGAAAAGTGGAGGGACGAGGTGGATAATTTGATCGACTAATGACTACATGAAGTAAAAATACCAATAATTTTCTTTAATATCGCACTTTTAATCTACAAATTAACTATCAAAGTTAGAAAATTGATAAATAAATGGTAAATGGTAGTCTTTTTTACCATTCAATTCGAATAAGTGTCGTGGGTATCCTCCCACTCATTCACCCATCAAAAAGGTTCCCAACACAACCCGACCCAGCAAACAATTGTCAGTTTTATCATGCACTTCCACCGAAAAGCAACCAACTATTAAAATAAATTAAAAACAATTCATAAAATTAATAATTATTAAAGATGTGTGATATTAGTTTTACGCGTTTTCCAAAACATTTTCCGTTTGTTTTATTATTCCTGACTTTGGCCGAATGTAACCCTCAACAATTGGACACTAATGTGTATCAGACTGGTGCACAACAATTTCAGCAACCGCAACAGCAAGAAGTTTACGCCAATCAAAACCCCTACGAAGTGGATTTGCGGCAATTTAATCCAAATACGAATAATCGGTTCAATCCCCCAAATGATGGGGTTGTCAATAATAATTTTATTCCACAAAATGCCAATCCGACAGGACGTCCACCCCCAGGCGACATAAGAGCTTTGCTCCAATCTCTGGATCTGGAAGCCTCCCAGCAATGTACCAGGAACGTGGACGCCCAATGGGGCTTTGAAACAAATGTGAATCAAGTCAGTCAACTTGAGGCTGTAAGTATCATGAGAAGAAAAAAATTTCCTTATTTTTAAATAATAGTAAAAGAGAGTGAAATGAAAGAAAGATTCCCGCAATTGTCTTTTCACTTTCATTATTTCTTTTGTGTTACATAAAGTAGGCTATGGAATTAAAGGGGCAAAGTGAACTCTGCTCTGAACTTTGCCATGTCGCTTTTATTTACGAGCAGTAATTATTTTAATAATTATTATGTTGTTTTTGTTGAAGTATTGAGAACATAAAAATACAAGGCCCAATGACTATCATTTCTAGAAAAATTGTTATTGCAAAACTTGCCCACCCCCTACCCTTATTTACTCTTTAATTTTGTGTATTTTATTTATTTACTATTTTTTCAAAATATTTTTCTTTTGTTTTTCAACTTATGACTTTATGCAATATTTTTAAATTTTTCATTTTTTAGCTATATCATGCGAAAAAATTGATTCAAGTTTTTATTGATTGCAAAAGCTTTTCCACCGCCTACTTACTCAAAATATTTTACAATAATTTTTAAAAAAATGTGCTTTTATTTATTCTTTGTTAAATAATATGCTTTTGCTGTCAAATTCTTTAAATAGTATTTGTCTCTCTATTTTTGCTATTTTTATTTTATTTAAATTTATGTTTGGTATTGTTTACTATTTTTTATTATTTTTTATTTACTTTTTAACTAATAATTATTTGCAAAATATCTAGTACTCAACATAACATCTTTTTATATTTTTTGCAATATTTTTTAAATAACTATAATTTTATTTACTAATTGTTGTTAATTAATTTTAAATTAATTGTTGAATATGCTTATATATTTATGTAGTATTAGCTCTTTTCATTTTTTCTAATTTTATATTATTGTTTTTGTTTGATATTTTGTTTTTTGTTTATTTAATGTTTTTTATAGATTTTTTGCTAATTCTTAGAAAATCTTATATTATAAATTTTATGCAATAACTTTTAATTTTTCTAGCTAAAATTGTTTTTAAAACAATTTCAATTTGTGGTAGAGTCCGCCCACTTAATCAAAATAATATTTTTTACAATAATTATTCAAAAAAAAATTGTTATATTTACTAATTGCCAACTAAGAAAAAAATTTAAATATTTTTTTGCTGTTTTATTTTTATTTTATTTTTTGTTTATTTGCTATTTTTTAAACATTTTTTTCTAATTTTTATTTACTCTTTTATTTTCAATCAATATTTTGCAATAAATTTAGATTTTAGACATTTTTTTAGCTATTTTTTGACTTTAAAACATTTTTAAATACTTCAAATTATTCCAAAAGCTGGGACCACTTATTGAAAATAACATTTTTTTCGTACTTTTTGCAATAATCAAAATTAAAAATTTTGCAATTTGCAATTAATTAAAAAAATTAAGTTTGGATTTACTAATTGTTTATAAATTTACTAAACTTTTGCTGTAATATTTTTAAATATTATTTATTATTATTTTCAGCTATTTTTTTTATTTATTTATTATATTTTTGGAATATTTTATTAATTTTTATTTACTTTTTTACTTTTTAAACCATACTTTTTTGCAAAATAAAAAAAATTTCGAATTTTTTACAATAATTATTTAAAAAAAAAGAAGTTTTGATTGAGTAATTGTTAATGATTGGCAGCAATATTTTTTAAATAGTATTTGCTCTTTCATCTTTATTATTATTTTTAGTTAATTTTTTCTTTTTTATTTATTTACTATATTTCAGACATTTTTTACTAATTTTTATTTATCAATCAATAATTTTTGGTAACACATTTCGGTTTTTGAATTTTTTCAGCAACTTTTTGACTTCAAAACATTTTTAATTATTTCAGAAGTTTGCTCACCGCCTACTTAGTCAAAATAACATTTTTTTCGTGATTTGAAAAAAAATTATTCGAAAAATTAAGTTTTATTTTACTAATTGTTAATGCTTCAGCTGTAATATTTTTTAAATAATATTTGCTCTTTTATTTTTATTAATTTATTGTTTTTTATTTATTTACTTTTCTTAAGAAATAATTTACAAATTTGTATTTACTTCTTTTATTTTTAAATTAAACTTAGTTCTAATTAAATTTTTCTTTCAATTAAATTTAAGTTTTCAGCTACTTTTTGACATTAGAATTACTTTAAACTATTCCAGAAACTTGCTCACCACCTACTTATTCAAAACATCATTTTTTCAATATTTTTTAACAACAATTTTTATAAAAAATTAATTAACTTGTTGTTAATTAATATTGAATTTTGTTTATACTTTTGTGTTTTTATATTTTTTAAATATAAAATTATTGGTCTCTTACCTTCTTTAAATTTATTTATTTTTTAGTTTTTTATTTATTTACCATTTCCTTAAATTTATTTTTGGTATTTTTTTAACCAACTTCATTAGTGTTATTATTATTTTCTGTTTCTGTTCCATTACGATTTATTAAAAACCTTTTATTTTTTGACAATAGATCATTTTTAAAAATTTTGATGTATTCTAAAAGCTTGTCCACCGCCCACTTGTTCAAAATAAGATTTTTTTTTAAATCTTTTTCAATAAATTTTTAAAAAAATGTTATTTTATGTACTAATTGTTAATTAATATTGAAAATTAAATATGCTTTTGATGTCATATTTTTTTATTATTATTATTATTTGTCTCTTAAAAACCAAAACAACTTTATCTAGAAGAAAGAGAAAGATGCAATACTATACTATGTATTTAATAAACAAAAATAGTAAATATTAATAATACATTCATAAAATTTATTTTAATTTTTATCTATTTTTGTCATTTTATTTGTAATTTTGTTTTTAAAATTATATTTAATGTTACATAGATTTTTTAAAAAAAATATGTTTAGTGTTTTTTTAACAAATTTTATTTTTTGTCTTCTTTTTTTTCTATTTTGACTTGTTAAAAACATTCTGTTAGGTGGTTCTAACTAAACAATTTCTTAAAATTATTTGAAAACTAACAGAATTATAAAATAATAATAAACAAATAAGGGAGAAAGCTATTTCCTTTAAAACAACAATTTTAATGTTTTGGATTTCAGATTTTTTTTATTTATAATAATTAAAAAAAATTAATAAACCAATAAACAACAAAAAAACCACAACAACAACTTTAATGTTTTGGTAAAACTTCAGATTTTTTTTTATCTATAATAATTAAAAAACATCAATAAACCAATAAAAATCAAAAAAACCTTTTTAAACAAAAAACTAGAAACAAAAACAATTAAAAATTATAACTACTTAAAACATGTAAATAATAATAAAAAAACGTGTAAATGCAAGCATTTTATAAAACATAAAAAAAAGTTGGAAAAACATTAAATTACTGTCAGAATTATGAAAAAAACACAAAATATTTAAAAACGGCAACCACTAGAGAACTAAAAGTAGTAAATTAGCAATACTAACTTTAGCTTTACTACAAATAAGATTAGTAGCAATATTCTAAAATACTCAATAAGAGCCAAAAAAATTCAATTAATTATTTCTCAAAAACTAAAATTTAAGATAAAATATAAAACATTTTAAAAATGTGGAAACAACACTACGAGGACCACAAAAACTTAAAATAAATAAAATAGCCACTATCTAAGCCGAAAGTGATTCAAATATTTAAACAAATTTATTCATATTTTTCTCGATTAAGTTTTTTTTTTGTAAATTTTTTAATTTTCTTAGTGTAACTGCTGCTTTTAGTTTCTTACAAATTTTTTTTATAATTTTTGTTTTTTCTAAACTTTATTTTATATTTACTTTTTTATTTAGTTATTTTTTTAAAAAACATTTTGTATTTCTTTTTCTAAAATTCAAAATAATTATTATGCGATTATTTAAAAACGCTTTTCAAGCTTGCTTATCAATATTCGTTTAAACTTTGATTAAATAAAAAATTAAAAAACACGTAATACAGTTTTAATACATTAGTCAAACTAAAATATAAAAAATATTAAAATAAAGCTAAATAATTCTAAAGTTTAAAAACAAATTATAAAATGTTAGAAAATTTAGATTAAGTAATTAAAAAAAAATTAAATTTTCAGATTTTACTGACTATACAAAAATATAGTCAGCATAAATTATTTTAGTGATTTTTTTAAAAACAAATAAACAAAATGTTTTTAAAATTATATTACAACGATTCTACCTTGAAGAGGTTCTAGGATCGAATCCGGCTCACATCAAAAATTTTTTTTCATTTGTTTTTAAACAAAAGATTTAATCTAGACCATCTACGAACAAATTATATCATAATAATAAACAAATCTGACATGTCATCAATAATTCCAGAGAAAAATAGCGAATAAACAGGTGCGGCTATGACAGGCATGAGAATCTATATCATCTGAAAATATTTCAATTTTTTTTGTTAAACAATTATGTAATATCAATTAAATAATCGATTTTTTCCTTTATTTTTCATTGATTTGAGCGCAAATCGCAAGCTACAAGTCACGATTTCATTTAGAAATTAAGGAGTGCTACTAGATCGTGCCCTTGATTTATGATGATGATTATTATTAACCTTCAAAACATTATTAATTGAAAATTTGTTCTGCTATCAAGCGCCGTAATTATTATTGCAGTTAATCGTATATCGGAAATGCATTCCATTTTATACAGGGCGACCACAAAAATTGCTGATAAAATGCGAACGGAAACGGGGCCAACTTGATATATGGAATTGTGTACGTCAATGCACTTGTTTTATTATCAATTCTTATCAAATATCGATCCATAAAATGAAATGTAATTTCTTGTAGTTTCACTTGTCCAAAAACAACAAAAAACACTCTCATTGTGTAATTTTAATGGCATTCCTTTACTTAACGCATCTCTAAATAAATAAATTATGTAATTGGGTCACCCTCTATACTCTGTGTGACACCTCCTCAATTATATTTATTTTTTTCTTTTACTCCCCATTTTTGTTATGGGTATATGCGTTTTCGCACAATGGAATTATCAATTTTGATAAAGATATGAGAATTGTTTACTCATTGTATATACAGAGTGTTGTGCAATTTCAAAATTAACACAGAATACACTGTAGAATGTCAATGTCGGAAGGTTAACATTTTTAGTACATACTTCATTATATTAATGTGTTTGTTTTGGGTGCCATTTTAATTAGTTCTTTTACTATCAAAGTCAAGGTGGTACTTGAATTTGTAAATGACCCGCTTTTATTTTGTTTAAAACGATAATTTATAAAAAAATGCCAAAAACACCTTACAAATCTATCTTGTTATCCATATATTCACTATTTTTTCATTTATTTATTTTAGAAACACTCTGTATGACATTTTTTTTATTTTTAATATTTATAACAGTTAACAAGAGTTTAACCGTTATAATAATAACATTACTTAACGCCTAAACTATTGTTTACGTTAAACACTTTTAACTTATGACGAGCATTAACACATAATTTTTAACTGTTAAGAAAGTTAATAGTTAATTAACATTAGGTAAAGTAAGTAAGTATTAAAGTAAACAATAATAACAAAAAAATATACAATAAGAACAGTCTGCGGAAAAAAGCATTCAAAAATAACAGTTAACGTAGTTATGTAACAGTTAATTTTGATATATAACCAAATATTATTCAAAATCTTTTATGTATATTTATTGGTTATTTTAGCGTTTTTTTTTGTAATTTAATCAAACCATTATCTCAGATCAGACAATTTCTATAAGTTAAATATCGATTATATAACAGTTAACGGCTTTATCTTTAATTTTTTAAATTTTTTGTTACCAGTTTACAAATTTAAATTAATTTAACTTATAAGTCTTATAAATAGCTTCTATCTATAATTTTTTTGTTTATGTTTTTGAACTAAATGCAAACATTTAACTTATAATATCTATTTTATAAACATTAACCGATATTTTTTAGCTGTTTAAACAGTTAATAGTTATTGTTATTAACTATTAAGCCAATGTGACTATTAAAATAAACAATAATAACCAAAAAAAATAAAATTAACAATACGAACAGTTTGCTGTAAGAAGCATTTAAACACATAACAGTTAACATTGTTAGGTAACAGTTAATTTATATATATAACCAAATATTATTTAAAAACTTTTATGTATATTTATTAGTTATTTAAGCGCATTTTTTTGTAATTTAATTAGACCACCATCTCAGATCAAACAATTTCCATCAGTTAAATATTATAATTGATTATATAACAGTTAACTGCTTTATCTTTAAGTTTTTGCTACCAGTTTACAAATTTAAATTAATGTAACTTATAAGTCTTATAAAGAGCTTCTATCTATAATTTTTTTGTTTATTTTTTAAATTAAATGTAAACATTTAACTTATAATATCTATTTTATAAACATTAACCGATAATTTTTAGGTGTTTAAACAGTTAATAGTTATTGTTATTAACTATTAAGCCAATGTGACTATTAAAGTAAACAATGATAATGAAAAAAAATAAAATTAACATTACGAACAGTCTGCTGTAAGAAGCATTTAAACACATAACAGTTAACATTGTTAGGTAACAGTTAATTTTGATATATAACCAAATATTAATTAAAAACTTTTATGTATATTTATTGGTTATTTTAGCGTTTTTTTTTTTGTAATTTAATCAGACCACCATTTCAGATTAAACAATTTCTATAAGTTAAATATTATAATTGATTATATAACAGTTAACTGCTTTATTTTTAATGTTTTGCTACCAGTTTACAAATTTAAATTAATTTAACTTATAAGTCTTATTTTTTTGTTTATTTTTTGAACTAAATGCTAACATTTAACTTATAATATCTATTTCATAAACATTAACCGATATTTTTTAGCTGTTCAAACAGTTAATAGTTATTGATATTAACTGTTAAACCAATGTGACTATTAAAGTAAACAATAATAACCAAAAAAAATAAAATTAACAATACGAACAGTTTGCTGTAAGAAGCATTTAGACACATAACAGTTAACATTGTTAGGTAACAGTTAATTTTGATATATAACCAAATATTATTTAAAAACTTTTATGTATATTTATTGATTATTTTAACGTTTTCTTTTTGTAATTTAATCAGACCACTATCTCAGATCAAACAATTTCTATAAGTTAAATATTATATTCGATTATATAACAGTTAACTGCTTTATCTTTAATTTTTTAAATTTTTTGCTACCAGTTAACAAATTTAAATTAATTTAGTTTATAAGTCTTATAAAGAGCTTCTATCTATAATTTTTTTGTTTATTTTTTAAATTAAATGCAAACATTTAACTTATAATATCTATTTCATAAACATTAACCGATATTTTTTAGCTGTTTAAACAGTTAATAGTTATTGTTATTAACTATTAAGTCAATGTGACTATTAAAGTAAACAGTGATAACGAAAAAAGATACAATTAATAATACGAACAGTCTGCTGTAAGAAGCATTTAAACACATAACAGTAAACATTGTTAGGTAACAGTTAATTTTGATATATAACCAAATATTATTTATAAACTTTTAAGTATATTTATTGGTTATTTTAGCGTTTTTTTTTGTAATTTAATCAGGCCACCATCTCAGATCGAACAATTTCTATAAGTTAAATATTATATTCGGTTATATAACAGTTAACTTCTTCAGCTTAGTTTTTTTTAATTATTTGATACAAATTTACAAATTTACTAATTAAAAACAATTTAGCTTATAAGTGCTATGGAGAGCTTTTATGTATAATTTATTTTTTTTAATTAAAAGCAAACATTTTTTAATTAAAATTGTTTAAATAAATTTATACTACTTAAAAGTCTGATTAATTAACCATGAATTCGAAAACCTGTTTTAATTGAAAACTAATCAGTTAACAATATTATTTAACGCTGAACTATAATTTTTTTTAACATTTTTACCGTATAATATTTATTTTATTAATATCCACACATAACTGATAACTGCTTGAGTAACCTTAAAAAGTTAACGGTTAGTTAACTATTTATTATATTAAACAATGTTTTCAGCTTAATGTCAAGAAAAAAACAAAAATGTGCAATAAAAACATTTGTGACAAAACACTTTCTAACTATATTATTTTAGATAACAGTTAACGTAGTTATATAACAGTTGATTAAATTATATAACTATATAAATTTACGATTAACTAACATTATGTAGATTACGACTACTTCAACAATTTTTTTTTTAAGTTTATGATAAAACAGATAAAATAAACAATAAAAATAATTTATCGTGGGACACCTCCTAACACTAATTAATTAAGAGATAACGGTTATAACAGATAACGTATTTATATAGCAGTTATATGACGGTTAATTAGCAAAAAATAAAATAACTGTCAAATTAAACAATATCTAATTTATTGCTATCAACACATAATATTCTACAGTTAGAGTAACTTTACGGTTAACTAACATTAGGTAAAGTTATTAATACTTAAACAAAAAAATGTTGTAATGTTCATTTTATTAATATCTACACATAACTGTTAACTGTTTAAGTTACTTTAAAAAATTAACAGTTAGTGAACACTAGAAAAGTTACTATATTAAACAATGTTTTCAGCTTAAAGTCAAAAAAAAATCAAAAATGTGCAATAAAAACATTTGTGACTAAACACTTTTTAACTCTATTATTTTAGAAAACAGTTAACGTAGTTATTTAACAGTTGATTAAATTATATAACTGAATAGTCTTTAAACGCTTCTATGTTTATTTTAACGTTTTTTTTAACTTAAAAATACTGCAGTTACTACATCACCCAATTTAAAAACATAAATAAATTAAATATTATATTTTGTTATAAAACAGTTAACTTTATCAGTAACTGTAAAATAACTGTTAAATTAAACAATATCTAATTGCTATCAACACATAATATTCTACGGAGTAGAATAGAGTAACTTAGAGAGTAACTTTACGGTTAACTAACATTAGGCAAAGTTATTAATACTTAACTAAAAAATGTTTTAAAATTAACGTTAAAAATACTCTGTCTTTTTAAAAGCATAATATATATTTAAATCACTTGATGTTTTTTAACTGTTTAGATATGTTATTTTTAGAAAATTGACGGTTAGTTAACATAAAAAACATAACTGTTAAACTGCATAATTTTTTCAAATAAATGGTTAAATGACAAAATTAAAGAAACAAAAACAGTTGGCTGTAATTGTTTATTAAAATTTGTAATCATTTTTATTTAGATTAACTGCCGATAACAGTTAATACTGTTAACAAAACTAATAAGAAACTGTTAGAATTTATATAGCTTTTATTAGTTAACAAATAATAATGACAAAAGCTGCCCTTAACTATCACTCCTCAGCTAACAGATTAAGAATTAAAAATTATCAATTTAGCAATAAATTTAATTTTTTCTGTATTACTAAAAAAATGTGATTAAAGCTTCAACTATTTATACATTCTTATCTATAACATAACTAACAGCTAAATAATTTTTGAAAACCTTTGTATAACTTTTTGATTCGTAATTAACTATAACTACATTAGTTAATTAATTTTGTAAAGAATTATAACACTTTATGATTATTTTTTATTATTAGTAATTTTGTTAACTGTTATTTTTTTTTCACAACTTTAATAACTGCTATAATAATTTAACCGTTATTGACTACTATTTAAGGTTTATAAGTTAACAAATACAGTTATAATATATCGCAAGCTAGTTTTTATTATAGTTCCAAAGCTGTTAATTTTGATGACTGTTATTCTCTCTTTTTTTACTCATACAAGTTTAAAAACAGCTATTTAACTGTTAATGATTACTATTTCAGGATTATAAAATAACAAATATAGTTATAATGTATTAAAAACTGTTAAGTCTAAAAATTAACTATTTTTAGTTAAATGGCTGCTATCAGTTAATCATTTATAGAAAACTTATTTTAGTAATCTTACCATTTGTAGTTTTGGATTTAGATAAAAAAAAATTTTCAATTTTATGATTTGGAATTTAGGATTAGTTTTTATTATAGTTCCAAAACTGTTAATTTTGATAACTGTTATTCTCTCTTTTTTTACTCATACAAGTTTAAAAACTGCTATTTAACTGTTAATGATTACTATTTAAGGATTATAAGTTAACAAATATAGTTATAATGTATTAAAAACTGTTAAGTTTAAAAATTAACTATTTTTAGTTATACAGCTGCTATCAGTTAATAATTTATAGAAAACTTATTTTAGTAAATTTACGATTTGTAATTTTATTTTTTAAGAAAAAAACGAAAAAATTTTAACCTATTTGTTTCTATTGTTTTAGTTAAATGCTCAACAAACATATTCAGAATTCCAACACAATGTTTGGGAACTTTTGAAAAAAATTGGCAATTATGATATTCCAAATGCTGAAACTTTCAGAGAAATTCGCTATTTATCTGTTGTTGGTCCTGCAGTACTTTCAGCTGATCAATTAGATAGAGTAAGTATTAATTGTTCTTTATTTAAAATTTTTTGAAGCACTCTGTATATTTAAAAAAATACAGTCTTAAACAGGTAACCAACAATACTCTTATTGTATTACTATTTATCTAAAGTACACCAATGTAATTCATCTATAATTATAAATAATTAACTTTTACTTTAATTAATTTAATTACTGATCAATTAAGCATATAATTATTAATTAATTTTACAGTATAATCGTCTCATCAACGACATGCTAGCTGTTTATAATAGTGCCTCAATTTGTGCCCTAAAAGATCCATTTAAATGTGGGCTAAGACTAGTGCCGGACTTGACAACAATTATGGCCCGAAGCCGAAATTGGGATGAATTACAATACACTTGGACCGAATGGCGAAGAAATACCGGACAAAATATTAAAGATACTTTCCAACAGGTGGTGACACTATCGAATGAAGCGGCAAGATTAAATAGTAAGTGCATATTTATACAGAATGTTCACAAAATAAAGAACCACATTTTAATGACTAAAATTTAGTCACAGGCTATGCTGTGACTAAAATTTAGTCAATAAAATTTAGTCACAGACTAATCTGTGACTAAAATTTACTTACAGACTAATCTGTGACTAAAATTTAGTCACAGACTTATCTGTGACTAAAATTTAGTGACTCATTTGACAAAATATAATAAACTTTTTTTTCCAAGATTTTTCTGACACTTCTGAATATTGGACATTTCCCTACGAATCCGATACTTTAAACTTAGACCTGGAGGACGCTTGGGAAGATGTGAAGCCTTTATACGAACTCCTTCACGCTTATGTACGTCGTCGCCTAAGAGACTACTACGGTCCTGACAAAATAAATCGACAAGCGCCTCTTCCCGCCCATATTCTGGGTAACATGTGGGGCCAATCCTGGTCAAACATTTTCGATATCAGTCAACCCTATCCCGGACAACACTTCCTGGATGTAACACCCGAAATGTTGAAGCAGGGCTATACGCCTCTGGATATTTTTCGTTTAGCTGAAGACTTTTTCGTGTCGATGAATATGAGCGCAATGCCGTTGGATTTTTGGCAAAATTCAGTTCTGGAAGAGCCCATTGACAGGGTGGTCTTATGTCAGCCGTCAGCTTGGGACTTTTGTAATCGAAGAGATTTTAGGATTAAGATGTGCACGAATATCCATATGAAAGATCTGATTACGGCCCATCATGAAATGGCGCATATTCATTATTTTATGCAGTATAAAAACTTGCCCAAAGTGTTCAAAGATGGGGCTAATCCAGGTAAACATACTAAATTATTTATTATTTGAGATTTTTTATATTAAATCTGACACAATTGGTCTAAGTACATATATGATTTTGTTTTTTTTGTGTTTTTGTTTCATTATTTTTTTATCGTTTTATTATGATAATTTTCTTTTATTACTTTTATTTAGCTGTTTTTTTTATCAATTTATGATGTGTTTTATGCGTTTGGATATTATTTTTTGTATGAATTTTATCTACTATAATGCTTTTTTATTTTCTGTCATGTTTATTTTTATTAAGTTGCTTTTCTTTATTTCGTAACGTCATATGCTTTTTTGTTGTCTTTTTTTCTACACATTCTACATCTTATGTCTTTTTTTAGCCATAAAATTTTTCTTGTTTTCATTTTCAAGCATTTTGATTTTGATTTTTAATACATTTTTTTTGGGTTTTACGGTAAGTTCTTTTACGTTTCTAAGGTTAGAATGTATTTTGACTTATGATCTATGATCTATGATCTGTTTGCTATGTAATGTTGTTGAATCTTATTGTTTTTGATTGCAATTGTTTTTTTGCTGGTTTTTGGTAATTGTTTTTTTTTTATTTCTGGCTTGTTTTTGTTTTTTTTTAAATATTTAACCGCTTTACAGTTTAACTGTCAATTTATTTTCAATTTTGTGATATGTTTTGTGATGTTTTTCTAGCGTATGCTTTGTTTTTTTTTTGCTTTTTTCCTTACAAAAATATACATTATTATTTTTGTTTTTGTCTAAGCTCGCTTACTTTTTTAGGGATAGATTTTATTTTGAATTTTTTGGGAATATATGTGTTATGTTTGTGTGCTATATTTGTTCTATAACCTGATTTGCTTGTAATTGTTTTATCAATATTTTTGTTGTTGGTTTTTATTAATAGCTTTTTACTCTTAGTTTGCTTTTGTTTTTTTTTTTAATTTTTTAGTTGTGTTGCATTTCAATTGTAATTTTTTTTCCAATTTTGTGATATAATTCTTCTAGCGTAGGTTTTACCTACTACTTTGGTCTTTTTTCTCTTACATAATTGTACTTTTTTACTTTTGTTTTTTTTTTGTCATTTTTTGTGTTAGCTCGTTGTTTTAACTAATATTCTTAACAAGTGTGTGAGACGTTGAACCTTAAAGTACTTTTTTGTACTCTTTTTCTGCTTATATATTTTTTTCAAACAAATCTAAATAAAGTGCTTAGGTTTTCTTAACATTATTTTAATTTTTTTTATTTTACAAGTCTAACGGTTGTAAATTAGTTATTTTTGTCAGTTATTTATATTTTATGCCTCTATTTATTGTTTGTTTTTCTGATTTGCATTTTGTTTACAAATGACACATCATATACATTTTTTTTTTAATTGATAGTGTTTAATTTGCTTTCTAACAACTTTTTATACTTTTTAAAGATGTATTATTGTTTCTACTTTGTTTTTTCAATAATCAAAAACTTTTTTTTGTTTTTTGGCACTAGATTATCTGGTCCGTGTGAGTTTATATTTAATAATATTTTTTTTGTTAGTAAAGCTTTTTAGTAATTTTTCGTCATTTTTAATTTGTTTCTTACTATTTTTAAATTTTTTGGTTTTTTTTTTAAATTTTGTACTGTTCAATGGTACTGTTTAGATCTTTCAGTTTGTTTAATAATTATTCTATACTTTTGTCAATAGCTTGCCAAATACTATAGGTATTATTGTTTATTTAGTAATTTTTTAAACTGTTAGTCTCTAAAAGGAGAAAGTGTCAACTTAACTACAGAATTTTCAGAATCAACAACCTGTATAAAAATATTTTTACAATTTTTTTTAAATTTTTTGAATTAAATTAAATTATTTTTGTTTAAATATTGTTGTATAATGCCTTTTAATTTTTTTTAAATGGCAACATAGCCTTTAGCAAATACGGGTATTTGAATAAAATAAGTGAAAGTGGTCATAATATCCCCCATATAGACCATGCGTTACGCTTCAAACTTTCTTAATAGGTTTAATTAAGGCGAAATCATTCATTTTATCTATTTCCTGATCATTATCTATCACTTGTCTATCTATAATTGCAGCATTTCACGAGGCAATTGGCGAAGCCATTGGACTTTCGGTTGGCACCCCAAAGCATCTCCAAAGCCTAGGCCTGGTGCAGAATTCGGTGGACGATCCCGAAGTCGAAATAAATTTTTTGTATCGAATGGCTCTCGATAAAGTCGTTTTTTTGCCATTTTCGTATGTTATGGACAAATGGCGACATGACGTCTTTAAGGGGCTTTTCAAAAAAGATGAATACAACTGTAGATGGTGGCTGCTCAGCGAGCAATATATGGGCATTAAACCACCGGTTTTAAGATCTGAACATGATTTTGACCCAGGGGCGAAGTACCATATTCCCGCCAATATCCCCTATTTAAGGTAGGTGCCCAAAAAACATAAAATACCCATTTTTTAATTTTAGCACGATTGAAATAAAAAAAACTCTGTTTTTTAAGCCTTTACCAAAATTTTTTTACTGCTTTTTAGCAAATTTGAAATTATGCAAAATATATTTCAATTTTTTTTATAATTTAAGCTTCTATACACACTTTTAGGTGTAAATTTTTTTTTTATTTTAAATAGTATTATTGTTTGAAAATAAAAAATCCTATTTCTAAAAAAAGTCTATTTTTTTCAAATTATATCAATTCAAATTTTTTTTTGACATTTTATTGTTTTTTGACATTTTTAAATTTTAGCACGATTGAAATAAAAAAACTCTGTTTTTTAAGCTTTTGTCAAGATTTTTATCTGCTTTTTAGCAAATTTCTAATTTTGCAAAATATATTTCAAATTTTTTTTATAATTTAAGCTTCTATCACACTTTTAGGTGTAATTTTTTTTTTACTTTAAATAGTATTATTGTTTGAAAATATAAAATCCTATTTCTAAAAAAAAGTTTTTTGTTTTAAAATTATATTAATTCAAATTTTTTTTTTCACATTTTATTGTTTTTTGACATTTTACAGTAATTTTTCAATACCATTGAAAACACGTCAATATGGTAAAACCATTTTTTTTTATTTTTTCAAAATACATTTGTCTATTAAGAAATATATTTTTTTTATATATACAATAGTTTTATGCAGCCGCATTTATTATATTTGTTTTTGTTAATTAAAAAATATGTTTTTTATATATATTTACAATAGTTATAAAGATTCATACTGTTTGGTAATTTTTTTAAGTTTTTTCTTTAATTAATTATTAAATATTTAAATTTAAAATATAGTATTCTTATAGTTAATTTTTATTTTTTATAAAATTTATGAATAAAAATCAGTTGGCTGTGCTTTTTTAGCTTAATGAAAAGGTTAAAACCATTATTTAGAATAATCAAAGCTAAAATTTTTTAAAAAATGCATTTTTTTAAACCATTTAATAAAAAAAAATTTAATTTAATTTTACCAAAGTGCAAAAAGCTTATTATTTTTATAAATTGGAAAACTATATCTAGTTGCAGAATAATAATTTAAACAAATTTTTGTTTAAATTAAGTTTTTAAATAAAAAAAAATATATTTTTTAATTTTTAAGCTCATGACATACTTTGTGTAACACATTTTTTAGCAAATTACAAATTTTGATAAATTTCAACTTTTATTTTTATATTCAGAAGTGTGTTTTTAAAAAAATAGTTTTGTTCATAAAATGAGAAAAAAAATCTGGTTATATTTAATATTTAATAGAAAAATCATCAAAAATTTATTTTCAAATTAAAAATACATTAATTTTTAATAACCTTAAATCTTAAAAGTAAAAAAATAATAACGATATAAAACCATTTTTCTCAGCAACAGCTGAAAAACTCAAAAAAAAAATATTTTATTAAATTTTTTTCCAATATTTGGACACTTTACGGTATATTTTTTTAAAACAATTAAAAGCGTTAAAAAAAATTAGATTATTTCTATAAATTATTAAACCGCTTTGTAGTGCCCCAATTTTTATATTTATTTATTTTTCATAAATATATATTATAGCTCTATATATATAAAATATGTATTATATTTATAATATTATAAAAAATATTATTTAATTTGTTATTAAATAGCTTTATATACTAAAAAAGATGTTTTTGATTAAATATTTTTAAAAAAACTAAAATTTTTTTGAAAATTTATTAGTACTTTGTAATATAGTATTTTTATCTTTTAAATTTTTAAAATTATTTTTAATAAAACTTATGAACAAAAACTAGTTGGCTGTTTTTTGAGTTTCTGGAAAAACTAAAACCTATTTTATGGATTTTTAAACTAAAGATTTGATATGAAAAGTTAATATTGGGAAAAAAATTCGGTTAAATTTAATTTTTTTTTAACATTTACCATTTAATAGAAAAATTATCAAAAATTTATTTTGAAATTAAAAATACATAATTTTTTAATATAAAAAACTTTAAATGTAAAAAAATATTAATAATATAAAACTATCTTTTTTAGAAACAGTTAAAAAACACAAAAAAAAATTTAAAAAAACATATTTTTTTAAATTTTTTATTAATATTTGAACATTTTACTGGTATATTTTTTTAAAACAATTGATCACGTTAAAAAAACTTACATTATTTTTATAAATTTTTAAACCGCTTTGTAGAGCTTCAACTTTTATATTTATTTTGTTCATTACATTTTTTTTGTATCTATTTATTTTTTATATATAATAACTCTCTATATATATATAAAATATAAAATATATTATAAAAAAAAATTATTTAAATTATTATTAAGTAGCTTCATATACTGGAAAAAGTTATTTTTGATCAAATATCTTTAATAAGACTAAAACTTTTTTGAAAATATTTTAATACTATGATATATAGAATTTTTATCTGATAATTTAAAAAAATTATTTTTAATAAAACTTATAAACAAAAACTAGTTGGCTGTTTTTTTGAGTTTATGAAAAAACTAAAACTTATTTTATGGATTTTTAAACTAAAGATTTGATATGAAAAGTCAATATTTAGTGTTTTGAAAAATTTTTTTAGACGAATTAATCGGAAAAAAACATTATTTTTATAAATTGTAAATCTATTTTTAAGTGATTTTATAAATTAATATTTTGATTGTTTTTAGATACAATAAAAATGTGTTTGTTTAAATAATTTTTTTAATTTAAAAAAAAATCTCAAAAAATTTTTTGATATTTAGTAAATAAATATTTATATATTTTCTTCTATTTTATATTTATCATACTATAAGAATTAATAATGTTTGTTTAATTTTTAAACATTTTTATTTAATTTTTTATTAAATATGCTTAAATACAGAAAATATTCTTCAATTTAACATTAAAAAAAATTATTATTTTTTAAAATTATAATTATTTAATTTTTTAATTTTTTTAAACTCTAAAAATACGTTTTTTTTTGGAAATTTATAAATTGTATCTTAACCTGTTTTTTGTATTTGTAAACTAATAAAAAATTTTTTACCAAATCGATAAAAAACATTATTTTTATAAATTGTTAAACTGGTTCCAAATGTTTTTATATATTATTCTCTAAAAATTAGTTAAGTAGTTTTTTAGCCAAAATAG
The DNA here is from genome assembly GCA_947359425.1 of Lagria hirta. Lineage (NCBI taxonomy): Eukaryota > Metazoa > Arthropoda > Insecta > Coleoptera > Tenebrionidae > Lagria > Lagria hirta. Next base: position 7,434,831 of record OX375803.1, on the reverse strand, counting down.
CAATTAAAAAAATCTGTGTTTGTTCAAAGCTTTTAATTAATTTTTCAATTTCTTAAAAAAGAAAATTTACCTTTTTATGTCACTTTTTATAATATTTACTTTTTTGTCTGTGAATTTATTATCAATAAATATTCTTTCAATTTTCCGCAGCTTTTCTATTATTTATAATTTTTAAACTTTCTTCTCGTCAATTTGCTTAATTTTTTTTTCGTTTTAGCAGTATGGTTAGTATTTTTTTAGCAAATTAAGTACTTTTTACGTTTTCCGCTCTCTTTTTTTTTATCAATATTCTTTAATTAATTTTTAATCTAACTATATAGTTTTTTGTTTGTTTTGACTAATAATTATTTTGCTGCTGCGTTTACTTTTCTCGATTTTTTTTACCAAAATTGTGTAGAAAAAAACAAAATAATGGTGAAATATACATTTAATAACAACATCACAAGTAACAGACTAATACTGATTAAGAGTAAAAAGATATAAAAATAGAAAAAATTGCATTACAAAAAGATTTAATTCCATCCGTGATCTTTTTGTTCTTCCTGTTCCTGCCAACCATGACTTTGTTGTGCTTCCTCCCAACCATGACTTTCTTCATGTTTATGTTCTTCTTCATGTACGGGAACTGGAATGTGTACCTTAACTGGAACTGGATAGGGTTTTTCTACCTCATATGGAACTTTCTTGATAACTTCAAATGGTACTGGTTTGAAGATTGGAATTTTAACAGGATAAGGTACTTCCTTTTCTACTGGTACTGGAATCTTCTTTTCTACTGGATAAGGTACTGGATGAGGTACCTTAACTGGGTAGGGTTGAGGTTTTTCTACAGTGTATGGAACAGGACGCTCAACTTCTACTTTGACTGGATATGGTACAGGTTTATGTACTGGGTATGGGATTTTCTTTTCAACATGAACAGGGTATGGCTTAGGGATATGTACAGGATATGGTCTGTCAACTTTAACTTCTACTGCATAATGTACAATTTTTTCAACTGGGTATGGTTTTGGTATATGAACAGGGATTTTGACTGGTACTGGAATTTTTTTCTCAACAGGATAAGGAGCTGGTACATGCACTTTGTATGGTACGTGAACAGTTTTCTCTACTGGATAAGGTTGTGGTACCAATACTTTGACTGGATAAGGTTTATCTACATGTACTTCAACTGGTACGTGGACTTGTTTTTCAACTGGATATGGTTTGTGAATGGGTACTCGTACTTTGACTGGGACTTTGACGGTGTATGGTACTTTCTTCTCAACTGGATAAGGTTGTGGCACGTGAACGTGAACTGGATATGGTACTTTCTTTTCAACTGGAACTCGCACTTCTTTAATCACTGGATATGGTTGCGGTACTTTCTTTATTATAGTCACTATTTTTTCGTGATGTTCTTCATGGCCACCCCCTTGATCACTACCATGCCATCCACCATGCCAGCCCCCATAATTTCCTTCACCACCATGCTCCAAGCCACGTTTAACAGGCTGTACATTGTCGGCTTTGCCTTCGCTGTTATCTCCAGCGCTTGCCAAGACTAAAAGCGCGCAAAACGCTGAATAACCCTTAAAAAGAAAAATATATATAGTAAGTACCTAAATTGGTACTAAATCTATTAACTTACCAGGAACTTCATTGCCGAATGATGATGTAAGCCCAACTGTTGATGAAACTAAAGCGCTTGGAACTTTTATACAGGTACCACACTTTCGCTATATTGTACATTAAGAGGGGTACCACATATGAAAGAACCATCAAAGCACCCTCCACTAGGAAAGTTTACATCCGGTTTAAGCTAAATTTTCAAAAAATCAAAGCAACTGTCAAGGTCAATATCACATTATGCAGCTTAAACTAACTACCCTATGGTGTTTGGTACCACTCCGTTGAACAATTATATGAAAATTCATAGAGAAATTGTACTATTATCATAATCACGCCATCGTCTACTGCCTCGTGCTAACTCGAATAAGACAAAATGCATAATTAATCATGTTTTTGATAATTAAAATCTTAAAGTGTGGTAGAAAGTCCGCATTTGAGGCAAATAAGTGAAGGTTGATAAACTCGTAAAATTGTGATGATTTAATTCTTTTTTTTCTTTGATTGCATTGGCATGTGTGATGGTCTATTACGTTTATGAAAGGATCTGTTATATAAAAGAGTTGAAGAATTTTAATCAAGATGATTATTGATGGTACTCAATCGGTACCACCAATCGAAAAGCATATCTACAGATGATAATAATAGTGTGATTAAAATAAAAACAAAAATTTTGTCACGCGAAAAACTTTCTTCTAATTGACTTCTACGCCACTGTTTCATCTTACAGCGGCTTTCCAATTTATTATTATTTGATTTAAAATAATATAAGAATAAATAATTAGAGCAGGCTAAGCAGATTACCATGCTTCGCTGATGAATGATAATAATAATAACTGTCATCGACGTAACTCACTCATTAAGATCTATATTTTCTTATGTTACATTATAATTACCCCAAATGTTGCAAGTGGCTTTTGTTATTTTTATGTAATATTTTTTTTTTGTAAGTAAATTACTTAATTTCTTATTTGAATTTGAATTAATTAATAATTGGTTTTGTTAATTAATTTTTAAGCGATAACATCGAAACTATTAAACGATTTAACTGTATATAAATAATTGTAGTTGGAAATAAATAAAAAAATTAATACATATATATTAGGGTGACGCAAAAAACCGATTATTTTTTTTTGGGTCTTGAATGAAAGAATATCAGTTTTTAATGTTTTAAGAGCCGTCTCCAAAGGACAGCTCAAAAATAAATTTTTAAGAGGTCGCTCAAAACTTTTTCAAATTTCAAGAGTTGTCGAAAACCAGATTTTTTTTTTTATTATGTTTCTCGTTACGGTATAATTTTATAGATAAAAAAAAAATAAGTTTCTGAAAGTTTCAGTTAAAAATTTTAATTCTAAATGGTCGCTCATAATTTTTTTAAATTTATTAGTAAATGACTTTTTCGAGCGACCTTTTTATATTAAAAGTAAAATTTCAGTAATTTTTTTTTCTTTTTTTAGTACAATAATCTATAAAAATACACCACGAGATGAACTAAAAATCAAAGATAACAAAAAAAACACAATTTTTTTCTAATTTTCTAATTTTCTAATTTTACAAGTAAAACGTATCATTACATTTAATTGTTTTTTCTTAATATTTCGTTTAATTATGATTAGTTTTGTAGTAAATAATTTGAAATTACCGCAGTTAAAATTAATGATTAAATAAAATTATAAAATTAAAAAAAAAATTAGGTTTTTTTAGTTGTCTTTGGTTTTTAATTCATCTCGTGGTGTATTTTTATAGATTATAGTACTAAATAAAGGAAAAAAAATTACTGGAATTTTAATTTTAATATTAAAAAGTCGAAAAAACCTAAAGTCATTTATTTACTAATATAATAGATTAAAAAAAATTATGAGCGACTTTTCAAAACTAAAATTTTTTACTGAAACTTTGAGAAACTTATTTTTTTTTGGTCTATAAAATTATACGGTAACGAGAAACAAATTAAAAAAAAAATTCTATTTTCAACAATTTTTGAAATTTAAAAAAATTTGGAGCGACTTCTTAAAAATTTTTTTTTGAGCTGTCCTTTGGAGAGGGTTATAAAGCTTCAAAAACTAACATTTTTTTATTTGAGACTCAAAAACAAAATAGTCGGTTTTTTTGCGCCACCCTAATATGTATAGTAATATAAACAGACTGTTCCAAAGGTATGGAATAATGGTTCTGCAGTCGTAACCGTACATTTTATTACAAAACTTTTCGGACAAAAGTTGGTTTTAAAAAATAATTTGCACATTGGGCATATGTCGGAAAAAATATTTTGGTTTTTAATTTTGAGTTATGACTACATTGACAGTTTTTTAAATTCTAACCCTATTATTTTTCTACAATTTTGACTCATCTTTCAATTGTTAAAATAAAAATAAAAAAAAGTTTGGAAAAAATTATTGAAAGTTACAAAACATAAATTTTATTACGGCCAAAAGCACAAAAAAACACCACTCAAATCAAGTAGCTAACATTCAGAAAAATGTCAATCTTTTTTTAATACTTTAGTTCAGTTACCTACTTGATTTGATTTGTGTATTTTTGTCGATAAAAAAATTTTCATCTTTTAATAATTTTTTTCTTAAAATTTTCTAATGTAAAGTATAAATTTCTTCATACTATCATTTTGGTAATTAAAAAAAACAGTCAAAATTGCAAAAAAAATTGTTTTAAGATTTAAAAAACTGTCGATGACGACTCAAAATTGGCAACGAAAATATTTTTTCTGACATGCACAATATGCAAATTATTTTGCGACACAAGTTTAGTCCGAAAAGTTTTGTAATAAAATTACGGCTGCAGAACCATTATTTTTACTTTTAGGGCGCCCTGTATGTATTAGGACGTTCAAAAATTATTTAGATCAAGTCTTGCTTTGAAATTTTAAACGTATGTTCATTTTTGATTAGTTCATACGCAGAAACGTACAATTTTATAGACCAGCTTTGACGTTTGTTTGACATTTGTCGGCAATCATACTGTCAAAAACAATAAAAATATGTCAAGCTAAATTACACAGCAAGACTAGATTTAAATAATTTATAACATGCGTGCATATGTTATATATTTTTTACCTAATTTAAATAAAATTGCTTTTAGTGTATAACTTTTTCTAATTATAATATTTAAAAAGATTTTGATTACAAAAAATTGATAAATAAATTGTTTTTAAACAAAAGACGGTATAAAAATTACAATTTTTTTGTTTGTAAACAAATAAATAGCTTTCTTGCTTAAATAGAATTAGTATCTTGTAGATGAATGTTTTAAATACTTCAACAACAAAAAATTGCGTATATATAAACACAGTTACGCAATTGTATAGAAAGAAAGTTTGAGATATACTAGGTAAAATATCGTAAATTTTAATGCGAGAAGGAAGTCAACAAAAGTAAAAAAAAATTACAATCTAAAGTGTGACGTGTCTTGTCTATGAATAGAACCAAACAGGTAGCTGAGTCCAATATGAATAAAGAACGGTCTCAAATAAAGGCTTTTAAATTTATGACTGTGTCCAACTTTTTGATGATCTAGTCTTAGAAACGTATTTTTTTTTTATTTTTCCAAAACAGCTTTCTAAGTCAACTACAAAAAAAATTAAGCAGATTTATAACTTTTTTTTTATTCGGTGAGGAATAGAGAATAACAAAAATTGAATATATTATTGATAAAATATGTAAATACATATGTATAAAACTATGCTATATGCTTCGGCTATTGGCAAGACAAATCGGGCGGCATCTTTAGAATCTTTAAAACATTTCCTTTCTATCGGTTAAAGCAATATCCCGTTTATACAACACAATTTTATGAAACAGTAGTGTCATCACTGTGAGCAAAACTTATCAATTTATCCTAACCTCACTCTTGCTTGTCAAACCGAATTTTTCCTTAACGGCATGCCGGAGCTCAAAGCTTGGTCTCTGTAGTAACTGAAGTCACATTTTTTTCTTTTATTGCGACTTGTTCGAGATTTCGGTGCTTGTGTGAGGTAAACATAAACAATTTATTGACACTGACATTATTAACAGTTAAATTGGCAGCATTGTCATGAAAATGCCAATGCTGTCAAGTGACATAACCTAACTTTATGTTTAGGAACATTGAAGCTCCTTCTCACACGTCATCACTTAGGTAGTCTATTGAAAAAAGAAAGTTTACATCTCTGGTTATAGAGTGGCGCTTCATTATAATCAAAATAATGTTAATTCAAAATAATTAATGCCTAAAAAAATTGATTATATTGTAATGACATATTACAATATAATAATATATTGTTTTTGTTAAAAAAAAATTACAATATGCCAAGTATCACTGGCTGCCTAATACAACAAGTGGTCAAGTATTAAATAATTAAACAAGGATTGTCAATTGTCAATTAGCTTGTCACTTGTCATATTTAACTGTCACTTGTCAGTTGTCTAGATGTCAACAATGTCTATTTTTTTAAATTTAAATTATAAGTTTAATATTATTTTATATTATTATAATATAATGGGTTGTTTTTTTATTATTATTTCAAAACAATATTAAAAAACTACTTGTTATTTTAAAATATGTACATGTATTTAGTTTGACAAAGTAATTTTTTTTAACTATATACACAGGTCAGAACGATATAGCTAATAATTGAAAAATTTAAAACTGAGTTTTACTTCTAATTATTTAATTAAATAATTAATTAATTTAAATTTTTATTACAAACATTTGGATATTTAGTATAAACAAATTAAAAAAAATTAGTTCTTATAGTCTGCTAACATAATTTTTGCTAAATCAGCTAGTAACATTTATCTTCAAGCATTTTATAGATGCATATCATTGACAGATGCCAACTAAAAAGTTACTCGTTGTGACATAACCTACAATTTTTGTATGAGTGTTATGTCAAATATTTGTCAAACAAGCGTATCCGATACAGTGTTGCAACTAGACAAATAAAAAAGTTTCTAATAGTGTTGCCAACTCAAATAGTCATTGTCGACCACTCTGTAACTAAACACTTTTATTTATGTATTGTAAAATTAGTTTTTTCTTAATAAATCAAAACTATTGCAACAATATAGCATTTTGGAACTCTATAGTTATTAGAATAATGATGAAAATTCTAGAAAAAAATAAAAATGTTAAGAAAAAAAAATTTTTTTTCTTTTTTTTTTCTCTTCTTCGTCTTCTTTAGAAATTATAGACATAAAATGGCACTCTTATAAATCAAAATAGATTATATTTTTCACATATAAATTATTAATGAATAGTAACAAAAAAATGTATTTGAAAACCGACAACGTGAGTGAGTTTGAAGAGCACTGTTTTGTTGTTTATCACAATAGCCATGCATCTTTCCTGTTTCGGAGGCACAGCAATATTGCTAGATTAAAAAATTATTGCGGTCTTTAGCAAGCAATGATTTTTTTTCTTAACAAAATAAAAAACAAAGATTTTTAGATCAAAAACTAAAAGATTTTTGAGATTTTTATTCAATGATCCTTTAAAAAATAATAATTTTTTTATTATTATTGTTTTATCATTGACTATTATACAATGCAGAGAGCTACTGGCAGCATACAACTGATTAGTTTCGGTCTTCTGGGCCTCTTCAGGTGTTCGATACTAATGGGTCGTATGTTGTAGTGGATTTTTATATTCTACAATTTTCAATGTTGATATAATAATACTCCAGTGGCGTAAAAACTTTTAACCATTTTGAATAAATTTAAATTTTTTTTATGCAAATATTGTTACACAATGCTTGAAATATTAATATTAATTGTGTCACTGTGTCTATTACAAGTTTTTTTTTGGATTTGTTGTTTACATTTAGCTATTTTTTTTAATTCTTTTTTAAGTGATGGTATTAATATAAAGATGTTATCATAACCTACTACCATCACTTTCCATTCGTTCCACATTCAGTACCATATGGTACTCCACCTGTCACTATTGCTTTTTTAATACTGTCATGAAGTTGAAAAAATCATTTATTACTCCTTTCAAATTACTACAGTGAATGATTAATGTAATCATTTCACGATTAAGTAGAATAACTTTACGTAATTATTACAACAACAATTATTTATTATTTAACAACAATAATAAAAATTACCATATCCGCTACCATTTATCGTCTTCCCATGATGAATCCCATTCTTTTTCTCGTTCCTCGTGTTTTTCATCTGTGAAAATTGGTACTTTTTTTTCAACATGATACGGTACATGTTTTTCGATGATGTAAGGTACCGGATTTGGTACTTTTACTTCAACTGGGTATGGTACTTCTTTTACAATCGGCACTTTAACAATTTTTTCAACGGGATATCGATGTGGTACCTCTATTTTCACGGGATATGGTACTTCTTTTTCTACATGGTACGGTACCGGGCGATCAACAAAAACCTTAACTGGATAGGGCTTCTCAATCTCGTAGGGTACTTTAATTTCTTTTATCACTTCAACTGGGTAGGGCTTGATTACTTCATAAGGTACAGGGTTGTCGACTTTTACTTCTACAGGTACTTTAATGATTTTTTCAACTGGATACGGTTTAGGTACGTGAACTTTGACTTCTACTGGTACTTTAACTTCTTTTTCAACTGGATATGGTTGAGGTATTTTAACTGGTACGGGTACTTTAACTTCTTTATAAACTGGATATGGATGTGGTATTTTAACTTCAACCGGATATGGTTCATCAACTAGTACTTCAACTGGTACTTTAACAATTTTTTCAATTGGTACTGGTTTATGAATCGGATAGGGTACTTTGATAATTTCTTTTATTGGTACTTTAATTTCTTTAAAGACAGGATAGGGTTGTGGTACTTCAATTTTGACCGGTACAAATACTTCTTTTTCCACAGGTACATGAACTGTTTTCTCTACGGGATATGGTACTTTGACATGTTTAATGATGGTTTTAATTTTCTCTTCCCATCCTTTTATTCCTTCATTTTGTGCCCAATTTTTCAACCAAAGGTGACGTTTTTCTTTATTGTTGGCAGTTGATGGTACTGCTAGATATAGTGCGGCTACCGCTAGAAAAAGCTAAGAAAGAGTTATAATGTACAGCCTGATATTTCTGATTACACACCAAAATTTTCATTCTGGATTAATTACTATACTACTAAGTGCCTAATCGGTACCATTACCTTTATATAATGCACCCTACTCTACCATTACTGTGTCAATTGTCGCATTTATTTCCAATATTATAGACTTTCAAATCTTATTTTTTTCTAAATAATCAATTATTGTTTTATCGAGTGATAATGAATGCTTTTTTTAATCGAATTAGTAAAAGGAGCAAGAGTTTGTTGACCACGAGCAATTAAAAAAGAAAAAATGTCATAATTACAATGCATAACAAGCGTTTTATTTGTTGTTATTCATAATTATTTTTATGGTTTGTGAATTTTTAGATTGCGATAAATTGTCAAAAATATACTTGAATAATGCATGAAAAGCAGTAAACCAGTATCGGGTTACGTAAGATAGGAATAAAGCTGTTATGTCATACGTCATTGTAGGTTATGGTACGGTTAAAAATGTGAAAATGGTGGATGCGCTAAACTGTTTTGAAATCATGACCTCACATTAGAGCAAAAAATGATAGTAAATTGTCAGTAGAAAGTTAAATCATTTTTAACTGCTTTTTATTGTACTGTCTATAAAGTAAAGCAGTACATGATAGTTTAAATCAGTAAACTGACAGTATACAATTTTTTTTTAAATTTTTTATAGTATTGTTTTGTATCTTTTGCAAAACCGTTGATAAAAATTAACAGTTAGACGTTTGGTAGACATGGTAGCTTAAGTCAGTAGATTGTCAGTAGAAATTTAAATTATTTTTTACTGTTTTATGCAATACTGTGTTAAATATTGTACAAAATAGTTGATAAAAAACTCTCAACAGTTAGACGTTTGATGAAGTCTAATAATTAAAGCAGTACATGATAGTTTAAATCAGTAAACGAGTAAGCATATTTTTTTTATGTTTTTTATAGTATTGTTCTATTTATTTTGCAAAACCGTTAATAAAAATTAACAGTTAGACGTTTGGTATACTTCAAAAATTTAATTATTACATGATAGTTTAAGTCAGTAGATTGTCAGTAAAAATTTAAATTATTTTTTACTGTTTTATGCAGTACTGTGTTGAATATTGTACAAAATAGTTGAATAAAAACTCTCAACAGTTAGACGTTTGGTGAAGTCTAATTATTAAAGCAGTACATGATAGTTTAAATCAGTAAACTGACAGTAAGCATATTTTTTTTATGTTTTTTATAGTATTGTTCTATTTCTTTTGCAAAACCGTTAATAAAAATTAACAGTTAGACGTTTGGTATACTTCAAAAATTTAATTAGTACATGATAGTTTAAGTCAGTAGGTTGTCAGCAGAAATTTGAGTTATTTTTTTCTATTTTATGCAGTACTGTGTTGAATATTATACAAAATAGTTGATTAAAAACTCTCAACAGTTAGACGTTTGGTGAAGTATAAGAATTAAAGCAGTACATAATAGTTTAAATCAGTAAACTGACAGTAAACATATTTTTTTTATGTTTTTTATAGTATTGTTTTATATCTTTTGCAAAACCGTTGATAAAAATGAGCAGTTAGACGTTTGGTATACTCTAAAAATTTAATTAGTACATGATAGTTTAAGTCAGTAGATTGTCAGTAGGAATTTGAGTTATTTTTTTCTATTTTATGCAGTACTGTGTTGAATATTGTACAAAATAGTTGATTAAAAACTCTCAACAGTTAGACGCTTGGTGAAGTATAAGAATTAAAGCAGTACATAATAGTTTAAATCAGTAAACTGACAGTAAACATGTTTTTTTTATGTATTTTATAGTATTATTTCACATCTTTTACAAAACCGTTGATAAAAATGAGCAGTTAGACGTTTGGTATACTCCAAAAATTTAATTAGTACATGATAGTTTAAGGCAGTAGATTGTCAGTAGGAATTTGAATTATTTTTTACTGTTTTATGCAGTACTGTGTTGAATATTGTACAAAATAGTTGATTAAAACTCTCAACAGTTAGACGTTTAGTGAAGTCTAATAATTAAAGCAGTACATGATAGTTTAAATCAGTAAACTGACAGTAAACATATTTTTTTTATGTTTTTTATAGTATTGTTTTATATCTTTTGCAAAACCGTTGATAAAAATGAGCAGTTTGACGTTTGGTATACTCCAAAAATTAAATTAGTACATGATAGTTTAAGTCAGTAGATTGTCAGTAGAAATTTGAATCATTTTTCACGGTTTTACACAGTACTGTGTTATATATTGTTCAAAATAATTGATAAAAAAAACCCTCAAAAGTTAGACGTTTGGTAAAATCTAATAATTAAAACAGAACATGATAGTTTAAATCAGTAAACTGCCTGTAAAAATTATAATTTTTTTTATGTCTTATTTAGTATGGTTTTATATTTTCTGCAAGACATTTGATGAAAATCAACAGTTATACGTTTGATATAGTTCAAAAATTAAATAATTACATGATAGTTTAAGTCAGTAAGTTGTCAGTAGAAATTTGAATCATTTTTTACTGTTTTTATTTTTTACTGTTTTATACAGTACTGTGTTATATATTGTTCAAAATAATTGATAAAAAACTCTCAACAGTTAGACGTTTGGAGAAGTCTAATAATTAAAACAGTACATGATAGCTTAAATCAGTAAACTGACAGTAAAAATATTTTTTTTCATGTTTTTTATAGTATTGTTTTGTATCTTTTGCAAAACCGTTGCTAAAAATTAACCGTTAGACGTTTGGTATACTTTAAAAATTAAATTAGTACATAATAGTTTGAGTCAGTAAGATGTCAGTAAAAATTTAAATTATTTTTTACTGTGCTATATTGTACTGTTTTATATATTGCTCAAAAACTGTTGATGAAAACTATCTGCAGTTTGGCGTTTAGTAAAGTCTAAGAATTAAAACAGCACATCATAATTTAAATCAGTAAATGGTCGGTAAAAATTAAAATTATTTTTTTTTGTTTAAAATAGTGCTGCCTTAGATCTTGTTAAAACAGTTATTCAATTTTTTTAAGAGTTAGACGTCTGGTAAAGATTAAAAATTAAAACAGTACATAATAATTTAAGTCAGTAAATTGTCAGTAGCAAACTAATTTTTTTCTTATATAGTACTGTCTTAAGTGCTGCTTAAAACATTTGATAAAAATTAGCAGTTAATCGTTTGGTATCGTTCAAAGTTAAAACAGTACATTATAGTTTCAATCAGTGAACTGTCAGCAGAACTTTGAATTAGTTTCTACTGTTTTATATAGTACTGTGCTGTATATTGTTAAAACAGTTGACAAAGAACTATTAGCCGTTACACGTTTGGTATAGTTTAAAAATTATAACAGTACATTATAGTTTAAATCAGTAAAATGTCAGTAAAAATTATTACATTATACTTTAAATCAGGTAATTGTCGGTAAAAATTAAAATTATTTTTTATTGTTAGGTATAGTACTGTCTTATATATTAATAAATCAGTTAATCAAATTTTTTAAGAGTTAGACGCTTTATGAAGTTTAAGAATTAAAACAGTACATGATAAAATAAGTCAGTAAATTGTCAGTAACAAACCAATTTTTTTCTTATATAGTACTGCCTTAAATATTGTTTAAAACAGTTGATAAAAATTAACAGTTAAACGTTTGGTATAGTCTAAAAATTAAAACAGTACATTATAGTTTCAATCAGTAAACTGTCAGTAAAAATTTCAATTATTTTCTACTGTTTTATATAGTACTTCAAAATAGTTGATAAAAGCTCTCAACAGTTGGACGTTTAAAAGTCTAATAATTAAATCAGTTCATTTTCAGTTGAATCAGAACATATTTTTACTGTTTTATATAGTATTGACAAATGTATATTGTGCAAAACAGTTGATATAAAAATTAACAGTTAGGCGTTTGGTAAAGTCTTAGAATTAAAACAGTACATAATACTTTAAATCAGTAAAATGTCAGCAAAAATTTTATTTTTTTTACTGTTATATAAATTATTGTGCAAAACGGTTAATAAAAATCAACAGTGAGACGGTTTGTAAAGAATTGAAATTAAAACAGTACATGTTTAGCACAAAATCAGTAAATTGACTGTTTTATATGGTACTATATTATACATTGTTTAAAACATTTGATAGAAAACTATCAACAGTTAGACGTTTGGTAAAGTCTAAGAATTAACACAGTCTATAATAGATTAAATCAGTAAATTGTCAGTAGAAATTGAAATAATTTTGTTATTGCATTATATAGTACTGCCTTATATATATTGTTCAAAACAGTTGATACAAAATAAGAGTTAGACTTTTGGTAAAGTCTAAGAATTAAAACAGTACATTTCTACTGTTTTTCTTACTGACTTAAAAATGCATATTACATGTTTAAAAAAGTATATTATTTCACAAAATGTTAAAAAAAAAGTTAAAAATGAGCACTTTTTAAATGATATATTTTTTTATTGTTTAAAGAGTGACTTCTTAAAGTTAAACTACGCGTTTACTGTTTTATAGTACTGTCTTATATCTATATCGTTCAAAATAGTATATTATATATAGTGTTTTTGCTTTTTAATTGATATTACACTAGTTAATCTTCTAAAACAAGAAGAAATAATAAACAGAAAATTTTTTTTTTATTACAAAAATTGTATCTTATTTTTTCTTTATAGTTTTTCAAAGGTATTACTGAACTTATGATAAGAGAACAAAGATTTTATACTTTGCTGTCGGTATTTTAGGCCATTTTAGTTTTTGACAATTTTTGATTTTTTTAGTCTCAAGAGTTTTTTTTTTAATTTTGTTTTTGTTTACAATTTAATTGTTGTGTTTTTTTTTTTAAAAATTGAGTTTATTTTCAAAATAAAATAGATTTTTTTGAAATTTAGATCTATATGTTATTGGATTTCCCTTCGAGAACCTTCTATTTCACTGTTTATAATTGCACCATCATTTATTCAATTCCAAAATGTTGTCATTTTGCTCTAATTAAAAAATTTCTGGTGACCTTTCCGATGCATAATTGCATAATTAATAAAAATACTATTATATCACTTTCCCCAAATTCATCAATGGCAACAACTTTTCCTCGATCGAATCGGCTCACTCGTGCGTGTTGCCCAATTAAGCACTTTACAACCTAGTGCATTTCTTCAAGTGGAAAAATATGTCCCAATTTTAATTAATTAAAAACACTCTAATGAGGCTAATAAGAGACGACTTGATGTCGGTTACGCTAAAGTGAAATTTTTTTTCTTCATTTATGCTTTTCTAGTGCACGATTATTGCAAAATATCGCACACACCGGAAGTTCCTGCTGCCACCTGACGCAATACATTGTCTTCGTGATGGGTTTTCACTTTTTTCACACAAAAAGAAAACTACTGATGTGTATTGTTTGTTTTTTGTAAAGAATTAAATTATTTATTAAGAAATGTACAAGACTAAGTAACTAGTTTGGCATTTATAAATAACAAAGAGTAGAGTATTTATAAAGAAAAAACAGTGATAAACTCATAATAAATAGAAAAAAAAAAGAGCACACTTGAGCTGTGTCACCTAGTAGTGATTGTAGGAGTAGTCTTTATAAGGGACAGCAACTGGTACTTTCACTGGAACTGGATAAGGTTTTTCAACTGGAACAGGGTAGGGTCTTTCTACTTCGTAGGGTACTGGTCTGTCAACAGCAATTTTTACTGGATATGGTACAGGTCTTTCTACTGGATATGGTACTGCCTTTTCGACTGGATAAGGAGCTGGTACAGGTACTTTTACAGCTACAGGATAAGGTCTTTCTACTGGTACTGCCACAGGTCTATCTACATGTACTTTAACTGGATATGGTACTAGTTTTTCTACTGGAACGTGAATTTGTTTTTCTACATGTACAGGGTAGGGTTGGGGAATATGAACTGGATATGGACGGTCTACTGGTACTTTTACTGGTACTGGAACTTGTTTGTAAACTGGATAAGGTTGTGGAACATGTACTGGTACTTTAACTGGGTATGGAACACGTTTTTCAACTGGGTAGGGTTGTGGTACTGGTACTTTAACTGGATATGGAACGTGTTTTTCAACTGGATAAGGTTGTGGTACTAAAACTTTAACGGGATAGGGCCTATCAACATGTACTTTATATGGAACATGTACGATTTTCTCAACAGGGTAGGGTTGTGGTACTGGAACAGGTACTTTCACCGCTACTCTAACTGGATAAGGTACATGTTTTTCAACGGGATAAGGTTGTGGGACTGGTACTTTAACTGGATAAGGTACATGTTTAGTGACAGGGTATGGAATGTGTTTTTCAACTGGATAAGGAACTGGTACGCCCCTTAGAAGTGTGATAGTTTTTTCAACAGCTACGTTATGTCCCAAGTCAATTGGGGATAAATGGGCAAGACCTAATGATGTATCCCATTCGGCACCAGCACCCACGCTGTAGCCATGGTCAATGTCGGATCCGTATCCGTAGCCCAATGAGAGCAATCCACGTTTTGTTTGTTTCTTATCAGTCACAGCTGCTTTCTTCTCCTCCGCCTCGGCCTTTATGGCCACTGCTGCGAGGACTAAGAATGTCAGAAATAGCTGAAAGAAAAGAAATTTGTAAATAATCGGCTACTGAACCCAGACAGTAGTCGTTTACAAAAAACAAAAAACATTTTTTAAAATCTACATTTTGTGTCAGTACAACACTATAATTGAGAAACTGACAAATAATATAAGTTTTTGTTTACCACGGTTCACGAAAAAACTCATAATTTTTTTTTATTTTTGACAGTAATGAGTTTTTGTTAATATTGTCAAAAAATGTTGTTTTAACTTTGAAAAATTTAACTACATAAAAATACTTGTTTAAAAAATTTACAAATGTAGTATACTGCCGTTTTAATCAAATACTAAAAATTAAAAAAAAATTGTAATATAATTTAAAAATGATACTGATTTGTACTGTCTCAAATTATAAAAATTTAATTTGACAGTATAATATCGTTTGAGCTTTGATACGTTGACAGTTTAGCAAAATAATAAAAAAATTATTAAAAAAAAGCTCTTAATAATTTTATAAATTAACTTGGGAAAAAATACTGACCGGCAGTCATAGTACTGTTTCAAAATACTCTTAGAATTGGAATAGAAAAATTATTAACTGTTTCAAAAACATTATTTTTTTAATAGAAAAAACACTGTTTACTGTTTTGTTTGGCAGTACAACAATTTAAACAAAACTTTACAAGTTTTTTTAAGTTAGTTTTTTATAATTTAGTATCAGACATTATCAAAATAAAATATTAATTTTTTTTGTATAAAATTAAATAATGACAGTATAAATATAGAATAAAGATTTCTAGAACATTTTATAAAAATAATAGCAGTTAAAAAATTTTTGTTGTTATTTAGCGTTATTTTTTTAAGTTTTTAATTTAGAAAAAAACTGATTTAACAAAATTGAATATAAGAAAAGCAAATAAAAACAAAACAAAAAGCTTGAAATTAGCAAAAAATATTTGAGTGGTATCACTTAAAAAAGAGTGTGTTTTCCCTTAAAAAACACTAAAAATCTCACACAATCACAAAAAAAATCACTAAAAACGATGTCACTCACCAAAGACTTCATAATAGAAGAGAGGTGAACGTGAATAGTCCAAGAAATGAACTGTACCACATTATGGTCCTTGATGGACTTTTATACAGTGGGATACTTTCGCTACCATATCCATTGTGCAAAGTCTTCTCCCTCTTGAGAAAGTATTTTTCACTCGATTTATTTATTTCAAATCGAATGTGTCGTCAAATTTTTTTTCATTATTTTTACGTAATGAGTGAAGTGCGATAGGGCCCATATGGGCAAGGCCCTCCGGTCGACGATGGGACTGTTTTAGGTAATTTTAATATCAATGTCAAGATTTATTTGGTCATGATTTGTATTTTTTCTCATGAAGAAATCGTATTTTTTTGTAAGATTTTTATTGTTTAATTTACATTTTTAAATGGGGCAATATCTAAGTTAATGAAAATTAAATTAATAATATGTTGGCTTGTTTTTCTCAAGTTTCTCATAATTATTTTAATTTTTTATGTAATTTATATTTTAATTAAAAAAATTTATGTAATTTTTTTTTTAATCTGATTTTTGTGTTTGTAACTTTTTTTTTGACTTTTTTATCCACATTATGTAAAAGATATAGTTATTAAATTAAATGCTTTTATTGTGAATTCTTAATTATTAAATTAATTAATAACCACTGTAAAATTTGGCTTATAAATTAAAATTTAACTTTAATTGTTACATAAATTAATAAAATTTATTTAATCTTTTTTAATCTACTTTTGGTGTTTATTTAAAATTTTTTAACTTTTTTTGAATTGTCCAGCCACGTTAGTTAAAATTTATATCTATTAAATTAAAAATTTTCAAGTGTAAACTGTTTAATTAATTAATAACTTTAAAATCATGCTTATATATTAAAATTTGACTTTTTTAAATTTTACAAAGAACTAGAATAACGTTATTTGTTTTAATTATAATATCTTTTTATAGTAATTAATTATAATATCTTTTTATAGTAATTTATTTATATTTTTACTAATAACATGTAAACAAGGCTTAAAATGAGATAATTTAAACTTAAATTTTTTTCTTAGAATTTTTTTACACTCATTTTTTAATTTTAATGAATTGTTGTTTCACTATTTACATTTTTAATAATAAACAATTTTACAAATTTATTTGATATACTTTACTAATAAAATAATTATTCTATTATTTACAATGATCATTATTTAGAATTTTTTAATAATATTTTAAAATAATTTTAATTATTTTTACAGCTTTAACATCCAATTAGCAGAAAAATTACATTCTGCAATTAATAATTCAAAATTTTAATATTTGTTGTAAACCAGGAAATTAAATGAGAATTTAATAATAAACAATTTTACAAATTTATTTAATATTCTTTACTAATAAAATGATTATTCTATTATTTACAATAATTATTTTTAGAATTTTTTAATAATATTTGAAAATAATTTTAATTATTTTTTAAGGTTTAACATCCAATTAGCAGAAAAATTACATTCTGCAATAAATAATTCAAAATTTTAATTGTAAACCGGGATTCTAAATGAGGTGTTTGGAACGGTTAATAAACTCAAATAATTAAATAAAATTAATAATAATCATACAGCTGTTAAAACATGTATGTATAGTTTTTTGTTTAATTATTTTCATAGTATTCCTTTGTCACATTTTGTACCTTTTTTTGCTTAGATTCTTAATTTTTTTGGCATTTTTTGTTTTTTTTTTTATTTTTTTATCTGTTTTAATATTTAATGTTTGCGATTGTTTTTTGTTCTGCTTATTAATTCTTTCTTTTTTTTGTTGAATTTTATATTTATTTTTTTTTATATTAATGCTTTTTTTAACTTTTCTTTTTATTTTATTTTATTTTATAAGATTGTGTCAAATATTTGAAACAATACAAAAGAATAAATAAAATAATACAAACAAGCACCATCCATAACTAAATTTAATAAAGTGTATAAATAGGCCAAACATTAGTAAAACGATAATTTACAGAAAAAGCGCTGATTTTTGGTTATAATTTTAATAAATCTTAAGCTGTTTTAAATAAAATTTGAAACAGCTGCACAAAAAGGTATAGTTTTTTTTTATTATAATTTTGTTTTTTATTTTTAATTTTTATTATTTTTTTATATTAATCTATTCTTGCAGTTTTTTTTTTGTTTTTTTAGTTTTTAGCATTTTTTAGTCAATCAATTACTATCTTTGTCATTTTTTTGTTACTTTTGTTTGTTTTTGCTTTTAAGTTTTGCATTTTTTTTTTGTTCTGCTTATTCTATTTTTTTTCAATTTATTGTCAAAGCTTGCTGTTTTGTGTTTATCTAAATGTTCATGATTTTTCTTCGTATTTTTTTTTTTATTTTAGATTTATCTTCAATCTATACTTGTGTTTCTTTTTTTTGCTTTTTTTAATTTTTTTGTCTCCAGACTTTTAATCTTAATTCACTTTAATTTTTGATTCACCAAACCGTTTATTGGTGACGCTTTTTTTCTACCCCTAAATGTATATGCTTTTTTTAAGCATTTTTTTTTTGCTTAGATTCTAAATTGTTTTGTCATTTTTTGTTTTTTTTTTGATTTTATTTTTTATCTTTTTTAATATTTTGATTTTTTGTTCTATTTATTAATTCCTTCTCTTTTTTGTTAAATTTTGTATCTATTTTTTTAAATATTAATGCTATTTTTATTTTTTTTTATTCTGCTTTATTTTATAAGATTGTGTCAAATATTTGAAATAATGCATAAGAATAAATAAAATAATACAAACAAACATCATCCGTATAATTAAATTGAATAACTAAATAAAAATAGGCCAAACATTAGTAAAACAATAATTTACAGAAAAAGCGCTGATTTTTGGTTATAATATTAATAAATCTTAAATCATTACAATAAAATGAATTTAAAACAGCTGCTAAAACATGTATAGTTTTTTTATTATTATTTTGCTTTATTTTTAATTTTAATCATTTTTTTATGCTAATTTATTCTTGCAGTCTTTTTTTATGTTTTTAAAGTTTTTTACATTACCAATTATTATCTTTGTCATTTTTTTATTACTTTTGTTTGTTTTTGCTTTCAAGTTTTGCATTTTTTTTTGTTCTGCTTATTCTATTTTTTTTTCAATTTATTGTCAAAGTTTGCTGATTTGTGTTTATCTAAGTGTTCATGCTTTTTCTTCGTATTTTTTTTTTATTTTAGATTTATCTTCAATTTATACTTGTGTTTCTTTTTTTTTGTTTTTTTTAATTTTTTTGTCTCTAGACTTTTAATCTTAATTCACTTTAATTTTTGATTCACTAAACCGTTTATTGATGACGCTTTTTTTCTACCTCTAAATGTATATGCTTTTTGTTGGGGATTTTTTTTTACTTTTTTTTGCTTAGATTCTAAATTGTTTTGTCATTTTTTGTTTTTTTTTTATTTTATTTCTTATCTTTTTTAATATTTTGATTTTACGTCTTTTTTGTTCTGCTTATTAATTCTTTCTCTTTTTTGTTAAATTTTATATTTATTTTTTTAAATATTAATGCTTTTTTTATTTTTGTTTATTCTGTTCCATTTTATAAGATTGTGTCAAATATTTGAAATAATACAAAAGAATAAATAAAATAATTCAAACAAACATCATCCGTATAACTAAATAAAAATAGGCCAAACATTAGTAAAACAATAATTTACAGAAAAACGCTGATTTTTGGTTATAATTTAAAGAAATCTTAAATCATTACAATAAAATAAATTTAAAACAGCTGCTAAAACATGTAGTTTTATATTATTATTTCGTTATTTAAGTTTTTTTTATTATTATTTTGCTTTATTTTTAATTTGAATCATTTTTTTATGCTAATTTATTCTTGCAGTTTTTTTTTTTTGTTTTTCTAGCTTTTTAAATATTTTAGTCGACCAGTTATTATCTTTGTTATTTTTTTATTACTTTTGCTTGTGTTTGCTTTTAAGTTTTGCATTTTTTTTTGTTCTGCCTTTTCTATTTTTTTTTCAAATTATTGTCAAAGCTTGCTGTTTTGTGTTTATGTAAATGTTCATGCTTTTTCTTCGTATGTTTTCTTTATTTTAGATTTATCTTCAATCTATACTTTTGTTTCTTTATTTTTTTGTTTACAGACTTTTAATCTTAATTCACTTTAATTTTTGATTCACTAAACCGTTTATTGGTGACGCTTTTTTTCTACCCCTAAATGTATATGCTTTTTTTTGGGCATTTTTTTTTACTTTTTTTTGCGTAGATTCTAAATTGCTTTGTCATTTTTTGTTTTTTTTTTGTTTTATTTCTTATCTTTTTTAATATTTTGATTTTTTGTGTTTTTTGTTCTATTTATTAATTCTTTCTCTTTTTTGTTAAATTTTATATTTATTTTTTTAAATATTAATGTTTTTTTTATTTTTTTTTATTCTACTTTATTTTATAAGATTGTGTCAAATATTTGAAATAATACAAAAGAATAAATAAAATAATACAAACAAACACCATCCGTATAACTAAATTGAATAACTAAATAAAAATAGGCCAAACATTAGTAAAACAATAATTTACAGAAAAAGCGCTGAATTTTGGTTATAATTTTAATAAATCTTAAATCATTACAATAAAATGAATTTAAAACAGCTGCTAAAACATGTATAGTTTTTTTTATTATTATTTTGCATTGTTTTTAATTTTAATCATTTTTTTATTCTAATTTATTCTTGCAGTTTTTTTTTGTTTTTTTAGTTTTTTACATTTTTTAGTCGACCAATTATTATCTTTGTCATTGTTTTATTACTTTTGTTTGTGTTTGCATTTAAGTTTTGCATTTTTTTTTTCAATTTATTGTCAAAGCTTGCTGTTTTGTGTTTATCTAAATGTTCTTCGTATTTTTTTTATTTTAGATTTATCTTCAATCTATTCTTTTGTTTCATTACTTTTTGTTTTTTTTAAATTGTTTTGTTTTTAGACTTAAATTTTTGATTCAATGAACCGTTTAATGGTAACGCTTTTTTTCTACCATTAAATGTTTATGTTTTTTTTGGATCACTTTTTTATTTTTATTTTTTTTGTTCTTCTCTCATTTGGTACTTTGGTACTTGATATTAGATCTTGATCGGATCTGTCTAAATTTGTATTGTTTGTTTCAGATACTTTGTGAGTACCATTCTCCAATTCCAAATCTACAGGGCGTTATGTCGAGCAGCTGGTCAGTACGATGACGGTGGTGGTACTTTTAGAACCCCTTTGCACAAATGTGACATTTACCGAAGCAAAGAAGCTGGTCGAGTTTTAACGTAAGTACCTCCAAATTGATTAACCTCATCCAAATCTCTTCTAACGAAATCGTTCACCTTGAATTAGCGCTTTTTTTGGCCAAGTGCACGCTACTTACTGGCGTTAAGTGGAGCACATCAAGTCAAAACCATTCCGCATTATGCAATAAAATCGCAGCTTATAAGCCTTAATTAGTCGATGAATTTTCACATTTTTCCATTTTTTTTTCTATTACGGTAACCTAAATTCCGCGAAGTCATCATCAGGGAAAGTGTTCGTAATGTGAGTTTTTCTCTTGGGGCTATAGCGAAAAGTACTCTAATAATAAAAATGTGATATAATTCTTTGCTTGGTTCGTATAAATGTTACATGTTTTCATATCAAAACAATCCACTTTCTTTGTTCAAACCAATGAGAAGATAACTGGGTACTATAGGTACTATAATACATGCTTGTTTTGTCGCTGGTGCGGAAGAAAAGTGCCATATCAAATTGCGTAAAATATGATGCATTTGTGAAAGCTTTCAGCCAGCTAGTGTCAAGTTCACCTTGTTTCTTGTGGTTTTTGATTGAAAGACAAAAAAAGAGGAAATATTGAGTCACTCGACTCCTATCTATGTCAAATAGTTCTATTTTAAAATCCAAAACAGAAGCTGTTTACAAAACCATAAACGCTTCTAACGCACAATGAAACGCTACACTTACATCAAATAGTTCCACTTTGCTACTGAAACTAGAAACTGAAACTGTTTTTATCGATTTAAACGTTTTTTAACGTTCGATGTTCAAAAAAACGCCAACAGAACGTTAACGCTTGAACACCTTATGTTCAATTAGACGCTGACAGTATGCTATCATTTACATCAAACAGTCTTATTTTGTTACCAAGACAGACTCTGATGCTTTTCAACGGTTAATGTTTAATTAAGCGCTAAAAAAATGTATAAAAACCAAAATAAAACAAAAAATGTTTAGACACTCTTGACTGCTTTTCAACCTTCATGGTTTATTAAAACGCTGAGAAAATGTTATCACTTAGCTATATCTTGTTAACGCAGAAATTGTTTACAAAGCTTTAGACGTTTTATAACGCTCAATATTTAATGAGACGCTAACAGACTGTTTACATTTAAGTCAAATTATTCTGTCTTTTTTTTATTGAAACAAAACGGTTTACTCCGTTTTTTAACGCTTAAGGTTCAATTAGACGTTGACAGAATGCTATCATATACATCAAACTGTTTAGATGGTTTTGAATGTTTTTCAACGCTTAAATTAAATAAAATTGTTGACTTTTATTCTGTAACGTAAAACAAGATATGTTTAAAAAATCTTAAACGTTTTTTAACGCTTGAAGTTCAATAAAACGCTATCAAAATGTTAGAATTTTAATAAAATTAAACTGTTTTTTTTTTTCTGAAACGCACCTATCTACTCAGTCTTGTAACGCCTAATGTTTAATTAGACGCTCAGTCTTGGACGCTTTCTCAGCGCTCAATATTTAATAAAACGCTAGGAAAATCTTAACACATCAATCAAATAGTTAAATGTTGTATATGAAACGAGGAAACAGCAAATGTTTAAGTCTTTGTCAACGCTCAAACAGCCCTAGTTTGTTACTAAAACGAAAAAAGCTTGTCAACGCTTAATGTTAAATTAAATAATTATATTTTATCACTGAAAAAAAACAAAAAATGTTACAAAGTATTAAACGTTTTATAACGCTCAATATTTGATAAGACTCTAACAGAATGTTAACACTTGAAAAGCGTTTATTTCATACAAATAATTTTTAAGCGTTGTGAAATAATAAATTAATCGTTGTTAAGCGTTTATACCATTAAACTTACATTAAAAGATTTTTAACGCTAAATGTTCAATAAAACGTCAGGAAAATGCCAACGCTTAAAAATACAAAACTAAAAAACATATTTTACTATATTTTAATAGTTATAAAAAATTTTGTAATTGTTGCTTGGGTAAGATAAATTGTTTTTTGAAATATAATAACGTTTAAACTTTAAACCAATTTTAAGTTTTAAAGTTATAAAATGTCAGTTGATAAAAACATATATAAAAAAAATATGGTGTTATTGTCACAAATAAAAAAACATTTTTTAATAACGTTTAAAAGAATTGTCTATGTGGTACACAATGCAAGTGTAGATGCTGCTTTAGTTTTAGATTTTAGGCATTTTTGTCAAATAGAAAAACGCTTAAACATTTATCGTTAAATTTAAGTATTAACGCTTAATAACGCTTAAGACATAACGGTTTATGTAACAAAGATAAGTCTTAATGTTTAATGAACAAGCACACTTATATTACTGATTATTTTGGAATTGTCAAAAAAAAAAACATTTAAACTTTAAAATTGTTTTAATTTCTCAGATTATCTGTTGACAGAAGTATGCGAATAAAGGTAGAGCTGTGTATTATCGCTTATGATGTCTGACAAATTACAGCTTATGTCAAAAAAATATTTTAAATTTTGTATTTAATAGGTTATGGGCAATATCAAAAGCGATTAAACAATATAATTGTTAATGTTTTGGATCTACACGTATATGTATGTCTTGCTTAAGCAATTACAAAATACAAAAGCCTCTTTGATTGCAATGAGAATCAGGATAATGGCATAATTTTCTCTCCCAATTAGCGTACAGCCCACCTGTCGACATATCCATTGTTCACAAAAATTCAGATCAATTTTTTTTTGTTAAATTATGAACTCTTAGAAATCAAAAGTAATAATAATAAAGCAAGGCCAGGGAGATTTAGCAATCACATTCTGGTCTAATTGTTAACATATCCTGTTCATTTTGAGGTCGTAATTTGGGGTTTGCGTACTACCAGCTCATTAAAACAATAAAAAAAAAATATATCGAAAAAATCATAAAATAAATAAATTATAACACATTAAATTGCTTTCTAAAAGTCAGCGACGAAACAAGCAATCAGGAACTTGTAAAGTGGAGAAAAATGTCAGGGAGCCTTGAAGAAGTGGTGAATGGGTGAAGTGACAAGGTTTTTGCAATCCAATTCTTACTATTTTGTTACAATTATTTTACAAAATGATGAGAGATTGGTGAATTTATTTTTTTGATATACAAAATGTTCAATAAAAATGTAAACAGCTATTTTTCAATCAACATTAATAATTATAACGCCCAAAATTAGACGTTATTAGACGTTGTTAAACGTTATTAGACGTTGATAGGCAAAATTAATAACAATTAAAAATTAAATACTTTTTTATAACGCCTATCATTATCTAATACGTAAGTGTTAACATCGTTTATAGAAGTAGCGCAGATATTAATCGTTATTGAACGTTTTACGTTTTTTTCAGGCAAATAATGGAAAAGGGCTCTTCTTTACCATGGAAAGAAGTACTATTCCAAGCCACTGGTGAAACAAGACTAGATGGTGGAGCTATGCGCGAGTACTTTAGACCCTTAGAAGATTGGCTAAGAAATGAAAATCTGCGAACACAAGAATTTGTTGGATGGCTATATGATGGTGATTATTGTAAACAAAGTATTGAAACAGCAGGTTTACAAGTTTATGGAGGATTTTATAACGGAGTAGCAGTTACAACGTCTACAATTCTATTACCTGTTTTAATATTGTTAATTCTACTGTATAATCGTTAATGAGAGATTTACTGTACATATTTTATTATTTTTTAATATAGTTTTTTATAAAAGTTATTTTTAGTGTTTATTTAACTTCCAAATATGTCATTTTATATACACTTAGTTTTGAACTTTGCGAGTACAACGTTTACCTATACAACGGCTGTCTCTAAAAAGTATAAATTCTTTTAAACAATATTATTTAAAAGAATTGAGTTAAAAGTGAACAGTATTGTTAATTGTTGAGCGTTTTTTTTTAATCAATAATTAAATTTAAGCGTTATATAACGTTAAAGTTTTATTATTTATAAAATATCCACTAATTTTTAAAAACTGCAAATAGTTTGCGAATAAATTAAATCAACTTTTTAAGTTGAGCGTTAATTTATCAACAATGTAACGAATTTTAGGCGTTATAAACTGCAGTATAAAATGCTGAATAACGTTTCTCAGAGTTATTTTTGTTTAAATCTATAGCTAAAACATTTTATTTATTTTATTAAAATTACATCCACTGCTTTCGTAAGCGATATAGAAAAAATAAACGTTATTAATTTTTTTTTAAGGTATTGTTTAAAATAGTCTATTTAAAAAGATTAATTTAACACTGATTCATTAATTAATTCTAAACGTTTTTTCTAAAATAAACGATTTTTGTT
Organism: Lagria hirta; assembly: GCA_947359425.1. Taxonomy (NCBI): domain Eukaryota; kingdom Metazoa; phylum Arthropoda; class Insecta; order Coleoptera; family Tenebrionidae; genus Lagria; species Lagria hirta. The sequence goes on along the minus strand of OX375803.1, from coordinate 7,409,038 downwards.
TACAATATATTGTCAATACCGTTAGTTTAGACTACACACAGTTTTAAGTGAAAGTAGTTTTTACAATATAAAAATTTTAGTAACGTAAAACATTTAACACTTTATTCGTTATTTTTAGGCGTTTACTGCATGGATAAATGCGTTAAAATGTTACTAAAAGTTAAACAAGTTGTTAAAAGCAATATTAAAAAAATATCAGACGTCTTCAATTCTAATGTTTATTGTTTAAGCGTTATTTTAACTGCAATATACACAAAAAACAGTACACCAATATATATATATATATATATATATATATAAAGCTGGCATTAAAAATATAAATTTAAACCGTTTTTTTTATAACGCTTATATTAGGCGTTTTAGACTTATTTTTAATTATACATTATTTCTAAATCAATTAAAGCATTGAGTTTTATTTAATTTATAAATTAACGCTTCAACGTTTAAGTTTTAACTTACAACAGCAAAGCTTTGAATGGTAAACCTTTTTGGCAAAAAAATATTAAAACGGCAGCATTAACAATAACAGTACTTAGTTTATTGATGTTAGTAACAGGAAAAAACGCTTAATCAAATGTTATAAAAACATTTAAACGTTGCGATATTTATGTTTTTGACAGAAAAACGTTATTTAATTAAGTAAAAACATTATGCAGATGAATAAAGTTACTTATTCTAGATATCTTAAACGTAAAAATATAAAACGATTATTAGTATAACGCCTAAATTGTAGCACTTGGTATTTGACTTTATTATTAGTACATATTTCTTCTAATATAAATTTGATCATTAAGTTTTATCTGTAACAAAATGACAAATTTAACGTTTTTAAGGATTAATCGTTATACTTACTTTGAATGATAAACGCTTTTAGCCATAATAATATTAAAACTTCACATAGATGCTACAATAATTATGTGTATTTTGACATAAAAACATAAACTACATTAACGAACAAACTTAGAAATTTTAAACGTATATTACTATAACGCCTAAAATTGTTTAAATATAAGCATTTACTATTTAAACTAAGTTTTTGTAAACACTTTAATGAGCATTTCTACCCAAAACATGGAATAAATTGTTAAATATAAGTTTAACGCTTAAGCGTTTAAGCGTTATACTCAGAACAGAAAAGCTTTGAATGTTTAAAATTCTACTTATAATAATATTAAAACTGCACTGTTGATAGTTTGTATGTGTTACTAACAATTAATAACGCTTAAAATGTTTAAACTGCTACGTTTTTTGACATAAAAACGGTTTTTAAATATGTTTCACGTTTATTTTTTCAATTTTAACGCATAATTGCTTATGATTTAGTGTTTTAAACGTATGAAAATAGCCTGGATGTTGAAATGTAGCGATTTTATCACAATTTCCACTATCAAGTTAGCCATGAGCTACATTGTTTCATCAAAAAAATTAGTTAAATAAATATTAATGAGTTGTTAAATCTCTTGTCTTAATAAATGTTTAAGATTATAAGATAATAGCTTCAATTTGCAATTTCCTGTTGTTGAAGCTATTGGATCTTTGAGTGAGAGGGGGCTCCCTCATTCTGTAGAAAGAAGACACCAACATGAAAATAAATTTCTAGTGTTAAAAAATGTAGAAATTTAATTAAGTATTAATAAATTAATTAATTGTTAAAAACATATAACAATGTAGTATTACAGTAATAAGATTCAGTGCATGAAGGAAAACATGTGGAATATTCATCAAGCCCAGTCGGAAGTTACTTAAGTAATAGGGGTCTAATCTAATCAAATTCAATTGTTTAACTAACAAGAATAAAAATTAATGACATTAATACAACAACAACAAAAACTATAGGAATGAACAGGGTCGAATAATGCAATTTTTTTTACGAAAGACAACATATCTAGGCCATAAATATCTTCAAGTAACAATAACAATAATAATAATAATAATAATAAAAACTGCCTTTCATTGACTTAAGTCAATATCAGATCATCTTAATAAATGTGAATGGTACAATAAGGAAATATTGGAAGTAATTACCGACTACTAAAAAGAAAGTATGTATTACATACGAGACGTGACAAATTATTTTTGTTTAATAATACCGAATGTGCGTTAAATATTTATAGATAATTACGTATTCGAGGCGAAACCGCACAAAAAAAGCGTAAAATGTTGAATGCTAAGATTGTGTTTTCACTCATCCACACATCTGTTTTTTTAAATGACGTAAGCTCCTGAGAAGAATTATCAAGGCTAAAGTTTAATTATTGATCCAAATTTAATAATCGGCTTAAAGTTTTCACTTAAACACCCAACTCATTATTGTATAACGCTTAAATAACGCCCAAAGAACGACTAATAACGCTTAAATAGTACTTAAGTAGCCTACAAGTACCAAACTTTAATATACATTGTTGGGTTAGGTCAATTTGCTATTTTTTCAGTTATACATATTAACGTTAATTATTAAAACGCTTAATCTATATGAAGCACATATAGATTAAGCATAGTACAGTATATACAGGATATTTTTATTGTCAAAATTAAAACAGATTATAAATTTAATAATTATAACTTTTGGACTCAACAAAATATTAAATAACGTCAAAGAACGCTTAAAGAGCGACTATAAACAGAAAGTACATAAAAGATAGAGTGCAGTTTTATTTGCTCATATACTCTTTGTTGTCCCTAATACTGAAATACTTAAGTACCAAATATGTAATAGCGTTTAAAAACGTCTAAAATATTATTTGTTACAATAAATGTAAAAGTTTTTGGCAAGTAAAAAGCATTTTTATTAATAAAGCGTTTTGATGGCTTAGCAGTATCTAACATAACGCTCAACAACGTTTAAACTTTTTTTTGTAAAAATAAATATAAAAGCGCTTGGTAGAAGAAATACAGCGCTCAGCAACGTTTAGAGTTTAGCCTATAAGACTTATAGGCTAAATTTTTTAACTTGTTATTATTGGCTAACTAAAACTGTTTAACTTAAACCTGTTTACGTTATTTATATAATTTAATCTACACATATTAAAACATTTAAGAACTACATCAAATGAGCTCTAGCGTTTAAAATCATTTAGAATATTGTTTGTTACAAAAAAAAATCAACTTTAAGCAAGTAAATAGAATTTTTTTTAAATAAGCGTTTTTATGACGTAGCGGTGAGTACCTTATAACGCTCAACAGCGTTGTTTACATTTTTTTTTACAAAGTTTTTAACACATTTTAAATAAATGGCTTGTATTATACAGACTGTATGTTTATGTATTTTTAACAAGTTTGTTTACAATCTGCATATGTTTAAACGTTTTAAGCGCTTATGAGTAAAAACAATACATCGCCTAAGAACGTTTAAAATACACTAAATCATTTGTAAGTTTTTTGATTTGCTGTTATTGGTTAACTCAAATAGCTCTACTTATACATATTTAAGATAGTTATTTAAACGCTCAATGTACACAAAACCTTTTGCTGCTTATAATATTCAAACATATAACTCTTAAATCAAATAAGATATATTGTTTAACAAAGTTTAAAATGATGTTTGTTAGAATAAATGCTAAACTTTTCGCAAATAAGTAGCATTTTTAATAAAAAAGCGGTTTTATCACTTAGTAGTAAGTATCTTATAACGCTCAACAACGTTTAAAAATTTTTTTGCAAAAAAATTTTATACGTTTTAGATGAATAGATAGTGTTAATGGGATATTAACTGCATTTTTAACATTTTAGCTTACATTATACATATGTTCAAGCGTTTATAGCGCTTATTGGTAAAAGAAATACAGCGCTCAGCAACGTTTAATTAGACTAATATGCAAAATTTCTTAATTTGTTATTATTGGCTAACTAAAATTGTTTAACTTAAACATATTTACGTTATTTATATAATTTAATCTACACGTATTAAAACATTTAAAAACTACATCAAATGAGCTCTAGCGTTTAAAATCATTTAGAATGTTGTTTGTTACAAAAAATTCTAAGCTTTAAACAAGTTAATAGAATTTTTTTAAATAAGCGTTTTGATGGCTTAGCAGTAAGTATCTTATAACGCTCAAAAACGTTTAAACTTTTTTTTTGCAAAAATAAATAAAAAAGCGTTTATAGCGCTTCTTGGTAGAAAAAATACAGCGCTCAGCAACGTTTAATAAGACTTTTATGCTAAATTTTTTAATTCGTCATTATTGGCTAACTAAAATTGTTTTACTTAAACATATTTACGTTATTTATATAATTTAATCTACACATATTAAAACATTTAAGAACTACATCAAATGAGCTCTCGCGTTTAAAATCATTTAGAATATTGTTTGTTACAACAAAAAGTAAGCTTTAACTAACTAAATAAAAAAATTTTAAATAAGCGTTTTTATGGCGTTGTGGTAAGCATCTCAACAACGTTTACATTTCTTGTTACAAAGTTTTTAACACATTTTAAATAAATGATTTGTATTGTACAGACTGTATGTTTAAGTATTTTTAATTTGTTTTTTTACATTCTGCATGTTTAAACGTTTTGATGAGTTGTTGGTAAGCACAATACAGCGTCCAACAACGCTTAAAAAAGACTATTTTTTGTACGAAATTTTATTATTGGTTAACTTAAATAGTTTTAATTATTATACGTATTTAAATAATTTATTTAAACGTTTAATCTACACAAAACCTTTTGGTGCTCGTTATATTCCAACATTGAAGTATTAAATCAAATACGCTATATTGTTTAATAACGTTTAAAATGCTGCTTGTTACAATAAGTGCTAAGCTTTAAGCAGGTGAATAGCAATTTTTTTAATAAACGTTTTCATGGCGTAGTAGTAAATATCGTCTAACGCTCAATAACGTTTAAACTTTTTTTTACAAATATTTCTAACACATTTTAAATAAATTGTTCTAATTGTATGTTTATATATTTTCAACAACTTTGTTCATATTCTATTATAGCTCTACTTAAACATATTTAAGCTAGTTATTTAAACGCTTAATCTACACAAAACCTTTTGCAACTTTTAATATTCAAACATTTAAGTATTAAATCAAACACGCTACAACGTTTAAACAACGTTTAACATGCTGTTTGTTAGAATAAATGCTTAACTTTTTGCAAATAAAGAGCATTTTTATTTAAAAGACGGTTTTATGACTTAGTAGTAAGTATCCTATAACGCCCAACAACGTTTCAACTTTTTTTGCAAAAGTTTTCAACACATTTTAGATAAATGAATAGTGTTGTACTAACTGTATGTATTTATAACAATTTCGTTCACATTCTACATATGTTTAAACGTTTTAAGCGTTTATTGGTAAGTACAATACAGCGTCCAACAACGTTTAAATTGAACAATTATCTGCTAGATTTTGCATAAATAAGCGTTATAAAAACTTATGCAAATTAATGATTATCATAATAATTGATAATTAGGCGTTATATCTTTAAACTTTAAACGTTTTGATTATTGGTATAATTGCTTCTTTAAATTTCGGGTATCTGTAACAACAAAATTAACAGTAATCAAAACAATATCCTATAACGCCCAACAACGTTTCAATTTTTTTTGCAAAAGTTTTCAACACATTTTAGATAAATGAATAGTGTTGTACTAACTGTATGTATTTATAACCATTTCGTTAACATTCTACATATGTTTAAACGTTTTAAGCGTTTATTGGTAAGTACAATACAGCGTCCAACAACGTTTAAATTGAACAATTATCTGCTGGATTCTGCATAAATAAACGTTATAAAAACTTATGCAAATTAATGATTATCATAATAATTGTTAATTAGGCGTTATATCTTTAAAGTTTAAACGTTTGATTATTGGTATAATTGCTTTTTTAAATTTCGGGTATCTGTAACAACAAAATTAACAGTAATCAAAACAATATCCTATAACGCCCAACAACGTTTCAACTTTTTTTTGCAAAAGTTTTTAACACATTTTAGATAAATGAATAGTGTTGTACTAACTGTTTGTATTTATAACAACTTCGTTCACATTCTACATATGTTTGAACGTTTTAAGCGTTTATTGGTAAGTACAATACAGCGTTCAACAACGTTTAAGCTAAACAATTATCTGCTAGATTTTGCATAAATAAGCGGTATAAAACTTATGAAAATTAATGATTATCATAATAATCGTTAATAAGGCGTTATATTTTTAAAGATTAAACGCTTGATTATTGGTATAATTGCTTCTTTAAATTTCGGGTATCTGTAACAACAAAATTAACAGTAATCAGAACAATATCCTATAACGCCCAACAACGTTTCAGTTTTTTTTGCAAAAGTTTTCAACACATTTTAGATAAATGAATAGTGTTGTACTAACTGTATGTATTTATAACCATTTCGTTAACATTCTACATATGTTTAAACGTTTTAAGCGTTTATTGGTAAGTACAATACAGCGTCCAACAACGTTTAAATTGAACAATTATCTGCTAGGTTTTGCATAAATAAGCGGTATAAAAACTTATGCAAATTCATGATTATCATAATAATCGTTAATTAGGCGTTATATCTTTAAAGTTTAAACGTTTGATTATTGGTATAATTGCTTCTTTAAATTTCTGTAACAACAAAATTAACAGTAATCAAAACAAAATGTTTTGATATTTGATACCAAAATATTATCTTCCATTTCTCATACAGTATGTTGTAAATCACGCAGATGATATTATATTAAAACCATCTGAGTTTCCGGCTTGTCCCATCATCCATTAAACGAATTGAATACACAGATGATGATAACAGAGCACAGAGAGAAGATTAAACCAATTGACCAGAGAGTGTTACACTTGTTTACAATCATCGTCGGAAACAGTGTCAGTGTGAATAATGTGGATAGATTTATAGCTTTTTTGGTCATTTGCGGTTACCAAAAACCTATAACCCTGTATCACGTGAGTACGAATTTTTGACTTTTAACATTCCCTTTTTGCGACATTATTTCGCAAAAGTGGATAATTTTGAAGTAATCGAGGCCAATGCTAACTAACTAATACAAGTTTGATTACTTAAATCGATCTAAAAGAAAAAAATAACTTTGATCTGGTCGACTGAACTAAAATTTGTAATTAATTCTGATATTTAATTGGGCGACGAGAACAGATCTTTTGTGCTTAGTGCATGCTTTAAGTAGGGCCTGAGGGGCCATAATTATTATGTAAATATTATTCAAAACATGTGTCTTGTTGGAAAATATATTTTAACTCTTGCCAGATGATCTCAAAATTCACTGATAAATATTTTTGTATTTAAAAATTGTTTAAATATTATTTTTAAAAATTTAAATTATAACGTTCAAAAAATTTTAAATTGTAAACCGCGCTTTAAGTTTTTTATTATGTAAATAAAACATTGACGTAATAATTAGAAAAACATTATACAAGTGGGTAAAAACAAAAGAGTTTAAAAAGATATTTTTTTTCAAACAAAAAGAAAATAAATGAAGAACGGCTGTCAACAGGTACGCAATTGCTCTCGCTTTTCGCACTCTGGCGTTGAAATCTCCTTCTTATTTCTCTCTCAAATTTTTTTCTCTGATTTTTTATTGTTTATATTTTGGTATCAAATACCGTGAAGATTTTGTGTTTTTATTATTATATTTTTATTTTGCTTTCTGTAACTATCTTGTTTCTATAGTATTCTTTCTCTTTTTGTTTTTTTTTGTCTAAAAATTTTTCTCTTTTTGTTTTTTTATGTGTAAAAATTTTTGACTGAATTTTATACTGCTTTTATTTTTTTTATATATATATATTTTTTTTCTTCTATAAGATAACTGATTTTTCACTTGTATATTTACCACTTTTTTCTATTTTTGTTTTTTTTTGACGATGTTTTCAATCTAGTTTTATTGCAAATTGTTTTTTTTTTAAGTTTATTTTTTATTTTTTTTTTCTTGTTATGTTGCTTTAGATCTTGTCTACTTTAATTTTTCTTTATTTAATGAAATATATATTTTTGTTGTTGCTCTTAACCCTTCTACATCTCTTATAAGTTTACCATATTCAACATTTACATTACATTTTTCTCTTAATCTTTACTATTTTCTAAACTTTTTTTTTCTATTTAGTCAATTTAGCAATGACTTTTGTCAAACTACATGGCGTTTTAACAAAGTTGTTTAGGCGTTATAAGACTCAATTGTTATTAGGCGTTATAACAATTAGGCATTATAACAATCATTTGTTATAACGCCTAAAGCAACATATGATTTTTAGTTTTTACTGCTTAAACGCTATATTTTTACAAAAGTAAATTAACCAATTAAATTGTTTAGAACAGTTTTAAATTGGTTAGTTTTTAACAGCTTTTAACCTAAGCTGTTTAACCAACAAGTTACAATTCATTTTTTCTGGTTAAACGAACTGCTTTTGTTAAATTCTATTGTTTTGAACAATACACTAAATAAACTTTTAAAAACAATATTTTAAACGTTATTATTTTTGTGAATAATGCTAATAAACGCTTAGTCGACACGATAATCGTTATACAGTAAATTTAAAGTAACAGTAGTCTAGATCCAAATTGCCTGAATGAGTTTAAAACTTGCTATATTTTTAACAACAATTGATCTGGCGCTTTAACACTAAAATAACGATTAATTTAACGTTAAAACGTTTTTTGTTGAACAGGCTATTTTTCTATAATTCTGTAATTTTAAACAATAGATTATAATAGTTTAAAAACAGTATTTTAAACGTTATTATTTTTGAGAATAAAGCATTAAAGTAGAATAACTTTATTATGGAAAAATAATTTTTTTCAACCTAGCTTACACTTTTAACCACTTGGCGTTTTAACAAGGAATTAAACGTTATATTTTTACAAAAACAGATTAAACAATTTAACATTAGTTTTATAACAATTTTCAATATAAGCAATTTAATTAAAAAAATAACGATTAATTAAACGTTAAATCGTTTTTTATTAAATAAACTGCTTTTTTAATATTATATTATTTTAAGTGGTTTTAACCACAACATTGTTATTAAAAATGATTTTTTTAAAGGCTTAAATCACAAAATAACCGTTTTACAGTAAATTTAGTGTAACAGTAGTCTTTTAAATTGCTTAAAGTAATTTTAAATCTGCTTTTCAACAACAAAAATAATCTAAGCGTTCTAATAACAAAATAACGATTAATTTAATATTAAAACGTTTTGTGTTAAGCACACATTTTTTTTGTAATTTTAAACAATAGAGTAATAATAGACTTTAGAAGCACTATTTTAAACGTTATTATTTTAACGATAAAAGTCCGTCAAGCTACTTTAAACTATATGGTACAGTTTCAACAAAATATTTTTGACAAGTAATTATTTAAGTTTTTTATTTTAAAATAACGTTCAATTTAACGTTCAAACGTTATTTTTTAGATAATTTGATTACTCTAAATGCGATTATTTTACACAAAAGAGATTATAAACCTTGCTGTAGACGTTATTATTCAGGAGAATAAAAAGTTGATAAACGCTTAAATAACAATATAATGTCCTAATAGTAAGGTTACAAAAAAATCACAAAGCATATTACTAGCATTTTCAACAGCTTGGCGTTTTTGTAAAGATATATATATTGATTGTTATAACGCTTAAAGCGACATTCGGTTTTTATAAAGATTAAACGTTATTTTTTTTACAAATTGTTTGTTTTAAATGGAAATTGTTACCTATAAACTGTCAAACAGCAATATTTTAACTGGTTAAACAAATGATTTAAGCGTTCTAATAATAAAATAACGATTAATTTAACATTAAAACGTTTTGTGTTAAGCACACAATTTTTTTTAATTTTGTATTTCCACACAATAGAGTATATAAAACTTTAGAATCAGTACTTTAAACGTTATTATTTTAACGATAAAAGTCCGTCAACCTTCTCTAAACTATATGGTACAGTTTCAACAAAATATTTTTGACAACCAATTATTTAAGTTTTTTATTTTGAAATAACGTTTAATTTAACGTTCAAACGTTATTTTTTAGATAATTTGATTACTCTAAATGCAATTATTTTACACAAAAGAGGTCATAAACCCTGCTGTAGACGTTATTATTCAGGAGAATAAAAAGTTGATAAACGCTTAAATAACAAAATAACGTTCAAATAATGATTTAGAAAGAAATGACTAAGCATATTACTAGCATTTTCAACAGCTTGGCGTTTTTGTAAAGATATATATATTGATTGTTATAACGCTTAAAGCGACATTCGGTTTTTATAAAGATTAAACGTTATTTTTTTTACAAATTGTTTGTTTAAAATGGAAATTGTTACCTATAAACTGTCAAACAGCAATATTTCAACTGGTTAAACAAATGATTTAAGCGTTCTAATAATAAAATAACGATTAATTTAACATTAAAACGTTTTGTGTTAAGTACACAATTTTTTTAAATTTTGTATTTCCACACAATAGAGTATATAAAACTTTAGAATCAGTACTTTAAACGTTATTATTTTAACGATAAAAGTCCGTCAACCTACTTTGAACTATATGGTACAGTTTCATCAAAATATTTTTGACAACCAATTATTTAAGTTTATTATTTCCAAAATAACGTTTAATTTTACGTTCAAACGATATTTTTTAGATAATTTGATTTCTCTAAATGCGATTATTTTACACAAAAGAGCTAATAAACCTTGCTGTAGACGTTATTATTTTGGAGAATTAAAAGTTGATAAACGCTTAAATAACAAAATAACGTTCAAATAATAATTTAGAAAGAAATGACTAAGCAAATTACTAGCATTTTCAACAGCGTGGCGTTTTTGTAAAGATATATATATATATATACGTATAGTACGGATGATTCCCGCCGTTGATATAGCTCAGGCAAAGAGCCCCCCAGCAGTGGAGCCGCGATCCAATCCATATATAATCTTAAACACGCAACTGATATCTCATCGCGTTACAGAAGCCCAATCATTTCGCACATTGTCTCAAGCCCATTGTGTGTTTAAAGTCGATAACTTACGCATGTTTTAAAGCCATTGCAAGGTTGCCGCTTGAAAGAGTGATAACTACATAGTTTCTAGATGTTTTGAGCTTGGTTGAAGAAAACACAGCAAAATTTCTCATGCGCTGCGTGGGATGAAGATCAAACAAAGCAAGAATGGCAGACATTGTGTCTACAGCTACAATATATTCAATTACAAGTGCAGATTTGATATCGAATAATGTTTCGCTACAAAATTAAATAACAGAATTCTGTTTTAATTTTGATCACGCCTAAATATAGGTATATTATTTATAAACACAACTTAAAGAATGTCCATAAAAACCACAATTTCAGACCACAAAATATATATTTAGTCGCTTTACAACAATTAAGTTCCGGATCGCGCCAATCGCATTTCGTAATTGCCAATGTCGGGTCGCGCTCTCCCATCGCCCACCATCCGCAGATGTCGAACACACCCGAAGCAGGCCACACCCGGGCTGGACCAAGGCCAAGTCGCTGAGGGATTCCCCGTTTTCCTTTACACGGCCTTTCCTGACAGTTCGAGTGTCCTCACTCGACATATTAGATTGGCCCATAAAATTTCATCCACAGGATCGTACTGAAACACAAAACTCATGAGAACGAGACACACTCAGTTTTAATTGTAATCCAGATTTCTGCAGCAGCAGCCTAGTCCTACTAGTTGGTAATCTACACATCTAAGAGAAAATAACATTTGTTTGGCCAAACAACATTAATTTGCATATATGTAATAAAAGAAACAAAATAAAACAAAAACGTATTATAATACCCGTGCACGTCTGGTACTCAAGTGAAAGCTCCGATCAAGCACCACTATAAGGCGCGACCCCATTAGTGTGCCAGTCATCATCTTGCATTCACCATCATCCTGTACCCGTACACTTGGATCTTACCCCACTGTGAGTTGCGACCACACAATGTGTAAATCCACTCCTTCCTTTACTTACGTTCTTTAGTCTACCGCGTGAGCCACAAATACTGGTAACTAAAACCAATATTGTGCCGACGCACTCCTACTTATCCTCTGAGTAACTCTACATCAACTTAATTATAACTTATCCAGGGCTTCATGTTCTCTACAGCGGCGACACCACTGTACTTTACCCTAGAACGTACTGCCCCTGGAATATCTCCAAACTCGTACCTGTCGTGACCCAAACTTTGAGTTACTCGAAAAGGGCCTTTCCACTTTGGCATCAACTTTTGGCTAGATCCAGTACTTGGATTGCACTGCACTTTTAGCATTACCAAGTCGCCGGGCTGATAAACAAGAGCTGGTGATCGTTTTGCATCAAAACGAGCTTTTTGATCCTTTTGATGTTCTTCTATTTTCTTTTGCATTTCCTCACGGATTTTAGTAACGTCAACTGCTACTAATTCGCCATTGTTACTGCCTTGATTTAATCTCAATCTAAAACCCATCAATGCTTCACTTGGGGTGACTCCTATGGCAGAATTTATGCTGCCATTGAGACCTAATTGAATATTTGAAATATTTTTGTCCCATTCATTACATTCGCCATCGGCACCCATTGTACCCAATGATTTCAAAATGGTACGGTGATATCGCTCCACCTGTCCATTTCCTCTCGGCATCGCCGTTGCATTAAGGTGGTGAACAATACCTCGTTCCTTGCAAAAATTTTGAAACGGTTGACTGGTAAACGCAGTGCCTCGGTCACTTATAAATCGTCTGAAAATACCACATATCTTCATGATTTCCTGCAAAATTTTAATGACATTTTGAGTTTTAGTGTTCTTAACTGGATAGACAAATATAAATTTTGTGAAAGAATCAATAACGGTAAAGATGTGGGTATTTCCGGATCGGGATTTGACAAAAGGACCCAGATGGTCGCCGTGCACGGTATGGAAAGGTACAGGAATTTTTTTGATAGGATGTAAAAAGCCTGGTTTCCTGCCTGATGGTATCTTAAAATATGCACAATTTAGGCAGTTATCGACATATTTTCTCACAACTCGACGCATCCCTTTAAACCAGTAGCTGTGAGATATCATATCATACGTTTTATCGAACCCAAAATGACCTATTTCATCATGGTTCATTCGTAGTAACTGAAAAATAATGTTTTTAGGAACCACCCATCGTAGACCGACGTTTGTTATTTTATAAAGTTTTCCATTTTTCAAAGAAAAGTTCATAAATAAATGTTTATTTTTAGAGCGGTCACCTGATTCAAGAATAGTTTTTATTGGAACAATATCCTCAGCTCCCTGCTGAGCAGCCAATAACCAATCATCCTCAGCAATTAAAACGGAATAGGTATTGGCGCTTGGGGCCAAGTTACGACTTAAAGCATCCGCGTGACGTAGTTTTTCATTTCCACGATGGATTATACTGTACTTATATTCATTTAAATCTAGAATCCACTTTCCAATTCTGTTACTTAACTCTTTTTTATAAAAAGCTTGTCTTACTGCTGCGCAGTCAGTTACTATTGTAAAGTCTATTCCTAATAAATAACAACGAAACTTTTTAACCGATTCTACGATTGCGAGAGTTTCTAACTCAAAAGAGTGAAACCGTTTTTCATTAGGACGAGTAGTCCGGCTGAAATATTCAACAACACTTTCTAATTTGTCAACGGTTTGAGTCAGAATTCCTGCTAAACCCATGCAACTTGCATCCGTATAAAGAGTAGTTTTTAAATTAGGATTGAAAAGTTTAAGAACTGGTTCATGTGTGAGAGCATTTTTTAGACTAACAAACGAATCCTCTTGTTCTTTTTCCCATTTCCATTCGCAATTTTTCTTTAATAAATTACTTAAAGGTTTTGCTAGTTTAGCATAATTTTTAATAAATTTCCGAAAGTACCCCGTTAACCCCAAAAATTGTCGAACGTGATGAATATTTCCGGGGATAGGAAAATTATCTACAGCTTCTGTTTTTCGAGTACTAGGTCTTAAATTAGAATTTGACACCACATGCCCCAAGTATTCAATTTCGTTCATTAAGAAAAAACATTTGTCTAAACGAAGCGTTAACCCATTTTGTTTAAAAATTTCTAAAACTGTTTTTAAAATTTGCAAACACTCATCTGGTGAATGTGCTGGAATCAAAACATCGTCTAAATAGACCAAAACCTTTGAAAACCGTAATTGTCCAAGAGCTGTATTTACCATTCGTTGAAAGACACTTGGGCTATTACATAAGCCAAATGGCATTCTTAGAAATTCGTAATGCCCATCTTGAGTCACAAAAGCAGTCATCTCTATTGACTCAGAATCCATCGGAACCTGGTAGTACCCTGACAACAAGTCGAGGGAAATAAAACAACTAAAACCTTCTAGACGAGCAAGTTGCTCATCTATTAATGGTATTGGATATTTGTCTTTGACTGTAATTTTGTTCAGAGGACGATAATCAACACACAATCTCTTTTCACCCGTTTTTTTTTCAACTAAGAGAACTTGAAAACCATATGGAGAGGTTGACTCTCGGACTATACCATTAATTAATAAATTATCAATGATTTTGCGAATTTGAACTCTTTCAGGCTCGGGATAGCGACGAGGACGAAATGCAATAGGGGTCGATGAAGTTAATTCAATTTTCATTGAAATATTAGGGGTTACACCTATCTCAGCCAAATTGTCTGCTACACAACTTGGATAATTATTTAAAATTATTAGAAGCCGATCAATAATTTTGGGATCTTTACTTCCAATATTTAATTGTGGGTTATCATGTTTTACTTTAATAGCTTTAGTCGAACATTGTTCAAAAAATGTTAGTGTGTTTTCCATTCTCATATAAGCGATACCGTCAAGTTCAGTGAAATTTTGACCCAATAAAATATCTGCTTGTTTAACACACTCGTCCACTACCAAAAACTCAATAGATTTTGTGATTCCATCTAGAGATAATTTTGTCCAAACGGATGATTTCACTAGAATAGTTGAACCTCCAACTGTGTTTAAAAGTACCTGTGGAACTCGCAAATTACTTTCTAATTGTAAATATCTTAATTTTTCTCTAGTTATCAATGAGACTTCGCTTCCAAAATCTACATAACAAATTTCAGAAAAATTATTAATAAGTATATTTTTATAAAACTTTGCATTGGTGTCTGATACACCGACAAAACTGACATTTTTGTTATCAAATTTTGATTTTGAAAAATTATTGGGGCAGTTAATTTTAAAATGACCGTACTTCTGACATTTGAAACATTGAACGTTTTTCTTTTCAGTATTGATTTTCTTATTTGAAAGATATTTATTGTTTGTCTGAAATTTATTTCTTGTTGGATATTTATTATTTTTCGAAACATGATCTAAACCGGTAGAAAAAGAAGACACCCTGTGTGTGGTTTGAGAAACAGTTAACTCGGTTGATTTGAAGTGCGTTGCAAGAACATGCGGCTCCGTAATTCCAGCAGTTTCGACTGCAAATTTTACTTGCTCATTGTCAATGCCACCAATTATTAAATTTACCTGATCCGCCCCTGACAGGGGAAGCCTAAGTTTATAAATTAATGCCAACTTTTGAAAAAGATACTCATACAAGGATTGTTTAGGTTTTGCTTTATATTCCATCATTGCCAACAAGGATTTATGTAAATCGCGCTTTTGATTAAAATTTTCAGATAATAATTTTCGCCATTCCGGCCATGTAAATAATTTTGTTGGCAAACCCCTAAACCAAATTTCTGCTGGGCCCCGTAACTTTGATAAGGCGAGGTGACTAGTGGTTACGTCATTCCAGCCATAAATAACTGAGAATTCATCAACAGCATTTAACCATTCGGTGATGTTGTGATGTAGGGGATTAAATTCTCCGATCATATTAGATAATAATGACGACGGGGCACTTACTTGAGGTGACTTAAGTTTACTTACGGCTTGTTGAAAGCCTCGTGCAATCGCCGTTGATAAAGCATATACTGCGTCGGATTTATCAGTACCATCATTACTGGTATTTGCTGTGACGACGGTCGGCCCTCTTACGTCATCGGTGCTGCTGGTCTCGCGCCTACGACGATGAGAGATTGACATGATCCCCTCCTTCATTACGTCACCTTCGCTATCATCACGTCGGCGGCGCCGGGAAGGTGATGACGTAGCACTCGATTTTCCTCTACTTCTGGACCTCGATTTCCGTGCCCTTTGACGGAAGCGGTTACTTTCTACCCTTGGAGAAAGTTCAGTGGAAATACGTTTTCTACGAATTTGCGAACGAGAATGCCGAGAACTCATTTTTCCTGCTTTTGGCTAAGTTAGTTCGTCTGCACTCACTGGCCACTCAGTTAAAAAAAAATTGCTAAAAGTCGCGGGGCTATAATCCCACTTCTGATATAAACACAACTTAAAGAATGTCCATAAAAACCACAATTTCAGACCACAAAATATATATTTAGTCGCTTTACAACAATTAAGTTCCGGATCGCGCCAATCGCATTTCGTAATTGCCAATGTCGGGTCGCGCTCTCCCATCGCCCACCATCCGCAGATGTCGAACACACCCGAAGCAGGCCACACCCGGGCTGGACCAAGGCCAAGTCGCTGAGGGATTCCCCGTTTTCCTTTACATATTCAATATCAAAATTATTTTATTGTTCATGTTCTTTATATTGCGGCATCTACCGTAAATCTTTCACATATTAGTAAATAATTGCCATTATTTTAGATAATGGCCCTTAGAGCCTGAAAGCAATCTTTTCTTTTTCAATTGAATTTGGGGCAATAAAATTAAATATACCTACATTAACTGAATACTATTCTGATAGAGACTTAATGAATACGTCTTTATTTGTTAATTACATGCTGTAACAAGATTCAAGCCATAATATTCATATCAGTAAGCTATAACATTTCTTTCCACACGTTTGCAATTACTGCATTCCACAACATAATCGTCTATAAAAAAATAGAACTCTCAAATAATAATTAGTTTTCCACCTATTTTTTTAAACATGTAGATTTTTTAAAAATATAAATTTATTAGAATGCAACAGTTTTTTATAGCTACATGTTTTAGAAAGCTACAATTTAGAAAAATTTTTTACTTAGGTATTTTTTGTGTGTCTATAATACTTTTTTATTAAATAAGCTTTTAACCTAAATAACAACACTATGTAATATTAATAACACCAATGGCAATAATTCGCCTGTTATTATGAAGTTTTGTTTTTCATATTTATTAAACAATTAACAATTGGGTTAAATACGAGTTTCAAAGGAGTTTCTTACAAATTATCTGCTTACTCAATAATGTCTTCAACTGCGCAGTTTTGTAGTTGCAAAAATAGTTAATCAGAAATATAAATAAATAGAATAAATTTTAATTTTTCTTGGCTACTATAAATGTTCACAATTATAAGAGCCTATAATTTAAAAAATTTCATGAAAGTACTGATTATAGTCAGTTCTTCCATCAGTCAGATACACGGAAACTATTATTTTATAATTTCAATTCTTTTAAAGTTTAAAAGAATTATAATTATAAAATATTTCGAATGTATATGATCCAATATGATCAATGTTATCACTTTTATTGTCAATAACTAGTAATATACAAAATACTTTCTAAAATGTTTTGTAAAAATATTATGTACCATGAAAGCCTGACTGGAGACTGTTTTGTTTTTAATGAGACATTTCAGGTCAGTCTATTGCAGAATATTACACTTTTAGATGCATCTTTACTATATGTCAATATATAAAAGCGCATTTTCATCATAGCGTAGCGAACAGCACGCTTGTTTAACATTTTATAAAACATAGTTCGATTCCGACGGCAGCTATATTTTTTTTTTAACAATTTAATTTTTAGCGCTAATTTTTTTCAAATTCAACATTTAATGTACTTAAGTAATATTGTTAGGGGTATATTTTTAATAATACATATAATAATAAGTGATTATAACCATAAAATAAGTAAGATTTTCATTCGACCTCGCGCTGTTGCTACTACATGTCAGCTCCACCGTCTTGCTCGTCCGTGCGCTTATCAACATTCCAAGCTTATATAAATAAACAAGACTAATGGATCTCTTCGATAACAATATGTACCTTAGTTTTGTGTTAATAATTAATTGACTTTGATTTATTTATTAACTCGATGCTGTTACAGCTATCCCCATACAGCATTTACAATAAACGTGGTTTGAGCTGTTTTACAATATAGCATCAGCTGTTTGCCGTAAATGTTTATTTTTAAATAATTGTTTTGTGCAAACACATAGATTTTTGATGATAATGATGATGTATTGATAATGTTATATAAGGTTTTTAATAATGTATTGGTTTTAGTAGCACAATCATATCGAATTCTTCAGCAAGAAGAAACTTTTAATTCTTTTATAAAAACTTTTATTCATGTATTATATGTTGTTATGGATTAAAATAATAATATTTTTAATTTAAGACCCATTCACTATCTTTAGCGACAATTGCTTTCATCATTACGACAATTATGTTATCATCGCATTCCTTCGGTTACTCTCTAATCATGTGGATAATACCAAATTAATAACCAAACTTGAACTGAAAAAAGTAGTACTTTCTTTTTTCATTAAAAAATTATGTTCTCTGGAATTGATAGGCAAATAATTACGATACATTAGTTTTGGTTTAGAGTCCACACGATTAAAGGACTACTATTTAGTCTATTTACCACCATAGATAAATAAACCTCATACATAGTATTTCTTATCTTCAACGAGAAAAACCGTTGAATGATTCTCGATTGTTTACGAATAATAATTACGCCAAACAAGCTTATCTATCGCTGTGAGGTCATCTAGCTAGAGACTATGCGTAAGGTATTTTGTTTTCGCGGGTAAATTTGTGGGTATAATGTTTGTGATGTTATTCTTCACCAGATGAAGTATGCAGAAACTAGAAACTTTTTGAAAACAAATTAAAAGGCGTTTACCAAACATAAAGGACTTTTCTTATAATTAAAAGCAAAGTTGTTTCTTTCGCTAGTAATTTATTCAAGAAAATGTTGCAATTATTGCGAAATAAAAAGGTATTAATGAACCATTTGAACTCAAAACTCAACTACCAGTATTGTAAAATTGATTTTATGCTAAAAATTGTGTTGGATTTCCTAACATGAGCTTGTATGATTCCTTCATAATCTAAAACAAAAAAATATTCACTCATTTTTTATAGACACGAAAAAATGTGAGTATTCTGTAAATATTTCTTGAATAAACCATAAGCGGCAGAAACAAACAATTCTGAAAGTTTTGTAATATTCTTATGCTTTTGCTAACTATGTAATTTGAAATTGAAATAAAAATTCTAGTAATTGTTTAATTCTTAAATTAGTTATAAAAATGAAAGATCAACAGAAAAGGAAAAATATTCAAATACCTTTCATCTTCTGTTACTACTAACAATTTAATATAAAATTACTAGCATATCTTTTTTTATATTATCCGCTTATTTTTTGGGTCGTTTTTAGAAGCAAAATACAAGATAGAGCGTGACCTAAAGGCGCACAGTGATCACGAGTAAAAGTTTTCAATTTATTAAGTATTCATTGGACAGAATCTTTTCTTATAAAACATAAAAACTTTATTTATTATTTAATAACATTTTAAATTTTTCACTTTGCTTATCATTACCGATTTTAATTTTTGTATTATTTAGAACGCTGTGGTGTTTTTGTTGCACTTTTATAAATATTGTTGATTTTATGTATCCCAATAATAAAAAAACCCAAAAATTTGTTTTTGTGGATGTGTTATTTTTGTTTAGAATTTTTTGCTAAATTACCAATCACTTTGATGATACTTATGTGACATAATTTCACGTAGCTTTTTTTTTGCAAAATATTAAATGTTTTTTCAAAATTTTATTCTTAAAATTTTTCAAGTAAGTCAAAATAAACCACACCGTATGATTTTTTATTCTTTACCACATCTTTTATGTGTTTACTCAGAAATCTGCTTACTTACAGTGTGCTTATGGCAAATTTTTAAATATAACGTATTAAATATGTTAATTAGTTACTTTTTTTTAGCGACACGCTGCCGCTGTGATAATTATTGTACTATTAAAAAGCATTTTAAATAAATTTTGTATCAATATTATGAGATGAATTAAAACTAAAAATTTGGAATATCACTGCAAACTGACAAAAAGAACCTATTAGGTTTGTATTTGCTCAATATTATAAAGCGTTTGCAGTCAAATGTAAAAATTTGATTTAATGAATTAAAACTGTCTACGAGTTACATAAAACGACCTTGCATCAAGTTGGAGGTGAATGACAAAGGAATTCCGTCATTAAGATAACAAAAACTAAATAAAACACTGTTGCAATATGGTGCACAAGACTGAGGAAATTATTCCAGAATAATCAATCTTGGAGCGTAAAATGCGTAATATATAGTTTATTATAAACGCCAGTGTCAACAGCGGCCACTACCGAAAAATGGTTGAACTACAACCGTTTATCTTGATATGTTTCAAGCCATTGAGAAGCCCTGCATCTATTTGGATTATTGTTGATAACAAACAAACCCTTTATGATAAAATGATGACGTAAAGCGTAATGAACGTCTTCAATACCCATCTAAGTATGAGATAAAATTTGGTTGAAAAATAAAAAACCGTTATTGAGAAATTTGATGTTATACATGGAATTTTTCTCAAGCCCGTTTCCGGGCTTGGAAACCGGCCGGTGGGCTAAGCGCCAGATGCAAAGTATGCTGTTTTTGGCTTCATAATGAACGTTTATACGTCTATATATATATATATATATATATATATATTGATTGTTATAACGTCTAAAGTGACATTCGGTTTTTTAAACGTTATTTTTTAGCAAATTGTTTGTTTTAAATGAAAATTGTTACCTATAAACTGTTAAACAACAATATTTTAACTGGTTAAACAAATGATTTAAGCGTTCTAATAATAAAATAACAATTAATTTAACATTAAAACGTTTTGTGTTAAGTACACAATTTTTTTAAATTTTGTATTTTTAAACAATAGAGTATATAAAACTTTAGAATCAGTACTTTAAACGTTATTATTTTAACGATAAAAGTCCGTCAAGCTACTTTGAACTATATGGTACAGTTTCATCAAAATATATTTGACAACCAATTATTTAAGTTTATTATTTTCAAAATAACGTTTAATTTAACGTTAAAACGTTATTTCTGATAATTTGATTACTCTAAATGCGATTATTTTACACAAAAGAGCTTATAAATCCTGCTGTAGACGTTATTATTTTGGAGAATAAGAAGTTGATAAACGCTTAAATAACGAAATAACGTTCAAATAATAATTTAGAAAGAAATGACTAAGCATATTACTAACATTTTCAACAGCTTGGCGTTTTTGTAAAGATATATATATTGATTTTTATAACGCCTAAAATGACATTAACTATTAAACGTTATTTTTTTTTACAAATTGTTTGTTTTAAATGAAAATTGTTACCTATGAACTGTTAAACAACAAAATTTTTACTTGTTAATTAGAAAATTTTTTTTTTGAGTTTTAAAACAGTTTGTTTCAAAATTCTTGACATTTTCATATAGTTTCCTTATGGTTTCAGGTTTTTTTCTGGTGATCATGTGGCTCGCCTCACTTCCCATATTCTACTTTTTCCAAATAATTGTGGCTAAATTAACCGGTCCCCACGTCTGTCAGGACGAAATCAGGTATGTTCGTTCGTTACATTTAATGCATTATTAAAGAGTAAAAGTTTCGAGGAAAGCTTGTCAAGCAAAGAATTTTAACATTTTGTTCGAGGCGCGTCAATGAAATTGTAAATTACTAGGAAAACTTCGAAATTAAATTAATTTCTCTAATCATCGCTTCCGGAAAGTTTTCTTTATTGTAATAATGCCGAATGTTGTTTTTTAGGCATCGACTAAATGTCACTGAAAATGTATTGAGAAATTCGACGGTGAGAAACTACAAATGGTGTTTGAATGTCCCGCCAAGATGTTCCTTTTATACGACACGTCTAGTAAACGAGTCTATTCTTGTAGTAAGTGTTTTTCATTATTATTATTATTTTTTATATACCATTTTTTAAGCGTTAAATAAACGCTATAATGTTTCAACAGCCGTTTATTAGGCGTTATTATGTATAAATTTAATGTATAAAAAACGACAAAGTAACACTAGACGTTAAATAGCGTCTAAACTTCTCCATAAATTTGAGTTTGACACTTTAAACGGATAATGTTAACTATTTTAACAAATAACGACGCTAAACATTTGGCGTTATTTATCAAAAATGTGTATTTTTGTTAAAATACACTAAGTATACTAAAATGCACAATTGAGTTGAGCCTACATGTTACAAAAAAAAACGTTTAAATAGACGTTATAATGTATTAGCAACATTTTGTTAAGTGTTACTATGTATAAACTAAATTTTTTGTTTAATAAATGCAACAAAAAACTAATATATTAACCAATAGCAAACGTAACAGTAGACGTTAAATAACGTTCAAATTACATTTATAAATTTGCGTTACAAAAAACTGTTTTTATATTAGAAACTTTACACGGTTAATTTTAATTATTTTCACTAATAATAACGCGTTATTTAATACATATTTTTGTTAAAATACACTAAGTATACTAAAATACCTAATGAGTTGAGTCTACATGTAACAAAAAAAAACGTTTAAATAGACGTTATAATGTATTAGCAACATTTTGTTAAGTGTTACTATGTATAAACTAAAACTTTTTGTTTAATAAATGTAACAAAAAACTAATATGTTAACCAATAGCAAAAGTAACAGTAGACGTTAAATAGCGTCTAAATTACATTTATAAATTTGCGTTACAAAAAACTGTTTTTATATTAGAAACTTTACACGGTCAATGTTAATTATTTTCACTAATAATAACGCGTTATTTAACAAAAATGTGTATTTTTGTTAAAATACACCAAGTATACTAAAATACACAATTGAGTTGAGCCTACATGTAACAAAATAAAAGCGTTTAAATAGGCGTTATAATGTATTGGCCACATTTTGTTAAGTGTTACTATGTATAAGCTAAAATTTTTTGTTTAATAAATGTAACAAAAAACTAGTATGTTAACCAATAGCAAAAGTAACAGTAGACGTTAAATAGCGTCTAAATTACATTTATAAAATTTGCGTTACAAAAAACTGTTTTCATATTAGAAACTTTACACGGTTAATGTTAATTATTTTCACTAATAATAACGAGTTATTTAACAAAAATGTGTATTTTTGTTAAAATACACTAAGTATACTAAAATACACAATTGAGTTGAGCCTACATTTAACAAAATAAAAACGTTTAAATAGACGTTATAATGTATTGGCCACATTTTGTTAAGTGTTACTATGTATAAACTAAAATTTTTTGTTTAATAAATGCAACAAAAAACTAATATATTAACCAATAGCAAACGTAACAGTAGACGTTAAATAACGTCCAAATTACATTTATAAATTTGCGTTACAAAAAACTGTTTTTATATTAGAAACTTTACACGGTTAACGTTAATTATTTTCACTAATAATAACGCGTTATTTAACAAAAATGTGTATTTTTGTTAAAATACACTAAGTATACTAAAATACACAATTGAGTTGAGCCTACATGTAACAAAAAAACGCGTTTAAATAGGCGTTATAATGTATTGGCAACATTTTGTTAAGTGTTACTATGTATAAACTAGATTTTTTGTTTAATAAATGTAACAAAAAACTAATATGTTAACTAATAACAAAAGTAACACTAGACGTTAAATAGCGTCCAAATTACATTTATAAATTTGCGTTACAAAAAACTGTTTTTATATTAGAAACTCTACACGGTTAATGTTAATTATTATAACTAATAATAACGCTAAACATTAAGCGTTATTTATATTAAATAAAAATAAAAACATTATTAAGAAAACTAACATTACAACTACACTTAGAAATGTGACGTTTGAATTATTAGACACTTTTAACGGTTAAGGCTAACTATTTTAACAAATAATAACGCTTAACATTGATCGTTATTTTTGAAAAAGTATTGTGTATGACTAGGAAATTCTGTTAAACCTAAATATTAGCAAAAATTATCAGAAAAAAGATTAGGCGTTAATTAGGCGTGACAATTTTTTTTATTTAGATGTTAAATAGTGTGAAGTAAACAAATACTAACATAATTTTTTTCATTATGTTAGTATTTGTTTATTCATATACAGTGTTGTCATATACAATTATTTGAATACATTAGAGGTTTAATAACGCTTAAATTTCCAATTAAACGCTTTAAAAACTTCAAAAAAAGTTTTTACGCTCAATTTTAAACAATATTTCAAAATATAATACTTCTAACGGTTACTGTTGATTAATCTAGCAAATAACGCCGTTACACTAAAAACGTCAATTAAAAAAATTAATTATCTGTAATTTCTCATATTGCAGTTCTTTGAGCGTTATAATGTAATAATTTTTTTTCAAACGGTCAAATGTCAATTATGTGAAAACTACACTTTTTTGTTGAGTAATGTTATTTTATTTGAATATAAACAACAGTCACATTAGACGTTTAATAACGTTCAAATTAATAGAAATTTATTTGATATGATAATAAACCGTTAAAATTAACCAGACTTTAATTTTTTAGGTTTAACATTTGATAAATTAGTCTTTAACTAAATTATTTTAGCGGTTAAACGTTAACTGGTCTAGCAAATATCATCGTTAATTAATAAACGTTAATAAAAAAATTAATGTACGTAATACTAAATAATCACTAGGTATATATATATATATATATTTTTTTTTAAATATTTGTTTATAATATTTTTAGGTGCAATATAATATTTTTTTTTATATATTGGTTAACGCCAAATGGCGTTATAGGCGTTGAGTGTTTTGTAGCAAAAAACCATCTATAAGTTGCATAATTATAACTGTTTTTTTTAGAGCTCTTAAGCAAGAGATTACTTGATTAAATATAAAACCCAATTTTTGTCGCAATTTAATTCAAAAATTAATCTGCTGCGACTTGCTGAAGAGTTCCAATAAGAACAAAACAAGTTTCAGTCTACAGATCTTGTTTGAATAAATTTGATTTCACTTTATTTTACTAATGTTAATAGAAACCAAAATAGGCAGAACATGCATATTTTAGAGGTGCAAGGCGCTAATGTGATAACGTGGTTGTCCGATCATCAATATTCTTTTGAGACATAATACTAATTAAAATTTATAAGTTTTGCTATTTTTATGTGAATAACAGCTTTTGTTAATTTTATACAAGAATTTAAAAGAAAATTGAATTTTGTTTATTAAAAAAAACGAGTTTTAGTGTGAAAATGTTTTATAACATTTGGTAACATTGTTGTTCAGATTGAAAAAAATACTTTCTCCATCTGTCTATAATAAATAAAAATCATCTATTTCTTGTCTGATGGTAAAAGCTCGGACACCTTGACATACAACATCCGTTATTTTTTTTCATTTTCTAAACGGAAATAATCCATTATAGTTATAATTTGAAAATGCCAATAAAGCGAGCCGAAAAGGTCATTTTTTTCGGAGAATGTGGAGCAGCACCGTTTCAAAAATCGGATATGTCGAAATTTTTGGAGCATTTTCGGAAAAAGATTGTACCAGGATTAGACAGACATCTTAATCTTCAAAATGTGCTTTCACTCTCTTTCAGACCTAGTTACTAGAGTGGAACGCTTATATGTTATGCAATGGGTTCTTTTAAATCATGTCAACGTATGTTGTTTATTGGTCAATTTAATATTAGATCGGCGAAAAACTGCATTTGTGAAAGTAATTCCTGGAGGAAGTTGAGAGAACAGGAATTATAGAGGCGTGGCGCTTTCATTCAACAAATAACAATACAAGTAAACGTTTAAAAGATCATAAAAACTGATTAATTCAACATTTTTCTTAATGTAAACCAAAAATTTAACAAAAATTAGGTTTCTATAACGTCTAATAACGTCTAAAATCTTTATTCGCTAACGTACATTAAACAACAAACAATTATTGCTACTTGCAGATCTATTTGAAAACGTCTAACAACATCATATTGCGTGATTTCAACGTCTAAAATAATCTACTATAACGTCTACACAAACTAGTTATTAATACAAGCTTATTATTTTTAAAGCGATAACAATAACCGTTGCATTATGTTATCTTTTATTTAAACATTTTTACAACAAAATGTAAATTTAAAGCTTAAAAGCCCTATTATCAACATTTTCTAATCGTTATTAAGCGTTAGACAATTTTTTTAATTACTTTTATTTCTAGTGTAAGCTTTTCGACATCTTATCAAAAAATTTCAACATTCAACAATGTTAAAAAACGATAAACGTTCAAAAATGTTTAAGAGTATTTTGAACAAATAAGCGTAAGCTCTTCACATAGTGATTATAGATTATATAAAAATTTTGTGCAAATAACGATAAAACGCCTAAATTTAAGTCTTATAGCACTGATAAACGTTTAAAGTGATTCATACAACTTTCAAACAATGTTGAAAAACAAAACGTTTAAAATGTTTTAAAGTGCAGCAACTTAAAAATTTAAAAAAAATAATCGTAAGGGTTTCACATAATAATAGATACAGATTATAGAAAAAAATTGTATAAATAACGATAAAACGCCTAAATTTAGGTCTTATAGCACTGTTAACCGCTTAAAGCGTTTCATACAATTTATATAGAAAGAACAGCTTAAATAACGGTTTAACGCCTAAAGTTAATCGTTATAACGGATGCTGGTAAACGCTCAAAAATGTGTACTACCAATTTTATTTGTAAATTTTTTTTTGCAGGAAAAGGAAATAGTTGAAAACATTACAAAATGTTGTTCAAACTTTGAAGAAAACAAAGAAAAAACCAAATGTACATTAAAATGTCCAGAATGTGTTAATGGTATATGCATTTCCGGTACGTGCAATTGCTTAACAGGATGGACGGGAGACTTGTATGACCCCTACTACACTTTATATGATTTTATAATTTATTTTTTTAACTTTTAAGATGTGAATTGTCTTGTCCTACCAATACATTTGGCCTAAACTGCACAGAACTATGCAACTGCTCCGAAACGCAGTCGTGTGACGTCACATTAGGCTGTGTGACGTCACAGCCTACTAATAACTTTCCCGTTCAAGTTGTTAATAATGGAAGATTCCGATTAATTTCTACAACAGAAGTGGAAAATATTGTGGCAGTACACCAAATTGAGGAAGCAGCGTCGACCAGTGCACATCCACCAGAAAATAATTTGAACCGAAAAGATCTAGTGAGCAGTGCTGGAACAGCCACTGCAATTTCATTGGCTGTAATTATTTCAGCAGTATTAATAGTAGTTGCTAATCATTGGAAACGTAAAGAAAAACTGAGGAAAAGTTGTGGAAAAGCTACTGTGTCAGTGTATGCGCATAGTATTTTTCATACACCTTTACCAGGTATAAGACTTACAACGTCTAAAATAACGCCTAATTTTTCAGAATTATACTTTAAAAGCTCTAAAATCACACTTAGCTTTTATCACACTTTTAACTATTTTTTATAAACATTTTATACATTTTTAACAGGTATAACGTTTAAAATAACGCTCATTTTTTTTGCAACAATTTAAACAAATGCTTTATAACATCTATAATAACGCCAAAATGTTTGGACTAATTTTAATAAATACTGCATATCTATACATTTTTATTTACTAGACATAATATTTTATAACGTCTAACTTTTTTTATTAATTTTAATAAATTCTGTATAACGTCTAAATAACTTTTAATTTTTAAACTTTAAATTTTTTGCACCAATTTTAACAAATATTAAAAAAAGATAATTTGTTGAATTTTAATCGTTGTCAATAATTACGTATTTTCTTAAATGCTAAAAAGCATATTTTTAAGATAAATAAAAACGTTTTTGCTAAAAAACAGCGTGTGTGAAATATTGTGTAAAGAAAGATATTGAGCGTTATAAATGTTCTTAAACGTTATAAAACAATTTTAAGTAATAATTGTTATTAATTTAAGTATTAAAATTTACGTTAAATTTTAATTGTTAATAACGATTACGTAATTTTCAAAAAAAATTTTAATAATATTTTGGCTTTTCTTTTTCTTAAAATAGATAAAAAAGATTTGTTATAGCTGTGTTTAAGCGTTGTTGTAAAACGATAGATAATAAACGCTATTATTTAAAAAAAAAAACGTTATAAAACAATTTCAAGTAATAATCATAAATACTTCATTGTTGTACATTTTTATTCACTAGACATAATATTTTATAACGTCTAACTTTTTTTATTAATTTTAATAAATTCTGTATAACGTCTAAATAACTTTTGATTTTTAAACTTTAAATTTTTTGAACCAATTTTAACAAATATTAAAAAAAGATAATTTGTTACATTTTAATCGTTGTCAATAATTACGTATTTTCTTAAATTTTTTTATCTTAAAAAGCATATTTTTAAGATAAATAAAAACGTTTTTGCTAAAAAACAGCGTGTCTCAAATATTGTAGGAAGAAAGATATTGAGCGTTGTGAATTTTCTTAAACGTTATAAAACAATATTAAGTAATAATTGTTATTAATTCAAGTATTAAAATTTACCGTTAAATTTTAATTGTTAATAACGATTGCGTAATTTTCAAAAAAATTTTTAATAATATTTTGGCTTTTCTTTTTCTTAAAATAGATAAAAAAGGTTTGTTATAGCTGCGTTTAAGCGTTGTTGTAAAACGATAGATAATAAACGCTATTATTTAAAAAAAAAACGTTATAACACAATTTTAAGTAATAATCATAAAGACTTTATATCTATACATTTTTATTCACTAGACATAATATTTTATAACGCCTAACTTTTTTTAGTAATTTTAATAAATTTTGTATAACGTCTAAATAACTTTTAATTTTTAAACTTTTTGTACCAATTTTAACAAATATTAAAAGAAGATAATTGGTTAAATTTTAATCGCTATCAACAATTACGTATTTTCGTATATTTTTTATCTTAAAAAGCATATTTTTAAGATAAATAAAAACGTTTTTATTAAAAAACCGCGTGTTTCAAATATTTTAGGAAGAAAGATGATGAGCGTTATAAATTTTCTTAAACGTTGTAAAACAATCTTAAGTAATAATTGTTATTAATTCAAGTATTAAAATTTACCGTTAAATTTTAATTGTTAATAACGATTACGTAATTTTCAAATAATTTTTTAATAATATTTTGGCTTTTTTCAAATCATTTTCTTAAAATAGATAAAAAAGATTTGTTATAGCTATGTTTGAGCGTTGTTGTAAAACGTTAGATAATAAACGCTATTATTTAAAAAAAAACGTTATAAAACCATTTTAAGTAATGATTATAAATACTTCATATCTATACATTTTTATTCACTAGACATAATATTTTATAACGCCTATCTTTTTTTAATAATTTTAATAAATTCTGTATAACGTCTAAATAACTTTTAATTTTTAACTCTTTGTATCAATTTTAACAAATATTAAAAGAAGATAATTTGTTAAATTTTAATTGTTATCAACAATTACGTATTTTCTTAAATTTTTTATCTTAAAAAGCATATTTTTAAGATAAATAAAAACGTTTTTGTTAAAAAACAGCGTGTTTCAACGGTGTTAAATACTGTAGGAAGAAAGATATTGAGCGTTATAAATTTTCTTAAACGTTGTAAAACAATTTTTAGTAATAATTGTTATTAATTTAAGTATTAAAATTTACCGTTAAATTTTAATTGTTTATAACGATTACGTAATTTTCAAAAAAAACTTTAACAATGTTTTGGCTTTTTTCAAAACATTTTCTTAAAATAGATAAAAAAGGTTTGTTATAGCTGTGTTTATGCGTTGTTGTAAAACGTTGGATAATAAACGCTATTATTTAAAAAAAAAAAAACGTTATGAAACAATTTTAAGTAATAATCATAAATACTTCATATCTATACATTTTTATTCACTAGACATAATATTTTATAACGCCTAACTTTTTTTAGTAATTTTAATAAATTTTGTATAACGTCTAAATAACTTTTAATTTTTAAACTTTTTGTACCAATTTTAACAAATATTAAAAGAAGATAATTTGTTTAATTTGTATCGTTATCAACAATTACGTATTTTCTTCAATTTTTTATCTTAAAAAGCATATTTTTAAGATAAATAAAAACGTTTTTATTAAAAAACAGCGTGTTTCAAATATTTTAGGAAGAAAGATGATGAGCGTTATAAATTTTCTTAAACGTTGTAAAACAATCTTAAGTAATAATTGTTATTAATTCAAGTATTAAAATTTACCGTTAAATTTTAATTGTTAATAAGGATTACGTAATTTTCAAAAAATTTTTTAATAAGTTTTGCTTTTTTCTTAAATCATTTTCTTAAAATAGATAAAAAAGGTTATACCTGTGTTTAAGCGTTGTTGTAAAACGTTAAATAATAAACGTTATTATTTATAAAAAAACGTTATAAAATAATTTTAAGTAATAATCATAAATACTTCATATCTATACATTTTTATTCACTAGACATAATATTTTATAACGCCTAACGTTTTTTAGTAATTTTAATAAATTTTGTATAACGTCTAAATAAACTTTTAATTTTTAAACTTTTTGTACCAATTTTAACTAATAATAAAAGAAGATAATTTGTCAAATTTCTAATAGTTATCAACAATTACGTATTTTATTAAATTTTTTATCTTAAAAATCATATTTTTAAGATAAATAAAAACGTTTTTGTTGATAAACAGCGTGTTTCAACGGTGTTAAATATTGTAGGAAGAAAGATATTGAGCGTTATAAATTTTCTTAAACGTTATAAAACAATTTTAAGTAATAATTGTTATTAATTTAAGTATTAAAATTTACCATTAAATTTTAATTGTTTATAACGATTACGTAATTTCCAAAAAAAATTTTAACAATGTTTTGGCTTTTTTCAAAACATTTTCTTAAAATAGATAAAAAAGGTTTGTTATACCTGCGTTTGAGCGTTGTTGTAAAACGTTAGATAATAAACGCAATTATTTAAAAAAAAACGTTATGAAACAATTTTAAGTAATAATCATAAATACTTCATATCTATACATTTTTATTCACTAGACATAATATTTTATAACGCCTAACTTTTTTTAGTAATTTTAATAAATTTTGTATAACGTCTAAATAACTTTTAATTTTTAAACTTTTTGTACCAATTTTAACTAATAATAAAAGAAGATAATTTGTTAAATTTTAATCGTTATCAACAATTACGTATTTTCTTAAATTTTTTATCTTAAAAAGCATATTTTTTAGATAAATAAAAACGTTTTTGTTAAAAAAACAGCGTGTTTTAAATATTGTAGGAAGAAAGATATTGAGCGTTATAAATTTTCTTAAACGTTATAAAACAATTTTAAGTAATAATTGTTATTAATTTAAGTATTAAAATTTACCGTTAAATTTTAATTGTTAATAACGATTACGTAATTTTCTAAAAATTTTAATAAAATTTTGGCTGTTTTTAAATCATTTTGTTAAAATACATAAAAAAAGGTTTGTTATAGCTGTGTTTGAGCGTTGTTGTGAATCGTTAGATAATAAGCGTTATTTTTTTTTAAATAAACGTTATAAAACAATTTTAAGGAATAATCGTTGTTAAAGACTAAATTTATTATAAAAACACTATTTACAACAACAGAAAGTTAAGAAGACACATATTTTGCTAAATTTAATCAATTATTATAAACTGTTTGATAAATATTTAATTTTGTTTTTATCTAAAAATATTTCACAAAAATAATTTTTTTTTCAAATATATAATTTAGTTGTTTTTCTTCCAGAGCCACCCCTATCGGACACTGCAACCCTTCCAGAAAAACCGTCTGAACGCTTTGAAACTCACGTCGTCTGCAGTATGAACTTCCCAAATAAAGAATTCCTCTACGACCATCCTCCTTCCACCGGGAGCTACCGAGCCGCTCCTCTCCCTGAACCGCCCCCTAATTTAGAAATAATCGAGCCCCTTTATGACGAAATACCATCTGGACTGGCGCCAACGCCAATATCGCAACCGCCCCCGTCCTATAAATCGTCAACTTTGTACATGAATACCTGTGCAAAGACGAGATTGTAGATTAATTAATTTTCAATTTAATTTAAGGTAACCATTGTTTATATCAACTGCCATTTTTTTAATTAAATTAATTTAATTAATCAACATCAGCTTTAATTCGTGTAAAAAGTATTGATTTAGAAATAATATAACCTTGCCGAGAACTACTACATAGATAAGGAGGTAATTTGTTACTTCCGGTTCCTGTTATCATGTAAAACAATCGATCTAGTTTAAAAATAGGGGTTGCTAAAGAAAGCAAGGTAGAGTTTATTCCACCCTGTTTAAAACAATTGCAAACTAACGCATTTTTTTAAAAAATAACGCTCCGCAACGCCTAAATTCTTTTTTAATTTAAGTGATCTTATATTTTCTTTAAAAAAGATTTTAACTTTTCTTATTTTCACAAAAAAAATTAAACTTAAAATAAACTTTAAACGCTACAACGCTTAAAAACTCAAGCGTTATAGCGTTTATAACGTTAAGCTGGATATTCATAAGTAGGTTTTTAACTCTCAACAGTTATTTACGTTGTTGAACGTCAGCTCAACAAATTGTCTTTGAAGTTTAAAATCGACGTTTTCACCAGATAGAAATTAACGAAATAACGTCTAAAATATTTTGAACGCTTTTAGCAAAAGCACATATTTAGACGCTGAAAAAATATTTAACTTAAAAGAGATTTTAAATCGTAAAACGTTTGAAAACGAAAGCATTTTAGGTTTAAAAAAATAATAAGCAGTATTGTGTTTCATAATAGTTTAATGTTAATAAGTAAATTTATAACGTTTAACAGTTTTTTACGTTTTTTGAACGCTTGTTGATTTTTTGCCTAAGTTTAAAATCAACGATTTCTAAAATAATATAAATTTTGGCGTTATATGGAAAAATATTACAAAAGTAAACTATTATTTTTTTGAAAACAACGCCTAAACGTTATGTAGGCGTTGTAAAATATAGAAAAAGTACAACTTATCAATCTAGTGTTAGTGCATTTTTATTATCTTGACAAATTTATTCTCAAATATCAAATTTAAATCAGAAAAAAAAAACGTTTATTGACTCATAGATCTTGGAATCAATTCCCAATGAATTAAAGCTTCCCTTTTAAGTCTTCGAATACAACGATTGCTCCCTTTCGCCTCCTTCATAAATCCAGGATTACAAATGCAGAAATTAGGAGCCGTACATGATCCATTTTCACATCCTCCAGGACAGAAAGCCACACATCTGTTTTTCTGGAAGCTTCCAGGATCGGCAGCGTATCCTCTCTTGCAAGTACAGACGTCAGGTGCGGTACAATCAGCGTTTAAACAGGGTTCCCGGCATTGGGGTTGGCAAGAGGTGCCTGTTTTGTCTATAGTCCAGCCTGGATCACAGGTGCAAACGTTTGGACCTGTGCATTTACCGTTGGTGCATCCTTTTGGACAATTGGGAACACAAGCGTTTTGAACCAGTTTATAGCCTGGTTGGCAAGAGCACTGGTTGGGGCCTATACAGGCTCCAGCTCCACAGCCACCTTCGCAATGGTACTCGCATTTGTTAGTACGACGGTTAATCGAAAATCTGAAACAATTAAATAAAGAACAGTTGAACAATACGGCCAGAAGAATAAAACAACTTCAGAAATAAAGCCTCACTGATGAGTTGTAATGAGCACAAACATGTCTGAGACTATAAAATTCTGGCTGAAATGCATTTTTCTTGAATTTAACTTAACCTATCTGATGTACCAAGCCAGGCAGAAAATATTGCATATCTTAGGTGTGAGTTTCAGACGAAAGGCGCTAATGTGATAACCTAGTAAGCAATTTCCCTCATTCTCCGTTAATATTTTTTTTGTCATATCAGCATCTGCCGTTATCAGCTCGACTTTCTAATCTTGATGAAAAAAAGCTTTTGATAAGGGTCGCTACGAAAATTGTGAGAAAATTGACAAATAGTAAAAAATATAGAATACTTGAGAGATTTAGAAAACAATTTAAAAAAACCTAGAAAAATTTAATCTTTAATCTTAAACTTACCCTGTTTTACATTTGCAAGCTTCAGCGCCAACACATTCTCCCCCTTCTCCACATCCTCCTGTACATACTGGAACACACATAAGTCTATCCCGGGTTAATTGATATCCAGCATTACAGGAACAGTCTCCTAAACGTGTACAAAGTCCATTTAAACATCCAATGGGACAAGTTGGTATGCAAGATGACAGATGCTTAACGTATCCTTTTCTGCAAGTACACACATTGGGCGCTGTACAGTTACCATTTGTGCAACCATCATCGCAAATTGGCTCACAATCAAATTTTGAATGGGATTTTCGGGTCCATCCAGAACAACAAACTTCTATTTTGCTAAATCCGGGTCTGGTCTAAAAAATTCTTAGTCATCAGCGTTCAAAAGTTGATCGCTATTAACGCTTAATAACGTTCATAAAATGTGCCTATGTTGTTATTATTAAAATATAACGCTTACATATCTGTCATTTAAATTCTACATTTTAACCACTACGTTAAACGTGGAAGTCTATAGTATAAGTAACTTGGTGTTAAGCGTTTATTAACTAGAATAGCGATTTTAGGCGTTTTCTAGCTTTGTCTAACCAAATATCAAAAGTTTATAGTTTTTTATTTCAGCAAAATTTATTTTATTTAACGATTAAAGCATCAGCAAATACGCCTAAAATTTACCAAATTTAAAATTACAAACTGAAAATTAATTGAAATATCTTTTTAATTTAAAGGCTGATGAAACGTTTTTGAGTATCTTTCTAAGAGGTGAACAATGTATGCTAGATTTTTAATTTATGTCGTTAGTTTTACTTCAAAAAATTATTTTTATATCACAGTTGATTGTTTTGTGTTCATACTTTTAACGCTTAATAAGATCTGATAGGTTTAACACTTCTTTTTGCTGTAGAACGCTTATTGGTTTATTGTGTAAGTTTAATACAAGGTTTTTCAAAATAATATGCCAGGTAGAAACAAAACAAATAACGTCTGAAACTCTTTGCACGTTTTCAGCAAACACAAACTTAAACGCTGTAAATCTGTTCAATCTTTATTATCTCTACAAATTATTTAACTTAAGATAGACTTCAAACGCTACATTTAAAAACGTAAGCGTTATGGCGTTCATCTGGTTCATCATAAAAATAATAATAATAAGCAAAATATGTTTTATATAATAGATTAATGCTTATAAGTAGTAAGTATTTTAACGCTTAATAGCAACGTTCTTATACTTTTCCCATTAAACGTTAGAAGCTCATGTCATTTTATTGCAGCAAGATTAAAAAAAATGTTCATATAACGTTTGAAGCTTTAACAAATTGTGTTTTTGCTCCAGCTATAATAATTATCTCCTAACAACGCTTATTTTTTTTGGTTTTACCGAATGAAAACAGTATTTATTTTTTTTAACAAACTATTTTGAAGAATTAAATTATTGTATTGGGATTTACAACGCTTAAGTGTACCGTTTTAAGCGTTATAAGCGTTTATTTTTATCTCATTGAGGCACAATATAATTTTTTTACAAAAAAACAACGTTTAACGGTATATCAACCTCTATTGGTATAGCGATTGAAATAAAACTTACCCCGTTGCTTTGTGGTCTAACCCCTGTAGCTCTATCAGCAGGACTTATGAGGTCAATAGTACTAAAAGAGATCAATACCAAAATAGAAATTAGTGATTTTAACTCAAGGTTGAAAAACAAACCGATTAAGTAACGTATTTATTTTTAAATTTGATTCATCTTGCAAAAATATAAAAAAAATTATATTAAAAAGTACTTACGGTACTTCGAGCACACAAATTCCTGCTCTAGGAACATTTTGTCCATGTAACGAAGGGTAAAGTCCTTTGGTAACAGTAGCAGAGAAACAAAATGGTAGAATTACCAGAAAAAGGACGATGGTACTTGAGAAAATATGACACATTCTGTTTGATAACATTGCTGAATCTTGACTAACTCTTTTACATCATTTGTGAAAGTATCAGCTTCGGCGGACGGATGTTATGATAATTATTTTTGTTATCAAATGGCATTTTTCTAATTGGTACTGATTAATATTTAGTTTGAATATTTATATTATAAACATTAGGGTATAAACAAAATTGTAAAACGAAAAATCTACACCAGCTACTTGTATCAAAATATAACGCCTAATAACGGAAAACGTTACAAGATCTGTTATGTTTTAAACGTTTATTAATTATAAAAATTAACACTCATTTTTACTCTGTTCAAAATATTATTAATTTTACGTTACGTTTTTAGTAACAATTTAATGGTTTGAGCGTTATAACTCAAACAATTTTTTTTTCATTTAACGTTTTAAGTTGGAAGCAATTAATTTAATAGTTTGAACGTTAAAACTCAAAATATAACGCTTAAATTTAACGATTATAGAATACATTTTAGTCAAACTAATTCTAGATTATAAGCAATAAACGTTAATAAGCGTTTAATGTGACAAAACTTATAAATAGTTTTCGTTATGAAACGTAATATACAAAATGAATTTCTACAACATAATGTATATTTGTCTATTTTATTTCAACCAACCATTTTCAACGCGCTATAGATGTTTTTGGGCGTTTTATTTAGACAAATATTTAAATTTTGACAAAAACTACTATCAACAGTTCAAATAATTATCATTTTTTAAACACCAAGTTTCAAGTGTTTATCTATATTTATTTTTAATTGTATTTTATTACAATGTTGTTTTCAGCTCTGAAGAAGGTTCAGTTTATGACCGAAACATTGCAGTATAATTAAATAGTATTAAACAATATTATTAAATAATTGATTTTAGTTCTAAAACTTTAACAGAAAAATTTAGGTTGCACAAATGAATTTTGATAATTATTGCTTATTATTATTAAACGTTATTTTTTATGATCTAAATAACGCTTATTGTTATTAATCTGAATAACTATTTAATTACAAAATTAAATTTTAACAAATTAAATTTTGTTAACAATATTACAGTTGTTTTTAAATTGAAGATTATTTTTAAACGTTATAACGACAAGATTTTAAACGATATAACGACAATATTTTAAGCGTTACATAATTTAATAATTAAGCTTGTTTAGTTTTGCAAAATTAAAATTTAAAGCAAATAATAATTGGTTTTAACGTCTAACAACGCTTAATAATTTATATTTCGAATGTCAAAAATATGTTTGACATTATTTATAAAAACAACTTTAAAGCTTTAGAACGGCTTAAAAACTTATTTATGTTAGTTTTAAATAAAATTGTGTTACTATTAAACTAAATTAAAAATAAGTAGAAACTCTTTATAGCGTCTAATTATAAACTATAAATTTAATTATAATTTTAAACAGTTAATAATTAATATAAGCAATTAACTAATTATTATAAGTAATTAAATTTAGATAGATGTTTTATGTGATAAAAAAAATTTCAAAAATTTGTTTTTGTGATTCATTTTGGGAAAATACTTTTCCATCAACAATGTATCTACCACTGCATCCGCTGATAAATAAAACAGAACAGAATTATAAATTCTTTTTGTATTTTTTAGCCAATCTTTAAACATGCAAAGATTGATTGTAATAATATGTTTAGTGTCTTTTGTGCTAGGTGAAAATGGAATTTGTCCAATAGTGACCAGGTAAATCATTTCTATAATTTTCCTATTTTCATTAAATTAAAAACCTAAAATAACGCCTATCTGAGCTTATTAAAAAAGTAACATACTTAGTAAATAGCGTTATTTTTCACTCTTAAAAACGTTAATTAAAATTTTTTTAAGCGTTATAGATAATGTAAAAAACATCCAACAATTACATATTTTATACAAAGTGTTAAAAATAAAGTAGCCTCTCATAGTCTAATATCATCATAAGCGTTGTTAAGCGTTTAAATACACTTTATAACTGTACAATTGCTATCAAAAACGCTTTTTAGGCTTTAAAATCAAAATTTAAATAAAAAAATGTAAAACATATCTAGACTGTAATATATAGACGTTGTTAAGCGTTGACAATTTAAAACGCTTTAATACTTATCTATTTTAAACGTTATAAACGTCTAAAGCTAAACTTTTAAAACAATTTACACATCTTAAATTATAAAAATTATTAAAAACTGCTGCGTTTAAATACACTTTATAACTGTCCAATTGCTATCAAAAACGCTTTTTAGACTTTTTTAAAAATATTTTTAGACAAAATTTAAATAAAAAATGTAAAACATATCTAGACTGTAATATAAAGACGTTGATAAGCGTTGAAAATTTAAAACGCTTCGATACTTATATATTTTAAACGTTATAAACGTCTAAAGCTAAACTTTTAAGACAATTTACACATCTTAAATTATAAAAAAATAATAAAAACTGCTGCGCTTAAATACGCTTCATAACTGTCCAATTACTATCAAAAACGCTTTTTAGACTTTTTTAAAAAAAATTTCAGTCAAAATTTAAATAAGAAAATGTAAAACATATCTAGACTGTAATATATAACCGTTGTTAAGCGTTGACAATTTAAAACGCTTCTATACTTATATATTTTAAACGTTATAAACGTCTAAAGCTAAACTTTTACAACAATTTACACATCTTAAATTATAAAAAATTATTATAAACTGCTGCGTTTAAATACACTTCATAACTGTCCAATTGCTATCAAAAACGCTTTCTAGACTTTTTAATAAATATATTTTTAGTCAAAATTTAAATAAAAATATGTAAAACATATCTAGACTGTAATATATAGACGTTGATAAGCGTTGACAATTTAAAACGCTTAAATACTTATATATTTTGAACGTTATAAACGTCTAAAGCTAAACTTTTAAAAGAATTTACACATCTTAAATTATAAAAAATTATTAAAAACTGCTGCGTTTAAATACACTTCATAACTGTCAAATTGCTATCAAAAACGCTTTCTAGACTTTTTAATAAAAATATTTTTAGTCAAAATTTAAATAAAAATATGTAAAACATATCTAGACTGTAATATATAGACGTTGATAAGCGTTGACAATTTAAAACGCTTAAATACTTATATATTTTAAACGTTATAAACGTCTAAAGCTAATCTTTTACAACAATTTACACATCTTAAATTATAAAAAATTATTATAAACTGCTGCGTTTAAATACACTTCATGACTGTCCAATTACTATCAAAAACGCTTTTTAGACTTTTTAAAAATTTTTTAGTCAAAATTTAAATAAAAAAATGTAAAACATATTTAGACTGTAATATATAGACGTTGTTAAGCGTTGACAATTTAAAACGCTTCGATACTTATATATTTTAAACGGTATAAACGTCCAAAGCTAAACTTTTAAAACAATTTAAACACACCTTAAATTATAAAAAATTATTAAAAACTGCTGCGCTTAAATACACTTTATAACTGTCCAATTGCTATCAAAAATGCTTTTAAGACTTTTTTAAAAAATTTTTTAGTCAAAATTCAAATAAAAAAATGTAAAACATATCTAGACTGTAATATATAACCGTTGTTAAGAGTTGACAATTGAAAACGCTTCAATACTTATATATTTTAAACGTCTAAAGCTAAACTTTTAAAGCAATTTACACATCTTAAATTATAAAAAATTATTGAAAACTCCTGCGTTTAAATACACTTCATAACTGCCCAATTACTATCAAAAACGCTTTTTAAACTTTTAAAAAAATTTTTTAGTCAAAATTTAAATAAAAAAATGTAAAACATATCTAGACTGTAATATTTAACCGTTGTTAAGCGTTGACAATTTAAAACGCTTCAATACTTATATATTTTAAACGTTATAAACGTCTAAAGCTAAACTTTTAAGACAATTTACACATCTTAAATTATAAAAAAACATTAAAAACTGCTGCGCTTAAATACGCTTCATAACTGTCCAATTACTATCAAAAACGCTTTTTAGACTTTTTTAAAAAATTTTTCAGTCAAAATTTAAATAAAAAAATGTAAAACATATCTAGACTGTAATATATAGACGTTGTTAAGCGTTTGCAATTTAAAACGGTTTGATACTTATATATTTTAATCGTTTTAAACGTCTAAAGCTAAACTTTTAAAACAATTTAAACACATCTTAAATAAATATTTTTTTAAAAACTGCGGTTTGTTTTCATAGACATTAAATTTTAAATCATTTCTTAACTAAAGTTACAATTTAAACCGTTTAAGCGTCAACAAAACTAAATGGATCCCTTACACTTACACAACACAACCGTTTTGTGGCTTTGGAAAACCAAGTCGACTTTGTCCACCGATACGAAAAACAGGCTACAGGCCCCAAGTAAGCCTCGATTTTTATAAACTATTGCAAGAAGTCTAAATTTTTACAGGTTGTTCTAGAACAAGTAACAGATGAACAATGTTGTCCAGGCTATGTTAAAATTAATAACAAATGTCAAGTAATTTGTACAAATCAATGTCAAAATGGTCAATGCACAGCTCCAAAAAATTGTACTTGTAAACCAGGTTTTGTAAAAAACACAGAAAATATTTGTGTTCCTAAATGTAGTTACACTTGCGGTAATGGTATTTGTACAGAGCCTGAAACTTGCAGTTGTAATCCTGGATTTGTTAAAAACATTCATAACAAGTATTTGTGTAATCCTGTTTGCACAATAAAATGCTTACATGGATTTTGCGTAGCTCCTGAGCAATGCGAGTGTAATAGAGGCTACAAATTAAATGAAAAAAGTTCATACTTTTGTAACCCAGTGTGCTCAGAAAAATGCTTAAATGGAACCTGCGTAGCTCCTGAGAAATGTGAGTGTTCTAAAGGCTACGAATTAAGTGAAAGGAGTTCGTACATTTGTAATCCAAAATGCTCTAAAAAATGCTTAAATGGAACTTGCGTAGCTCCTGAACAATGTGAATGTTCTAAAGGCTTTGAAATAAGTATTAAAAATAAATATCTTTGTAACCCAATTTGCTCAACTGGCTGTCCAAATGGATCCTGTGTAGCTCCTGAGCAATGTGAATGTAATAAAGGCTACAAACTAAATTTAACAATTAATACTTGCAATCCAATCTGCTCAGAAAAATGTTTAAATGGGACTTGCGTAGCTCCTGAGCAATGTGAATGTAATAAAGGCTACAAATTGAATTCACCAAATAATACTTGCAATCCAATTTGCTCAGTAGAATGCTCAAATGGAATTTGCGTAGCTCCTGAGCAATGTGAAT
Source organism: Lagria hirta (assembly GCA_947359425.1). Taxonomy (NCBI): domain Eukaryota; kingdom Metazoa; phylum Arthropoda; class Insecta; order Coleoptera; family Tenebrionidae; genus Lagria; species Lagria hirta. Next base: position 7,367,709 of record OX375803.1, on the reverse strand, counting down.
GTAATAAAGGCTATAAATTAAGCTTTAAAAATAATATTTGCAATCCAATTTGCTCAGAAGAATGCTCAAATGGAACTTGCGTAGCTCCTGAGCAATGTGAATGTAATAAAGGCTACAAATTAAATTTTACAAATAATACTTGCAATCCAATTTGCTCAGAAGAATGTTTAAATGGAACTTGCGGAGCTCCTGAGCAATGTGAATGTAATAAAGGCTACAAATTGAATTCAACAAATAATACTTGCAATCCAATTTGCTCAGTAGAATGCTCAAATGGAAATTGCGTAGCTCCTGAGCAATGTGAATGTAATAAAGGCTATAAATTAAGCTCTAAAAATAATATTTGCAATCCAATTTGCTCAGAAGAATGTTTAAATGGAACTTGCGTTTCACCTAATTTGTGCTCTTGTAACCCAGGTTTTAGGCTTGATGAGAAAAATTTTTGTCAGCCTTTATGTTCCATTGCATGTATTAATGGTTTTTGTTCCTTTCCCAGTACTTGTACCTGTTTTGACGGCCATGCATACAATGACAGAAGCAATTGTGAGCCTATTTGTTCTGATGGTTGTGGAAATGGTTATTGTACTGCACCTGAAATTTGTAGTTGTTTGAGCGGTTTTGAAATGGTAAATGGTAAATGTATCGAAAATAATACAGCCACGGTGAAAGAAAGTACTACTGCCTTTGGAAAAAGTACTGCACTGACGTGAGTATTAATAAAATCAAGTTTTTGATTTAATTTATTTTTTTATAGAACAATTGTGGCTGCTTTTGCAATATTGTGCTGCGTAGGGCTTGTAATCACAGCATTATTTGTTTATTTAAGACTAAAAAAAATGCAAACATCTGTATGTTTAATAAAATGAAATAAACGACGATCTCATACATCAATTTGATTTTGATATTACAACCCTATAAACTGCTATATGGTATAGTAAAAAAACGATTATATAATAAAAAATGGTATTATGGTAATGTCAAACAAAAAAATAACGATTAAAAATTTAAATTATAAAACATAAACAATTTTAGTTTCTTATGCAAAGTACAAGATTTAATTTGTTATATAACAACAGTAAAAAGTTGGTAAAATTAATTTTTTAATCTTTTAAACAGCGTCAAACAGTAAAAATTAAACAAAAATAACGAATAAAACTCAAAGTTATTATAAGTCAATAAACATGTTATAACGCCTAATAACGTCTAACAATATTTGTTGTGAGTGTTATTTTAATAGGACCAATATAGCAATAGTAAATAAAACAATTGACAAGTTTTATTAAAATAGTAGATTTAATAATACCAAATGTTAGACGTCAATATTAATAAGAAAAGTTATGTATACGATAAACACAAAGTTTTAAGCGTTAAAAAAACAAAATAAATAAAATTTAATATACCGGAAATTTGTTGAAACTTTATTTACCAGTGTTAATAATTATATTAAATATGACTTTAAACACTGGACGAAATAATTTGGACCAAAAATATAAGCGAGAATTATAACGTTATAACGCCTAACAACGTCTCATAACTACAAAATATGCTGTTAGTGGATACTTAAAAATTTTAAAATTTTTTTAATAATTATAAACATTTACTAGAAAAATTTTACCGCTTAATTTGATATATTACAGCGTTTTGCATTATTTACAAATATGAAGCATAATTTTTTGTAAATTATCAACAAATGCAATTTGTGGTTGATATCCTCCATCCGTGAGGATATCATCGAGTTATCCTCGGCCACCTACTCATCATTTCCTTTTCATTTTTTATTAATTCGTTTATTCTAGATTTTCCAATCAGTCTAATAACAATGTTACTTATTTTAATTATAACATTTCTTTTAGCGCCATTAATAAGAAGTGATGGAATTTGTACTAGACAAGAAACGTAAGTTCAATTAAAATATAATTTTTAATTAAAAAAATTTTGTATTAAAAAATTATTTAGTGTTTCAAAAACTAGACAAATTAGCTATAGTGATTATTACACTCGATCAGTAAGCTATAGCTGTGGATTTCTTTGGTCACAAACTTGCTGGAAAAATGAACGATATTGTTGCACAACAAAATACAAAACACAGGTGAATAATCTTGCTCTATATAAATATTAAAAATTATTTGGTCTTTCGAGCCGGATTAAAATGCTATTTTACAGTATTACACCGACTACAATGTTCTAAAATTTTGCTGTGGCGGCTATCAGAAAACATCAAGTAGTCCACTTATTTGTTCACCGATTTGTTCAAAATATTGCAAATTTGGCACTTGTAGTGCTCCTGAACAATGCTCATGCAACAAAGGCTACAAGATAAATACACAAGATAAATATTTGTGTCAACCTTATTGTTCCAAAAATTGTATGAATGGCAAATGCGTAGATCCCGAAAAGTGTCTTTGTGATCAGGGCTATCGACTCAGTAATGTCAACAAATACTTGTGCAATCCAATTTGTACTCAAATGTGTATAAATAGTGTTTGCACCGCACCGGAAAAATGTTCTTGCAATCAAGGCTATGCTGTAAACTCAATAAGTAAATATATTTGTGACCCTATTTGCACATATGCTTGCATCAATGGAAAATGCTCTGCTCCTGAAATTTGTTCTTGTAATCAAGGCTATGAGAAACATGCAAAAAATAAATACATTTGTATGCCAGCATGCTCAAAACAATGCTCAAATGGTACTTGCATTGCACCTGACACATGTGCATGTCATCAAGGCTATTATCACAATGCAAAAACCCCAAACATCTGTGAGCCTTTCTGTTCAACAAGATGCAATAACGGTAAATGTGTTGCTCCTGAGACATGTTCATGCAATCAAGGCTACGCTATGAGTATAGATAAGACACAAACTTGTAATCCTATTTGCTCAAAGAAATGCTCAAATGGAATTTGTGTAGCTCCTGAGCAATGCAAATGTAATAAAGGCTATCTGTTAAGTGCTGAGAATAAATACATTTGTAATCCTGTTTGTACTATTCAATGCACAAATGGCAATTGTGTATCTCCTGAGCAATGTAAGTGTAATAAAGGCTACAAATTAAGTGAGAAAAACCGATATCTTTGTAATCCAATCTGCTCAACGGAATGTTCAAATGGGACTTGTATAGCTCCTGAACAATGTGAATGTAATAAAGGCTACAAATTAAATTCTGAAAATCAATATAAATGTAATCCAATTTGTTCAGAAAAATGCTTAAATGGAACGTGCATAGCTCCTGAGCAATGTTATTGTGATAAAGGCTACGAACTAAGTACTGAAAATAAATTTATCTGCAATCCCATTTGTTCAGCTAAATGTTCAAACGGAATTTGCGTAGCTCCTGAGCTATGTAAATGTAACAAAGGCTATAAATTAAGTGCCAAAGATCAATATGTTTGTAATCCAATTTGCTCAATAGAATGCTCAAATGGGGTCTGCGTAGCTCCTGAACAGTGTGAATGTATTAAAGGCTACAAACTAAATAGTAAAAATCAATATATCTGCAATCCAATCTGCTCAGAGCAATGCTCAAATGGAACTTGCGTAGCTCCTGAGAAATGTAAATGTAAAGAAGGCTATGAATTAAGTACCAAAAATCAATACGTTTGTAATCCAGTTTGCTCAATAGAATGCTCAAATGGGGCCTGCGTAGCTCCTGAACAGTGTGAATGTAATGAAGGCTACGAGATAAATAGTAAAAATCAGTATATTTGCAATCCAATCTGCTCAGCAGAATGCTTAAATGGAACTTGCGTTGCTCCTGAGCAATGTGAATGCAATGAAGGCTACAAATTAAGTGCCAACGATCAATATACTTGTATTCCTAATTGCTCAACAGAATGCTCAAATGGAACCTGCGTAGCTCCTGAGCAGTGTAAATGTAATGAAGGCTACAAAGTAAGTAGTAAAAACCTATTTACTTGCAATCCAATCTGCTCAGAGCAATGCTCAAATGGAACTTGCGTAGCTCCTGAGAAATGTGAATGTAAAGAAGGCTATAAATTAAGTGCCAGAAGTCAATATGTTTGTAATCCAGTTTGCTCAATAGAATGCTCAAATGGTGCTTGCGTAGCCCCTGAACAGTGTGAATGTAATGAAGGCTACGAAATAAATAGTAAAAATCAATATATCTGCAATCCTATCTGCTCAGCAGAATGCTTAAATGGAACTTGTGTTGCTCCTGAGCAATGTGAATGCAATGAAGGCTACGAATTATGTGCTAACGATCAATATTCTTGTAAACCCATTTGCTCAGAACAATGCTCAAATGGAACTTGCGTTGCTCCAGAGCAATGTGAATGTGACGATGGGTTTGAATTGAGTGATAAAAATCAATATATTTGTATTCCAATTTGCTCAGCAGAATGCGTAAATGGAACCTGCGTAGCTCCTGAGCAATGTGAATGTGATGAAGGCTACAAATTAAGTAGTAAAAATCAGTATATTTGCAATCCCATCTGCTCAGCAGAATGCTTAAATGGAACTTGCGTGGCTCCTGAGCAATGTGAATGTAATGAAGGCTACAAATTAAGTGCCAACGATCAATATACTTGTAATCCTATTTGCTCAACAAAATGCTCAAATGGAACCTGCCTAGCTCCTGAGCAGTGTGAATGTAATGAAGGCTACGAAGTAAGTAGTGAAAATCTATTTACTTGCAATCCAGTCTGCTCAGATCAATGCTCAGATGGAACTTGCGTTGCTCCTGAGCAGTGTGAATGTAATGAAGGCTACGAATTAAGTGCTAACGATCAATATACTTGTAAGCCCATTTGCTCAGAACAATGCTCAAATGGAACTTGCGTTGCTCTAGAGCAATGTGAATGTGACGATGGGTTTGAATTGAGTGATAAAAGTCAATATATTTGTATTCCAAATTGCTCAGCAAAATGCGAAAATGGAACCTGCGTAGCTCCTGAGCAATGTGAATGTAATGAAGGCTACGAATTAAGTAGTGAAAATCAGTATGTTTGCAATCCAATCTGCTCAACCGAATGCTTAAATGGAACTTGCGTGGCTCCTGAGCAATGTGAATGTAATGAAGGCTACAAATTAAGTGCCAACAATCAATATACTTGCAATCCTATTTGCTCAGCAAAATGCTCAAATGGTACTTGCGTAGCTCCGGAGCAGTGTGAATGTGATGAAGGCTACGAACTAAGTACTGAAACTAACTTTATCTGCAATCTAATATGCTCAACAAAATGCTTAAACGGAATTTGCGTTGCTCCTGAGCAATGTAAATGTAATAAAAGCTACAAATTAAGTTCCAAAAATAATACCTGCAGTCCTATTTGCTCAGAAGAGTGCTTAAATGGAACTTGCGTGGCTCCTGAGCAATGTGAATGTGATGAAGGCTACGAATTAAGTGCTGACCATCAATATACTTGTAATCCCATTTGTTCAGCAGAATGCTTAAATGGAGCCTGTGTAGCTCCTGAGCAATGTGAGTGTGATAAAGGCTATGAATCCAATGGCACAAACAAGTGTGCGCCTATATGTTCCGATGGTTGTGAAAATGGTAATTGCAGTGCACCTGAAAACTGTACTTGTTTGAATGGTTTCGACAGAGAAAATGGTAGATGCATCAAAAATAATCAAACCATATCTGCAAAAACCGTTCTACTGACGTAAGCGCTTATAAAAGCTGTATTTTTTAACTGTTTTATTTTTTTAGAACCACAAATGTGGCGGCTTTTGCATCATTGTGCTGTGTATCGCTAATAGTTTTGGCAAGCTATTTATGCACCAAACGAAAAAAAACAAAAGTTTGTAAACCTTTTATAACGGTAGAAGAAACCATTGAGCTGCATAACGACTTATTAGAAAAAACTGAATCTGAAAACACAAACATGTAAATAAATAGCTTATAATAAACAATTTTTCTAAAATAAAAAACACTATTGTGTTTTAAAAACAAAAGTAACGCTTAAAATTACGCTTTTTATAACCGTTTTTTAATTTATTAAAAAAAGTATAAAGTTGATTTTTTTATTAGAATACATTTTCGAATTTGAAATAAAGATTAATTAACTTTTGAAAATAAATAACGACTAATATAGTTTTATACAAAAATATTTTCTTGTATCAAAATAAAAAGTATTTTTTTAAAAAATCCAACAGATTTTTGAGCATTTTTTAACTTTTAAAATAAGAATTTACTTAAATACTGCCTTGTTTACTTTTATAAATAGACCAAATGCTTAATAAACTATTAAAAAAATGTTTTAAACTTTTAAATCATTTTAAGTTACAAACAAGTTATATTGATTTAAAAATACAGACATTGAAAAGTAAGTTATTTTTTTAATAGCAGGTGGCTATAATAATTTTTAAACGTTATTTATTAAGCGGTGTTTTTTAGACAATAATGTCTATGTATGTCCCAGATTCAAATAGCTATAAAATTAGGCGTTTTAATTAAGCAAGATTTTGCAAAAAAATACGTTTTAAACAACGTATCGTTTTTAGCAAATAAGCGTTATTTTGTTAGACGTTATTAAGCGTTCAATTAAAAAGTAATATAATATTCTTTTGCCATGCATTATATAAATAAATAAACTCAAGAATCTTAAAATATTTGATTAAATAATAATAAGTAATAGAAATATTAAGCGTTAATAAAAATGTTTTGTATACAATTGACTGGAACTATTAGGCGTTATAAAACGAAATTTGTTTCATTATAAAAATACATTATTAGACTGGAAATTGTATTGAAACGCTACACACATTAAAATGACAATTGTCTATATTATTGGACATTGTTAATCGTTACGAAACAATTTGATCAAAAATACAAGCGACAAGCTATAACGTTATAACGCCTATAAACGTCTGATAACTCACAAATATTACGTTTTAAAGCGCCTAACAACGTTTAATTTAATATACTAAATAGAACGTATAATCTATTTAAATAAGTTCATTATAAAAAAAATACAATTAAGCATTTATCAATTTATAAAATTAATTATCCTCGTTTTTAATTCCACGGCTCGATCTAGAATGACGTCTTTTTCCTTGATTCCAATTTCCTCGATTTCTGCTGACTCGGTGGTTCCTCTCTAGCTGCTCCGCGCCTTATCTGCTGTTGGGCCGTCTAAATGGCGCCACTGATAAGTAGACATGGTTGATGATGTCATACCAGTTAACACGGCCATTCTGACAGGCTGGCGTCCACGACAGCGCAGAAATCTGAAACGGAGAGGAACACAGGCACACGAGTATCGTGCTCCTGACTACAACAGAACCAGGGAAAAACTAATACAAAAATAAAATTGGGTAAAAAAAAAGAAGTGCCGAAAAAAAAAAAAACAAAGAACAAAATAACGAAAAAAAGAAAAAAAAAACAAAACGTTCAACATTAATTTTACACAGGCACCACAAGGGATCCTGAACACAGGCACCACAGGAGATCCTGACAATGACCTCCAATTTCTGACACAGGCACCACAAGGGATCCTGAACACAGGCACCACAAGGGATCCTGACAAGGAGCTCCGATTTCTGACACAGGCACCACAAGGGATCCTGACACAGACAAAACAACAAGTATGATCCTGAAAAAACATTCTTTTTTTTTTATTATTTTTAACTTTAAACTAACTATCGGATTCCTCAGAGTCAAAATTACACAAAAACCAAAGTTTAATATGTTCAACAGCATAAACACCTGTATATTTGCGAGATGGTTGTAAGGTTTTCAGTTCCGTTACTTCATAGCGATCTCTAGGCAAACATTTTGAGATTTTAAACGGACCTTTCCACTTTGCTAAGAGTTTCTTACTTTCACCTTGAGTGATTATACTTGCAATTCTAACGACGACCAAATCACCAATGTTATACATAGAAGGCTTTGCTATACAAAGACGGGCAGAAGCCGCGGCACGAAGTTTGGTCACATCACAAGTTTGTTTGTCAAGATCGGCAGTTAATAAAAGAGTGCCGGGTGTGTGTGCTTTGTATCCCATCAGTAGATTCTGGGGAGACGAATTCAATGATTGATTTAATGTATTGTTCAAAGCTAGTTGAACATTTTGTACCTTTGTTGGCCAGGAAGATGGTGAGTCGGCGCAGGAAGTTGAGAGACTTTCAAGAATAGTGCGATTATAACGTTCGATTTGCCCATTACCTCGAGGCATACCGATAGTATTGAGAAACTGCCGGGTACCAATCGACGAGCAAAAAGATTTAAATTTTTGTGAAGTAAAGGACCTAGCAGCATCACATATTAATCTGTTTGGGACCCCAAACACAGCAATAATTTCTTGGAGAACTCGGATAGCATGAATATGGCAGTGCGACTTTATTGATAGGATGTAAATATCCCGGTTGTTTGCCCCCTTTTAGTTTGTGGTACGTACAAGGAATACAAGCTCTAATGTATGTGTGGATGAAACGACGCATTTTGGAAAACCAAAACAGGGTTTTAATAGAAGAGTATGTTTTATCAAAAGAAAAATGCCCCAAATCATCATGAAAAATGCGCAAAAGTTGCCAACGACAGGCAGGTGGAATGACTAATTTTTGACCTTCCAGTGGTTAAAGTAAAGTCTACCACCTTTCACAGAATAATCGTTAAAAATTGCGGGATATTTATGGCGTTCTCCAGAAAAGATAATTCTAGTTAATTGCATTAGCGATTTATCAGAGGTTTGAACCGCAGAAATCCAATCTGGAGTAGAAATTAAAACTTGAACGTTGTATACGGGACTCGGTAATGGATTGCGACTTAAAGCATCGACAAATGCTAAAGTGACACCAGATTTGTGGATTGTTGTAAATGTGAATTCCTGCAGTGAGAGAACCCAACGAGCAATACGAGCATTTAACTCCTTCTTGGAGAGAGCATTTCTTAAAGCATTGCAGTCAGTAACAAGGGTAAATGGGTTCCCTAACAAATAGTGCCGAAATCTTTTAACAGCTTTGATGACTGCTAACGTTTCCAATTCAAAAGAGTGATATCGCGACTCAGCTGGGCTAGTTTGACAGCTGTAATAAGCAACAGGTTGCTCCTTTCCGTCCACTATTTGAATTAAAACAGCTCCAAAGCCATGAGTAGAAGCATCAGTGTACAAAAGAGTTTTGCGGTGAGGATGGAAAAAAGACAATATTGGTTTATTAATTAAGACAGTTTTAAGATTGGCAAACGCAATCTGTTGTTCAGATCCCCAAACCCAGGGAACATTGGATCTCAACAAGTTTGTCAAAGGGCGGGTTTTGAGAGCAAAGTTATGAACAAATTTACGGAAGTTAAAAAAAATTGACATTTATTAAGGCGTAATTTGAGATTGTATTGTCGGAAAAGATGTAAAACTTGTTTTAAAAGATGCAGTCCTTCAGAGATTGTATGAGAGGGGACGACAATGTCGTCCATGTAAACTATAATTTTGTCTTTCAAAGGTTCTACAATGTGACTTATTGATTTTTGAAAAAAAGCAACGGCATTACGTAAACCAAACGGCACTCTTAGAAACTCAAACAAACCATCACTAGTGCAAAAAGCAGTTTTAGGAATAGAATCCTCAGTAAGATGAAATTGATAATACCCAGATGCCAAATCTAGTTTGGTATAATAGGAATATCCCGCCAAACGATCGATCAAATCTTCAATTATCGGTAACGGGAAAATTTGAGGAATAGTTATTGAATTTAACTGACGATAGTCAATACAGAGACGATATTGCCCATTCGGTTTTTTAATTAAAAGGCCAGGGCTACTGTAAGCAGATGTAGAAGGTCTGATAATATTTGCTGCTAAAAGTTCATTGACTAACTGCTGACAAGCCTCTTTTTCTACGAGAGCTAATCTGTAGGTTTTGCGATTCACTGGTTTATCAGAGGTTAATTCAATTTTCATTGCCAATTGACAATCACCAACATCAGCAACATTGTCCTTAGCGAAGCAAGGGTCAAATTCAGTTATTAATTGGTGAATTTGACTTTCAACAGGATTATCTACCGTTCCCGCTAAAAGTGTATTTACTTTCATTGATTGAAGAGAAAAATAAATACCTTGCAGAGTTTTTTTCATAGTATACATGAGAATTTTCGGAAAAATTCCGGCCAATAAGAAGATCGGCAAAAGGGAGACATTTATTTAGGACATAAAAATCGAGAGGCATTGTGACCGCATCAAGAGTGATAACAGCTGACGTTTGCAGTTGTGTTTCAGTTACATGATCGCCTAAATGATGCAATTTTACCACTGGTATTTCAGTTATTGGTAAATCTAAAGTGTTTGCCAATTTGGTAGACATGAGAGACACATCACTTCCTAAATCAATATACCCTGTATAATAGTTTTTGTTTATTTGAACTTTCTTAAGAAAGGCATTATCTGTAAAAGTGAGAAAATGTACATTTTTATTGTATGCGAGGGGTATTCAATCGCAAGGGTTTTGTTTGAGCGCTCAAACGGGAGGGAATTTTTTTTTTCTCTAGATTTCAATGAAGGGCAATCAGCGCGTTTATGGCCCTCTTTCTTGCAATAGAAACAAGCGAATGCATATCGAAACTGACGAGAAGGTTTAGTTAGGGATTTCAAATTATTATTCAAATTTGGCATGTGTTTGTTGACCGGTACTTTGTCAAGTGGAGCAACACTATCAAAAACTTTTAAATACGTCGCCAATTGTCCAGGATTTAAAATATTTGCGGCACTTGCGGCGAACTTGATTTGCGTGTCTTCGATTCCGCCCAAAATCAATTGGATAATGTCTTTATCAGTAAAATTTAAATTTAATTTTTGATGTGGTTCCTCTCTAGCTGCTCCGCGCCTTATCTGCTGTTGGGCCGTCTAAATGGCGCCACTGATAAGTAGACATGGTTGATGATGTCATACCTGTTAACAAACGTTAGATATTACGAAAATTTGTCTATTGAGGAAAATATTTATTTGCTAATATGAAACATACATTTTTGTAAATTATTAACAATTGCAATTTGTAGTTGATATCCTGCATCCGTGAGGAAAACGAGTTATCCTCAGCCACCTACTCATCATTTCCTTAATATTTATTATTATTAATACGTTTATTCTAGATTTTCCAGTCAGTCTAATAACAATGTTACTTATTTTAATTATAACATTTCTTTCAGCGCCATTAATAAGAGGTGATGGAATTTGTACTAGACAAGAAACGTAAGTTCAATTAAAATATAATTTTCTATTGAAAAAATTTTGTATTAAAAAATTATTTAGTGTTTCTAAAACTAGACAAATTAGCTATAGTGATTATGACACTCGATCAGTAAGCTATAGTTGTGGATTTCTTTGGTCAAAAACTTGCTGGAGAATAGAACGACATTGTTGCACAACAAAATACAAAACACAGGTAAATAATCTTGCTCCATATAAATATTAAAAATTATTTGGTCTTTCGAGCCGGATTAAAATGCTATTTTACAGTATTACACAGACTGCAATGTTATAAAAATCTGCTGTGGCGGCTACCAGACAATATCTAGTAGTCCACTTACTTGTTTACCAATTTGTTCAAAACCTTGCACATTTGGTACTTGCAGTGCTCCTGAAACTTGCTCATGTAACGATGGCTACGAATTGAGTGCCGATAATAAATATAATTGCAATCCGATTTGCTCAACGAAATGTTCAAATGGAATTTGCGTAGCTCCTGAGCAATGTGGATGCAATAAAGGCTACGAATTAAGTGCTGACGATCAATATACTTGTAATCCCATTTGTTCAGCAGAATGCTTAAATGGGACCTGCGTAGCTCCTGAGCAATGTGAATGTGATACAGGCTACAAATTAAGTGCCAAAAATAATTATATTTGTAATCCAATCTGCTCAACAAAATGCACAAATGGAGCCTGTGTAGCTCCTAAGCAATGTGAGTGTCATAAAGGCTATGAATTCAATGGCACAAACAAATGTGCGCCTATATGTTCCGATGGTTGTGAAAATGGCAATTGCACTGCACCTGAAAACTGTACTTGTTTGGATGGTTTTGAAAGAAAAAATGGTAGATGTATATCTACAAAAACCCTTATACTGACGTAAACGCTTATAAAATCTTAAAAATTTACACTATTTTTTGCTTTTTAGGACCACAAATGTGATTGTTTTTGCAGCAGTGTGCTGTGTATTGCTAATTGTTTTGGCGAACTATATATGTACCAAACAAGAAAACCGCAAGTTTGTAAGCCTTTTATAACAGTACAAGAAACAATTGAATTGGATAACGACTCATTTACAAACTCTGAATCAGAAGACACATTTTTGTAAATTAAATATTCTGTAATAAATAGTTCTTCTATAATATTTTAAAATCAAAACTAACGCCTAAGCGGTTGTATATAACCATTATAATTTATGAAAAAAAAATTACAAGTAGAAAACATTTACAAATTCAATATAATGATTGTTTAAATTTTGAAAATAAATAACGTCTAATATAGTTTTATACGCAAATATCATTTTGTATCAATATGCTAAAATTTGTAATAAAAAGTACTATATTACACTTTTTTGAGCATTTTTAATGCTTAAAATTAAAAAAAAGTATTAAATACGGTTTGTTGAGTTTACTTTTATAATGAGGTTTAGTAGACAAAATAGTTTTTTAAACTATAAAAAAAAATGTTTTAATTGAGAGATATGATCATATTTAACTATTGTATAGATATTGAAAAATATAAAATAATTTTTTTTAATTGCAGTTTGTTAAAATTATTATTAAACGTTGTTAATTAACTATAAACGTTGTAAGAAACGTATTAAATTACTAAACAATAACCTATAATGCTGTTTTTCTTACTTAATATGCGTTATTTTTCACGCCTAACAGCGCTTATATATCTATATTATCTATATTATTTGTATACATTTGTTTACTGTTTAACATATAATTAAATATATATTATTAAATAAATACTAAATGTGTAAATAGTTTATTATAACTGAGTAGCTTGTATTGTTTAAAAAATAATTTTAATTACATAATTAAAGTGCCCAAAAATTTTTTAACGTTTTTTGTTGTTTTTTTGTATTAATATGTTCAAAACAAAAATGAGGCATTTTGAAGTTTAAGATAAAAACTTGAATTATCTTAAATTGACACTGGTTTTGCCAAAAATTTGTTTTTATAAATTATTTCGCATGAAAAATTCCCATTTCTTATCCGTTGATAGATAATATAATGTATATATAAAGACAGCATTTTAAATTAATAACATTATCAAATATTTATAATTTTATTACAATTGACCAAGCATGGAGAGATTAATAATTATCGTGTTTTGTTTAGTGACACTTGTTCTGGGTGAAGATGGGGTTTGTACTACGACCAGAACGTAAGTTTTTTTAAAAATTTATTTATTTTTTATATTAACATTAGAAAAGTTTCTCAATTGAACAAACTGTTGCAAATTTTTATTATCAAAATAATCCTAAAGATTAATATTAATGTTCTTAATTAAAAAATTTTTTTGCACTATCAATTAGAAGAAAATTTTTACTATATGAAGTTTAAACGTTATTATTTAAATTTATACCATACTATAATATATTACATTTATGAAACTTGTTTTTTTCAGACATAACATATTTTGTTTCGTTAATTATCATTAAAATTTTACGTTTTAAAAGTTGAGTTATTTAAAACATAGCTGATTTTTAAATATTATTAGACGTTTTTAGTGGTTTGTACTTAAAAGTAAAAGGATAATTTTGTTATTAATATAGTTTACATAAATTACCACCATTATCAACAAATGCTTAAATGATCGAAAAAAAAAATTTGAATAAAATATGTAAGCGTTACTTTTAACAAACATAGGTGAAAATATTAAATTCTAATATTTACAGAGAATAAGTTGAAATAGCGCGCATATTTTTGATCGTTATACCTATTTTAAAGAAATTTTTATTAGCATCTTATATTGTTTTTTCAACGCTAATAAAATACAAATACAAATTATTAATAAATAAAACAAATTTACAATTTGATTTTACTTTATTATTTTTATTATTATATAATTTTAAATTTTAAAACTATAAATTAGAAATTGGCTTAGAAAATAATGTCAAATTCTACTTTTGAATCATTTTGGCGTTAGATCTTTAAAACTTATTTTGAACATTTCTAGTGTGGAAAAAGTGAAAGATGTTCCATGGTTCTCTTACAGACCGTGTAGTAACTATTTAGCCCAAGCAATATTTCCAAATTGGCCAGAAAAACATATTGTGTTTTATTGGCCCCAAGTAAGCACTTGATTTGAAAATTTTACATAAAAAAACAAAAACTAATATTTTTACAGCTTGTTGAAGAAAAAGTAACCGATAAGCACTGTTGTCCAGGTTATGATGAAATAAATAACAAATGCGTTCCGCGTTGTACATCCGAATGTAAAAATGGTCAATGTACAGCTCCAGAAACCTGTACTTGCAATAGAAACTACAAAAAATCTTATTATAATCATAACTCCTGTGAACCTATTTGTTCTAAAGGCTGTGTGAACGGAAAATGTACAGCTCCAGAAACCTGTACTTGTAATAAATACTACAAAAGATCTTTATATAATCAAAACTCCTGTGAACCTATTTGTTCTAAAGGCTGTGTGAACGGAAAATGTACAGCCCCAGAAACCTGTACTTGCAATAAAAACTACAAAAAATCTTTATATAATCAAAACTCTTGTGAACCTATTTGTTCTAAAGGCTGTGTGAACGGAAAATGTACAGCTCCAGAAACCTGTACTTGTAATAAAAACTACAAAAAATCTTTATATAATCAAAACTCCTGTGAACCTATTTGTTCTAAAGGCTGTGTGAACGGAAAATGTACAGCCCCAGAAACCTGTACTTGTAATAAAAACTACAAAAAAATTTTATATAATCAAAACTCCTGTGAACCTATTTGTTCTAAAGGCTGTGTGAACGGAAAATGTACAGCTCCAGAAACCTGTACTTGTAATAAAAACTACAACAAATCTTTATATAATCAAAACTTCTGTGAACCTATTTGTTCTGAAGGCTGTGTGAACGGAAAATGTACAGCTCCAGAAACCTGTACTTGTAATAAAAACTACAAAAAATCTTTATATAATCAAAACTCCTGTGAACCTATTTGTTCTGAAGGCTGTGTGAACGGAAAATGTACAGCTCCAGAAACCTGTACTTGTAATAAAAACTACAAAAAATCTTTATATAATCAAAACTCCTGTGAACCTATTTGTTCTAAAGGCTGTGTGAACGGAAAATGTACAGCCCCAGAAACCTGTACTTGTAATAAAAACTACAAAAAAATTTTATATAATCAAAACTCCTGTGAACCTATTTGTTCTAAAGGCTGTGTGAACGGAAAATGTACAGCTCCAGAAACCTGTACTTGTAATAAAAACTACAACAAATCTTTATATAATCAAAACTTCTGTGAACCTATTTGTTCTGAAGGCTGTGTGAACGGAAAATGTACAGCTCCAGAAACCTGTACTTGTAATAAAAACTACAAAAAATCTTTATATAATCAAAACTCCTGTGAACCTATTTGTTCTGAAGGCTGTGTGAACGGAAAATGTACAGCTCCAGAAACCTGTACTTGTAATAAAAACTACAAAAAATCTTTATATAATCAAAACTCCTGTGAACCTATTTGTTCTGAAGGCTGTGTGAACGGAAAATGTACAGCTCCAGAAACCTGTACTTGTAATAAAAACTACAAAAAATCTTTATATAATCAAAACTCCTGTGAACCTATTTGTTCTAAAGGCTGTGTGAACGGAAAATGTACAGCCCCAGAAACCTGTACTTGTAATAAAAACTACAAAAAATCTTTATATAATCAAAACTCCTGTGAACCTATTTGTTCTAAAGACTGTGTGAACGGAAAATGTACGGCTCCAGAAACTTGTACTTGTAATGCTGGATTTGCAAAACATTACATTAGTAAATATCATTGCACCCCAGTTTGCTCAAAGAAATGCTTAAATGGAACTTGCGTTGCTCCTGAGCAATGTAAATGTAATAAAGGCTACGAGTTAAGTGGAAAAAATTCAACAATCTGTAACCCAAAATGCTCTAGACAATGCTTAAATGGAATCTGTGTAGCTCCCGACCAATGTAAATGTAATAAAGGCTACAAATTAAGTTCCACAAATAATACCTGCAATCCAATCTGCTCAGGAGAATGCTTAAATGGAGCTTGCGTTGCTCCTGAGCAATGTGAATGTAATAAAGGCTACAAATTAAATGTCAACAACCAATATACTTGTAATCCAATTTGTAAAACAAAATGTTTAAATGCAACTTGTATTTCACCTAATGTTTGCTCTTGTAACTCTGGTTTTAAGCTGGATGAAAACAAAATTTGTCAGCCTTTCTGTCCTATGGCATGTGTTAATGGATTTTGTTCTGCTCCCAATACTTGCACTTGTTTTAAAGGCTATGAATACAATGGCACAAACAATTGTGCGCCAATATGTTCCGATGGTTGTGAAAATGGTAATTGCACTGCACCTGAAACATGTTCTTTTTGGATAGTTTTGAAAGAGAGAATGGAAGATAATGGTATTGAAAATTATCAATCAGTTCCTTTAGAGCTAACCCTCCTAACATCGTAAGTAGTTATAGAAGCGTGTTTATTTACTAATTTTTTGTTATAGAACCACAAATGTGCCCGTTTTTGCTATTTTGTGCTGTGCAGTGCTCATAATCCTAGCAGGCTATGTCTATAGAAAAAAACGTGTTCGTAAACCTTTTCCAATGGTAGATGAGCAAAACTTTTCAGAAGAATCTGACACTAAAGACTCAAATTTGTAAAATAAATGTCATGTAATAAATGGTTTTTTTATTACTAGAAATGTTATTGAAGAAAAATTAAACACTCAAAAGATTAGTTGTTAATAATGAGTTTTAATTAATTATAAAATATAAACTCAAATTTGTTGTAAGGCAACGATACGCAAATCTAAAACAATCGTTATTTAGGGCTTAAAACATTGCTTATATTAAATCAGTCTACAAACCTTAATTTGAATAAATTCGCTTTGACTGTATACATTATTTGTTGAAAGTAACATATAAAAGTTTATAAATATTATTGATATATTTTAAATGATTCCGTTTTCTATAATATTTTTCTAAAAATGCGTTAAATTTTTTTTATATTTCATCTAAAATATGTAACAAATTGATTATAGTATGGACAACGCCTAATCTTTAAATTTTTACACATAAACGCCTAATAACGAAAAAAATCAAATTGAATATTGTTTCTTAAAAAATATATAATATTAATAACGCCTAATTTTTAAATACTTACACATAAACGCCTAATAACGAAAAAAATTATTAATTTTTTCGTTTTTAAGAGAAATAATTTTTGCTGATTGAGATAGTTATTTTGATGTTTTTCACATAATGAATTTTTAAAAATTTTGTTTATTATAATCAGCCTTTTGAAATTAAGCGTCATTAGGCGTTTTACTTAAAAATAGTTTCAAAAGTATACATATTTGTAGAGACATTTTGTACAATATTGTTAGTTGACAATTTATTATTGAACGTTATTGTTATTAAATCTCAATAATAAATCTCATCAAATTAAACGTTATAATTATTAAACATCAGCTTAAAGATTTATTGTAAAACCTTATTTAACTTTCAAAACAACATTCTAATCATTATATAGTTATATAATTATGTTTCAATATTAATTTGTTTTAAGCTTTCAAGACAGCCGTTAATAAATAACGTCTAAGTTATTGATTTCTCTAACATTTTAAACGTTAAATATTTTCAAAATATAAAGCGTTTATTTACAAAAATAAAATATTAAGCTAAGCAATGACACATAAGAGCTTGTGTGGTTCAAAAACTAATTTCTAATCTATAATTAAACAACTTCTAAAAAAGTTTAAACGCTTTTCGCTATCTTTTTTTATATTTAGTAATGTAAAAATTTACCATAGTCGTATTATCTAAGATGATAATATTTTGAATTACATCATAAATTGACACAGTTTATAGCGTTAGATTATAAAGAGATTAGCATTTATTAACAATTGAAATAATAATTAATATTAATAATTACAGCAGCAATTATTTTCAAGTAGGCGTTTTATGGCACAAAAATAGTCCCAAAAATCTGTGTCTTCATGAATCATTTTGCAAAAAATTTACAATTTCCAACATCATGTATCTATCAGTGCATCCGCTTATAGATAAAACAAATATAGAATTATAAATAACTATAATAACCTCTTTATAATTTCATTACCATTGTTTAAACATGTGGAGAATATTTATAATAATGTGTTTAGTGACATTTGTGTTGAGCGAAAATGGGGTTTGCCCTTCTAAGATTACAAGGTAAATCTTTTTAGTCAATTTATTAAACTTTGCAAAAAACATTTTAAATAGCCTCATTAACACTGATTCACATATTTTTAGACGTTTTTTAATGTATTTCTTAATTTAAAACGCTTTCAAGCCTTAAATTATTTTTTTTTCACTTTTAAATTGTAAATTTTGACCGTATAGTGTTTAGACGTTATTTTTTCTAAGAAACGATGTGTTTCGTTATTTTTCGTCAAAATCTGACATTTTAAAAGCTCAATTAGAGCATTCTAAAAAAGTTTCAACATGCTTAAAACGTTTTTGAAACATTGTTAGACGTTGTTGAGCGTTGGTAATTGAAATTTGCTAATTTTATTGGTAATACAGTCACTTTGTATGTGGCATTATTTTAGCAGCATGTCTATAACCGCTGATATTGATGTTTTAAAACTTGAAAACAATCTTAATATAATATTTGTCAAAAAATAGTCGTTATTTCTATGATAAAATATGATATTTGTCGAAAGATAGTCGCTGTTTCTATAAAGCACATGTAAAATTCAATGTAACGTTAAAAAAAATAACAATAATAAACGTTGCATTATTGAGATAGTTTACGTATTTTAAACGTTATATTTTTAACATTTAGCAGCATGATAAGCGCTAAATTTTTTGAATTTATACATATTAATAGTTAAATTTTATTAATTATATAAGATATTTAAGGTTGAAAAAAACATTTATATTTTTGAGCAAAAAATCGTCTTGGATAAAGAATCTACTTAGGTAAAAATGTAAAAAAAGTGGTTTTGATTTATTTAGGCGTTATATTTTGAAATTTTTTGGCTTAGGTTATACTTTAAAACATTTCTAGCAAAAAAAAAACTAAAATGGTTCCTTACACTTATACAATCCAACCGCCATGTGGAATTAGAAGACCAATTCGATATTGTCCAAAGATCCGAAAGACAGGTTACAGGCCAAAAGTAAATAATTACCTTCTGTATTTTCTCACAAAAACAATATAAATTTTTACAGGATGTTCTAGAAAAAGTAACTGAAAAGCAATGTTGTCCGGGCTATGTTAAAATTAACAACAAATGCGTTGCGCGTTGTATCAGCCAATGTAAAAATGGTCAATGTACTGCTCCAGAAACCTGTACTTGTAACAAAAACTACAAAAAGTCTTTCTATAATCGGTACTTTTGTGAACCTATTTGTTCTAAAGGCTGTCTAAACGGAAAATGTACAAAACCAGAGACTTGTACTTGTAACGCAGGATTTGTACAAAGCAGTAAAAATATTTGTGTTCCAAAATGTAGACAGCCTTGTCTCAATGGTAAATGTACAGCACCCGAAACTTGTATTTGTAATCTTCGTTATCAAAAAGACTCTAAAAACAAATACAGGTGTAATCCAACATGTTCAAAACCCTGTGGAAACAGTAAATGCACTGCACCAGAAATGTGTACTTGTAATTCTGGATTTGCTAAAGACAGCAAGAATAAATATTTATGTAATCCCGTTTGCTCAAAGCCTTGCCTGAATAGCAAGTGCACTGCACCAGAAACATGCACTTGTAATACCGGATTTACTAAAGACAGCAAAAATAAATATTTATGTAATCCCATTTGCTCAAAACCTTGTTTGAACAGCAAGTGCACTGCACCAGAAATATGCACTTGTAATTCTGGATTCACTAAAGACAGCAAAAATAAATATGTATGTAATCCTATTTGCTCAAAGCCTTGTTTGAACAGCAAGTGTACTGCACCAGAAATCTGCACTTGTAATATTGGATTAGCTAAAGACAGCAAGAATAAATATTTATGTAATCCCATTTGCTCAAAACCTTGTTTAAACAGCAAGTGTACTGCACCAGAAATATGCACTTGTAATACTGGATTTGCTAAGGACAGCAAGAATAAATATTTATGTAATCCCATTTGCTCAAAACCTTGTTTGAACAGCAAGTGCACTGCACCAGAAATATGCACTTGTAATTCTGGATTCACTAAAGACAGCAAAAATAAATATGTATGTAATCCTATTTGCTCAAAGCCTTGTTTGAACAGCAAGTGTACTGCACCAGAAATCTGCACTTGTAATATTGGATTAGCTAAAGACAGCAAGAATAAATATTTATGTAATCCTATTTGCTCAAAGCCTTGTTTAAACAGCAAGTGTACTGCACCAGAAATATGCACTTGTAATACTGGATTTGCTAAGGACAGCAAGAATAAATATTTATGTAATCCCATTTGCTCAAAACCTTGTTTGAACAGCAAGTGCACTGCACCAGAAATCTGCACTTGTAATATTGGATTTGCTAAAGACAGCAAGAATAAATATTTATGTAATCCCATTTGCTCAAAACCCTGTTTAAACAGCAAGTGTACTGCACCAGAAATATGTACTTGTAATACTCGATTTGCTAAAGACAGCAAGAATAAATATTTATGTAATCCCATTTGCTCAAAACCTTGTTTAAACAGCAAGTGTACTGCACCAGAAATATGCACTTGTAATACTGGATTTGCTAAGGACAGCAAGAATAAATATTTATGTAATCCCATTTGCTCAAGACCTTGTTTGAACAGCAAGTGTACTGCACCAGAAATCTGCACTTGTAATATTGGATTTGCTAAAGACAGCAAGAATAAATATTTATGTAATCCCATTTGCTCAAAACCCTGTTTAAACAGCAAGTGTACTGCACCAGAAATATGTACTTGTAATACTCGATTTGCTAAAGACAGCAAGAATAAATATTTATGTAATCCCATTTGCTCAAAACCTTGTTTAAACAGCAAGTGTACTGCACCAGAAATATGCACTTGTAATACTGGATTTGCTAAGGACAGCAAGAATAAATATTTATGTAATCCCATTTGCTCAAAACCTTGTTTGAACAGCAAGTGTACTGCACCAGAAATCTGCACTTGTAATATTGGATTCACTAAAGACAGCAAGAATAAATATGTATGTAATCCTATTTGCTCAAAGCCTTGTTTGAACAGCAAGTGTACTGCACCAGAAATATGCACTTGTAATTCTGGATTCACTAAAGACAGCAAGAATAAATATGTATGTAATCCTATTTGCTCAAAGCCTTGTTTGAACAGCAAGTGTACTGCACCAGAAATCTGCACTTGTAATATTGGATTTGCTAAAGACAGCAAGAATAAATATTTATGTAATCCCATTTGCTCAAAACCTTGTTTAAACAGCAAGTGTACTGCACAAGAAATATGCACTTGTAATTCTGGATTTGCTAAGGACAGCAAGAATAAATATTTATGTAATCCTATTTGCTCAAAGCCTTGTTTAAACAGCAAGTGTACTGCACCAGAAATCTGCACTTGTAATACTGGATTTGCTAAAGACAGCAAGAATAAATATTTATGTAATCCCGTTTGCTCAAAGCCTTGCCTGAATAGCAAGTGCACTGCACCAGAAACATGCACTTGTAATACTGGCTTTGCTAAAGACAGCAAAAATAAATATGTATGTAATCCCATTTGCTCAAAACCTTGTTTGAACAGCAAGTGTACTGCACCAGAAATATGCACTTGTAATTCTGGATTTGCTAAAGACAAGAAGAATAAATATTTATGTAATCCCATTTGCTCAAAACCTTGTTTGAACAGCAAGTGTACTGCACCAGAAATCTGCACTTGTAATACTGGATTTGCCAAAGACAAGAAGAATAAATATTTATGTAACCCCATTTGCTCAAAGCCTTGCCTGAACAGCAAGTGTACTGCACCAGAAATATGCACTTGTAATTCTGGATTTGCTAAAGACAGCAAGAATAAATATTTGTGTAATCCCATTTGCTCAAAGCCTTGCCTGAACAGCAAGTGCACTGCACCAGAAATATGCACTTGTAATTCTGGATTCACTAAAGACAACAAGAATAAATATGTATGTAATCCCATTTGCTCAAAAGCTTGCCTGAACAGCAAGTGTATTGCACCAGAAATATGCACTTGTAATACTGGATTTGCTAAAGACAGCAAAAATACATATTCATGTAATCCTATTTGCTCAAAGCCTTGTTTGAACAGCAAGTGTACTGCACCAGAATTATGCACTTGTAATACTGGATTTGCTAAAGACAGCAAAAATAAATATTTATGTAATCCCGTTTGCTCAAAGCCTTGCCTGAATAGCAAGTGTACTGCACCAGAAACATGCACTTGTGATACTGGATTTGCTAAAGACAGCAAAAATACATATTCATGTAATCCTATTTGCTCAAAGCCTTGTTTGAACAGCAAGTGTACTGCACCAGAAATATGCACTTGTAATACTGGATTTGCTAAAGACAGCAAAAATAAATATTTATGTAATCCCGTTTGCTCAAAGCCTTGTTTGAACAGCAAGTGTACTGCACCAGAAACATGCACTTGTATTTCTGGATTTGCTAAAGACAGCAAAAATACATATTCATGTAATCCTATTTGCTCAAAGCCTTGTTTGAACAGCAAGTGTACTGCACCAGAAATATGCACTTGTAATACTGAATTTGCTAAAGACAGCAAAAATAAATATTTATGTAATTCCGTTTGCTCAAAGCCTTGCCTGAATAGCAAGTGTACTGCACCAGAAACATGCACTTGTGATACTGGATTTGCTAAAGACAGCAAAAATAAATATTTATGTAATCCCATTTGCTCAAAAGCTTGCCTGAACAGCAAGTGTACTGCACCAGAAATATGCACTTGTAATACTGGATTTGCTAAAGACAGCAATAATAAATATTTGTGTAATCCCGTTTGCTCAAAGCCTTGTCTAAGCAGCAAGTGTACTGCACCAGAAACATGCACTTGTAATACTGGATTTACTAAAGACAGCAAAAATAAATATTTATGTAATCCCGTTTGCTCAAAGCCTTGTTTGAACAGCAAGTGTACTGCACCAGAAACATGCACTTGTATTTCTAGATTTGCTAAAGACAGCAAAAATACATATTCATGTAATCCTATTTGCTCAAAGCCTTGTTTGAACAGCAAGTGTACTGCACCAGAAATATGCACTTGTAATACTGGATTTGCTAAAGACAGCAAAAATAAATATTTATGTAATCCCGTTTGCTCAAAGCCTTGCCTGAATAGCAAGTGTACTGCACCAGAAACATGCACTTGTATTTCTGGATTTGCTAAAGACAGCAAGAATAAATATTCATGTAATCCTATTTGCTCAAAACCTTGTTTGAACAGCAAGTGTACTGCACCAGAAATATGCACTTGTAATTCTGGATTCACTAAAGACAGCAAGAATAAATATGTATGTAATCCTATTTGCTCAAAGCCTTGTTTGAACAGCAAGTGTACTGCACCAGAAATATGCACTTGTAATACTGGATTTGCTAAAGACAGCAAAAATAAATATTTATGTAATCCCGTTTGCTCAAAGCCTTGCCTGAATAGCAAGTGTACTGCACCAGAAACATGCACTTGTATTTCTGGATTTGCTAAAGACAGCAAGAATAAATATTCATGTAATCCTATTTGCTCAAAACCTTGTTTGAACAGCAAGTGTACTGCACCAGAAATATGCACTTGTAATTCTGGATTCACTAAAGACAGCAAGAATAAATATTTATGTAATCCTATTTGCTCAAAACCTTGCTTGAACAGCAATTGTACTGCACCAGAAACATGCACTTGTAATACTGGATTTACTAAAGACAGCAATAATAAGTATTTATGTAATCCTGTTTGCTCAAGACCTTGTTTGAACAGCAAATGTACTGCACCAGAAATATGTTCTTGTAATACTGGATTTGCTAAAGACAGCAATAATAAGTATTTGTGTAATCCTGTTTGCTCAAGACCTTGTTTGAACAGCAAATGTACTGCACCAGAAACATGTTCTTGTAATACTGGATTTGCTAAAGACAGCAATAATAAGTATTTGTGTAATCCTGTTTGCTCAAGACCTTGTTTGAACAGCAAATGTACTGCACCAGAAATATGTTCTTGTAATACTGGATTTGCTAAAGACAGCAATAATAAGTATTTGTGTAATCCTGTCTGCTCAAGACCTTGTTTGAACAGCAAATGTACTGCACCAGAAATATGTTCTTGTAATACTGGATTTGCTAAAGACAGCAATAATAAGTATTTGTGTAATCCTGTTTGCTCAAGACCTTGTTTGAACAGCAAATGTACTGCACCAGAAATATGTTCTTGTAATACTGGATTTGCTAAAGACAGCAATAATAAGTATTTGTGTAATCCTGTTTGCTCAAGACCTTGTTTGAACAGCAAATGTACTGCACCAGAAATATGTTCTTGTAATACTGGATTTGCTAAAGACAGCAATAATAAGTATTTGTGTAATCCCGCTTGCTCAAAACCTTGTTTGAACAGCAAGTGTACTGCACCAGAAATCTGCACTTGTAATACTGGATTTACTAAAGACAGCAAAAATAAGTATTTATGTAATCCCATTTGCTCAAAGCCTTGTTTAAACAGCAAATGTACTGCACCAGATATATGTTCTTGTAATACTGGCTTTGCAAAAGACATCAACGATAATTATCATTGCCAGCCTATTTGTTCAAAATCTTGTACAAATGGTAGATGTACTATACCGGAAACTTGTTCTTGTAATACTGGATTTTCAAAAGACGCCAAGAACCAATTTTTATGCAATCCAGTTTGTTCACAACCTTGCACTAATGGTAAATGTATTGCACCAGAAACTTGTAGTTGTAATACCGGATTTGTCAAAGATTCCCAGGACAAATACCTTTGTAACGCAATTTGTTCAACACATTGTACAAAAACCAATTGTACAGAGACAAGCAATTCAACAAATGACAAATGTCATCGCAACAAGGAAGTTCTGTAAGTTATTGATCATCTTTTTGGATAGATAACTTTATCAATTTTCTTCTATTTTCAGATATTTTTCACATATTCCTATTGAAATTCTCGCATCAGTGATTTTAGCCGCTTTAGGAGTTTTAACGGGAATTATTATAGTAAGCGTCATTTTTTTCAGAAAAAGGCAACAACAAAAAAACAGACAACCCGTCTCTAATTTTGATTTTCCACTGTATGGTATGACACTTTATCTTTGTCTTGTTTAGGGACTTTTAACATTAATTTAAAAATTATTGTTACAGAAAATCTATATCAACCTATTTTTATCATAGATTCACGAAATCTGGAAGATATTGAGATGAGTAAAATGCAACCAAAGCTGGAACTTCTAGACTAGAACCTGAAGAGAAATTATAAAAGACTGATAACTTATAATAATTTTTTTTTTGTACATTTTATATTGTAACAATAATAATAGGATTAATAGTAATATTATTGTTTAATGTGTCAAAAATTGCTTTATTGATTTAATTTTTTACTTTTCTGAAAGAGTGATCTAAGCCCTTTTGGCCCCATACCTCTTTTTTACTATTTATAGCAAAAGAATTTTTTTTTAATTTTTTGTTTTGTATCATGTGTTGTAACTAATCTCTGAAACGGTTAGACTAAGTTTGACAAAACTTTTACAGTCTGATAGCTGAGATTGAAATTTCAGCAGCTGTCTGTTTGTTTTGGCTAATCTTTTAAACAGCTTAACTAATTATTCAAACATTTTTCCTGGAAGAAAGCTAATATTATCAGGAGTAACCTAAATTAATACTAATTTGATTTAATTTTGTTTTTTTTTGCAATTAATTAATTTTATCAAATTATTATGTTTATTCTAGCGTTTTCACGATTATTAAAAAACTACCCTTTGCACATAACTACATTAATAATGTTTAAGGTATATTTTTGAGTTAACAATCCGGCTTTTTGGCTTTATTAAATAAATTGGACTACCCCTATTTTTCTTTCTGTAACCATTAGATTGGATTAGCTGATAATCTCTATATCTATCCAAAAGATGTTTTATGAAAAGTTTGTTGTCCGATATAATGAAACTTAATTAAAATGCGCACATTGCCCCCAAAGCCCAATTTTCTGGTGTTTTGACAAAGGCGTCTGCGTTGTGACCTTAGTTCGCCGTCACCGTCGCCGCCACCACGCATTCTACTTATCGCATACATCTCGTTCGTGTTTTATTGAGTGATAAAAAAATATTATTTATTCATGTTTTAACATTTGTAAGTATAATCGCCGTTTTCGTCCTCTTTTCGCTGATCTCGGTCTGATTTTTCGATTTTTTTTCGCCACCCCAATCGGTGGAAAGCTGCGAAACGCAATATTGATCCGAAAGGAAGACCAAATTGAATTTGGTTAGCGAAAATAGGACTAATTTATGAATTTTTGAAAAATTCAAGTTTTTCAGGAGAAAAATGATAAAAACGGATGTGAAGAGAAAAAAAGTGGAGGGTTATTTCGGCCTCTGGAGATGAAATTCGCTGCATTCTATGTGATGCTGGTTTTCTATTCGCCTTTGGCTCTTTTTGCACAACGTTTAATTCCACCACGAAGCTATAGTCCCGATGAAGATGACGATGGCCATAGGGGCGACTACTACGATGAAGATGAAGAAAATGAAGATAATTCGACAGGTAACCATTATAACTATTATATTATCATCGGAAATCTACATCATTCACAGTTAGAAAAGTACTAAATACTTAAGTACTCTTCTCTATTATCGTTCTAAACAACATCTGGAAAATCCCCGCAGACCCATATGAAGTCAAAAATCATACAAAAATTAACGGTTGTTCAAACCCAAGAAAATGCAATTCTCAACAAAAAACTTATCACTACTTTTTTTCTAAGACTAACCGTTTTTGAGAAAATTTCATTGTGTCAAACGCAAGCTATAGCTTTGATTCAAATATTTTCTAAGTTGGTTAGTCTTACAAAAAAATCTTTATAAATTTTTGTAGAGGCTGTACTAAGGTACAAATTTTATACCAATTCTATACCCTTTCATAATCTTTTTTTGAAGTGGTATTTGTTTTTTCTATTGTATCTAGTTTTTCTGTTCTTTTTCTCTTTTATACTTCAGATAAATCCTTATCTGTGAGCACTTTTATATTTTTATTGTCTTCTACTTTTTTATATTTCTTTGTTTTGTTCAATATTATATCAACTTATTCGTTATCCAACCAATAATGTTCTATCAATCTTTTTCAAAAAATGGCTTTAGCGTTTTTTGAAGTATTTTGTAAAGTTGTCTCACGATTTTTTTGTTGTTGTTGCGTTTTCTAATTTTAACTGTAAAAATGCAAAACAATAGGTAAGTTAACTTAAGAATTCAAGCTCTTCTATATTTTTTAATAATTTTAATAAGTTTTTAGTCTGCCAACTGTCAATTTTTCAATTAATTATCAACTTAATCTGACAACTGACTAACTGTAGCATTTATAAACTTGTTATTGATTCAACCAATATTGTAATTTTATTGTTTAACTAATTAGTTATAAAACGGTTAACTGTTATTTATTGTTATAACCTGTAATCTAACTGACCAGCTAACAGATTTGTGTCAAAATTTTGACCACTTTTTGTTTTTCAAATGATTTTTAGAAATCATTGTAATATTATTCTAAAATTTAAGAAAATTGTAATTAGTTTTTAAAGTTAGTTTTGCATTAAACTATCAATTAACTGTCAACTGCTCATTTAGGGTGTTTAAAAAACATCCTAAAATGTATATTTATATTTTTAACTGTCAAGAGTTAAGTTTCAATAACTTTTTTAAACAATACATAAGAATATCCGTTTAATAACTTTTTTTTCCAATTATTTTAGTGAATAAACTAAATTTCAAATGTAAATTTTATTTAAATAAAAAAATAATATATCCTTGGTAATTGGTAACAGTTAACTGTTAACTAATTTTCAAAAAAAGCATGTCTAATATTTTTATTATAAAAACAAGCTGCTTAAGAAAGGATTTTAGTAGATATTGTTGCCACTACTTAACTACTATACATTGTTTATTAATTTAACAGTTAACGAATTAGTACTTTTTGTTACACACTATTTAATATTTTCTTATTAACTGTCAACCAAATAGCAAGTTAACAATAGCAAGCTAAGAAATACAATTAAAAATTATATTAATTATGAAAAAATAATTCAGTTCTGCTAACTTTAACTGTTATTTTTAAAATATTCGAATCAAATTTGATAGAAAAAAATTTTTTCAACAAATAAGAGATGTATTGTAAAATTTTCAAGTTTTTGTTAATAAATATTATGTTAATAAATATTAATAAATAATGTCTTTAAAACTATTAGTTTTAAAACAAAGTCGTTTTTAACTGTTAATGGTCAATAACTGTTAATTGATAAAAAATACATTACAGTTAAGAATGTAACTGTTTTATCAAATTATTAACTTATAAATTGATGATGTTTGTAAACCTATCAACTGTTACAATAGTTTCAAGACTTTTTTTAAATTCATGTTTATTTACTTTTTTGAAAAAATTGCTTTAGAGTTTTTAGCAGCTTTTTGTATAGTTGTCTCACGATTACTTTTTGTTGTTGCGTTTTCTAATGTTACCATAACTGTAAAAATGCAAAACAATAGGTAAGCTAACTTAAGAATTCAAGTTCTTCTATATTTTTTTAAATTTTAATAAGTTTTAAATCTGTTAACTGTCAATTTTCAAGTTTTTTGATTAATCATTACCTAGTTAGACTAACAACTGGCTAACTGTAGCAGTAATCAACATGTTATTGATGTAATTTTATTGTTTAGCTAATTAGTTATAAAACGGTTAACTGTTATAACCTGTACTCTAACTGATCAGCTAACAGATTTGTGTCAAAATTTTGACCACTTTTGGTTTTTCAAATGAGATTTACAAATCATTGTAATATTAATCTAAAAATTAAAAATTTTGTCATTAGTTTTTACTGTTAGTTTTGCATTAAACTGTCAATTAACTGTCAACTGCTCATTTAGGGTGTTTAAAAAACATCCTAAAATAAATATTTATATTTTTATCGGTCATTAGTTAAGTTTTAATAATTTTTTTAAACAATACATAAGAATATCCGCTTAATAACTTTTTTTTCAATTATTTTAGTAAATTATTAATTGATAGTTAATTAGTAAGCTCTCAGCTAAGAATTGAACTAAATTTCAACTTATCAATTCTTTATTATGTAACTATTTGTATTTATTATCAGTTAACTGTTAAACTGATATCCTAAAAAGTATAAGCATTACTGGTTTTTCCTATTGTATCTAGCTTCTCTTTGGCTCTGTTTTTTTTCTTAGCTTTTTTCTCTCTCATTGACTCCGTTTTATCCAAAAATACTTTCCTTTTCTACATTTTTTTTTAACATTATGCTATTTGTTTTTTTCAATTCTCCATTAACTATACTTTTTTTTTGCAATGTATCTTGTTTTTAAGCTATGTATTTCTTAAATTGTCACAAATTTCACTGCTTTTCTGATAAGTTTTTTTTATTTACTTGTATTGTTTATTTATTCACAAAAAAAAATTAAATTTCTTCTTTTGTTTTCTCATCCAGCTGTTTTGCGTTTACCTTTCTTTTTGTTGCATGTTCTTATGTTACTGCCACTGTAAAAATGTAAAGTGGTATGTAAACTAGCTAAAGAACTTTAACTGTTATAATTTAATTATTACTGTTCTTTATTTTTTTAACAGTGAATTAACTATAATATTGTTAAAAATGTATATTTTTAATCTGTTAACTGTTATTAACCAACGAGTTAAACTGTCAACTGTCTGACCGCATCAACCTATTATAGATTAAAATAATATTGTTATTTTGTAATTTAACTGTCACATACCTATCTAAAAACATATTAAATAGTTAACTGTTACATACTTGATCTGAATTTAAAATATTTAAATGATTTTCTGATAAAGTTTAAATAATTTCTTGCTCTTCAAATAATTAAAATAGTATTTACAAAATTTTATTAATTGTTATTTAATTTTAATTGACAGTATAAAATTAAACTGTCAGTTGACTATTTTTTGGAAAATTATAAGCTTTTTGACAAATTTTGGATTAATTAGTAGCTACAAAATTTTTAAAATGTTTTAAAAATGTAGCAGATTTATTTTATTAAACTTATCTAATAACAATTTAACAGTTAAATTGTTACTTGTCACATATTTTCTCAAATTGTTAACTATAGATAAGGTATAAGTTAATTTATACTTTACTTCTACTTTTGGCTCCCACAATATCTGTTATTTTGAGTAATTTAACTGACAGTTAGTTAATAAGCTCTAAACTAATTAGTACTTAAATAAATTTAGTTCAAAATTAAACTGAATTTCAATTTTAAATTTTGTTTAAATAAAATAATAACATATCTATTTAGTATTTAGTAACAGTTAACTGTTAATTAATTTCGAAAAAAAGCATAACTAATAATTTTATTATAAAAAACACTGCTTTTAAGAAAGAATGCTTTAGTAGATATTATTGTTACCATTATTTGACTGCTATAAATTGTTTATTAATTTAACAGTTTATAAACAAATTAGTACTTTTTGTTAAATTACAATATTTAATTTTTCTTATTAATTGTCAACCAATTAACCAAATAGCAAGTTAACAATAGCAAATTAAGGAATACAATTAAAAATTATATCAATTATGAAAAAATAATTCAGTTCTGCTAACTTTAACTGTTATTTTTAAAATATTCGAATCAAATTTGATAGAAAAAAATCTTTTATTAACAGTTAAGAGAGCTAATGTGAATTATTCAAGTTTTTGCCATAAAAATTTACGATAGATAAGCTATAAGTTAATTTATACTTTACTTCTGCTTTTGGTCTCCACAATATCTGCTTTTTTATTAATTTAACTGATAGTTAATAAGCTCTAAACTAATTGGTACTCAAATAAATGTTGTTTCAATAAAAAATAATATATCTTTGGTATTTGGTAACAGTTAACTGTTAACTAATTTCCAAAAAAGCATGTCTAATATTTTTATTATAAAAATAATCTGCTTAAGAAAGGATTTTAGTAGATATTGTTGCCACTACTTAACTGCTATACATCGTTTGTTAATTTAACAGTTAACAATTTATAACCAAATTAGTACTTTTTGTTACACACTATTTAATATTTTCTTATTAACTGTCAACCAATTAACCAAATAGTAAGTTAAGAAATACAATCATAAACAATATCAATTATGAAAAAATAATTCAGTTCTACTAACTTTAACTGTTATTTTTAAAATATTCAAATCAAACTTAATAGAAAAAATTTTTTTTTAAGTGTTAACAAATGTAATGTAAAATATTCAGGTTTTAGTCATAAATATTTTGATAGTTTTAATAATACACAATTAACTGTTAATGTTTTTAAACTAAAAACTATTTAATTAGAAAAAAATCTAACACTTAAGACTAAATTATTAATAAATAATGTCTTTAAAACTATCACAGTTGTGGAACAAACTCGTTTTTAACTGTTAACGGTTAATAACTGTTAAGAATGTGACTGTTTTATCAAATTATTAACTGATAAACTGATGATGTTTGTAAACCTATTAACTGTTACAGTTTCAGAAAAAGGTCGTTACGTGGGTGCCCTCTGTGATAACGCCTGTCATCCAAAGCTCCTTCACGTCGTTTGCAATCCTATCAGCAGTGTATGTGAATGCGAAAAAGGCTACCCCGTTAAACTTAATCCATTTACAGGATGCAGCAAACGTAAGTTGAAACAATTAGATATACAAGGTGTATCAAAAAATTTTGTTACAGCCAAGCGTCTTGGTGAGCAATGTTACTACCGAGAAACATGCCAATATACAGATCAACATTCCTCATGTGTCCAAATCCACCATAATGCCATTTGCCAATGCGAGGATGGTTACCATTCGGTATCAATCCAAAAACCGTCGAAAAGAGTCTTCTGCGCAGAAGGTGTAGCATATACAATGTGATTCATAAATGTTTGTATATAATGTTGTTTATATTTAGACCTCGTTGTTATGACAACTGATTTCTCTACATTCGCCGGTGTCTTAACCGGAATAGCTGTTTTATCCGGACTTATTTGTTTCGTTCTTCGATTATTCAATCAAAACCTGTATGGACCTCGCAGACATCGTTTTGGCAATGCTAATTTAGCGCCACCTATCCTATATGCAAGTGACCCAGGTATGCTATAGGTACTAATTTCTTTACTACACAATACTCTCAATAACCTCAGAATTTGTTGTATTTGTGATACTGTTGCCTGTTTGTGGTCCAGAAGATAATGAATTTCTGACTGGACCTGACCTCTTATACTATTTGCTGTATTAGTTTCTTGCCGTGTATGGTTATTGGTTCAGGATTGAAAGTCCTTTTTCCAGGATCCTTACCGATGCCTACAATCGATCGCAGTTTGACGTCCCGAACGTCGAGCCATAGGACCTTAGCGTCATTGCAGTCACGGCGGGCTAGCAGTGCCCAGGGTTGCCGGGGAATTACCGCATCCCGTGCAGGTGCGGCCCGCGCCGCCGCCATCTTGCTACTCTCTTGTCACTCCGACGCCATCGATGTTTCAATTAAATCCATTACAAGAATCGGTACAAAAATCGGTGTCAATTTCTTTATTTTTCTGTGATGATCTGTATTATTGTGTGTCAAGTATTTTTTTCGTAATTATACATATATTGTTGACACATCTTCTCTCTATAAACGGTGGGTTAGTTGACAGTTTAACACTTAACACAGCTTTATTTGTTCTTT
The DNA here is from genome assembly GCA_947359425.1 of Lagria hirta. Classification (NCBI taxonomy): domain Eukaryota; kingdom Metazoa; phylum Arthropoda; class Insecta; order Coleoptera; family Tenebrionidae; genus Lagria; species Lagria hirta. Next base: position 7,334,734 of record OX375803.1, on the reverse strand, counting down.
TGCCACAATAGTAGGCTTCTATTTTCATATTTTTTGACACAATATGCACACAAACACACTTTTAAATAATACACTTTTCAGCATGGAGAACGCAAGATGGCAGCGGTCAAATTGGGATTTTTACAGTTTTTATTCAGTAACTACCAACTTAAAATATAATGGATCAAAAAAACACTACACCTGTCACACAAAAATGCATGTTTTCTGTTTTTTCGCTTAGAAGAATGATCTAGCATTACTTTTAGTAAGGCAAAACGCATGTTCTTCAATTGTTTTCTGTTACCAAAACAAAAAAAAAAGAAATACATTTTAATTATATAATAAATCAAGGATCAAGGAGGCCAAGCTTGACATCCATACATAGCAACAATTCAATTAGGAGTTACAGTGCTCGACGGTATGAAAAAGAAAGAGAACAGAAAGAAGAGAGAGAGATGCAGAGGAGATTAGCAAGAATGTCTTCATCTGTAAACTCTTTAGGGAAAGCTCCAACGCCTAGTCCCCATTCTACCGATGATCTTTTACCAACATTAGAAGAAGACAAGCAGGTATACCAACCCTCATTTTAGCCTCATACGTTCAATAAAAAAAAACCTAAAACTGTTTTCCAGAGAGAATCCTCTTGGATTGCGATAGTAAGTGATAAAACTAATACCAACTTAAATTTCTCTCGCTTGACACGCTGATTACTAGAAGCTTAAAACGCTAAAAATCCTTTTACAAACCGCCTTTTTATAGACTTTTTTCTTGTTTTTAGATGCCTCCATTGGCTATTCAAGAAGAATCCTCATCTAGTTTTCATGAAGAAATGCCATCAACGTCTAAACAGTTCTCTTAGAAGATTAGATTTTGATACAGAGAGGCCTATTTACAAAATTTTCGTTGCATATGGTTAAGTGTTATTGTGCTATTATGTCTCATTCCTACAGGTTTTTTGACATAACGACGTTTTTTTGACGTTATATTAGGATTTTTAAAATACTCTAGTACAGCTATGTTAATGAGAATTAATAAAAATGTACTAAATTTAAATAGGTTCTGTTGGAATCTCCTATAATTCCTAATCCTAAATATTGTCTATTTTTGCGATCAAAGACCTAAAGGTTCTACATCAGACTAGAGAATTTTAATTTCAATTATGTTTTGTCATCTTTAATCCAGTATTCTTCCAGATATATACCTAGTCTAGTTTACTTTTAATAAATTAATATCATTTTGGCAGAATTTGGGGTGATTTTCTTGTTATTTATTGTAGAGAGGCTACAAGCCTAATGAGATACAGAAGTCCGAGTCTTAGAGTTGTTCTAGTCTTCTTAAAACTGTTACAAACTTATTGTTAAAGCCTAATTACATTTAGACTTGTCATATCTCAAAGAAAATTATGATAATAATATTTTGAAACAGGCAGTATTACAATTAAAGCACATAAGAGGTTAAAAATTCCTAAGACTAGTTTGTGTTACCGTTTGGTGGAAAAAACCAGAAAATAAAAGTAATTCTCAAGAAAAATCCACTACCCTAACATTCAAAGAAGAAGAAATACTAACCACTGTGTCAAATATTTTGAAAAAAGATTTTTCTCTAATAGCTGTTAGGTTCTAATTAAATTAAATTAAATTTTTTTAATACAAAAATTAGTCTCAAAAGAAAGAATTTTAAACCTAAAAAAATTATTTTTTTTAAAATTTACTCTACATTATGTGGTATCTATCTCAAAGAATTATAGAGTTAGAGCACTTTAAAAACTAATAAAACTGCTAAAAATGGAGATATTTTGATGGTAAAGCACGATATAAAGCAAAATAATGACTTAATTGCAAGAAAACTTCTTCTTTCTGTCGTTTGTTTATATTTTGAAAAATTATATGCGTTACCGCTGGTTTAAGCAACTTTTTTCAATTGTTGTTTCTTAGTTTAACACTTTTTTTGTGTTTGACAGTTTCATTTGAATCTTAAAATGTTTAATTGAAGATCTATTATAATAAGAATTATCAAAATTTTATTGAATGTTTGTGTATTTATTTTCCTTAAAAATCAAGGTTAATAATTTTGTTATATAAATTGATAAGAAAAGTGTCAATAAAAAACCAAGTTGGCTGTTATGAAACAAATGACTATGAACTTGGGGTTTGGGTCAGTTGGTCTTTGTCGCGATTTACAACAGTATCGTCTCTCGGTTTTGGAAGAAAAAATTGTGAAAAAAGTGAAAATCTAGTGAATAAGTTTAATTCTACATGAAGATTCTATAGATTGAGATAAATTTCTGACCGGAAACTTATATTATAATTTTAAAATAATTTTTAAAATTATAAACTTTTGTTTACAAAAAATCATTTTATTTACTGCTTTTTATTTAATTCTTTAGGTAAGCTCGCATAGATGGCAACGCAAAGGTAGGTGAGCGCTATTATTATACAGAGTGATTTTTTTTGTGCTATTATTACCTATTATGTCAAGTTTTTATAATGCAAAGTAACTATTTCTAGCAAATTTCCTATATTTTTTTAACAAAAATTTAAAAAAAATTAAGATTTTTTGTATTAATTAGTGTATAATACAACTGAGTTTGTTTTGATTAGTTTTCCTCAAACTTTTAAGCATTTTTTTCATAATTTTAAACTTTTTTTCCAAATTTTAAACTTTTTTTTTACAAAATACCATGTTTTTTACTGCTATACATTTAATTCTTTAGGTAAGCTCGCATAGATGGCAACGTAAAGGTAGGTGAGCGTTATTATTATACAGAGTGATTACTTTTGCGCTATTTTTATTTATTATATCAATGTTTTTATAATGCAAATCGCTATTTTGAAGCAAATTTTTATCATTTTTTTAACGAAAATTAAATAAAATTTAAGATTTTTTGAATTAATTACTTTATAATACAACTGAGTTATTTTTGATTAGTTTTTCTCAAAATTTTAAACATTTTTTTCAAAATTTTAAACTTTTTTTTAAAATTATAAACTTTTTTCAAAACTTTAAATTTTTTTTCAAAATATTATGTTATTTACTGCGATACATTTGATTCTTTAGGTAAGCTCGCATAGATGGCAACGTAAAGGTAGGTTAGCGTTATTATTATACAGAGTGATTACTTTTGTGCTATTTTTATTTATTATACCAATTTTTTTAGAATGCAAATTGACTATTCTTAGCAAATTCTTAACCCTTTTTAACAAAAATTGAATAAAATTTGAGATTTTTTTAATTAATTAATGTATAATACAACTGAGTTGATTTTTATTAGTTTTTCTCCAAATTTAAAAAAATGTTTACAAGATTTTAAACTTTTTTTCAAAATTTTAAACTTTTTTTTAAAATTTTAAACTTTTTTTTCAAAATATCATCTTATTTACTGCGATACATTTGATTGTTTAGGTAAGCTCAAATAGATGGCAACGTAAAGGTAGGTGAGCGTTATTATTATACAGAGTGATTACTTGTGTGCTATTTTTATTTATTATACTAATGTTTTTATTATGCAAATTGACTTTGTTTCGCAAAATGTTGATACTTTTTTAGCAAAAATTATAAAAACATTGAGATTTTTTGTATTAATTAGTGTATAATACAACTGACTTGGTTTTGATTAGTTTTTCTCAAGATTTTAAACATTTTTTTCAAAATTTTAAACTTCTTTTCAAAATTTTAAACTTTTTTTTAAAATTTTAAACTTTTTTTTTAAAATATCATCTTATTTACTGCGATACATTTGATTCTTTAGATAAGCTCGCATAGATGGCAACGTAAAGGTAGGTGAGCGTTATTATTATACAGAGTGATTACTTTTGTGCTATTTTTATTTATTATACCAATGTTTTTATAATGCAAATTGATTTTTTTAAGCAAATTTTTGATACTTTTCTAACAAAAATGAAAAAAAAATAAGATTTTTTGTATTAATTAGTGTATAATACAACTGATTTGGTTTTGATTAGTTTTTCTCACATTTTCTTCAAAATTTCAAACTTTTTTTTTTAATTTTAAATTTTTTTTCAAAATTTTTAACTTTTTTTTCAAAATATCATGTTATTTACTGCGATACATTTGATTTTTTAAATAAGCTCGCATAGATGACAACATAAAGGTAAATGAGCGCTATTATTATACAGGGTGTTTTTATTATAATTTTAACAAATTTTCAATGTTTTTTTAACAAAAATTGAATAAAACTTGAGATTTTTTGAATTAATTAATGTATATAATACAACTGAGTTTGTTCTGATTAGTTTTTCTCAAACTTTAAAGCAATTTTTTCAAAATTTTAAACTTTTTTTTCAAAATTTTAATAACATTTCTTGAATTAGTTAATGTATAATACAACTGAGTCTTTTTTTTACAAAATTATAAACTTTTTTTTACAAAATATTATGTTTTTTACTGCTATACATTTAATTCTTTAGGTAAGCTCGTACAGATGGCAACGTAAAGGTAGGTGAACGGTATTATTATACAGAGTGATTACTTTTGTGCTATTATTATTTATTATTCCAATTTTTTTATAATGCAAAGTGATGATTTTTAGCAAATTTTTAAAACTTTTTTAACAAAAATAAAGAAAAACATAAGATTTCTTAAATTAGTTATTGTATTATACAACTGAATTTGTTTTGATTAATTTTTTCTAAAATTTTAAACTTTTTTTTTCAAAATTTTAAACTTTTTTTTTTTTTCAAAATTTTTAACTTTTTGTCTAAATTTTAAACTTATTTTTTAAAATTTTAAAAAGATTTTTAGAATAAGTTAGTGTATAATACAACTAAGCTGGTTTTTATTAGTGTTTCTCAAAACTTTAAACATTTTTGTCCAAATTTTAAACTTTTTTTTTTTAAAATACTATGTTATTTACTGCGATTTATTTGATTCTTTAGGTAAGCTCGCATAGATGGCAACGTAAAGGTAAGTGAGCATTATTATTATACAGATTGATTACTTTTGTGTGTTGTTTTTATTTATTCATTTATTCTACCAATTTTTTTATAATACAAAGTGATGATTTTTAGCAGATTTTCAATATTTTGTTAACAAAAATAAAAAAAAACATAAGATTTCTTAAAATAATTAATGTATAATACAACTGAGTCACTTTTGAGCAGTTTTTTTTCAAAATTTTAAACTTATATAAATATTTTAAACATTTTTCTTAATTTTAAACTTTTTTTTCAAAATTGCAAAAAGATTTCTTGAATTAGAAAATGGATAATACAATTAGGTCTCTTTTAATTTTTTTTTTCAAAATTACAAATTTTTTTTAAAAATTTTAAGCTTTTTTAAAATTAAAAACTTTTGTTTACAAAATATCATTTTATTTACTGCGATACAGTTAATTCTTTAGGTAAGCTCGCATAGATGGCAACGTAAAGGTAGGTGAGCGCTATTATGATACAGACTGATCACATTTGTGCTATTATTATTTATCATACCAATTTTTTTATAATGCAAATTGACTAATTTTAACAAATTTTCAATATTTTTTTAACAAAAACTGAATTAAACTTGAGATTTTTTGAATTAATTAATGTATATAATACAACTGAGTTTGTTTTGATTAGTTTTTCTCAAACTTTGAAGCAATTTTTTGAAAATTTTGAACTTTTTTCCAAAATTTTAAAGTTTTTTCAAAATATGTAACTTTTTTTTCAAAATTTTAATAACATTTCTGGAATTAGTTAATGTATATAATACAACTGAGTCTCTATTAATTACTTTTTTCAAAATATTTTTTTTTTTTTTAAATGACGAAAAGATAATGGATTATATATTATCTAATGCTGATAAACTGATAATCACTAATAATTGATGACTCATTGTTTCTTCGGGCAAAAAACTTCCTTTGATGATTAATGTTTTCCCATATATGATTTTTTTCCAAGACCATTTCCTTTTTTTTGAATAATAAAAAATTGCAAAAAAGTCCCCAAAAAAGGGAGAATCAATGAAAGAGGAATAAATAAAAGATAACCTTGTCCTTGAAAGGTCATAAAACACGTGTGCTGCATTATAACCTTTCTTTATATTTTTAAGCCACGTCATACAACTGCTAATTTCTTCATTTCTTTTGCATTATTTATTATGATTAGTAATTAATATCTTCCTATTTTTTATTGATCTTGTGGAGAAAAAAGAGAATAGGTTTGAATTTGGCGCCAAAAACACGAGAGACCACCCCAGGATGATTTTCAATCGGGAAAGCTTTCTACTTATCTTAAAACTTAATTAATTAATTTTTCAGCAATAATTTAACGATTTTTTTTTCATTTTGAACGAAATTTCCGTTAAATCTTTCTTATAAAAGATCAATGAAAGTTCGAGAAGCTTCTCCATGTTTTCCTCCAGCCAATGGGAGCGTGGCTTGGATTCAAATGCTGCGCTCTGATTGGTGGAGTCATGGAATATTCGAGAAGCGTGAATGACCTAATATAAAAGCCGCCATGTTGGCATTTCCCTTATTCCATTTCTGAATTTGGTCGAGAGAAGCACGTTTTCGCTTCACTCATTCCGCCCCCAACTTGTCTGCACTAATAAAACTCGTAATTCAATTATTTCAATTTAAAACAAATTTAAGGTAAGTTCTAAGCTAATTTTTGAATACAATTTGTGACATTTAGGCTAATTTTCACTTTTCTTTTCAGATGGCTGCCACAAAAGCACCCGCTGTAGGTATCGATTTGGGGACCACATACTCCTGTGTCGGTGTTTTCCAACACGGAAAAGTCGAAATTATCGCCAACGATCAGGGAAATAGGACAACACCCTCATACGTGGCCTTCACCGACACAGAGCGTCTCATAGGAGATGCCGCCAAAAATCAAGTCGCCATGAACCCCAATAACACAATTTTTGGTAAGTTTTCCAACATTTTCTCTCAGGATTTATAGTAAAAATGCGGCATGTGACGTCATTTGGGGTCACGTGATGGCGGAACTTTCCAGAAGTTTCCGGTCAAGGTTACGCCATTGCGGGAAGCCACGCCATTCGTGTTTTTTTGCATTTCAACATTTAAATAAGTTGTTGGTTTAACGTGGGAAGCCCCATTTATCCATGTATTTAAATGTCCACGTAGTTTGTGGGGGCGCCTTTTAGTAATTTTTATTTTTGGTTTGCAACTAAATTTCCCTACATGAAATGAAAAGCCACGTGTCTTATTTTCTACCGAATTACTAATAGAATAGATAATCTACTAGAAATATAATTAAAAATATATACATTTAATTCGTCCTTAAAGTTTTGTTCCGAAAAGTCTGTTTTTGTGCATATTATTTAAATTACTGGGTTTTGGGGCACTTATCAGATTTAGTAATTTCGGTTTTTAGGTTGGTAACTTAGATCCACCAAATGAATAAATGTAGAGCGTGGTGTTTTATCTTTGATCAAATTATTATGAAATAATTTTTATTCGACTTCAATTCAAATTCGAATCAAATTTTTGATTCATTTTTGGTAACTTAGTGTTAGTGGGTTGGTAGCGGTGGAGCAGGATAATTTTGGTCAAACAAAGTTGAGGTTACAAAAGTGACGCATTGGAAAATTATGGATGAAATTCCTATTAAAGATAGTTATTAACAATCATTCTGATTTATTTATTTATTACAAGGTTTTTTCATGCATTTAGCATGAAATTGAGGTCATAATTTACAGTTTAGTCTCATAAGTGGCCTTTATTAAAAAAATTAACACAAGGCTAAAGCTGAGTCTCCATTATGCATATAGAGGTCGCTAGTATCCGAAAATAAGACTTTTCAAGTCAATTTTTGCAATTTAATTATCACACCTTGTTACGAAGCTTTTATAAGGGTTTTCTGTGCACAAGGTCGTCGTTTTTACATCTAATTAAATCATAAATATTTATTTATACACAAAGTTCAGGTTTAAAGTGATGAGATTAAAATAAGTCATGCCAGACTGGAGTTTATGAGCTACTTTATGATTAGCCAATCATCTGAAACATTAACAGTCACTTGGCTTGTAAATCAATCAACAAACACGATTTCTAATCAAAAATTTTCTTTATTTCAGACGCCAAGCGTTTAATTGGTCGTCGTTTCGATGATACCAACATTCAAACCGATATGAAACATTGGCCCTTCGATGTGATAAATGATGGAGGCAAACCTAGAATTAAGGTAGAATACAAAGGTGAATCCAAATCCTTCTATCCCGAAGAAGTGAGTTCAATGGTTTTAACAAAAATGAAGGAAACAGCTGAAGCATATCTTGGCAAAACTGTAATAAACGCTGTAATTACTGTACCAGCTTATTTCAATGACTCGCAACGTCAAGCGACAAAAGATGCTGGAACTATTTCTGGTTTACAAGTTTTGCGAATAATTAATGAACCCACTGCGGCCGCTATTGCTTATGGCTTAGATAAGAAGGGAACTGGAGAAAGAAATGTTTTGATTTTCGATTTGGGCGGTGGTACTTTTGATGTTTCAATTTTAACCATTGAAGATGGTATCTTTGAAGTAAAGAGTACTGCTGGTGATACTCACTTGGGAGGTGAAGATTTCGATAATAGAATGGTTAATCATTTCGTTCAAGAATTCAAACGTAAATATAAGAAAGATTTAACTTCGAATAAGAGGGCATTGAGACGGTTACGTACATCCTGTGAACGCGCGAAACGTACTCTCTCATCATCCACCCAAGCCAGTATTGAAATCGATTCATTATTTGAAGGAATTGATTTCTATACATCAATTACTCGTGCCAGATTCGAGGAATTGAATGCTGATTTGTTCAGAAGTACCATGGAACCAGTCGAAAAATCCATCCGTGATGCCAAAATGGATAAATCACAAATTCACGATATTGTCTTAGTTGGTGGTTCAACACGTATTCCAAAAGTACAAAAACTATTGCAAGACTTCTTTAATGGAAAAGAATTAAATAAGAGTATTAATCCTGATGAAGCTGTTGCATATGGAGCTGCTGTGCAAGCCGCCATCTTACATGGTGACAAATCTGAAGAAGTTCAAGATTTGTTACTGCTCGATGTTACTCCTTTATCATTGGGTATTGAGACTGCTGGTGGTGTCATGACAGCTCTTATTAAGCGTAACACAACCATCCCAACCAAACAAACCCAAACATTCACCACCTACTCCGACAACCAACCTGGAGTACTCATCCAAGTCTATGAAGGAGAACGTGCCATGACTAAGGATAACAATCTTCTTGGTAAATTCGAATTGACAGGAATTCCTCCAGCACCAAGAGGTGTTCCACAAATTGAAGTTACCTTCGATATTGATGCGAACGGTATTTTGAATGTCACAGCTGTAGAAAAGAGTACCAACAAAGAAAATAAAATCACAATTACCAACGATAAAGGCCGTCTCAGCAAAGAAGATATCGAAAGGATGGTTAACGATGCTGAGAAATACCGAAGCGAAGATGAGAAACAAAAAGGTACAATTGCTGCCAAAAATGGTTTGGAATCTTACTGCTTCAACATCAAGAGCACTATGGATGATGAGAAACTTAAGGATAAAATCACTGAAGCTGAACGCACATCGGTTATGGAGAAATGCAATGAAGTCATTGGCTGGTTAGACGCCAATCAATTGGCCGAAAAAGAAGAGTATGAACATAAACAAAAAGAATTAGAGAATCTCTGCAATCCCATAATCACCAAGTTGTACCAAGGCACTGGTGGTGTACCACCTACCGGTATGCCCGGTGGATTCCCAGGAGGTCCTGGAGGTGCTGCTCCCGGTGCAGGAGCTCCTGGAGCTGGTAGCGGCGCTGGGCCAACCATTGAAGAAGTTGATTAATCATTCTAATGCATTCCCTTTATCTTCTGTTTAAAAAACTTTTTTTTTATCATTTTTTATATTGTGCAGTATTAATGCAGACAATTTGTAGTTGTGTTTTTTTTTGTTAATTGTTGTGAATACAAATGTAATTTTTCATGCAGTATTTACTTGAGCTCAAAAAAAATAAATACAGTCAGTTTGGAATCGAAATTCTTGTTTCATTTAGAATTTAAGCTTTTTTCTTTATATGAAGTCGAGCTGGTCGCTGAGTGAGTTTGTCCCGTACGCCACTGCTTATAGACAGAAGTTTAGGTCCTTGGGTTTTGTGAAAGGACCATAATAATGCTAAAACTGTTTACGCTCACTTATTATATTTGTTTTTAAGCATGCTGATAACTGAAAAAAAAATCTCCGCCACTGCCATCTGTCAACGTGTCATTTTTTTTACACTTATTAATTATTATTTTATAATTTCCCAAAAATCTCACTGCTGTAAAGTGAATCTATAATTTTCTTATCTAAAAGATTGACATTTTTATTGGAATTGTCTTTTATAGCCCCATCGCCATTTTTTTAATTTTAAGGTTAGATCCGCCAAACTTAGAAAAATGAGTCTCCGATCCATAAAATACGAGAATAAAGCTCTGGAAATACTCGATCAGCTGCTTCTGCCGGCACAAAGTAAATATATACAGATTAAAGGGGTAGAAGATGGTTGGAAAGTGATAAATAAAATGCAGGTGAGATGCACCATAACCTCACTTTTTTCCATTGAGAAATACGTGATTGTAGGTTAGGGGGGCTCCTGCAATTGCAATTGTGGGATGCCTTAGCCTTGCCGTGGAGCTACAGACTGAGACTTTCGAATCGAAAAAGCAATTGAGACAAGAAATTGAGGGAAAACTCAATTACCTAGTATCGTCCAGGCCTACGGCTGTGAATATGAAAATAGCGGCTGATGAGCTAATTCAGTTGTCAAACAAATTAAGAGAAGATGAAGCCATTGAACTACCTGAAATGAAAGAGCGTTTCATTGCTACAATCGAAGCGATGCTAGCCAAAGATATTGCCGACAATCGGGCAATTGGTGATTTTGGGGCCAAAGATATTCTAGGACAAGTGCCAGGCGATAATCAAATTCGGATTCTTACGCATTGTAATACTGGATCATTAGCAACGGCTGGGTATGGCACTGCCTTAGGGGTTATCAGAAGACTCCATGAGCTGAAGAGGCTCGAACATGTTTTTTGTACCGAAACAAGACCCTACAATCAGGGGGCACGTCTAACAGCCTATGAACTTGTTCACGATAAGATTCCAGCTACCTTAATCGTCGACAGTATGGTTGCCGCTTTGATGAAGCATCGGACCATTAGTGCTGTTGTTGTGGGGGCTGATAGGGTAAGAAATTACTGAATAATTATTTGGATATCTACCATATCAAAGCTCTTAATTCAGAGTGACGTAATTTTTTAAGACACACGGCTCTGCGGCTAAAAACTACCGAATTGTTATTTTACGTGAAAAATTTAACTTTTCATTGAAATATTATATGTTAAGTTTTCACATTGTAAGTCAAGATCCACGAATATAGCGTGTGTGAATAAGAAATGTGTGTGACTGACGAACTCTGATGAGAGAAACAAGTCTCACATTGCTCGTTTGTCACCGAAAAGTACAGACAAACATTCTTTTTTATTTTGCAATTTGAACCTCTTTCATAATCTATCTTAGGTAGCTGCCAATGGCGACACTGCTAATAAAATCGGCACTTACCAAATAGCCGTTTTGGCAAAATACCACGATGTTAAATTTTACGTTGCGGCCCCTTTCACGTCGATTGACATGAAAATCCCAAGTGGCGACCACATTGTGATCGAAGAACGACCAGATAATGAAATGACTCATGTTGGAGAGCACCGAATCGCTGCAAAAGGTTAAATTTGTCGCTATCGGGCCCCATAACCTGATTCTTGTTTTGCAGGAATTTTGTGCTGGAATCCAGCTTTTGATGTTACTCCAGCATCACTTATTGCTGGTATTATTACCGAGAAGGGAGTTTTCAAGCCGCAGGACTTGGTAGAGAGATTTGGGACAGTTTGAATTTTTACACGTTTTATATAAATTTTATATAGTTTATCCGAATTATGACTTTTTTTTGTTGAATAAAACATCACGTAACTGTGTCACACAAACTTTATTCATCTAGCTCAAAGAAAAGTAGGATTGATATAATAATCCGACCGATGTTGTGGCAAAATAAAGGAAACAACACCACCAGCTTCCAAAACCAAAGATACCCCGGAAAACATCAGCTGTGAAGACCTAGAAAATCATGTTTTAGAGAATTCCATATCTGATTTGGAGTATACAAACCAGTTTTAAATTATCCAATGCCAAATGGAATTCTGCAGCTGTTTTTGTGATTGATTCCCCTTCAAATGGATCAACAGTTGCGGTTTTGGGGGGAGAAATTGGACATTCTTGAGCTACACTCCCATTCCATGTATAATCTCCAAGTGTTTTATACATGAGTGATAAAATCAGACACATTATAATTGGTGCTAGATACTGCAGTGTTACGACGCATAAATAATAAAAAACTGCAGCAATTTTCTTTTGATACTCTATATTTGTTATACGTCCTGCTTCTTTTTTTTGCTGCTTTGTTCTGTTGTAGGCCATATCTAGATAAGCTTGTAGATACCATGGCATAGCTATTACTTTTATTAACATTGTTGTTAAGATTGCCAAAATGCGGATAGTTTCGAATCCATCAGAAGATAGTCTGAAAAATAATAATCCGATAATATTACCAAACTGGCGCCACCTAAGAGGTAATAATTCGATTCTTTTGTTTTAAGGTAAAAAAAAATTAAATATAAAATTTTTAGGCAGCTTTTTCTTTGCAGGTTAGTCTTTTTAAGACCCTTACGTCGAAACAATAGAAGCAAACCGTTTCGGAGAACGTTGGAAGTATTGTATTATAGAAAGAGTAAACAAAAATGGTCTACAATTGAAAACGTAAGCTACATTTTCATTATTTTTAATTAAAACAGCGCCATCTACATTTGCTTTTATGTAGACAAAAAATGGTCTCAAAACAATCTATTTCTATCTATCAAATTAATCTCTGATCAAATCTCCACAGCAACACATCTGTGTCACACTTTTTACCCAATCAAATTAAAGCGGTAAATTCAAGTATGTGTACATACTTACAACGGTTGTGTCATTCCAGAGAACACTCTGACTGTTAAATAATGCCTCGCGACTGGTTTAATCCATAAAATAACTAAAATAAATGGAAGGGCAAAGCTTAAATTCAATAAAACTTGAATTGTCTTTCGTTCCCGAAAATATTTCAATAGATCCCAATGCATTTTAGCGATTCGAAGTCCAGGAAATGTGAATAGGGATCCCAAAATGCCACACCATAAAGCTAAGAAGAATTTTAAGACAATTTTTGAAGCTGGACCTCTAAAATGTTTTGTATAGTTTTATCAGATGTGAGATGAAATTAATATTACGATGAGCTGAGTCCCTGAGTGCTCAAAAATGCTGACGCACTTTTGTTGAAGCTATTATAAGCGTCTTCTAATCCTAATTCGAGGGTATTTTCATCAATAATTAATATAATCATTGATATTAGAAGATAGGTGAACCCCATCACAATACACATTGAGCGCTCTCCAACAGATTTTTCGCCTTTAAAATATTGTACACTTAAAGATAGAAGTAGTTTTCTGAAAAAATCATTAAGGATTTTGTACTAAAATTTTGAAATTTAAAAAACAAAAGTGAGGTTATGTTATGCCAGTTTGACGTTTAACCGGGTTAGACTCCAAATTGAGGTTATGTTTAGCTCTGCAAAGGATACATACAAAAGATTAGGACCAAGGTACACCACATCATACTTAAATTCACCTCATCACTCAAAGAAAACCAATTTTGATAGATCTAAAACATTAGAATTTAAAAAACGCCACACAATATTAATAAATTTACCTCTGTGATGCTGTATACTATCATGGCATATAACGTGAAATCCAAAAGCCATTGATATTCTGTATAATACCGCAGATGTATCACATCTAATTTGGACACTTTAACGGTCTCAAGCTCGACATCTAAATTTCGTGGAATTTGAAAAACTTCCGGCGCTTTTCCATTGGTTTGAGGTGCGGCTTTGTTAGGTTTCTTTCCTTTAGCAAGTCCAGCTAACTGTTTTAATTCTGCGTTGGTAGGGTACAAATACCTGATGAGTCCAGTGGAGCATAGAAGCCATCGTGCGAAAGAGTAATGAGGCCCCAATTTTTGTATTACACTTATCATAACCAAGGTTATGACAAGTTGTGCCCCCAAAAGTGCCTGAAATGATAACGTATAAATAGAATTAGTAGGAAATGACCAAAAATTACCATTGTGAAACTATGGCATGCTATGCTGCTCGGATATTATTAATAGAAATTCCTGACCTGACCCAGGACCTAACCTCAAAATTCGACTATTTTTAGACTTGGGTTTAAGCAAGTGGCTATTAAAATGGAGTCATGAAAAAAATGTTTCCAAGTCGATTTAAAGATCGAAAAAGCTACAATTTCATAATTATAATTTGTTAATAAATTTAATTATTTTAAGACATTTTGACAATGACAGATGAAAAGCCAGAGACAACAAGAAAAAAAAAACAGTAGAATGCGCTTTGGCGTGTGCGCCTGTAATATTATAGGCGCGGCCATTTTTACGGTTTAGAATGCTGTTTATTGTCGAAATTTAGTGCAACTTTAAGGATGTGAGTCAATAAAAACAAGTGTATTTTTATCTACTATAGTTTAAATAACAAGGCGCTTTTTTAACTGAAATAAGTTTGTTGAAACTGATGAAAAATAAATACTCCTATGTTGTGTGTACTCAACAAAACGTAAAAATGGCGATCTTTTGTTTTAATCCTTTGGTGTACAGAAAGCGGGTTTTCTATTTTTCTTTCTCTCTGGTTAAACTTTATATTGTTATCTGTCACCCGTCATTGTCAATCTTGACATTACTTCTAGATTTTTCGCTTGTCAATCTCATTCCGGCAGCCCCCATGAATTTTTTGCTCATATTTTATGAATGTAAATAAAATGGTAAGAGTCCGGTGGAGCATAGAAGCTGTTGAAGGAGTAATGGTACCACAATTTTCGTATTACGCTTATAACCAAAGTTATAACAAATTGTACCTCCAAAAGTGTTAATGGGCACAATATAAGGTAACCGATATAAATAGACTTATCAGAAAAAAAATTTACTACTGTAAAACTATGGCATGCTCTGCTGCACGGATATTATTATTAGATTAGAAATTCCTGACCTGACATAGGACCTAACCTTAAAATTGGACTATTTTTAGACTTGAGTTTAAGCAAGTGGCTATAAAAGTGGAATCGTGAAAAAAGTGTTTCCAATTTGATTTAAACATTGAACAGCCTACAATTTCTTAATTATAATTTGTAATTCATTAATAAATTTTTGTCATTTTGACAATGACAGATAAAAAGCCAGAGAGAAGAAGAGAAAAGAAACAGGGAAATGTGCTTCGGCAAGTGCGCCTGCAATATTATAGACGCGGCCATTTTTACGGTTTAGAATGTTGTTTATTGTCAAAATTTAGTGCAACTTCAAGGTTGTGAGGTTAAAATAAACAAATGATTTTTACCAACTATAGTCTAAATAATGAGGCTGTTTTTTAATTGAAATAAGTTTGTGAGAACTGATAGATATAAAAGAATTTTGTTGAGTTCACTTAACAAAACGTAAAAATGGCCACATTTTATTTTAATCTTTTGCTGCACACTAAAGTGTGTTTTTTTTTCTCTGTTTAATCCTCATGTTTTTTTATCTGTCATTGTCAATCTTGACATTTGCTCCGGCAGCCCCCAAGAATTTTTTCCTCATATTTTAGGAATGTATGTAAACAAAATAGTATGAGTTCGGTGGAGCATAGAAGCTGTTGAAGGAGTAATGGTACTTCAATTTATGTATTACGCTTATAGCCAAAGTTATAACATAACAATCTTTACTCCGAAAAGTGTTAATGGGCACAATATAGGGTGACCGATATAAATAGACTTATCAGAAAAAAATTGTACTACTGTAAAACTATGGCATGCTTTGCTGCTTGAATATTAATAAAAATTTATTCTTAGGACTGCAGGACCTAACCTCAAAAATCAACTATTTTCAGACTTCTGTTTGCTTAAGTGATTGGTAAACGCAATATAATGAGAAAAAATGTTTCCAAATCGGTTTTAAAGACGAAAACGCTAGAATTTCTTAATTATATAATTCCTAAAGCAGTAAAAAATTTAATTATTTAGTAACTTTTTGACAATGACAGTGACAGATCTTAAACCATAGGCAGAAAAGCACAAGAGTGTGGGCTTTGGCAAGTGCACATTTAATACTATTGACGCGGCCATTTTTACGGTTTAAAATGTAGTTTATAGTTGAATTCTAAGGCAATTTTAAGATTTCAATTATTAATTTTAGTTTATATCGAACGCTTGTTTTTTAATTAAAGTAACAATTTGTAAGATTATTAAATAAGCAGGTAAATTGTGGGCAACAAGCAAAACGTAAAAATGGCGACATTAAATTTTAATTGTTCAGATTACTGTAAAGCGTATTCTCTTTTTTCGTTTTCTCTGGCTTATAATTTATCTGTCACCTGTCATTGTATGGTCAATCTTGTCTTGTACTTTTAGCTTATTCTCTGCTCGGCAGCCCCCATGTATGTATTTTTTTTATACCGTGTCATCCTAGGAATGTATGTCAATAAAATGATAGGCGTTTTTCAATTTATTAAATATGTAGAGATGATATTGCTTCTTTTTCCACTGAATTTTTAATAAATTTTTATTTGTTTATTTGTGTTTTATTTATCCAAAGTATTTATCCAGAGCCGAATGGTGAATAATTTTTCTTGATTAATTAGGAAAATACAATTTTACAGTCGCTCAAAATTAATTTTTTTTTGAGAGTAGAAAAAGCTTAATTTTGGCTTTACTTCACTGTTTGTCTCTGATACAAATTTGAAATTTTTGTGTTAGGATCTTAAAAATGCCAAGCGGTCTTTAAGACCTTTCCACGTATTTGTGATCCTGATACAAATTTTGAAATTGTTAAATTTAAAAGAAAAATTTTACAACTTTGTATTAGGATCACAGAAATGCAAAGAGGTCTTTTGGTGCTCCTGATAAAAATTTTGAAATTAGGCAACTAACAATACATTGGGGTGTATAACAAGTTGCATAGTCTATAAAACATTCTGTGCTCCTGATACAAATTTATTTTTTTTTTAAAAAAGAAAACAAAAATTTTAAAATTTAAAACTTTGTATTAGGATAACAGAAACGCAAAGAGGTCTTTTAGTCGCAAAAGACCTTTTTGCTTTTCTGCGCTCCTGATACAAATTTTAAAATTTTCTTTAAAATAAAAATTTTTCAATTTTGTATTAGGATCACAGAAACGCAAAGAGGTCTTTTAGTCGCAAAAGACCTTTTTGCTTTTCTGTGCTCCTGATACAAATTTCAAAATTTTTAGAAAAATAATTAATAAAAATTTAAAATTTGGTATTAGGATAACAGAAATGCAAAGAGGTCTTTTGTTGCTCCTGATTAAATATAAAAGTTAGGCAACTCACAAAACATTGGTGTGTATAACAAGTTGCATAGTTTACAAAACATTCTGTGCTCCTGATACAAATTTAATTTTTTTTTTTAAAGAAAGAAAAATTTTAAAATTTAAAATTTTGTATTAGGATAACAGAAACGCAAAGAGGTCTTTTAGACGCAAAAACCTTTTTGCTTCTCTGTGCTCCTGATACAAATTTAGAAACTTTTAGAAAAATACTTAATAATATTTGAAATTTTGTATTAGGATAACAGAAACGCAAAGAGGTCTTTTAGTCGTAAAAGACCTTTTTGTTTTTCTGTAGTCCTGATACAAATTTTAAAATTTTTGGAAAAATAATTAATAAAATTGAAAATTTTGTATTAGGATAACAGAAATGCAAAGAGGTCTTTTGTTGCTCCTGATTAAATATAAAAGTTAGGCAACTCACAATACATTGGTGTGTATAGCAAGTTGCATAGTTTACAAAACATTCTGTGCTCCTGATACAAATTTAATTTTTTTTTTTAAAGGAAAGAAAAATTTTTAAATTTAAAACTTTGTATTAGGATAACAGAAACGCTAAGAGGTCTTTTACTCGCAAAAGACCTTTTTGCTTTTCTGTGCTCCTGATACAAATTTTAAAATTTTTGGAAAAATTATTATTAAAATTTAAAATTTTGTATTAGGATAACAGAAACGCAAAGAGGTCTTTTAGTCACAAAAGACCTTTTTGTTTTTCTGTGCTCCTGATACAAATTTTAAAATTTTTGTAAAAATAATTAATAAAAATTTAAAATTTTGTATTAGGATAACAGAAACGCAAAGAGGTCTTTTAGTCGCAAAAGATTTTTTTGCTTTTCTGTGCTCCTGATACAAATTTTAAAATTTTTGGAAAAATTATTATTAAAATTTAAAATTTTGTATTAGGATAACAGAAACGCAAAGAGGTCTTTTAGTCGCAAAAGATTTTTTTGCTTTTCTGTGCTCCTGATACAAATTTTAAAATTTTTGGAAAAATTATTATTAAAATTTAAAATTTTGTATTAGGATAACAGAAACGCAAAGAGGTCTTTTAGTCACAAAAGACCTTTTTGTTTTTCTGTGCTCCTGATACAAATTTTGAAATTTTTGTAAAAATAATTAATAAAAATTTAAAATTTGGTATTAGGATAACAGAAACGCAAAGAGGTCTTTTAGTCGCAAAAGACCTTTATGTTTTTCTGTGCTCCTGATACAAATTTCAAAATTATTAGAAAAATAATTAATAAAAGTTTAAAATTTGGTATTAGGATAACAGAAACGCAAAGAGGTCTTTTGTTGCTCCTGATTAAATATAAAAGTTAGGCAACTCACAATACATTGGTGTGTATAACAAGTTGCATAGTTTACAAAACATTCTGTGCTCCTGATACAAATTTAGAAACTTTTAGAAAAATACTTAATAATATTTGAAATTTTGTATTAGGATAACAGAAGCGCGAAGAGGCTTTTTAAAGTCAAAATACTTATTTTGCGCTTCTGTGCTCCTAATACAAATTTTCAATAAACACTTTTTTTTTGTATTTTGTATCAGAATTTCAGAAGCGCTAAAAGGCCTTTCAATGCCAAAAAACTTTCTGTGTTTTTGATGTAAATTTCTTTAAGAATAAAACTCTTTAAATTTAGTATTAGAATCACAAAAACACGAGAAGGTTGTTGAGTATCAAATGATATTTCTGTGCTCCTAATACAGTTTTAGGCAACTAACAATACAAATGTGTATGACAAGTTGCATGCTTCACAAGAACCTAATTGAAATAACTTCTATAGGTATAATTTTTTTCTATTTATATGGTCTTAAATGTATCTATTCGTAAAAAACAACAGCGTAATTTATGTATTATTAGTAGAATTCAGCATTAATGACCATTTACCAGTCATAAAGCCATGGCTTGAGACTTTACTGAAGCATTTTTATTTGACAATTGACAAGATATCACAGGTGACAGCTGTCAAAATTTTTTACCAGAGAATAAAGAAAGAAGAAAGTACGCTTTAGTGTGATTTAATAAGATGTTGCCATTTTTACATCTTAAAACGCAAAAATTACAAATTTATACTATTTTTTTGTAATAAAATATGTTTATTATTCAAAATACACTTAATATAAGCTTTTACACATTATTTTGAAATAAATAAACTGCTAAACGTTACTAAAAATACACTTTGTCTTCTAATTCAAACCATGGAACCACTTTTCAAAATATTCTCGGTTTAAAGCCAGTACGTATTCTTCTTTCAAAGATATAACAGTAATAATCTGAAAGCAAAAAATTTAGAATTAATTATAATGATCTTGACACATGACGTAATTATGACAGTTTTGCAAATAATTGCAAATAAATAAAATGTGATTTATTATGACACTAAACTGCAATCTTCTTCCAATCTTTTTGTCATTATTATCATGTGTATTATACAAGATTGTTTTTAATAGAGTTTTACATGTTTATAATTGCTTTCAATATGAAAAATTGCTCAAATTAAGCTACAGTCCGTGTCACAAATAATTTGACAAACGTACCACAAAAATGTTGCAAATCGCTAGTTTTTTGTCAACTGGTAGATTATTTCAATTTTGCAATTATTTGTGACTTCTAGCGAAATATTTAATAATTATTCCAATCATTTCTTGACAGGTAATACGTCAATTGTCAATAACAAGTTCAACCAACCTTAAAAAGCTAAAATTACTTTTAATTGTTGATAAAACTAGGCATAATAATCTGAGCTAGTCTAAAAAGACTGCTTTTTATTAAAAAAAAATCTCATGGCCCACTTTATCTAATTTTTTTTTGCCATTGGATCTTTTCCAAATGATCACTTCCGTCTTTATATATTTTCCGGAAAATCCTAAAAATACAGAGCGATAATTTAATGAAGAAAAAGTGATTTATTTTGACAAGTGGTAGATTATATAATAGATTTAGTTGTTTTCCTTGACTTTAATGAGACGTTTCTATGAATAGCTCTGTATTAGATTAAAATGTGAATTGCATCGCCCTGTATATAATATTCTTGAAATGTACAAAGAGGAGTAGAACATGGATAACTTCCGCCGCCAACGAATAAGAAATTTAATTTTAGCTTAACGCGCCAGTCTTGAACGCGTTTTCGACGTGAGCAGATCGACGGCGATTTGCTGCGGCACTCACACACGTTCAATTACACCCAATTAATTTAATTTAATTAATTAAAAAATTAAATTAGGCAAAAAGTGACAATTAATTAGCGCCATGGCCGAAACGGTCGAAGAGTTCTACGAGCCGGAAGTGCGCCGGAAAGTCATCCGCACCAGCCTTAAAATCGAAGAAGTAAGTCACATTTATGTAATCATCCAGTATATATTTTTTAAATTTATATACAGGGTGTTTCAATAAAATATTAAAAAAAATTTGGTGATTTTTTTAAAAATTAATTGCCGATTGGCGGCTTTTGAAAAAAGCCGCTCATATTTTGCACTTTTGCCAAAATGATTATTAAATCGGCTAAAAATATATCGGCTTCGATTTGTTTTTGCTAATTCAGAGCCTGCTATTGATGAAATGTAAACGCGAAATCCTAATGCAAATCTTGCCAAAACAACTACGCATCGATAAACAAATGAAATGTGTGAAAATCTTGGAAATGCAATGCCAATTTCTAAAATTATTCAAATGACTTTCGGTCATTATTCTAATTAATTTTTGGATAATAATCACGTGGCTTATGTAATTGAAAATATTACGAATCTTTGAGGTATAACGCCAATAAACGTTTAAACAAGTGCAACACATGTTACGTCACAATTAGGTGTTGCTAAGCGCTGAAAAAAGCGACAATGAAAACATACTTTTACTCAATTTGTTGATTTGAAAGTAATTATAAGAATTAATTAAAATAACGATCAATTAATGTTGATATTTTGTCCTGCAAAACACAGCGCGTTTAAACTTTATTATAAAAAATAACGCTATGACGCTTAACAACGCCAACATAACATTTTTCGATAAATAACGCTTATTTTTAATACAAAATGTTCGGTTTTTGTGAATAAACGCTACATATAACGACTTTAATAACGCATAAAAGCAGTTATTTACCGCATATATAACGTATTAATTTAAAAAATCTTGAAAAAATCTAAAATTTGCTTGAAGAAAACGTTATCTCGTTATAATTTTAACATTGCAAATAAAAAAATGTGATAAACGTTGTTATTAGCAGAATATTGTATTGCTTAACAGTTTTTAATTTTTTGCATTGAAGATTTAGCGTGTAAGCGTTGTTTTTCTAAGTAATAAACACAATTGAACAATAGTTTGAGTTTTATTTAAGCTGCTTAAATAGTATAACGCTCAACACCGCTTAAGTTAGTATTTGTAGCATTGCCACAAAATCGTTTTATGTGTTTAAGCGTTATTATTTTTTAAACTAAAATATTAAGTTAAACCACATCTTGATTATTATTTAAATAACTTAAATAGTGTAACGCTTAACAATATCTTTTTTTGTAAAAAATTTAACTATAATATTTTGCATGAAAAGACAATAAAATTATTAACTGAGTTTTTGAATGTTTTTTAATTATTAGCGACTATAACGTTAAATAACGAATATTTTTGTTTGATTTGTTTGAATTATAACGAAATAACGCTTGAATATCAAGTTTTTTTAAAATAAACTTTAAATAACTCTAGCGTTGCTAACAGTTAGTTACATAAATTTATTATATTGAACAATGATTAGTATTACGTTGTTTTATTTCAACGTTAAATTGCTAAAACGTTATTAATAACTTTAAAGTTGCGAACCGCAGCGACAACATATGTTAGCGTTGTTAAACGCTATTCTATTTAAACGATTTTAATAATAATCAAATTGAGACTCAATAATATGGATTAATTGATAACACGAAAAATAACGCTTAAACATAATAGTTTTCATAATAAATACAAAACCTATTTAACTTAATTTTGAAAAAATATGCAGTACTAAAGTTTTTTCATGCGTTGTTAGTCGGCAACATATCTATTAAACGTTAATTCGCTAAAACGTTATTAAGTGTTTTTTTTAAATATATAATTATTGTGTTACTGTCAACAGCGGCAATATCTGACAGCGTTGTTAAGCGTTACACTATTTGAGCAATTTAAATAATAATCAAATTGTTAGTTAATTCAATGTATTAGTTCAAAAAACAATAACGTTTAAACACATAATAAAATGGCAATGTGATTTTGTGGCAATGCAACAAATAACGATTATAACGTTAAATAACACAAACTATTGTTACGCAAACTGAAGGTTGGTCTTTTTATGCGTTAAAAATACTAAAGTAAGCGCTGTTAAACGTTATACTATTTATTTAGTTTAAATAACACTTAAATTATTGTTTAATTGTCTATAATACTTAACAAATAAATAATAAATATATAACGAAATAACGCTTACATACAAAGTTTCTTTTAGCAAAGTTTGTAAAAATTTTAAATTAATTCAACTCAAACTAATACCGTTAAATAACTGCTTTTATACGTTATTGATGCCATCAACAGATTTATTTGCAAAAACAGAACATTTTGTGCAACAAGTATAATATTACTAAGAGTGATATATTGACGTTGTTAAGCGCTATAGCATTATTTAAAAAAAGTTTAAACGCGCTATATTTTGTCAAGCAGAATAATAAAAATTCATTAAGCGTTATTTTAATTGATTCTTATCAACATTTAAATCAACACAATAAGTGAAAGTTTGTCCTCATTGTCGCTTTTTACAGCAATTTTAACTGTATTCGTTTAAATAATAATAACGTTTAAACACGTAAAATTTTGCACGCAAAAAAATACGAAACAATTTTGTGGCAATAACGATTATAACGTTAAATAACACAATAACGCCCACAGAAAGTTAGTCTTCCTATGCGTTAAAAATACCAAAGTAAGCATTGTTAAACGTTATACTATTTATATAGTTTATATAATACTTAAATTAATGTTTAATTGTCAATATTACTTAAAAAAATAACGCTTAAACAAATAATCTTGTGTGCAAGAAATTAATAATTGTCAAGCATATTTTTCAAGACAATGTTTAACACCGTTTTGCAAATAACAACTATAACGTTTATACGTTTAAATAAGTGCTGCTATACGTTGATAACGGCATCAACACAACACAGTTTAGCGTTTATTATTTTATACAAAAATATAACATTATTAGAGGTTTATTGTAAAATCAATCAAAAATCAGCGACAACATTTTATATTGGCGTTGTTAACCGTTATAGCATTATTTTAAAAAATAACGTTTAAACGCGCTAATATTATATCGAGCAGAATAATAAAACTTAATTAGGCGTTGTTTTAATTGATTCTTATACTACATTCCAATCAACAAAATAAGTGAAAGTTTGTTCTCATTGTCGTTTTTTACAGCAATTTTAACTGTATTAGTTTAAAAAATATTAACGATTAAACATATAAAATTTTGCAAATAACGATTATAACGTTAAGTAATACAAACTATTCTTGTAACGTCAACGAAAAGTTAGTCTTCTTTTGCGTTAAAAATACCAAAGTAAGCGCTGTTAAACGTTATACTATTCATGTAGTTTATATAATTCTTAAATTATCGTTTAATTGGCTATAATACTTGAAAAAATAATTTGTTTAAGCATTATTTAATAAACAAATAATCTTGTGTGCAAAAAATTAAAAATTGTCAAGCATACTTTCCAAACCACTGTTTACTACTATTTTGCAAATAACAACTATAACGTTTATACGTGTAAATAAGTGGTGCTATACGTTAATAACGCCATCAACACAGCACAGTTTAGCGTTCATTATTTTATACAAAAAATATATAACACTATTAGGGGTTATTTATTGTAAAGTCAATCAAAAACCAGCGACAACATTTTATATTGGCGTTGTTAACTGTTATAGCATTATTTTAAAAAATAACGTTTAAATGCGCTATATTATATCGAGCAGAATAACAAAAATTAATTAGGCGTTATTTTAATTGATTCTTATATTACATTCCAATAAACAAAATTAGTGAAAGTTTGTTCTCATTGTCGCTTTTTACAGCAATTTTAACTGTATTAGTTTTAAAAATAATAACGTTTAAACATATAAAATTTTGCACATAACGATTATAACGTTAAATAACACAAACTATTCTTGTAACGCCAACGGAAAGTTAGTCTTCTTTTGCGTTAAAAATACCGAAGTAAGCGCTGTTGGGCGTTATACTATTTAAGCAGTTTATATAATACTCAAATTATTTTTTCGGTCTTAAGCTAGGCTTACTATTTTAATTAGTAAGTAGGAAAAATAATTTATTAATTTTAAAGTGATTTGACACTTGGTTTGATTTTTGATAGTGTTAGGCCCACTTTAATCTGATTCTTAAATTTTTGAATAATTTAATTAATTTCGCCTAGTTTTCCGACATTTCGCCATAAAATTCTTAATGATTATATCAGCTTTTCTGTAATTTAAGGCATTTTGCTTGGCTGGCCATCTGTTACATTGTAATTTGTGTGATGTAACTGTATATCGTTAGAAATGGTTACAGTTTATTTTCTTCGTGAAAATGAGGACAGAAAACAATAAATAAATAGAATGCATTTACTATAAATATAATCTATCATCGGCTTGATTTCCATTTAAATACCGTTTTCATTAATCCGAAAAGTGGAGTATTTTCTCTTTTTTTGAGGCCTATTTTCGCAGCCTTGATCTTGTTGATTTTCTTAAAATAAATTTTCTTCGCAAAGAGCGGAAAAACCATGAGCATTTGTTGAGAACATGATGTTCTGATAATTATTATTATTGAGCAAAAGCTTTTACAGGGACGTGCTAAAAATAGGGCCTCGTATGCGCCGGACGTCACTGTTTCGACAGCTGTTTTTATAATATAAATGACTCAAGTATTTTCCTAATTTTAAACAAAGATAAAGAAAAAATCTCTACTATTATTATATGTAATTCCATTATTCCCATTTCTTATCATTACAGAAAATCAAAAACAAAAAACATTGTTTCGCCTTCTCTTTTTTTTTTTCAGATCGAATCTCCTCCATTGTTTATTATCTTTCCTTTCACTGCCATTGTTTGCAGCTAATTAATGAATCTTCCATTATTTACCAAAACCATTTGCCAAAAATTTCCAAAATAAAAAATAATTCGTTGGCGGAATTTTGGCAGACGCTTTGCCAAAATAAAATTGAGATGTCTGTTTTTGTTCGTTGGGAATTTAAAATGAAAAAAAATCGCTTCTTTCTTGACAATTGTTTTTCGAAAATTTATTTTTTGGGGTAAGCCTTCTGCTTTGGTTTATTTCCAAATTTTGTGGTTTGTTTTGCCATTAAATATCTAATGCAGTTACAGATGGGAATTAGGTTGGTAAACAGACTATTTTTAGTATTTTTCTAGCTGGATAAATTTGGTCGGAAATATTAGTGATATCAGTGATTTACTGCTTTGAATCACTTATTTTATTAGACTAATGTAACTAGATTTTAAGTTATCTTAAAAAATAACTTGGAAAAGTAACATTTAAAATAGAATGGTGGGTGGGCGGATTCACGGTTACCTGTTGAGTAATAATATCGAAAAAACAATTTGTAAACTATACATAACTAAACCAAAAATTTCAAAAATCACTAAAGTTGGTAGGACTGGATATAAAAAAAAGATGAAATAAACCAAAAATTACAGACTTAATTTGCTTGCCCAATCCTGCCCACTGAAAGATGACGCTAAGTTTTCTTTCTTACTAGTTTAGTTACATCTAAAAGTATATAGTCTAAAAACTAATTCTCCATTTCAGTTAGTTAACCTAGATTAAAAATTTAACCTAAATTTAGCTCAAAAATATCTTTATTTTTATTTTATACAAAAAATATAACATTGTTAGGGGTTATGTACTGTAAAATCAATCAAAAATCAGCGACAACATTTGATATTGGCGTTGTTAACCGTTATAGCATTATTTTAAATAATAACGTTTAAACGCGCTAATATTATGTCGAGCAGAATAATAAAAATTAATTAGGCGTTATTTTAATTGATTCTTATATTACATTCCAATCAGCAAAATAAGTGAAAGTTTGTTCTCATTGTCGCTTTTTACAGCAATTTTAACTGAATTAGTTTAAAAAATAATAACGATTAAACATATAAAATTTTGCAAATAACGATTATAACGTTAAATAATACAAACTATTCTTGTAACGCCAACGGAAAGTTAGTCTTCTTATGCGTTATAAAAACCAAAGTAAGCGTTTTTAAACGTTATACTATTCATGTAGTTTATATAATTCTTAAATTATCGTTTAATTGTCTATAATACTTGAAAAAATAATGCTTAAACAAATAATCTTGTGTGCAAAAAATTAAAAATTGTCAAGCATACTTTCCAAACCACTGTTTACTACTATTTTGCAAATAACAACTATAACGTTTATACGTCTAAATAAGTGCTGCTATACGTTAATAACGCCATCAACACAGCACAGTTTAGCGTTTATTATTTTATACAAAAAATATATAACACTATTAGGGGTTATTTATTGTAAAGTCAACCAAAAATCAGCGACAACATTTTATATTGGCGTTGTTAACCGTTATAGCATTATTTTAAAAAATAACGTTTAAACGCGCTAATATTATGTCGAGCAGAATAATAAAAATTAATTAGGCGTTTAAATTTAACTAAACCAAAAATTTCAAAAATCACTAAAGTTGGTAGGACTGGATATAAAAAAAAGATGAAATAAACCAAAAATTACAGACTTAATTTGCTTGCCTAATCCTGCCCACTGAAAGATGACGCTAAGTTTTCTTTCTTACTAGTTTAGTTACATCTAAAACTATATAGTCTAAAAACTAATTCTCCATTTCAGTTAGTTAACCTAGATTAAAAATTAAACCTAGATTTAGCTCAAAAATATCTTTAATTACCATTTTATATTCCTTTGATTTAGCCACAATTAGAAATTATTAGTTTTATTTTAATTACGGTTAAATGTTTAATAGCTGCCAGTTAAAGCCGCATCAGTGTACAAAATAACCAGTGTATGCAAATAATTTTGAGAAACAAATTAAATTATTTAGTTTTAAAAATTAATTTTTGACCTTAGTTAGTTAATTTTGATTAAAAATTAAATCAAAATTTAGCTTAAAAAAATAACTTTTATTTAACATTTGATTTAACACAATTAGAGATCTGAAACGAATTAAATTATTTAGTTTTAGAAACTAATTTTTGATCTTGGTAAGTTAACTTTGATTAAAAATTAAATCAAAATATAGCTTAAAAAAATTACTTTTATTTAACATTTGATTTAGCACAGGTGGAGATCAGAAACAAATTAAATTATTTAATTTTAGAAGCTAATTTTTGACCTTGGTCAGTTAACTTTGATTAAAAATTAAATCAAAATTTAGCTTAAAAAATAACGTTTATTTATCATTTGATTTAACACAATTAGAGATCAGAAACGAATTAAATTATTTAGTTTTAAAAACAAATTTTTGACTTTAGTCAGTTAACTTTGATTAAAAATTAAATCAAAATTTACCTTAAAATGTAACTTTTAATTAACGTTTGATTTAGTATAATTAGAGATTATTAGTATTATCTTAAATACAGTTAAATGTTTAATAGCTGTCAGTTTAATCCGCATTTGTGTACAAAATAACCAGTGTATGCAAATAATTTTGAGAAACAAATTAAATTATTTAGTTTTAACAATTAATTTTTGACCTTAGTTAGTTAATTTTGATTAAAAATTAAATCAAAATTTAGCTTAAAAAATGATTTTTATTTAACATTTGATTTAACACAATTAGAGATCAGAAACATAATAAATTATTAAGTTTTAAAAACTAATTTTTGACTTTAGTCAGTTAACTTTGATTAAAAATTAAATCAAAATTTAGCTTAAAAATAACTTTTAATTAACATTTGATTTAACACTATTAGAGATCAGAAACGAATTAAATTATTTAATTTTAGAAATTAGTTGATGACCTTAGTTAACTTTGATTAAAAATTAAATCAAAATTTAGCTTAAAAAATAACTTCCAATTAACATTTGATTTAGTATAATTAGAGATTATTAGTTGTATCTTAAATACGGTTAAATTTTTAATAGCTGTCAGTTTAATCCGCATCAGTGTACAAAATAACCAGTGTATGCAAATAATTTTGATAAGCAAATTAAATTATTTAGTTTTAAAAATTAATTTTTGACCTTATTAAGTTAATTTTGATTAAAAATTAAATCAATATTTAGCTTAAAAAAATAACTTTTATTTAACATTTGATTTAACACTATTAGAGATCAGAAACGAATTAAATTATTTAGTTTTAAAAACTAATTTTTGACATTGGTCAGTTAACTTTGATTAAAAATTAATTCAAAATTTAGCCTAAAAAAATTACTTTTGTTTAACATTTGATTTAACACTATTAGAGATAAGAAACAAATTAAATTATTTAGTTTTAAAAAATTATTTTTGACCTTAGTTAACTTTGATTGAAAATTAAATCAAAATTTAGCTTAAAAATAACTTTTAATTAACATATTTGATTTAACACTATTAGAGATCAGAAACGAATTAAATTATTTAATTTTAAAAACTAATTTTTGACTTTAGTCAGTTAACTTTGATTAAAAATTAAATCAAAATTTAGCTTAAAAAATTATCTCTTATTTAACATTTGATTTAACACAATCAGAGATCAGAAACGAATTAAATTATTTAGTTTTAAAAACTAATTTTTGACTTTAGTCAGCCAACTTTGATTAAAAATTAAATCAAAATTTAGCTTAAAAAAATTACTTTTATTTAACATTTGATTTAAGACAATTAGAGATTATTAGTGTTATCTTAAAAACGGTTAAATGTTTAATACCTGTCAGTTTAATCCGCATCAGCGTACAAAATAACCAGTGTATGCAAAAAATTTCAGAAACGAATTAAATTATTCAGTTAGAAAAATTAATTCCCCACCTTAGTTAATAAGCCTTGATTAAAAATTAAATCTATGTTTGACTTAAAAAAAAACAGTTTTATATAACATTTTATTTTATTGTAATTTAGCACAATTAGAGATTATTAGTATTTTTTTAATTAGGGTTAAATATTTAATAGTTGTCAGTTTAAAACCGCATTAGTGTACAAAATAACGACCAGACTATAAAAATAATCTTTTAGACGAATTAAACTATTAATTTGTGTACTAGATCTAAACAAAACACAGTTAAACTCTAAATCGTTGAACTAAACCAAATCAAAAAACTTTAAACTGGTTTTAATTAACTAATTTAATTTAAAAATAATAAAATAAACAAAATCTTTAATTAGTTAAGTCTAAGTTGATTTAGTTTGCAAATAAATGTTGCTTGCAGAGCGTACAAAGTTATCTTTAGTTTAAAAATTAATTCTAATTTATCAAATTAACTTTTGTTTAACCACAATTAAATTTTTAACAACTGTTAGTATTTGCTTTTCAAATTTGTTAATTTGTTTTCATAAAGTAAAAATTTAGCTTAAGCAAATTTTTAATTAAATTTTAAAGAAAGCCATCTTTTCTTTAAATTTGAATTTCACTTTAATTAAAATAATTAAAAAAATTTGTTATTTTAACCGCAGTCAAATGTCAAATATGCTTATAACATTATATGCTATAGTTTAGTTTAATTTCAAACACTATCTGTTTGAAAATTAAGCTTAATTAAATTATTTAATTTAATTTTTCTGTTTAACGACTGTAGTTTCTTTTTTATTGTTGCTTAATTTAATTTTAATATAATGAACATAGCAATAGTTTAAGTTAATTTTGAATACTATGTCAAACAAATTTAAACTAAAGTTTCTAATCTAATTAGTCTAATTAATTAAATTGATTAACCAAATTTATAATCTAAACAACTCATATTGCGTTTAGTTTTAGTCTAAATTTTTAAACATTGCTAAACTAAACAAAATTAAACTAATGTTTTTATAAAAATATACAAACCAGGCTTAAGTAAATAAAATAAATTTTTGTTTAAATAATTGTATAATAATTTAATTTATTTTCATCTATTTAAGGACTTTTTTTTATTTTTGTAGCGCTGATTTTAAATTGAATAATTATTTTTAGCTTAATTTTTGTGTTTTCGCCTAAACACTATAGTTGAGTTTAATTTAAAACACTGTAAAGCTAAATTTTTAATAAGAAATATACAAATCAAGCTTGAGTAGAAATAATTAAATTCAATTAAGCTTAATTAATTTATTTAGTTTAATTTTTCATTTTAAGGACTATAGTTTCTTTCTCAAGTAAGCGCTTAATTAAATTTAATTTGGAATTAATGAACATTGCATTATAGCTTAGCTTAATTTTAAACACTATGTCAAACAATTTTAAACAAAATTTTCTAATCTAATTAGTCTAATTAATTAAATAGAATAATCAAATTTATAATCTGAGCAACTCATATTGTGTTTAGTTTTAGGCTAATCTTTTAAACATTGTTAAACTAATTTTGTTAAAAAATTAAACAAACCAGGCTTGAGTAGAAATAATTAAATTAAATTGAGCTTAATTTTTCATTTTAAGGACTATAGTTTCTTTATTAAGTAAGCCCCTAATTAAATTAAATTTGAATTTAATGAACATTGCCTTATAGCTTAGCTTAATTTTAAACACTATGTCTAACAAATTTAAACAAAATTTTCTAATCTAATTAGTCTAATTAATTGAATAGAATAATCAAATTCATAATCTAAGCTCATTTTCTGTTTAATTTTAGTTTAAATTTTAAAAAATTCTTAAACTAAACAAAGTTGAACTAATTTTGTTATAAAATTAAACAAACCAGGCTTGAGTAGAAATAAAAAAATTAATTAAATTAAGCTTAATTAAATTATTTAGTTGAATTTTTGATTTTAAGGACTTTAGTTTCTTTATCAAGTAAACGCTTAATTACATTTAATTTTAAAATAACATTTAAGTTTAGCCTAATTTTAAACACTGTTAGATTAAACAAAAATGAACTAAGTTTTCTAATTTAATTAGTCTAATTAATTAAATAAAATAATCAAATTTATAATCTGAACAAGTCTAATTGTGTTTAGTTTTTTTTATTTTTTTTTCAATTTTATCTAGTCTTCGTCTAATTTTGTTTTTGATTCCTATATAAAATTAGTATTTTTTTTTCAAATTTGATAAAAAAAATGTTTAACTCTTTGATTTTTGGCTTCTTGGCAAGCGGAAATGACAAGGCTTTAAATTATGTTTATACTTGATCGAGATTTTTTTCACACTTTGTAATTTTCGAAATAATTTTTTTTTTTATTTTTGGATGGACCTCACACTTGTCTTCGACTTATCGCAGGTTAGGTTTTTTGAATTTAGGTCATAAAGGCCTAAATGGTGATAGATGGATTATTATGTATTTAGGATTTTATGTCATGTTCTGCCATTAAACATTTTAATGGAGTTACAGATGGAAACGAGGTTGCAAAAGAGGCTATTTTTGTAAATGATTAAAGCTCGCTGATATTTTAATTTTTCATTAGAGACTGTCTAATCGTCAGTTAACAGACTTAACTAGACCAGACTCGGTCCAAATTTAAACTAAATTATATTTGATTAAATACAAACTAAACTATTTAAGTTTCCTATACTACACTTAACTATATATTAATATACTATATATAACTGAATTCTTTCAAATCAAGTCATTTTTTAATTATATTTTGTAACAATATTTAGCCTATGTTATTTTAAAATAGCGTAGCTTTTTAAGTTTAAAATTTTTTAAAAATTGTTTCAGTAGTTTTTAAGTTTAGCTCTTACAAACAAACAAATAGTGTTTTACACAACTAGATACGTTTTAGTACTATATCAGATTTTGTTATAATGTGAACAGTATTTTTTAGTATTCTTTATAGAATTAGAAATTTTAATATCAAGTCTACTTCATTTTTAACAAAATTTTTAAAAAATCAGCATAATTTTGTTTTGGTTTTGTTTTCTACAATTTCTAATACACGTCAGAGAACTTTGACAAAACACAAAGTTATTCTAATTGCTATACTTTACAAGCGTTTATTGCTTAAATATTTAAACGTTAAGTACATAAACGCTGAAAAAATAACGTCGATAACCGTTGATGTAAACAAAGTTGAATTTAAACGTGTAGTGTTTCCAATAGACTTTAATTTTTTATTAAAAAAAAAATGTTTTTTTTTAATTTTGTGGTTTATCGAGTGAATAAGCGTTATTGTAATGTTCGTTCTTAAAACGACATAACGCCTAAAATCTTTAAAAGTTGATCACTTGAATAAATAATTTAAGCATGTTTCTATATATAAGAAAGTATAGACAATATTAATAAAATTTAATTAAATGTTTAAAGGTTGCTTGTCTAAAACAACGATTAAAAAAATGTAAGTAGCATATTATTGAACTATTAAATGTTCATTAACCTTAATTAATAATTTTAATAAATTTTTGAGATTTTTGAAGTTTAAGCGTTATAAAAAAACGTGTTATGAAAACATAATAACATATTTTAGACGTTATTAAATCGTCAACCAATAATCCTATTACAAACAGATGATTTTTATTTTAAATAATTGATACAAAAAATCTAAAATTTTTAGTTAACACACAATATAGATAAATTTATCGAAAAAAATAACGTCTAATTGTGACAAATTATAGAGTTTTTAAATGTCATCATCATCAAAAATCATATACTTTAGTACAAAGGAAACATTTTTGTATTTGTAACGTACAACCAAACCAACAATAGTTTTATTTTAAATAGTTTTTTTGTATTTTTAATTATAATAACGCTTAAACGCCTTACTTATAACGCTCATAAACGCTATCAACAGTTGTGAGAAACGTACAATTTAAAAATGAAATACAATTTTTATATACAAGGCGTATAAACCTAATAGATTACTATTTATTTATTTATTTATTTATTGCTTTCACATCTAATGCAATTTAGATTTAGCAATGGTGGTCTTATCAAATAACAAACTCCTCTAATTGTAATGTATTATAGATTTTTTAAAGTTTATAAAATCTATTTTGAACGTTATATAAAAGGCTAAATATTTTAGACGTTATAGCGGTTGAAAAATTGAATATTTATAAAAACAATTTGATGTTTCTCAATATGTAATTCTAATATTACAAAACCAAAATGCTAAACGTTATATAAAAGGTCAAATATTTTAGACGTTATAGCGGTTAAAAAATTGAATATTTATAAAAACAATTTGATGTTTCTCAATAATTCTAATATTGATGTGCAAAAACATTATTATTATTCTTCTAATTAAATGAAACTTTTTAAATAACATAGAAATACAAATATTGCATAAGCGTTCATATTATATTAAGCGTTGCAATATTTAGTAAAAAAAATAACGTTTAATTGCAAAACTGCATTTGATTTATGATATAGATCTCTTTCTAACTCTTAAGGTTTCAACGTTTAAACGCAAACTCAATAAAGTTAGCGTTAGTTAAAATATTGAACAATGATTATTTAGATCTTTCTTAGACGTTATAGCGCCTCAAAATGAAACAAAAATGCTAAACGCTATATAAAAGGTCAAAAATTTTAGACGTTATAGCGGTTAAAAAGTTGAATATTTATAAAAACAATTTGATGTTTCTCAATAATTCTAATATTGATGTGCAAAAACATTATTATTATTCTTCTAATTAAATGAAACTTTTTAAATAACATAGAAATACAAATATTGCATAAGCGTTCATATTATATTAGGCGTTGCAATATTTAGAAAAAAAATAACGTTTAATTGCAAACTACATTTGGTTTATGATATAGATCTCTTTGTAACTGTCAAGGTTTCAACGTTTAAACGCAAATTTAATAAAGTTAGCGTTACTTAAAATATTGAACAATGATTATTTAGATCTTTCTTAGACGTTATAGCGCCTCAAAATGAAACAAAAATGCTAAACATGTACTAAACATATCTAAATAGTATAAATTTTTAAAATAACGGTGGTATAAATGAAAAGCGTTAGGTATTAATATATTATGACAAGATTAAACGTTATAATAACAACGCCTGGTTGGTTTACTATATCACATTTTTAGGCATCAGTTAATAACCTTTTTAAGGCGTTGTTAATGTTTCAGCGTTTAAACACATAATTTATAACGCCAATAAGTGGTAGAAAGAGTATTGTAGAAAAACCGTTAAATTTATAGCGCTTAAAAGTTAAAAAAGTGACCGTTTAGTTTAAAAAAATTAATGAACAAATGTATTATGACTAATGATTGGGTGGGCGCGCCTAGTAGTAGTGAAAATCCCGTTGTGTATTCAGAAATTTCAAGCTGATTTTTAGCATTCCAAAATTAGAGTGACCTTTTCCGTTGATATTTTCAAAGAAATAAGTTTTGGTCTTGTGCCAAACGCACAATAGTGCTTTGTTGGAAAAAACAAAACCAAAAAAAAAAAAAAAAGAAGAGTTAGCCACACGTCACTTAACACTGACTTGCTCCAGCGCCTTGGACTACACAAACCCAAAGAGATCTGATTAATCAAATTAGATTAACCTTTCCCCGCTATTTTCAAATAATAAAAGTTTTTGGCGCCGATTCAAATGCACTTTTGTAATACACATTTTCGCTGTCTGAATTTTTAAAATAAAAATACTTACAACATGGCGGAGCGACGACTCACACGAGATCAATTGCTCTATTAATAAATTCTATTGATGTATAATAATTGAGGAAAAGCTTTTTAGATTGTGTGGCGGAGGCTTTTGCAACGTTAAGCGCTCTTTTTTTTTAGCGCTAAATTTAAATTTAGAAGGCGTAACAAATCGTTTGAGCTCTGTTATATAAATGAGGCTGATGTTGTAAATCTGCACAAACAGCCAGATGGATGAATGCATTTTGGATGGTTATGCACTCAATTTGCAATTATTAATGATGGTGTTAACACTTCCGTCTTGTATTGCCAATTTTACCTTGAAAAATTGATCAAATTTTAGGTTATGTATAATTGGTGGCCTATATTATGCTCCTGACTAACTATTACCGATAAGCTACATAACAGTTAATTCATTTAACTGTTAAATAATAATTTTTTGTTCTTGTAAATAAATAAATTATATTGTAGTAAACAGTTGAGTATTGTATCATAAGCTGTTAAATATTGACAACTGTTAACTTTATTTAACTGTTAAATAACAGTTAAATTCTTGATATGGAGATATTGCAATAACAAATTTATTAACTGTCAGACAATAAATATTTAACAGCCACAAATTATTTAATGTGTAACTGTATTAACAATAATATAAACTGTCAATTAGTTTAGCTTGTATATAGTATTAATTTATATTTAAGATGCCAAATTGACAGTTAATTAATAAAACTTACCGCTAAATTAGACCTTTATGTGTTGTCTATAAACATCTCAACCTTTTGTATCATTAACTGTTAATTAACAAACATATTTTATGTAATTTTTGTTAACTGTTAAATTTGGTTATTATAAAGTAACAAAATATTAGAATTTAAAGTATCAGTTGTAATTAGTTAAATAACTATCAAATAAAAAAGTGAAAGAAAAATTTTGTTAAAAGTATTTGTTTAATTTTAATTAAATAAAACATTTTGCAAAAATTATAAACAAGTTAAAATAGTTATAGAATCAGTTAAAATTTGTCAATTATAAAATTAAATGTTAACTGTCGTAAATTAACGTTTTTATGGTAGATGTTTTTGTGACAAAATCTTAAAGTTACTCAATTTTTAGTATTTCAATCCACAAGTTATTATTTAATTGAATTTGACAAAAACTGTAATTTCAACTAAATAATAATTAATTATCTAAACTTAAAAATATTAGATTTTAGATAAATAGATAAATAATTTTCATGCACTCACATAAAATTAAATTAGAAATTATAAATTACTAATTAATTAAAAAAGTTTATTTATTCAAACAAAATAAATAGATCTTTAAACAACTATTAAAAAACATTCTAAATTTGGTAACTCCTGTGTTAACTATCCATTGTTAAAAAAATTAACTGTAAATTTTTATAACTCCTAATGTCAAAATTTAACTGCTGATACGTCATCTGTTAATATCAAATTACTATGAATTGACAAAGTTATTGTCAATTTATTAGTTAAACCGGTCAAAAACAGTTAACCGATTTTATAAATAATCTATTAACTCTTGTTAATTTCTGTTAGTTTTTGAATTGTCAGAATTGTTAATTCTGTTAATCTATTGTTAATTTTCATAACATATGATTTTTAACAGCTATTTTTTGTGATAGAACAAAAAATCTAATTTTAAAGTTAGTTTAACGGTTCACAATCTTAATTAAACTGTTAATTCCTATGTTTATAGATAACTGTTAACTAGTTAAAAAATAATTTCTTCATTGTTACAAAAATATAGTTAAGTACTATTTATAATGTTTTAAAGGCCAAATTAGGTTAGTGACATCTGAAAAAAAACAGTTTTTAGAAATCTTAACTATATATATATTTACTTAGCTGACAAATAACAATTAGATTTTATCAGAAATATTATTAAACATTTTGAAGTGTTGTTACTGTTAAACTGACAGAACATTTTGACAGTTAATTTTTGCTTTATCTACAAAAAATGTTAATTCCAAAATTTATAGTTAACTGTTAACTAATTGTAGAAAACCAGAACTTTATTAACAGTTAATAGATATGACAAATATTTAAAAACATTATTTATGAGTTTTCGTAAGTTAAGTTTTGTTTTTAATAACTTGAAAGAAATCAATTTTAACAAAAAATAATATGTACTGAACTCACAAATAGCTAATTTTGTTTTCAATATAAATAATTAGTTGGCTGAGTTGATTGACATTAATTTTTTTAACAGTTAATTTTAGTTTGAATTATTAAAAATATTATTATTTTAAAGCCGATTTAACTGTTTAAAAACTGAATTAATTTGTTGATTTATAAATATATAGCTAATTGTTAACAAATTATTAAAAATCCACCATTTTTTAACAGTTAATAAATATGATAAAAAATTTTAATAATTATTTATGAGTTTTTGGAGTTATATTTAGTTATTAATAGTTTAAAAATAATATTATTTTATAATTTTAAATATAAATAATAAATACTTAGCTGACCCATCAAATTTATTTTTTTTTAATAATAATAATAATAATAAACATTTTAAAATCATTACTGTTAAATAGCAATAAATCAATAGCTTTTACTTAATAATTTTTATTAAAAAACATTAATAATGGTCATTTAAATGAGCTAATAAACGTATATTATTTTTTAACAGTTATTTTTGGTTTTAGCTACAAATAAATTTGATTTCTTAAGTTGATTTAACTGTTAAATTTTATTGAACTGACTGCTGATTTTTAAATTTATGGTCAACAAATTATCAGAAAACAGCAATGTAGGTATTAACAGTTAATAAATTTGACCAACACATTTTAATTTGTTGTAGATACAAAAAAGTTAAAATTGTTTTAACTGTTCAAAAGCCTAATTATGATGTTAATTCTCAATTTTATAGTTAACTGTTAACTTAATACATCAGTTAATAAATTTGCCATCAACTGTTATAATTATATGATGTATAAATATTAAATTCTTAGTAGCAAAAAAATATATAATATGTTTATTAATATTTTATAATATTAACTATAACCAATATTATAACTGTCAAATAATAACTATATTTTTTTAATAGTATTATTATTCTAACATTTTAATTTGTTCTAAATCGCATAAAATTAATAACAAATAATAATAGGCGTTTCTAATAAGGTCTAAACAACAAATAAATGATTATATCCAATCAGCTTAAGTTAATTAACTATATAAGCTTCTTTTAAAAAATTGAATATATATGAGACAAAAGATGAGATTAATTATTGACAAAATAATAAATTTAAAAAACTTCTTTATAAACTAGCGGTAAATCAGAAGAACATCAGTTAAATTGGTTATTAACTACTAAAATTGGTTTAACTGTTCTTAAATTGTTATTCTCAAATTTATAGTTAACTGTTAACTAAACACACAAATCCAGCAATTTATTAACAGTTAATGAATTTGACAAAAATATGTTATAACTAATGTCAATTTCTTACGTAATTGGTTAAATTTGCAAGCACAACCAATAAAATATCTTGATTTTAAAACGAATTGCAATTAACTTAAATTTGGTTTAATTAACTTGCTTTAAACCTATCTTAAAAATTGTTAAGTAAGTTTCAACATCAGTTAAGTTGGTTATTAACTTACTAAAATTGGTTTAACTGTTGTTAAATTGTTATTCTCAAATTTGTAGTTAACTGTTAAGTAAATACACAAAACTAACAATTTATTAATAGTTAATAAATTTTACACAAATATGCTATAATGTCAATGTCTTACGTGATTTAAATTTCAAAGGACAACCAATCAAATAGCTTAATTTTATAACTCATTGCAATTAACTTAATTTCGGTTTGATTTACTTTCTTTAAACCGATTTGTTAAGTTGGTTATTAACTACTAAAATTAGTTTAACTGTTCTTAAATTGTTAATCTGAAATTTATAGTTAACTGTTCACTAAATACACAAAACCAGCAATTTATTAACAGTTAATAAATTAGACAAAAATATGTTATAATGTCAATTTGTTACGTGATTGGTTGAATTTGTAAGCACAACCAATCAAAAAGCTTAATTTCAAAACTAATTGCAATTAACTTAATTTTGGCTTAATTAACTTGCTTTAAACCTATCCTAAAAATTGTTAGTAAGTTTTAACATCAGTTAAGTTAGTTATTAACTTACTATATGACTAATTTTCGGTTCAATGTAATTGGTATCAGTAAACGTCAGGCAAACGGTAGGTATGATTTTCTAAATTTGTAATAGGTACATGAACGGTTCTATCACAAAATGTCTCATAAATATTTTCAGCAAATCCTGGATTTTGTTTTATTCTATTGTTTTATTTTTAATGAGTAAATCCAGGAAGAAAGTTTATTATTGAAACGTTTAAAATAATTGGCACCAAATCAGCGTGTCGCCATTAATTCTCCTGTATAAACAAACCTCAAATCTTCCCTCTTGCGAATTTGACTAAACTCATCACGTCAAGTGCTTACTAATTGCTCGGATTTGCGTCGAAGCCATATTATTATCAAAATCGTAGCCAAGTCAATGTCGCTTTTCAACAAGATTAATTTAGCGTCTTGTTGATACTTTAAAATAAATATTTAATATTTGAAGCCCAACCGGCGCTGGAAAATAATCTCTCAGTGCGTTTTTGAGTGGTAAGGTGCAGTGAGTGAAGAGAAAAAACATGGGAGGAACTACTATATATTATAGTGTAAGCCATTTTCTATCACAAAAAAAAATGAATCATAACCTACAAATTATTGAAAGTTTATTTAGATTTCTAAGTAGTCTAGGAAAATTTTTACTTTCATTTGTATTCCTATTAATATTAAAACGTATTTGTTTTACTAAAAACTAATTTTTGCTTAAAAAACAACAGTTAACTTTTTTGAACAAAAAACGTTTTCCAAAAAATAATTAAAGTTTCAATTAATTTGCGTGGTAGATTTTTTATATTTTTGAAAGAAGGTCGCATTTTTGGCTTCTTCCAACTGTCATAATCTCTAAAGTTTAAATAAAATATTTTTGAAAGCGGGGCGCTGTTGTCAAGAGATAACTTTTCTAAAAAAAACTCATAATTTGACAGTTTTTGTCTCAATTAATAGTGAATCATTTTAGATTTTTGAAAATTTTTCAATTGTTTCTACAATTTTTTCCAAAAGAGGAGCAGTGTTGTCGACAGCTGATTTGTTTAAAAATAAACGATTTGCAAAAAAACAAGTGAAACGTTTAATTTTTGGAAAAAGTTGTAATTTTAGCTTCTGCTGACATTTTGTTTTAAAATCAGACCGGAAGTGGCGCATTGCAACAAAGAGACATGATTATAATTAATTGCGTATGTACAGAGTCAATGCGCCTCTGGAAATTTTCTGCTTCATATAAATTTCCAAAAATAACCAGACATAGCATTGATAGTTTTCTAGCTTAAGCCCAGATTTAACTTATTTCTCTAAAAATAGCGTTTCACCAGACTTGAAAATTCAATTGCTTTTCTTTTTAAACGTAATTTGGCGCCTTTTTTCTCTGATGGAAATAATTTTGTTTTATTTAATCCTGTGGGATATAGGAATAGGATAATGAACTTTAATTAAAATTTATATTATTAGTTTAGCGTCTGCCAACAAGTTTGAGATTTTACTGACTCTTGTTTGCTTAATCCAATAATTGACATGATAAATTTGGCGGTAAATTTAAATCGGTTGTTCTATAAACAAATATGTTTTTCTATCCTCAATCCCGTAATTTTGACGAGTGCGTGTTTGAAATGGTTCAGACAATATTAAACAAAGTGGCTATTTGGGGTTTTAGGGTCTTTTCTGTTTGTTTTGTTTTTAAAATGTGCACTAAAAAAGGCGGCCATTAGCAGCACTCCAATTATTTTATGGTCTTTTCTCGGGATAATAATATTCAAGAATAGTGACACATTAGTTTCGGTAATATGTCAGCTGAAAGTTGCATCTGTTCCAGAAAATTCTCTCAAAAAACTTTGTTTTTTTCTAAACTTTTCATTTAAAACGCAGTCGTGGCTATATACGTAAATAAACCCATAAAAATGGTTGAAAGTAAAAACAAAAATTTTTTCTTATGGTCAGGGATCAGATTGTTATAGATTTTTTTTGTTTTGTTTTTCTAATCATCTATTTTTGTCAATATTTTCCGCTTAGTTTTTTTAATTTTTTCAATTTCATTTGTTCAATTGTTTTTTTCGAGTTTCGTGCATTGTCCTTTTATTTTTCTTACTTTCTCTTCTTACAACCTTTAGCAGTTCATCTTTTATGAATTGCTATCTTTGTCTTCCTTACTTTTATATCTATATCTGCGCCCCTTGGGATTATTTTCTAATATTTATTGTTCTCTTCATTTTTGCTATTTGTTTTTTTTTAATATTTATATTTTTTGGTGTTTTGCTTTTGTTTTTTTCTCAGTCATTTTGTATAATTTTGGCGGCCATTAGCAGTATTCCAATGCTTTTATGACTTTTTCTCAGAGAATGATTTTTAAGAATAATGACACAATAGTTGGAAGCTGTCAGAAAATTTTTTCAAAAAGTTTAATTTTTTTTTAAACTCATAATTTAAAAAGCAGTTTTAATTGTATGCATAAATAAACCAATAGAATAAATATAATAAATAAAAATGATAAACTAAAAAATGTTCTGATCAAATTGCTTAGGTTCTATTTTATTTTGTTTTTGTAATCATTTTTGTCTATTTGAGCCAATATGTTCGCGTTTTTTTTAGCCCAATTTTTTTAATTTTTCCACATTCATTTGTCATTTGTTCAATTGTTTTTGATCGACTTTCACACATTGTCTATTACTTTTTCTTCTCACACACTCTAGCAACTCATCTCTTACATTATTAAATTGCTATCTCTGTTTTCTTATATTTGTTATGCCTGTCTAAAGAAGAGAGAGATATTCCGAAAGTTGCATCTGTTCCAGAAAATTCTTTCAAAAAACTTTGTTTTTTTCTAAATTTTTTATTTTAAACTCAGTCGATATTATATACGTAAATAAACCTATAGAAATGGTTAAAATTAACAACAAAAAGTTTTTCTTATAATCAGATCAGATCAGATTGTTTTAGATTTTTTTAATTTTTCTACTTTCATTTGTTCAATTGTTTTTTTTTCGAGTTTCATCCACTGTCCTTTCATTTTTCTTACTTTCTCTTCTTACATTCTTTAGCAGTTCATCTCTTAAAATACTGAATTGCTATCTTTGTCTTCCTTACTTTTATATTTATATCTGCGCCCCTTGGGATTATTTTTCTAATATTTATTGTTCTCTTCTTTTTTGCTATTTGTTTTTTTTAAGTTATACTTTTTTATATTGTTTGGTGTTATGCTTTTGTTTTTGTCTCAGCCATTTTGTAATTTTGGCGGCCATTAGCAGTATTCCAATGCTTTTATGACTTTTTCTCAGAGAATAATGATACCATAGTTTCGGTAATATTTATGTCAGTTGAAAGTTGCCAGAAAATTGATTCAAAAAGTTTTAATATTTTTTCTAGACTCATAATTTAAAAAACTGGGTTTTTGTTTGTTTTGTTTTTTTAATCATTTTTATCTATTTTAGCCAATATGTTCGCTTTTTTCTGCCCAATTTTTTTAATTTTTCCACATTCATTTGTCATTTGTTCAATTGTTTTTGATCGACATTCACACATTGTCCATTAATTTTTTTTTTCTTCTTACACACTCTAGCAACTCATCTCTTATTACATAATTAAATTGTTATCTCTGTCATTCTTATATTTGTTATGTCTGTCTAAAGAAGAGAGAGAGATATTCCATCTATTTCTGGCATTTCTGCGTCTTTTAAAAGTATTTTTTCTAATATTTGTCTTCTTTCTTTTTCTTCATAAGTTCTATGTTTTTCTACATTTTTTGGTGTTCTGCGTTCATTTTTGTCTCGGCAATTTTGTATAATTTTGACGGCCAATAGCAACACTCCATTGATTTTATGGCTTTTTCACAGAGAATAATATTTAAGAATTGTGACACATTAATTTTGGTAATACTTATGTCGGTTGACAGCTGTATCTGTTCCAGAATAGTATATTACGTTCTAAGGCCAGAAAGTTGGATTTCCTGGCGTAAAATGCGACCAGAAAGAGCCTACATTCGGCGGGTGGAGCAAGAAAAATTGTTTTTGTTTTTTTCTAAATAATTTAGAAATTAGTTCGAATTGTATGCGTAAATAAACCAATAGAATAGGTCTGATAAGTAACAGTGACAAACCAAAAAAATTGATTATGGTCAAGTTAGATTAGATTGCTTCAGATTTTTTTTTGTTCTCCAATCGTTTTCATCTATTTTAGCTATAATTTCACTTTTATCACTTCAAGATTTTTTAGTTTTTCACATTATTTTGACATTTGTTTGAGATTAACACATTGTTCATTAATTTTTCTTACTGTCTCTTTCTTACACACTCTAGCAGCTCATCTCTTATATTATTGAATTGTTATCTCTATCTTCTTTATTTTTTTATCTATATATGTATGTTTTTCTATTTTTTTTGTGGGTTTGGCGTTTGTTGTTGTCTCAGCCTTTTTGCAATATTTTGTTTTTGTGCTTTTTTCCTCATCCTTTACCATTCACTTTCCTGTCTCTATTCATCTTTTTCTGCCAACTAATAGTTGTGGTCCTATCCCAGAAGCCATAGCAAAACATGTTTTCATAGAGTAAGTGTCCATCTTTCTTTGGTATCTGCGTTTCACCTTTTCTGCTATTCTGACAGAAAAAACGTTCGCCGACTTTCCTAAATGTCTGTCAAATCTACCCTTTATTTTCGTCATACTAGCACTGTCTGACACAATGGAATAAGCTATTCTCTGTGCAAATTTTTTTTCTATTTGCATGTATTTCCTCCTTGCGCATTCTTTTACCAGTTTGTCAGCACATCGGAGCCGCATCCGGCATTTAAGAGTAAACTGAGCCAGGAATCAATCTAAATCTTTCTCAAGCTTCTGACATTTGGCATTAACCTGAAGCTTTATCCGGTTTTCCGAGTTTC
Source organism: Lagria hirta (assembly GCA_947359425.1). Taxonomy (NCBI): domain Eukaryota; kingdom Metazoa; phylum Arthropoda; class Insecta; order Coleoptera; family Tenebrionidae; genus Lagria; species Lagria hirta. The sequence continues at coordinate 7,290,551 of OX375803.1, read as the reverse complement.
AGCGCCAACTTTTCAAAAGACAATTGCAAAATTTCTTGAGAACGCGTACAGGAAAAACAATGCGGTCTGTCCTGACTTTAGATAAGTATGGAAAGCTGTTGGAGTCTCAGAAAGTAGAACACAAAGCTGAGTCTATAGTCAATCTTGATATGTTTGGTACACAAAAACACTCTTTGGTTGGTCTGTTACTGCTTCTATAGTCGTATAGCCTCCTGTCAAGTGCTTTATTTTTTTTTTCTTCCATCAGCTTGACATTAATGCATAGCAATTTAGATAACATTTCAAAGAAATGGTTCCAACATGGAACCCTGGGGTTCTAGGTTTGAACACGCAGGTTTAGCAGCTATACTCTGTGGGGATAGTCTTCAACTCAAGATGTTTTAGAGCTTTCTGTTTCATTCTATATTCTTTCACCTGATGGAGTTGAAAAGTTTTTGTAGTCTTAAAAGAGTTAGACTTCCAAGTAACTTCCATACAGTGCGCATGAGACAAAAGTTGGTTTATGAGTTTAGTATCTTTTTTTGTTTGTTCATTTCATTTCTTTACTATTGTTTGTTAAGTTATATTTGTTTTGAACGCGTCTACTCAGTTTTGAGCCGGCCCACTCGTTTCCCGGCAAAAAAAATCAGTTTAAATTGAAAAAAATTGCCATTATCATCTAGTTAGCTTTAAAAATATTGCTAAACAAACATCGATCAGGTCCAACAAACGCCAAAATGTGCATAAATAACCGTAAAACAAGCGCCGCCAGATCTGTCGACAGCTTAAAAATAATTTGCAAATAGAAATAGACCAATCGCATTATGTCTTCGTCGATTAGTTTTAATTATAGGTGTTTAATTGGACCAATAAACGGTTCGTTGAAGCGTAAACAGACGGTTTTGAATGTAATTTAATAAACCAGGTGCGTCATGTGAAATCTTTAAAATATCTAGAGAGCGCACCAAAACCACTAAAATGCGTCTCCGAAAATACGGAGACGAGAATTTAGTCAGTTGCTGTACGCGATTTGTAGATGATCGTCAAACAATCTGCCATTTATTAGAGAAAAGTTGAGTGGGTTGAGCAAAAAGAGTGTTATTAAAAAGTGATGGGCAATGGAGTTTTTTCAAGAATGGTCGTCATACGAAAAGGTACTAAAACAAATAAATTACAAGCATCAAATTATGTTTTATGGGTCTAATAAAATTTTACTATTTCCTCAAGACATTGTAGAATTCGGGTGTTTTTCCTTTGCCAAAGTGTAAATTTGTTTTGAATTAAACTCTTTATATGCCGATGACTAACAAATTGCCTTGCCAAAATCTTACAAAATGAATATTTACTTTGTTTTATATAAAAAATCTGTAGCTTTTGAGATATTTTCAGCGTTGGCATTGAAAAGCCACAAAAAAGCTTTGTTTGCAATAATTTATGGACAAAAATTTTTCCGGCTCGAAGGACCAATGATAGTTTTTTAATGTAAATCAAATAATTAACCTTCAACGAAATCACATAAATGTCGCAACAAACTTGAAATCGGCGACCTTGCTGAATTGGCGGTCTCTTTAATTTATTTTTGTGTCTCACACGCATCTGTTGACATATTTTAAATTAAAATAAAGATCCGCATCGCATAATCTAGTCGACTATCTTAAGGAAGAATTTAAAATTGCCGCACAAAAAACAATAAACATAGCGTATTTTCGGATATTTGCTGTAGGTTGCTAAAAAATTTTTCAAGTATTTTTAGACTTAAACAGGTTGTTGATTGGAAAATGGAGAGTTTAGAAAAGGTTTGATTAGCATTAGACAGTTCACTAACCTCGAATATGTTATATTTGGGCGCTGATTATTACAGCAATTATCACTTATTTTTATTTTTGTTGGCACAACTTCCTGGCTACGACTACGGAACTAACCAGACTACAATCACTTTTTCTTTTTTACTCGATTAGCTTTCATAATTCGCGCTTAAATATGACGTCAAATGTCCAATCAAGCAATTCTGCCAACTGTAATGACGTCGTTTCACCTGAAATGACAGGTAAAACAATGCAGTGAATGAAGACCCTGTAGGTCACGGGCGAAGCCATCTTGTTTCAAGAAGGCCAGTGCCCGCTCTGTCTATAAATAATCAGTATCGACTCAATGTCCAAGTATAGCGCGTTGGAGGAATGCCAGAAAGGCCTCTGTACCCGCCTCTCGACCCCTTATTTTTTTATATGGGGTTATCAATTTTTTTTGAGGGACATTTTTTGACCTTGAAATTTCAAAATATTTCTATTGTTTGTTTGTTAAAAGACGTCTCGTTCATAAAACTTTACTATAAAGAAGCGCTTTTTGGGAATGTTAAAAATATTTTGAGTTTGGCGCGGCCTTTCAAATAACTTCACTAAATGCCAACCTCATAAAAATGTTAAAAGAAGCACCCATTACGATTTATGTTTTTTTAAACAAAACTTATGTAAGATATCAAAAATAGATCAAATTTATAATAAAATTTAATAATTTTAAATTAAATAAAACAATCACGGTCTATATTTGTGAAAATTAAACCATTTTCTTCAATTAGCAATCATTAATTTTATTGCAAGCGATTTTTTTTTAATTAATTAATTAAAATTATTGATAGTATATTAAAAAACAAGTTTTATAAGACGCATCCAAGTTTTTTAAAGAATAAGTGCTCTAAGGTCTTATGAAACGAGTTTTTTATACTATTTTTTGTAATCTGCTGTTTTTAAGTATATTTTTTTAGTTGGATCGATTTAGGGATTTTTGGAGTGGGTTGGTAATATCTTGATTTTAAAAGTGGTAATTTTATCTATTTGTCTTGTCTTTTGTTTTATCCAAAAATTCTAATCTTGTAAGCCCCAAAATACGAAAATGGAAGCAAACTTTACATGTAGGCCTCCCGACATCCGTAAAATAGCAATAATTATTTTGGTTTTCATTATTATTATTATTATTATTGTAAGATACCTGCTTTTTTAGGTTAGGTGACATATGAACTGTGACTTTTGCTTTATTGGAATTGGTTGTTCTTCCTAGACCAGTGCACTTATTATTTACACTGTTATATGCACATTTCACATAAATATTCTTTCCATTAACTGTTCACTTCACTTTGTTGTTCGAAAATTGCAATTTCAACTTGTAATTAACAATATTATTGACAGACAGGCAAAAAGTCAAATCCAGTTTTAGGTACCAACCTAAAAATTTTTTAGAAAAAAAAGTTTGGTGCTCTAATGGCTTATAACCGCACCGAAACCTATGACGTAGCGTTCTCTAATGAGTCTATTAGAGTATCAAAATGGAGGCAAATTGCAAAAAGATAATTATAAAAGTCTTCATTATATTAATTATAATCAGTAATTATTAGCAGTTTGACTATTTATTTAATACGGCTGTAGCAATTATCAAATTGTCGCAATTTAAATTTTGGGTTAATTAATTAATTATGTTTTTAATACTTAAAGTACGGACAACATTCTAATTAGGTAACAAAATTGTCTGAAAAGCAATTTCTTACAAGTACCTATTAAATATCTAATTTTCTAGCTAATGCTAATTTGATGTAGATTATTACTAAAATATGTATAAATTTCAACTACAATTTGATAATTAATTAGTAGAATATTAAGTCTCAGCTTATAAAAATCTTATTTTAAATAAATTATATTAACTAATAATAAATATGTTAATAATTAATTAATATATATTGAAAAATTAATTAACAAGTTAGATTTGTAAGTGATATAATTTAGATAAAAAGTAACTATTTTGTACGTTTTAAATTAATTAATTATTAATTTTTAAAATTAATCTTCAATTATTGGTTTAAATCTGTGTAATTAATTAAAAAAAAATATTATTATTTTGTATAGTATAGAGAAGATCAATGCAAATTTATTTAAAACTAAATCTGTAAACTTGAGACATGTTTTGTTCTTACTGGAACTCATCAGCCAGTCGCAACAGATTCAGATTTGAATGAATTTGCAGTGACAATGTTCGTTTACAAAATTATAATCTATGATTAAATTAAATAACAGACAAAAACTTATTAAAGCTAGCAATTATGCATTTTATAGATATCTTGTTAAAAAGAGAAAATAATAATTGTTTTGTTGTAAATTGCTAATTAATTATATAAAAAACAAAATTAGTTAAAATGAATAAAATGGCGTTTGATTCATTATTAATTTGTAGATTTTTATAATTAATTTTTTGATCTTGATATTGTATTAAACGCTGATGTAAAGTAATTTTCTTATTAATTAATTTTTAAAGCGTTGGCAAAATAATTGGCAATTTGGTACTTTATTAGTGAATAAAATTTAATTAAACATTTCTAATTGTTGTAGCAAAATTTAGTATAACTGTAACTATTTATTAAATTAATTAAGAAAATTAAGAATGGTTAATTGAATTGTTTATAAATTATTAGTTATAGTAATTGCTAATAATTAATTTAATTTATATCGCATAAAACTATGTACATATTTATATATTAAGATTATATTTCGGCTTATATTTATAAGAAAATTTATATTTATTATATTTATTAAGAAAAAAAGACTATTTCGGCTGTTTTTGTTGATAATTAATTAAAAATCATCAAATTGAACATTTCAGTTATGTATTGAAAACAAAAAAATATTGTTGGAAGCAACAAAAGAATGTATGCTTTAATTTAAATTGTTTTTTATTATCAAAAATATGTTTTAAAAAAATCAAATAAAATTACAATTGATTGGAACGTTTTTGTATTAATTAATTAATTAATCTGAAATTGTGTTAGAGCAAATTTAATTAATAAATTTACTTATTTCTGATAACAGATAAATTTAAATTGCAAGAATAGTGACGTTTAGGTACAAAGATAATTAATTAATTTTGTTTATTAAGTCGAGTAGCATATTCTTGTGACATAATACGGCAAAATTAATTTTCTAATATTAGCGACATTACTAAATTAAAATCAAATTATTTTTAGATCAAAACTTGTTTTGCTAATTAACAGTTAAATTGAAGCTATAATTAGTTGTGGTGAGTTTTACTTTTAACTAATTAGTGTAAATAGTGCTTTTTTTTCAATGTTTTTTGGCAACATCAAAAATTTAGCAATTTAAAATAATTAATTACGTTACTTTTTTGTTACTACTACTACTAATTTGATTATAAAATATGTGTCAACATAACAACAAATTTTTTTTAATTTAATAATTTTTTAATTAAAGTAGAAGCAAGCACCTAGCACATATTTATTTATTTTAATTGGGTAATTTATAATCATATTTAATTCATTAATAAGTTTTTTAATTTTAATTTATTTTAATTTATTTGAACTGTTCTATATTTAAATTAGTGCTCTTTTTTTTTGTTTTTTTAGCAATCTCAAAAGCTTAGCGATTTAAAATAATTAAGTAATTATTACTTACGTTACTTTATTGTTACTATTTTTAATTTAATTCTAAAATATGTGGCAACTTTAAAATAATTTTTTTTAATTTAATGATTTTCTTATTAAGTCAAAAGCAAGCATGTAGTATTCATCTTAATTAAATAATTAAGATGAGTAATAATTTAAATTATTTAAAAAACAAAATTAAATAATTAATTATTTTTTAATTTAAATGTATTAAACTTGTATAAGTTCTATTGATTATACTCCTAATGTGTATTAGAGCGAACTTCCAAAAAGTTAAAAGTATTAACATTTTGCTTTATTTTTGTAAATTAAAGCAAAATTATAATTTTTACTAATTTTTTATTAAATAAAAGTCAGAAAAAAATTTTTTTTTTGTTAAGAATTATCACTTTGGTTTTAATAAAAACATTTGAACGTTGCGGCTCCTTATTTTTTATCCAGTTTCATTAATTATTTGAATTTTTTTAATATTTATCAAATTATTTATTAATTAATTTTTATTATTTATTGCAGTCATATTTCTATCAAACTTTGTTTATGATCGCCGCCATATTTGTTGACAAGTGTCATTTAACTGTCACTTGGCCGTCATTCGATTGTCAAACTTTGTCAATGTCGAATCAATAAATTAGTCATAAATAAGGTCAAGCCCATCCTTTTCACTAGAAAATAAATTAAAATCACTCAGGTAAATCGTTTAAATTGTATTTGGAGCAAAATAGGACCTCTATTCATTGAACATTTCCCATAATTCGTTAATTGTCAAAGCTACGCCCATTTTTGAGGTTAGTTAACCCCATTAATTCGATGTTTTTTTCCATTGTAGACGTCCTCAACGACGAAAACAACCACGATGACAACTCCTGCCAAGTTATACGGCAAGGATTTGAGCGAATATGAAGAGATTGATGTTGATGAATTATTAAATAAACTATCGGCGGAGGAGATCAATATTCTAGCGAAGGAAGTTGACCCTGATGTAATTATTTGTATTATTCAAAAGAGTTCTGTTCATACAGTTTTATCATTCTAGGATACATTTTTACCACCAAGTCAGCGGTGTAGCTATGACTGTGAAAAAGAAGCAACGGGACCTCTCAACCGAAAGCAATTAATTGAACACATAAATAAACAGGCTATTGAGACACCTGATATTCCAGAATTGAAACCCTATGTTGCTGGGACAGTTCGAGGCAAGAAGGTATGTTTTAGCGCCAGTTTTTTAAATTCAGCTGTCAAAACTATTATTTATTTTTAGTGGATTCCACCTCCTCCGCCGATCCAAGAGCAAGAGGCTGATGAACAAATTGCTGTTGATTTAGGCGATGAATATGAACAGGCATTAAGTCTGGCGACTCAAGAGGAAATTATTGATTTGGCTGGTAAGTAGTGTAGTCGGAAGGTGGCGCCACTTAGCCATAGACTGGAAGCATTACAATTTATATATAATTTTTAAAGCTTAGCTTCTGTATTGCTACAAAATAAGGCATAGAATTCAAAATAACAATAATAACAAAAGCTTTGTTATTATTTTCTAAATTAATTTTACTTGGTGAAAGTCAAATGTCAAATGATTTATGATATCTGACTCATTTGATGTTGTAAGTAAACCAGGTTTACACCACACAATCTAGGAAATTTACACTGAAAGAAATACTTAATTCTTGTTTTTTTTTATAGCGATTTTGGGTTTCCATTCAATGATGAATCAAGATCAATATCATGCTTCGCTTTTAAATAAAGGGCAACCGGTTGGTCTGGGCTGGGACGGTATTACAAAAGCCGCCAAACAAAAAATCTATCCAATGGATCCGCCAAATACAACAGATCCAGACGAAACAATAAAAAAAGTCCAAGACGACGATTCCAGATTCATTGATCTCAACTGGAATAACATAAAAAATATTGCCGATGAGAAGTTCGATAGTTTGTTTGAAGCTTTAAAAGATAATACGCATTTGGAGACTTTATCATTGGCAAATACAGGTCTCACAGATCGACATGTCGAAAAATTGGCGGAAGCTTTAGAGAAAAATAATACGATAAGAGTATTGAATGTAGAAACAAATTTAATTTCGCCGATTGGTATTGTAAGATTGATGAAATCGTTGTTGAAAACGAAAAGTATGGAGGAATTTAGAGCGTCAAATCAAGTAAGTATTAAATTTTAGGTTATGTTTACACTTTACATAGTTTGACATTTTAAACTATCAAGTAGCGACACCATGCGGAATAATAGAAAAATGTCTTGCTCTAGTTGGTTTCGTTATTGTTTATTATCACAATTGTAAGCATTAATAAATGAATGATTCATCAGACCAGAAATATTTGATTCTAGATCTTTAAATATTAAAATTCTGTTACTTACGTTTCAGAGATCCCAAATTTTGGGCAACAAGATAGAAATGGAACTAACACAACTCATAGAAAAGAATCCAACGTTATTGAGGTTGGGCTTGCATTTAGAATACAACGACGCCCGTCACCGTATCGCCACACATTTACAACGTAACATTGACACAAGTAAGTTTATCAATTCATACATTCGATCATTCACTTCATTAAATTGATTAAAAAAAAAAAGATGGCGTTAAATTTTGAATTTTCAACATTTTTCTTTCTTTCTAGTTCTTATAGGTTATGTAAGTCTGCTGCAAAACCAGCAGGTAATTAAATGTGTCAGTCAATACATGTCAAAGTAAAACGTGCTACCAACCTGACTAAAAAAAATATACTAAGTTTTGTATGATATTCGACAGATTGTCGCAGTGTGAAAGCAAATTACCGCATCACGCTCAAATCAGACGGCACTGCTCTCAAAATTGAAAAAACTGATTAAATATAGAAGGGAGTGAGTGATTGATAGTATGATTTTTTTTTTCTAGTTTTTTTTTGCATTAGTTTGGCGCGCTATACAATCTACCAGCAATTCAGAGCCTTGCTGGGACATGTCAAAACAACACTTTTTCCAAGAGAGATCAAAGCGTTTTTTATATAGGATCAAAGGATTTTTGTGTTGTTTGTACTGTATTTTCCGAAAAAACAGCATTTTTGTTTTAGCTAATAGTCGCGACATCTTATCGAAAGGAAACAGACAATACGTTTAAAGCGAAAGCAATTTTCCGTTTGAATGAATACGAATTGGGGGAGATTTTTTATTTTATAGTTGACATACTGAGTGACATATACTTTATAATATTGAGTTGGGGTCCTATCTTGTTATATATCATTTGAAGTTTTAATATTTTGTTAAATAGTTTTAACAAGATGGAGCTCTTACACACATACACGCATATCATTGAAATTCTCTTCTGCCCCAAATCTACAATTTTTTTGTTTTTTGTTTTCGTCGTCTACAGTTCGAAAAGACTTAACACTGCGACTGCAGTTCCGATTCTTTAATCATCGGAAAACACCTCTGATCAAATGAAGGTACCAGTGTCGTGCAGTAACAACACTTTACAAAACTAAAAACAAATATTAGAGAGGGTGGCTTTTTTTTTTGTATTGATCACAGCTTTTGCAATTAAAACAATTTTTTATAGCGCCGCTGCTGCTGCTGCTGCTGCTACTGCCGCCATTTTGACGCATGTTGCTTCTTAAAATAAATTGCAGGTAAGGTTTTGGTGTGTGAAGGTTCATCTGATGGCTGAGCTAAAAACACTAAAAAGTGTTATCAACTTTATCCCCCCTATTGGCTTACGTAGAATAATGAAGAGAGCGTCCTTTATTTGATGTGGGTTGGAGTCAGTCTGAAATCTTATTAGTCCTAGAGCCAAATTTTCTGATCAATGGATTTTTTCGGATGTATGATTTTCCGGAGTTGTGACGTTTTGTGGCCGCCACGCTCTTCCGACTTTACTTCGTGTGTTTTTTTAGACCTATATCTAATAAATTTTTTGATTGTTGCAAAAAATGCGCTTTATTTCTAATCTATTTTTTGTATTCGAACTTGATGTGGAACCCTGGGATTAGCTCTATTCAATACATTTTAATACACTGTAGATTGTATACTTTGTATATGTATAATCTATATATAGTATAATAATATACAGTGTGTATATATGTGGGTTACAAGATAATTGAATAGTAGGATGTTGTAGACACCTACCCCCTGTATATTAGTATAAAATTGATATTGTTTGAATGTTATAACTGATTCGTGGGAGAATTTTGCCATTTGTCTGAATGCGAGGCTTTGTTGTATAATTCATTTATAATTGAACGACGCACTTTGAGTTAAATTTATATTTAATTATGTACCCTTTCCAGGGAAAGCGGTCCGAGAGTGAATTTCTATTCTAACAAAATTCAAATCGAGTTTAAAATTTTCCTCATTTTTTTCTCTCTTTCTCACTCTTCTCTCGACCGCCTTCATTGCTATTTCCCGAATTGTATTTATCTCTTTGTTTCCACACACATTTTTTTCCAGTCGCAAATTACAAAACATTTTTTTTTGCTCTCCTTCTTTTCGGCGCTCTCAAAATTCATTGCGACCGACAAACAAATTACAAATTCCTTAACACCGTCACCGTATTTATTATCGCCGCATTTTCTAAAATGTATTTTGTTCGAATCAAAAAAATTTAAAACAATGAGATGAAAAGAGGGATGCTTTTGAAATTAATTTATTTAAATTGTGAAACGGTTTTTTATGATGTTTTGATGGATACGAATTGTTAAAGGGGTAATGTATGATGGAAATCCTAAAGACAGCGTTGTTTCGTTTTTATTGGAAATTTTTCAGCTAGGGATTATTCATATCACTTATACAAAAAAATTTTGATAAGAAAGTTAAATAATATTTGTAAAGGTTAGACCAGTATTTTTTTTAATCTGCCTTTTTTAAGGGGTAGATTGTCTTTTAATTTATAATATGGTGCGAGACCGTATCATCGTAGTATTAATTAATTAAATAATTTTTTATTAAATGTCAGGTTGTTTGTTTTATCCACTAATTTGTTTTTGTAGTTTTTTTGATGATTGAATTACTAACAAAAAACAATCGTTTGGTTGAAATAACAGTTATGGCATGGAATATATTAAAACTGACACTTTTACGACCACCAACCATCAATTGAGATACAATTTTTCCTCTCCATCCTCCCTCATCGCTCTTCTCTCCAATTTATAAAAGGATTTGCATTCAATTACGAGGGTTGATTTGGTAAACAAAGCGTTTAAATGGGGTGTTAAAAGCACGCTTGTTCCTATGAAATTTTAATTGTTTTTATTAAATTTGAGGAGAGAATGGAAAGAAAAATTGTAGTTTCTATTTTTGTTTGTTATAACCTCTCCTGCATCGTTCCTTTCCTTGATTTTTTGAAATGTGTTATCTCCTCTGTTCACAGAACGTCGTCTGTCTCGGCTGGGGGCTACCAGCTCGTAGTGTGCGATTACCGTACGTATTTTGTCGTATTTTTTTTTGTCTTTGGTCAAATTGCGAAGGTAAATATCAAAAAGAAAGAGACAAGTTCAAAAAAGATAGAAAATTCACGCTGTATATTATTTTTTTTAGGAAATTATTAAGTTTATAACACTTGATGCCTAATAAATTGGTTTATGCTACAACCTGTATACTAATTGACGAAATATAACAATTAATATTAATTATTGATAACCGCTGGTGTTACAAAAAAAAAAAAATGACGCATCTTGTTTACTGCTCTTATTTATTAAATGTCATTTATAGAGAAACTTTATTAATTATTATTCATAATAAATTTGATTTTTAATCACTCTGTATATATGATAATTAATGAAAATCAATTATTGTTGATTTTGAACACTATACTTGAAATTTTTATGTCAATCACATTTTATATCAATTAATTACAAATTTAATTCTCTAACTGTAAAAAGCAAAATCGGTTTAAATTATTTTGATTTCGTTGAAAAAATTTATTAAAACTCATTAAACTTGTTGCAATAATTTCGATGATGCCTCTCACTCTGTATATTAATTAACGCTTATTTTCTAATTTAAAATTGATCAACAAGTTTTAATTTATTGTGTAATACATTTGGTAGTAAATACGGTTACTACAAAAAAAAAACAAATTTTTTGGTCGCACCTTGTATATTAAATAATTAAATAAAAAAATAAACTGTACTATATTCTTCGGCTATTGGCAAGACGAATCGGGCATCATCGGAATCTTATTTAAAATACTCCCTTTCTATTGGTTAAAGCAATGTCCCGTTTACACAGCACAATTTGATAAAAAATTATAATTTTTTTCAATGCGCGCGCATCTGCTTCTGCCAAAAAAATCGAGTATAGCTAATTTTTTGTTTGAATCAACTGTCAAAAATTCTAAAATTATGTTGGAATCCTGCTTTATAATCGTAGAAATCACGCTAATGATGCCAACATGACGACACTTTGACAGTTGATTTAAAGAAAAAATGAACTTTAAATAGGCTTCATCACTATTAATAATTGAAATGTTTTTTATAAAATTATTTTCATTTAGTTATTGACCCAAAATTTGATAATATGTGCCCTATGACGTAATTAGGCATGTTCGATATATAAAACGTCTTGTAGATCACAAATCTTTTAAGATTTTTATAAATTTTTAAGAATATCTAGAAAAGAAAGCTTTTGATGTTTACCTGATCGTAACTTGACTTCTATTTAGAAAAGAAAAAAATTGACCTGCTGCTTTTACCAAGTCTTATTGAATTACGTAACCAATATACCAAGCAAAAAAGAGACGAGGGAGTTTTTTCACCTCTACGTCTTTTGCATATTTAATGAAGTCTCTTTTTCTTTACAATTTACGAAGAAAGAAAAGTAAAGAACATTCTCGTCTCTTTTATACTGCATGCACTCGTTTTTTTTCTTGCATGTGTCAGAGCACAACGCACGGTATCTTTCATGTATTTTGTCTGTAGCTGTAGCATAAATAAATTAATGATTAAATAAATAAATGAATAAATAAATGATGTACCAGAAGATTAAATTTTTATAATTAAAGAAATCAACTATAAACACACAACATGTAAAACGCTTTCTCTGTAAAGCTTTTTAGAGGCAGTTGTTGTTTTTTCTTAATATTTATCAATCTTTTTGAGACAATCATAGTTTTCTGACAGTTGACAGAAAATTGACACATATAGGTTAGGTTCTTTCGACAACTGTAATGGCGGATGTGGGTTAGCTTTTTGACATTTAAATGACAGATAGGGGTTAGATGTTTGACATTTTATTTGTCTCAAGGAGATTATAGATAGGATTTGTAGGTTTAATATTGATGAATTTTGGAATTTTTCAGTTCGTAGACGTCGTATGGGCCAACTGCCAAGGAACTATTTGGTCGGCTATTTGAGTCGCTGAAAATACTAAAAAATTAAAGTACATAAAATGCTTCATCGCCACTGCGCGTCGTTACGTTAGTCCAGCCGTGCTTACTTTACTAATTTAAACAAAAAAAATCTTAAATTTAGGTATAATAATAATAATAAATATTATTATTGATAATATCAGACTATATTTTCTTTATGTGTCGTTATTTTATAGTTTTTAAATATTTTATTTAGTGTAATAGGACGAAATGATGAGTTCTTCTCATTTTTGTTGGTTAGGTTTGTTTCATGGTTCATTCAAAATGACTATATTGTTTATCACTGCCATCTATATGTCACTTGAGTATGTAATTTGTGATAAACTGAGTTCGTTTGGAATGAACTTTTCTATATTTTTTTTTAAATTAAATGATGGGCTGCTTGTAAATACAGTCATTGTGCTTTTAAAGTATCAATTTTTGGACCACCACAGCTCAAGTTGTGCAAAAAGATCTAATATGTCATGTCACACATTGTGTAGTCGTAGTCATGTAATTCTTATCTAATTTACATACATCAATAAAATTGTTGAAGATTTTTGAGTGTTTTATTTATGTTTACAACAAGATGGTGCTACAACTCACGAGAGAACAATTGGCCAAATTGAAGGTAACTTATAGAAAAGCCCTAGGGTAAGTAACTACCAACAGCAGAAATGGGGAAAAAGTTGGTATTGTACGATTTTAATAAGCTTATAGTTTAGAAACTATCCTGACAATCACCAGGCAATGATATATCATCTTACAAAACTCACCTAAAAGACTAATTATTTAAGAAACAATGATTTTTTTTCAATAATAGAAGAAATCAGAGACTTTATTCCTGAAAATTTAGATCAAAAAATAATCTACGGAATTGTGCGGACAATCACATACCAAAAGAAAATTATTTCTTGAAAATAGCTACGAAATGGGAAAGGTAAAAATGGTTATCATGTAAATGATTGTCAAAAATATTCCACTTATTTAAAAGAATCACAGAGAGCCACATTAAAAAATAAGCTAAACTGTTGCAATCATCTACACATTGCATAAGAACAATCGGTACATAATGTAATATTCCTATCTAACCCAATTATTTCTTCATAATGACAATCACTACAAGGTTTAATTGAATCAGTAATCGTTACTTATAGACAAGATTATTTTACAACATAGCGGTTTGTCAATTAGACAATCAATTGTTACAAACAATAAGGTTTTTCAAAATTGTTCAATAAAAGTTATTAAAATTTGTTATCAACAATCACATACAATTATTAAAAATTTATAAATAATACTTTCACTGCGTGCACTTGCCAACTTATTTAACAATGAGTGAGTGTTTTTTTGTATTGAAGAAAATGAAAACCTAAGCAATCATTTCGATACAGAAACAATCACAATACAATAATGGTTGAAAGCCATTATGTGTTAAATTCCATTAAAATTATCTATAAAATATTTAGCAAAATAATTGGAAAAGACACTAATTGTAAAATTTTATGGAAACAATCACATAATCAATCATCTACAATCATTAAAAATATATAATAATACTGCGTGCACTTGCCAACTTATTTAACAACGAGTAACTTTTTTTTTAAGTAAAAGTATTGAAAAAAAAATTAAACCTAAGCAATCATTCCAATACAGAAACAATCACAATACAATTGAATGCTTCAAATAGTCTAGACGAGGAGTGTAAAATGGTGACAAATCGACATACTAATGCTAAAAATATGTGTTATGGCTCATTCGATAGGGAATCACGTCTAGAAAATTGTCCATGAAAATTGTATTAGCACATTAAAAATTTCAAAAGTTATAAACAATTAAAGATGTTGAAAAAAGTAGTGCTTGGTTTTTCGCTTGTAATTCGTAAACAAATAATTTTTTTGGAATTTGGAAAAAAGATCCTGAAAGAGGAAGAAATTTCCTATAAATAACTTCCGATCACCGAAACTGTACCTCTATTATTAATAATTTTAATTAACGTTGAAAATTGCCGTCCGCGCGCCATTCTTAGGTTGCACGCATGCTATAGAAAGTCAGTAAGTTATAATAAAAAATTTTTTTCGGGTACTTCGAGTAAATTAAAAAATCTAAATAAATTATGATATCATCTAAACACTTCAAAGAACTAATTCCCGTTGGAATTTTTTATTAAATGAAATTTTCCAATAAACTAGACAATTGTTAATTAACAACATTTTACGGGATTTCTCTGAGCATTAAGAAGTAAATAAAAGTTGCAATAATTGTTCTAAAATTATTTCCTTTCGTGGAGTCCTTGCAATTGACACAATAAAAACGAATACGTAATTAAAGTTTGAAAAAGTTTAATAGTTTGTTTATAATAATTTTTTTAAATTCACAAATTACGGCGATTTTTCTTTATTTGTGGAATTTCAAAAAATTATTATAAACAAACTATTAAACTTTTTCAAACTTTAATTACGTATTCGTTTTTATTGTGTCAATTGCAAGGACTCCACGAAAGGAAATAATTTTAGAACAATTATTGCAACTTTTATTTACTTCTTAATGCTCAGAGAAATCCCGTAAAATGTTTTTCATTAACAATTGTCTAGTTTATTGGAAAATTTAATTTAATAAAAAATTCCAACGGGAATTAGTTCTTTGAAGTGTTTAGATGATATCATAATTTATTTAGATTTTTTAATGTACTCTAAGTACCCGAAAAAAATTTTTTATTATAACTTACTGACTTTCTATAGCATGCGCGCAACCTAAGAATGGCGCGCGGACGGCAATTTTCAACGTTAATTAAAACTATTAATAATAGAGGTACAGTTTCGGTGATCGGAAGTTATTTATAGGAAATTTCTTCCTCTTTCAGGATCTTTTTTCCAAATTCCAAAAAAAATATTTGTTTACGAATTACAAGCGAAAAACCAAGCACTACTTTTTCAACATCTTTAATTGTTTATAACTTTTGAAATTTTTAATGTGCTAATACAATTTTCATGGACAATTTTCTAGACGTGATTCCCTATCGAATAAGCCATAACACATATTTTTAGCATTAGTATGTCGATTTGTCACCATTTTACACTCCTCGTCTAGACTACAAAGCCATTATGTGTTAAATTGCATTAAAATTGTTTACCAAAATAATTGGAAAAGACACTAATTGTAAAATTTTATGTACAATCATATGATAGATAAAAACAATTATCTAAAACTGCGGAAAATATGGAAGCAATCATATAAACTGTTAAAAATAATTTTTTTGTGAACTAAAATGTTTTAAATGTGTTCTCTGTTGATTCTTATCAATTAATTAAGAAAATTATTTCACGGAACTGTGCGGACAATCACATACCAAAAGAAAATTATTTTTTAAAGATAACTACGAAATGGGAAGGGTAAAAATGGTAATCATGTAAATGATTGTCAAAAATATTCCACTTATTTAAAAGAATCACAGAGAGCCACATTAAAAAATAAGCTAAACTGTTGCAATCATCTATTTATTGCATCTGAACAATCGATACATAATGTAATATTCCTGTCTAACCTAATTATTTCTTCGTAATGACAATCACTACAAGGTTTAATTGAATCAGTAATCGTTACTTATAGACCATATTGTTTTACAATATAGCGGTTTGTCAATTAGACAATCAATTATTACAAACAATAAGGTTTTTTTAAAATTGCTCAACAAAAGTTATTAAAAATTTTTATCAACAATCACATACAATTATTAAAAATATATAAATAATACTTTCACTGCGTGCACTTGCCAACTTATTTAACAATGAGTGACTGTTTTTTTGTATTGAAGAAAATGAAAACCTAAGCAATCATTTCGATACAGAAACAATCACAATACAATATTGGTTCAAAGCCATTATGTGTTAAATTCCATTAAAATTATCTATAAAATATTTATCAAAATAATTGGAAAAGACACTAATTGTAAAATTTTATGTACAATCATATGATAGATAAAAACAATTATCTAAAACTGCGGAAAATATAGAAGCAATCATATAAACTGTTAAAAATAATTTTTTTGTGAATTAAAATGTTTTAAATGTGTTCTCTGCTGATTCTTATCAATTAATTAAGAAAATTATTTCACGGAACTGTGCGGACAATCACATACCAAAAGAAAATTATTTCTTGAAGATAACTACGAAATGGGAAAGGTAAAAATGGTAATCATGTAAATGATTGTCAAAAATATTCCACTTATTTAAAACAATCACAGAGAGCCACATTAAAAAATAAGCTAAACTGTTGCAATCATCTACACATTGCATAAGAACAATCGGTACATAATGTAATATTCCTATCTAACCTAATTATTTCTTCATAATGACAATCACTACAAGGTTTAATTGAATCAGTAATCGTTACTTATAGACAAGATTATTTTACAACATAGCGGTTTGTCAATTAGACAATCAATTGTTACAAACAATAAGGTTTTTCAAAATTGCTCAATAAAAGTTAATAAAATTTGTTATCAACAATTACATACAATTATTAAAAATATATAAATAATACTTTCACTGCGTGCACTTGCCAACTTATTTAACAATGAGTGTTTTTTTGTATTGAAGAAAATGAAAACCTAAGCAATCATTTCGATACAGAAACAATCACAATACAATTGAATGCTTCAAAGCCATTATGTGTTAAATTGCATTAAAATTATTTAGCAAAATAATTGGAAAAGACACTCAGTGTAAAATTTTATGTACAATCATATAACAATTATCTAAAACTGCGGAAAATATGGAAGCAATCATCTAAACTGTTAAAAATATTTTTTTTGTGAATTAAATCGTTTTAAATGTGTGTTCTCTGCTGATTCTTATCAATTAATTTTCAGGCGAAAATTTGTACAATCTATACTTAGAAGCATTTCTTTCTTTCATCTGCTTGTTTAGATATATTTTCCGAGCAAAGCCTAGTTTCATGGCGGAAAATGGAAAAGATTTCTAAAAACTTTGTTTTAAAGCTACTCAACATAATCCTCCACTCTCACATTAATCTAAAGCAACGAGGCGAAACGTCGCTGTTTGCTTTACATTTGAGTAAACAGACATTATGGCCTTAGTAATTGTTGCAAAAAGTGAAAAACTATTGATTTGCTGCTGGAAATAGGGAAAATAAAACCGATATGACGTAAGAATGGCACGCAAGGGTTGCTGTAACTGGCACTGGACAATCTATAAATACATTAAAAAAGAAAAACGCGAGGTCGGACAAGCAATTGGGTGGATGGGGTGGTTTTCATTTGCATTTAAATTAGTTTCGCTTAGAAGTTGGTCTTTGTACAATCATATAATTGGATGATGTTTTTAGAGGGTGTATTGCAAATAAACAGAAATGTCGCTTGTATTATTGTAAAGAGACTTAGAGGTGGATCTAACATTTAAGGGTGTCTGAGGGTGGCCGAAGCAAACCACTTACTGATGAAAATTATTTAGTATCACATTAAACTTGAACTTATGTCTCAGATATTTATATGATTGTCCAAACAATCACTATACAAATTTTCAATAAATTTATCTATTTAAATTGAAACACTTTCTACAAAAATTATTTAGGCAATCATCTACAGCATAGACAATTATCTACAAGGTCAAAACCAATCATTAAAAAATTAAAATGTTAAGATATAACCAAAAACTGTTTACATTTTGTATAAAATAATGTTTTAGGTAATTACGTAGATGATTAAACCGACTAAAAATTTACATAGATTTATTAGATAATATAAGTTTTTTCAACACTTTGTAAGATTGTCTATATGATCTGATAAATATTCACAAAAATATTTGGTAAATAATTGACGAGATGAAATTATTCGTCTGCAATCGTCGTGCACCACGATTGTAGTACAAAGATTTTTATTTATATTGTGTCGTTAAGCATTTTAAGTACAATCTATATCTTTGACTATTTATGTGATTGTCTAAACAATCTATAAAAAAAATGTATAAACATTATTTATTGAAAAAAATATCTAAAAATGATTGAGATACCTCTTTAGGTAGACCAATCATCTACACCAACAGAGAAAACCAGTAAGCTTTCTAGATAAATTATCTACAAAGTCCAAACAACTGGGATCTAAAAATATAAACAAAAACATTTAATATTTTATTTAAAAAATGTTTTTTATAAATGCGTAGATGATTGAGTAACATGTTAAAATTTTTCAAAAATTTGGAAAATAGTGACAGCTTTTTCTGGTTATTATGTAAAGTTATTTTAATTATTGTTAATTTTTTAAATAGTGGATCACACTTTTTAGAGATTGCCTTTATTATCTCATATATATTTTTAACACAAGTAGTATTGATTCAATCTTTTAATACGTTTCTAAGGCAAATACTAACTTTTTTTACTCAAGGTAGTTTTCAATTTCAATAAAAGTTTCAAAAAAATCACATCGCGATTGTAGTGCAAAAATGTTTATTTAAATTATGTCGTTAAGCATTTTAAGTACAATCTATATCTTTGACTATTTATATGATTGTCTAAATTATCTATTAATTTTTTTTAAAAACATTATTTATTTGAAAACATGTCTAAAAATGATTGAGATATCTTTTTTACAAACAATAGGTAGACCAATCATCTACACCAACAGAGAAACAGTGACAAAAACCAGTAAGCTTTCTTGATAAGTTAGATGTCCAAACAACTGAGATCTAAAGATATAAACAAAAACATCTAATATTTTATTTAAAAAATGTTTTTGATAAATAGATGTAGATGATTGAATAACATATTGAAATTTTACAAAAATTTCAAAAATAGTGACAGTTTTTTCTAGTTATTATTTAAAGTTATTTTAATTATTGTTAATTTTTTCAATACTGTATCTCACTTTTTATAGATTGTCTTTATTATCTAATAGATATTGTTAACACGAGTAGTATTGATTGCACCTTTTAATACATTTTTAAGGCAATCACTAAAATTTTTTCTCTAAATAATGATTTTTTTTTAACTGTTAAACTTATAACAAAAGTGACATTTTTTTAAAAACAAATTTTTAAGCAATTATCTACTACACCTATAAATTTTACAAAATTAAATCAATTTTTAAGAAGTTTGAATCTAAAAATATAACCTAAAAAGCATTATATTATATCCAAATAAGATTTTAGATAATTGAATAACCGATTAAACAATCTTTAAGAAATTCCAATGCAAAAATTTAACCAAAAATGTCTTCATAATAATTATGTCTCCATAATAATTTTTTAGATGATTGTCTGAATGATTGAGCAATAGATTAAAATTTATGTAGTGTTTTGAAGACGTTGTAGTAATTTTTTTCAATTTATAGTTTTTAAATAATGGCAATAGTTTTCTTACAACAAATATGTAAGCAATCATCTACACTAACAGATGAACAATCATTAAAAACAAATGATTGAGTATCGGATATCATTTCTTGAAAACGGTCAACGCATTTTGTAAAATATTTTTGTAATTATTTTTAGTTTTTAAACACATTGTTGTTTATGTAAGAGATTGTCTATATTGTCTGATTGAAATTCACACAAACGTTAGATAATTGTTTAAAATTAGTCTTAAACATAAAACGTATTTAGATAGCTAACTCGAACCATAGACGATCTTTTGATTGGCAATTTTATTTCTTTCTTTTATCTAACCTTATTAGATAATTGTTCAAAAGATTGCTTAATGTTTCAGTTATAATTTAAATGTTTCTACGATAAATTAGAAAGCAACTCATTAGATAATTGTTTTTTTATTAAAACATTTATGTTTAATGCGTAAATAATCAATAGGTAAATAATCTTTAAATAAATATTTGACAAACAATGCTTTAAATTTTAGCTAAAATAAAGCTTATGACTTTTTAAGAACTTATTAGATAATTGCTAAAATTTTATATAGCGTAGATGATTGTTATTTAGCCGTTAATATGTACTTTTTTTAAAATACATAATTGCCTAATGCTATAAATGAATGCTTTACATTTTTATAATTATTTTGTTATATGCTTTTAGATGATTGTCTAAATTTTACGATACTATATAGGTATATAATAATTTCAAATAAATAACTTATTAGATAATTGTTTTTTTTTATAAAAAGATTTATGTTTAATGCTTAAATAATTAATGAGTAGATAATCTTAAAATAATGGTTCAAATTTTAGTTAAAAGCGTCTAACTTTTTAAGAACTTATTAGATAATTGCTCAAATATTAGATAGCGTAGATGATTGTTATTTAGCCGGTTATATGTACATTTTTTTAAATACATAATTACCTAATTCTATAAATGATAGCTTAGCATTTTTATAGTTATTTTGTTATATGCTTTTAGATGATTGTCTAAATTTTTATGATACTATATAGGTATATAATGATTTCAAATAAATAACTTATTAGATAATTGCTTTTTTTATAAAAAGATTCATGTTTAATTTTGCTTGAATAATTAATGGGTAGATAATCTTAAAATAAATATTTGACAAATAATGGTTCAAATTTCAGTTAAAGCGTCTAACGTTTTAAGAACTTATTAGATAATTGCTCAAATATTAGATAGCGTTGATGATTGTTATTTAGCCGTTAATATGTACATTTTTTCAAATACGTAATTGCCTAATTCTATAAATGATTGCTTTGCATTTTTATAATTATTTTGTTATATGCTTTTAGATGATTGTCTAAATTTTTATGATACTATATAGGTATATCATGATTTCAAATAAATAACTTATTAGATAATTGTTTTTTTTATAAAAAGATTTATGTTTAATGCTTAAATAATTAATGAGTCGATAATCTTAAAATAATTGTTCAAATTTTAGTTAAAGCGTCTAACTTTTTAAGAGCTTATTAGATAATTGCTCAAATATTAGATAGCGTAGATGATTGTTATTTAGCCGTTAATATGTACTTTTTTTCAAATACGTAATTGCCTAATTCTATAAATGATTGCTTTGCATTTTTATAATTATTTTCTTATATGCTTAGAATGATTGTCTAAATTTTTATGATACTATATACGTATATGATGATTTCAAATAAATACAATTTGTTAATTAAATACTAAGAAATAGAATATTATAGCTTTTTATAATTACTTTTAGATGATTGTCTGGTGCAATGTGCTGGACTTAAACTGAATAGTGATTGCGTTTTGATTGTTTAATTTCTTTTTAGAAAATTGATTTAGTTCCTGACTAAACAGAAAAAAATACTAAAAAGTACTATTTGGAACAGGTTTTAGGTGATTGCTCTCAATCACATTCACGTAGTGATTGTTCTTCCAATGTTACCCTTCAGAAAATGCATTTTCTGTTTGAATTTTGAAACAAGAGCCAAATAGGCAAGCTTTGGGAAGTAAATTTGGAAAAGTGGGTGAATCATTTTAAAGGATTTAAGGCTGGGTGGTTTTTTCGAAGTCTGTTTGTTTTCTTTTGTTTTTTTTCTTAATGAAAAACGTCGATTGCACGAAGCAATCGATATTTAGTTTTTTTCTGAATTTAAATCAGAAAAAAAGAGGATTTAGAATGCTGGATGAGGAGGAAAATAGTTGATTGTTCTCGTTCCGTAACGGAATGTTAATGTACGGGGCGAACAATCACAAACAACATCCGCTTCCTGATTTGCAAATATAATAAAAAAATACCTTTTTTTTTATTTTATTCATTGCTATTATTTCTGTTATCGTTTTAAAAATTTGTTTTCGTCTCGATTCGTTTGATCTGAATGAATGAATGTAATATAGGGAAAATTCGTGAGGTACAAAAACATATCTCGTCGTCGTTTCGCTTTTCAACTTCTGAAAATTCATTCAATCATGATGGATCCCTGTTTGAAAAGTGGAAACACCGTGACCTGAAATAAAGCGTTTGAAATTCGCTTTTAGCTCTTGATCGGTTTAAAATCAACTTGCGATATCGAATAAAAGCGAGAGAAAAGAGGAAAAATTGCTTTAGTTTCTGAGTTACAACACACTTTTATAGAAATCATGTGTTAAGTAGATCATAAATTGTATTCCAAAGAGTTTACACCAGAAAAAACACAAATTGGATTTTTGAGAACCATCCCCCCAAGCGACCTGTTATCGACAATCATTTTTTAAAACCACTTTCAAAGTTTTAGAATAATCTTATACATATAATGTCTATGATAACTGCCGTAGTGATTGTTTAGTTAACTTATATAAATTGTAGATGATTGTCTAGAAAAGATTTTAACTACAATCATTATATTATTATTCTTTTAAGTCTATTTTTTGGCTTATGAGATAATAAGCAGCTAATCTAAAGACAATCTATACATTATTGCTTAAATTCTAAATAGTTTATCAACAATCATTTTAAATCAATCTTATAAATTATCATTATCTTTTAAGGTCATATTATTGTCTAAAATAATTGTTGTATGGTACTCTATATAAATAAGATGATTGCCAAAAAAAGTTTTTAAATTTTTTTTAAAACGCACTCTTTACCAGCAACCCCTTGTTAATAATCATTTTTACCTATCCTTAAGACTCTTAATTGGATGGCTTTTAATAAAGATTGAATACTTGATACATGATTGTCTTAAAATAGATTTTGGGATAATTTAGTGCCGTGGTGATTGTTTGTGTGTATAAATGAGATAACTGCATCAATACGTAGATGATTGTCTACATTAGTTTTCAATTTGCAGCAGATCTTGAAACAATCTATACATAATTGCTCAGAAAATTATTTTGATTGATTAAATTATAAAATTTTAAAGAAAAATTGAAATAATCTGATATTTTTAGATAATCTGCTAATATTTATAAGTTTTCTAACATTAATCTAAATTTGTAGATAATTTTTAAAAATATTTTTTGATTTAATTTATTATTTGCAACAGTATTTGAGGTTATATACCATATTTAATTAATTTTTTTTTTAATATTTGTTAAACATCATAATTTTTATATTTGTAGTGATTGTTCTCTGTTGGGAAAACAACCATTTATATACATAATATAAAATATGTAGTATAATTTTGAAATATTGACATCTTTCCGAAGAGAAAATGTTTGATGAAGTCGTCGACGTTTTGCACTCCATCAGTGGAAGCGTCGTCAGGACATTTTATTAAAAAATTATTTAGACAATCATCTACAATTTTAAAAAATCATTTTTTAAAAAATATTGTAAAAGTTTGTAGGCAAAAAAAATAGCGTAATAGAATGACTAATAAAATCCAAAATTAGGCATTCTGGTGTGTTTACAGAAAAAGTCACTAATATAATTAATTATAATTGAATGAATTAATTAGAAAGAATTTGACAAAAATTAGTTAATGCGGTTATAATTTGTCACACACATGACCTAATGAGGTAATTAATCATTTTCTAAATTATTCAACAATATTATGATTATTATTTTGTTTTGAGAAACAAAAGTGAATCGAATAGCCTTTATGACTCATAATAGGTAATAGAAGCCAACTTCGATTGCAATCCCATCTAATGAATCACCTCACAATTACCATAAAAAACCGCAGATTACGGAAACGTGTAATGAAAAACCATTTCATAGAATATAAAAGTGACACATTTAATCCGCCCTAAGAGAAAAATATTAATTAATGGGTACTTCCCCCATTTTCAATAATTTTTTGACATTTTCATAGCCGACTTGAAATTTATTTTTATGTTTTTTGATAATACTGATTTCATTGGAGTAGAATTTGCTATGGAAAATGTTGAAAAAATCAATCGTGTAGGCTGCCGATAAACAAACTATTTAGAATAGTTGATGGATTCCCCTTATTTGTTGCCAGTTCTACCACCTTTAAGAGATTAGATAGAAAAGTGACACTAAGTACTTCCCCCGCTGTCAAAAATTTTCATAGACGACTATTAGTTATTTTTGATTTTACAATAGGGGTTTTTCTATTATAAAATGTCAAAAAAAGATCGCGTAAGCTGTGGGTAAGCAATCGCTAATATGGAATAGTTGATAGATTCCCCTAATTTGTCGGCAGTTCTACCACCATTTGAACTTTATAAATATGAAAAAAAGTTCTTTCCGTACACGGCGGAAAAATAGAGCAGATTTTCTTCCGGTAAGTCACCGGTTTTAGCCGATAATGCCGGTGCGCATGCCGTGTGAAGAAAGAAGGGATGCCAACCTTCTCTCTCATCTCAAACTCCGAGCCGACGCTGAGGCCGAGTCAGTGATTGTCAGATCGGCGCTGTTCGCGTGTGTCAAGAAGAAAAAAGAGTGCGAATTGAGCAAGTGTCAACGTACGAAAACTTTTTTGAGTGAAGTGAAAATATTTATTTTTATTTGAGTGGCAACAATGGCATTTGACGCTCTATTATCACTTGTGATTTTTTCAAATTTAGCAATTGTTTGCTTCAAGGACGTTGTAGTTCAAGGACAATCTATTCAGGATAAGATTAGAAATGATGTAGATCTTTCCGAGGTAAATATTTTTAATTTAATTTTTTTTTTAATTTAATTAATTAATTATTTTTGAAGTTTGCACTTATCTAGTTAATTTAAATCAAAATTTGGCGCCGTCTTTCGACTCCTGTCAACACCATCATTTTTCAACGAATTTTCAAAATAATTAATTAAAGTCATTGTTTTTTCCTAAAGTAATTAATTTCGAGTAAATTTGAGTAAATAGGGTTGACCTTTTGCTTGATAGATGACGTCATTCGTTTTTAATTTGATGATTCTTCATACACTTATGAGAAAAGACGGCACATTTTTAAAGCCGGCTTACACCATATTCTGTTAAACAAAAAATCCGCATAGCCTACTTAAATTTATTACCATATCCTTATTAATAACAAATAATTTTAGGTCAAGTCGGCTATGAGAAAGATACAAAATGCATTTGTTTTTATAAATGTACTGTTATTTGTTTATAATATTTCTCACAACACACTTGACAGCAAACTAAATTCATAAATTTATTAATAATTAATTAATTTAATTAAATATCTATGAAAAGCAGTGTTGAACTTAATTTTAAGAATAAAAATAATCATCGAAAAATCATTCGCAAGTTACATGAAAAGCTTTTTAAAAGACAATCATAAGATAATTATCGATTGTTATTTAAACAATTATCTAAACATTTGAAAGATAATCTGAACAGTTATCTAATAATATTTAATAGATTTTTTTTAATTTGATAAATAATTCAAAACAATTAAAAACAGTCACTATTATTAATTAATTATGTTAATCTATAATACACTAAAATAAGCTCTTTAACTTAATTTAAATTCTGAAAATAATTGTTTAACAATCATCTGTAAGATTATAATCGTTAAAAAATTTAATATCATAATACAAATACGCGATTATCTAAAATATAATAATTATTAGATGCAAAAACAATATTGATTGATTAAAATTATTTAAACAATAATCTAAAAAATTGAAACAAAATTTGGACAATCATCTAAGAGTATTTTAGTGATTATTCTATAATTTAATAGAAATGTTTAAACAATTACTATTTGATTAAGCAATTATCTAAAACTTTAATTTGGTGTAATTAAAATTTGTTATTAATATGTATCAGCGATGTATTACGTTGGATTTGAGTAATTATTCATTTATATTATCTACAAATAGTACTTAAATAACTGAAAAAACTAAATAAACAAAACAAACATGTTTTTTGAAAATTGTTTGAAAGTTTGATAATAAAAATTTTCAATTTATTATGTTTTCTTAAATAATTTAACCAGTTATCTTAAAGATTGCTAAATTATAAGACAATTATCTAAAATTTGTAAATTTAAGATATGGTTGGAACAATTATCTAACATATTGTTTGCTTGAAATATATCTAAAATGTTGATTTAATTGGTCAATCATTCAAAAGCATCGCTAAAGTGTGTGAAATTATCACGACAATCATCTAAAATTTATAGAACTCAAAAAATATTGTAAAACTTTATTAGGCACTTTTTTTAATGATTGTCTAAATAATTTACTAAGCTGTCTAGAGCAGAAGCAAATTATATATTTAAATTTTATTGAAAATTACAATAATATCTAAGATGTTGTAACAATTAGCTGACAAAAGGTTAACTAAAAAATTATTTAAAATTTTTGCTTAATTAGACAATCATCTAAAAAGGTGTTTTCAAAAATCCATTATTAATTTATTACTAGAAAGACCAATTATTTAGAAATTATCTAACAGCGAGAACAATTATCTAAAAAAAATCTATATCTCAATAACTACCAGTGTTTTAACATTTTGACTACAAAAAATAAGAAATTATTTATACAATTATCGAAATAAACTATCTAATATAATTATTTTTGTAATGCATTTTTAAAATTCTAAAAACAAACTGTAAAAATTAGATATTTGTTGCAGCAACTTTGCAACGTATTTTTTGTCTAAAAAGTAATTGAATTTTTGATAAATAAACTAAATAATTATCTAAAGTTTCCAGAAAAACAATTATTGATTTATTACTGAAAAGAACAATCATCTAAAAATTATCTAACTGCTCTAGCACTTATCTAAAAAATATATTTCTTATATAAACTATAAAAATATCTAAGATTTATTTAAGATATTGTTGTAACAATTATCTAACTAAAGGTTAACTAAAAAACTAACTAAAATTTGGAATTAATCAGACAATCATCTAAAACCTACCATTCTAAAAACCCAAAAACTACAATCGTAATTATTCAGAAATTATCTTACAGCGTCCACAATTATCGAAAAAAGTTTATCTAAAAAAAATATCTAAATTTAATTTCTTAACAACTATTCGTGTTTTAACCTTTTGACTAAAAAAAATAGTAAATTATTTATACAAAAATTATTTTTGTTGTTTTAACAATTCTCTAACATATTGTTTGTTTAGATAATTATTGAAAACTTTGATAAATAAACTAGATATTTTTATCTAAGAAGTTTTTCAAAAAAACAATCATTGATTTACTGCTGGAAAGAACAATCATCTAAAAAATATTTTACTGCTCGAACAATGATCTAAAAAAGGTATAATTCTCGAAAACCAGTAATAATATTGATAAATTATTTAAACAATTATGGATAAAAACAAATGTTATGAAAATTATTTACCTAAAATATTGTTGTAACAATCGTCAAAAATTTTGATTGGCCAAAAAAATATTTAAAATTTTCAATTAACTAAATAATCAGCTGAATATTTTCGAAAAAATAGATAATCATGACATAATTACACTAAATTAACTGAAATTCAATTTTCTTAAAATATTTGTGTAACAATTATCTAAGATTGCCCACAATTAACTAAAATTTCTAATTAATTAAACAATCATCTAAGAAAGCTTAAAAAACAAAAAAAATTCAACTTTTGTTGATGGCAAGTTGCACATTTTTCAAACCTTGAGCTTGATTTTGAACATTCATGTCACTTATTTTAATTAAGCAATTATTAATCTATAATAAAATGTGGGGTCAACGTGTCTTAGATCAAATTTCAATTTTATATATTTTGAAAATTGTTTGAAGTTTGCTTCAATTTATTATGTTCTATTAAATAATTTGTCCAGTTATTCTAAAGATTGCTAAATTATAAGACAATTATCTAAAATTTGTAAATTTAAAATATTGTTGTAACAATTATCTAACATATTGTTTGTTTGAAATGTATCTAAAATGTTGATTTAATTTATTTTTTGTCAAAAAATAATTGAATTTTTGATAAATAAACTAAATAATTATCTAAAGTTTCTAGAAAATCAATTATTGATTTATTACTGAAATGAACAATCATCTAAAAATTATCTAACTGCTCTAGCAATTATCTAAAAAATATATTTCTCATTGAAAACTATGGAAATATCTAAGATTTATTTAAGATATTGCTATAACAATTATCTAACTAAAGGTTAACTAAAAAACTAACTAAAATTTTGAATTAACCAGACAATCATCTAAAACCTACCACCCAAAAAACAATCATCTAAGAAAGCTTAAAAAACAAAAAAACTTCAACTTTTGTTTATGGCAAGTTGCACATTTTTCAAACCTTGAGCTTGATTTTGAACATTTATGTCACTTATTTTAATTAAGCAATTATTAATCTATAATAAAATGTAAGGTCAAGATGTCTTAGATCAAATGCCAATTTTTTCTTCTGTTTTTCCATTTTGCAATCACGTTAGCCATGTAAGTAAGTAAGTAAGTTTGGCACGAATTTTGGCACGTGTTTATCGTCTATTGTTTTTCAAAAAATGTAGAACTTTTTTGTTTTTGAAGCAGCTGTCACAATTCTATTAAGTGTGGATCATCTCAAAATGTGGGGTCATGGTTTCTATGAAAAAATTGTCAATGTTTTCTTTGCTAGTTTTCCAATTTTGCAATCAAGTTAACCATGAACTTGGCACTTGTTTTCTCATTTGTTTTTTCAAAAATTGTTCGATTTTTTGGAGTTTTTTTATTATTTTTGAAACAGCTGCTGGACGAAAAAAAAAAGATAGACCGTTTCTTTAATTCCTTTAATTGTGTATCATCTGTAGGGTTTCGGCAGGTGTTTCCGACCATTTTATATAAAGCTGACTCACCCAATGCCCCAGCTAACTAGATGTGTCCGACGAGGTCAACAAAACCATCATTGAGGTGTGGTGTACTTCTCCGATCCATAAATTTAATAAAATTTTGAAATTTCATAATGAAATTTTTTTAAACATTTTTGTTGTTTTTGTCATAAATAAAAGCAAGGTTAAATGAAGACCATGATCTTCTGATAAATCATAATTGATATAGTGTGACGTGATGAAAAAGAATTGCTTCGTTGTCTTTTTAGAAGCCCCCTTTAATTAATTAATTGATTATTTAATTAAACATGAAGACGTTGAAAGAGTTCTGGCCTCTATTGCTCAGTTAATTAATTAATTATGATTAATTAAGAAAGTGAAAGTTAGATGAAACAGACGCTTAAAAAAAATTTAGTTTATTTGATGTATACTTAAACAAGTAATTTCCTTCTGCTTAATAGAGATGTAATTTATACATCCACACTTCCCTTCCTTATGCTGCTTATCTTCCTCTGCTTCTTCTTCGTCATCTTCATCTTTAGAAAATCTAGCCACTTTGGCCTGTCATGAACGAATTATTTATTAATACATTTTAATCAATGGAGAAAACTTCTAACGTGCCATCTCATTTACTATACATAACCTAACAAACTCCTGTGACTTATAGTCCTACTGGAAAACTTCATGAAATGAGTTTATAATCAATTTAAAACTCTTGTTTTGTTGAATTAATTTTTCCAAACCCTTGATGGGTAGACATTTGACAGTTACTTCCTAATGACGGTTTTTTGGAAACGTTTTTTTAGATGATTGTCTAATTAATTCAAAATTTTAGATATTTTTCTAATATTTTACTACTGCTCTAGATAGTTTAGTAATTTGTCTATAATTTTAATTATTTTGATCATCAATAAATTGAGTCTCTAAATAATATTTTTTATTGACTTTTATAAATTTTAGATGATTGTCGTCATAATTTCAAAGACTAGCAATCTTTCTTGAAAGATTGACAATATTTATTTACTTGAAAGAAACATTTTTTGAGTTTTGGATAATATTTTAAATAATTGTTTAAACAATAGATAATTGTTTTTTTACCTGATGTATCCAAACTTTGTTTGCAATTTTTAAGATAATTGTTATTTAATTAAAAATTTTAGCTTTGTTTTGTTAAATAATTTAGATAATATTTCTGACAATGTTTTAAATAATTTTTTCATTTATTTCTAAGCTTGTCACAATAACTAATAATATAGCTAAACCAAACATTAATAATCATTGTGACAATGTCTAGCTTTGTACTAACTAAAAGTAGCAGTTAATAGATTCGGGATGCTAAACTATGCTAGAAATTAATTATTTTAGTAACTATTTCTCAACAATATTATAGTGTAAAATGTTATATATATAGTAAATTTGCAGTAATTTGACTTAATAACTGAAAATTGTATATTGTAATGGCAGTAACTGTCAAAAATCAAAATATTTAATATACTTTTTTATTGTATTTAAAACTATTATTTAAAATAGTATATAGTAATTTAAAATGGTATTCAGTTAAATCATCTGGTACAAAATTTACTGAAGAATTAACTGTTATAATAATTACGGTTTCCAATTTAAACAATAACAGTTAATTGCATTATAGTATAAACTTATAAATAGTGGTTGCTGTTGAAATAACTCGTAGATTTAAATGCTGCTGTTTACAGTAAATTGTAATAACAATTTACCAATGTCTCTTTTTAACAGTTTTTTTTTATTTTAACTAATTTTACTTTTTAACAGCTATCATATTGTAATCTGGTTTAGTTAGTTTAGTTAGAAAGTTTTAAATTAATGTTACATAATTGTTTGTGATTGCTGATACATTATAACCCAGCAAAAAGTTTCGTAGTTATAAGCAGCCTAACTGTCAACTAATTTTAGTTGTTTGTTTTGAATTGTTTTATAATAATGGTGCAGAGTCTTTATGTACTTTTACTTGTTTTTTATAATTAAATTATGTTATAAATTATATATTGCCAAATTTTAACTGTTAACATGACTGTTATTTATAGTTTTATTTAGATAGTTTAAAACAGAT
The DNA here is from genome assembly GCA_947359425.1 of Lagria hirta. Classification (NCBI taxonomy): domain Eukaryota; kingdom Metazoa; phylum Arthropoda; class Insecta; order Coleoptera; family Tenebrionidae; genus Lagria; species Lagria hirta. The sequence goes on along the minus strand of OX375803.1, from coordinate 7,259,161 downwards.
ATGTTTTAGAGTTATTAACATATTAACAGTTAATTAGTTTGTATTAAAAGTAAACATTAACTGTTATTTTTAACAGTTAATTTATAATTTTTTTGTAAAATAATGACTGTTATACTGTTGAATCATTGGTTTAGCATTAATTAGAGGTGAGCTTTGATTTTCCGGGCTGTTTGCGTTTTTATAAAAGTGTTTTCATGTTATTTAGGTAAATGGCTTCAGAGGAAAATTCAGCAAAATTGTTACTAACTACTACAACATTATAGTGCAAAATATTATAGTACAGTTGAATATTTTGCAATAATTTGAGTTAATAACTGAAAATTATAATGGCAGTAACTGTCAAAAACCAAAATATTTAAAGTTAATATACTTTTTTACTGTAATTAAATCTATTATTTAAAATAGTATATAGTAAACAGCAGTTTAAGATAGTATTCAGTTAAATCATCTAGTACAAAATTTACTGAAGATTTAACTGTTATAATAATTACGGTTTCCAAATTACACAATAACAGTTAACTGCATTATAGAATAAACTTATAAATAGTGGTTGCTGTTGAAATAACTGGTAGGTTTAAATGCAGCTGTTTACAGTAAATTGTCCAATGTCTCTTTTTAAAATTTTTTTTTTTATGTTAACTAATTTTACTTTTTAATAGCTATTATATTGTAATCTGCTTTAGTTAGAAAGTTTTAAATTAATGTTACATAACCGTTTGTGATTGCTGATACATTATTACACAGAAAAAAGATTCCTAGTTATGAGCAGCTTAACTGTCAACTAATTTTATTTTTTTGTTTTCAATTGTTTTATAATAATGATGCAGGATTTACATACTTTTACTTGTTTTTTAGACTTATATTGACTGTATCGTGATAATTTACAATTATTACAATATTGATATTGCCAGATTTTAACTGTTAACATGGCTGTTATTTGTAGTTTTATTTAGATAGTTTAAAACAGATATGTTTTAGAGTTATTAACATTTTAACAGTTAATTAGTCTGTATTAACAGTTAACATTAACTGTTATTTTTAACAGCTTTATAATATTGGCTTAAAATAATGACTGTTACACTGTTAAATCATTGGTTTAACATTAATTAGAGGTGAACTTTGATTTTCCGGACTGTTTGCGTTTTTATAAAAGTGTTTTCATATTACAGTAGGTAAATGGTTTCAGAGGAAAATTTAGCAAAATTGTTACTAACTACTACAATATTCTAGTGCAAAATATTATAGTTCACTCAAATATTTAGTTATATTTTGCAGTAATTTGAGTTAATAACTGAAAATTTTAATGGCAGTAACTGTCAAAACCCAAAATATTTAAAGTTAATATATTTTTTTACTGCAATTAAATCTATTATTTAAAATAGTTTATAGTAAACAGTAGTTTAATATAGTATTTAGTTAAATCATCTAGTACAAAAATTACTAAAGAATTAACTGTTATAACAATTACGGTTCCCAATTTACACAATAACAGTTAACTGCATTATACAATTATCTTATAAATAGTGGTTGCTGTCGTTACTGCAAATGCTTACTGTAAATGCAGCTGTTTACAGTAAGTTGTCCCATGTCTCTTTTTAACAGTTTTTTTTTTAATTTTAACTAATTTTACTTTTTAATAGCTATTATAGTGTAATCTGGTTTAGTTAGAAAGTTTTAAATTAATGTTACATAACCGTTTGTGGTTGCTGATACATCATTACACAGCAGAAAGTTTCCTAATTATAAGCAGTTTAACTGTCAACTGATTTTTGTTTTTGGTTTTCAATTGTTTTATAATAATAATGCAGGATTTATATACTTTTACTTGTTATTTAGAATTAAATGGACTGTATCGTAATAATTCACAATTATTACAATATTGATATTTTCAGATTTTAACCGTTAATATGGCGGTTATTTGTAGTTTTATTTAGATAGCTTAAAACAGACGTTTTATAGTTAATAATATATTAACAGTTAATTAGTCTGCATTAACAGTTAACATTAACTGTTTTTTAACAGTTAATGTTAACAGTTAATGATAAATTATCTGTTATTTTTAACAGTTAATTTATAATATTTGCTTAAAATAATGACTGTTATACTGTTAAATCATTGGTTTAGCATTAATTAGAGGTGAGCTTTGATTTTCCGGACTGTTTGCGTTTTTATAAAAGCGTTTTCATGTTTCATCAGTAGGTTTTCGAGGAAAATTCAGCAAAATTGTCACAAATTTCCACATTGTAAACAGTGGTGATAAGCAGCTTTATGAATATGTGCCAAACATAAAACATAAAAAAGCGGCGGCCGCCAACCTACCCTCCGTTCATCGTAATCAATAGACAAGCAACCCTATAATAAAGTAACAATAGAGCAAACAATGTGACAAAAAGTAAGTCTGTAGACAAAATACGCTTATCCCTAATCCAAGGATTATTTTACACAAAATATTACCTCTGTTAGCATTGTGAAAAGCTAATGCCTGGTGACTGCTGATGAAAGTGGGCTCAACTTCCGGACATGGTAAATACAAAAGCATGAATTCGCATAATGTACATTTCCTTCTTTATCAAGCGTATGTATCTGTAACGGTTACAGAACCAGAATGAAAGGAAAAGTTTTATCTCACTTGCTCAGTTTATATCTTTTTTTTTGTTATTTATACCTCAGTAATTTTATGCTAAAATCTTTTTTATAACGCCATAAAATATGGACACTACATCGACTAGTTCACATACCGAGTTATCGTAAATTTTTATTACCGTAATCAAATGTAAAACTGAACAGATAATAACTTTTAAACTAGTTAAGTGGCTTGAAATCCATATACATAAGTGCCGTAACTGTGATATAATTTAACAATAAACTGTGCTTATTAACTGTCATTAACCGTTACAGTTAGAGACGTTAAGAGTGCCAGCTTCAGGACTGATTGCTTATGATCAACAAACTTTTTTTCTGGGTACTTAACTGTTAACTTATGATTTGTTAACTGTTACACATGTGTATTGATACATAAGTAACTATCTCATAACAATCAGTTGATTGGAGATTTAATTTTTAGTTATATATTACTTTTCAATTGTAATAACAGCTGGCATTATTGGTGTTATTTCTATATAAACTGATAAATTTTTAGTCATTACTATTTGACACCGAGTCATTATTTTACGGTTAACATTAACAGTTAACTTTGACTTTTAAGTTGGTTTATAAATAAATTAATTTGACAATTGTTAGCTCAGCTGGTGAAATTTGTTAAAATTAGATTTGATCATGTTTTACACTGCTTATCTTTCTTAATTACTCATCAACAATTAATTAATAATGTATAATTAATTTTTTTATAGTTTTCTGAAAAACAAATAAGATTTAATTGTAAACGTTCAACAGTTTCTATAAATAAATTATTATCACATATTTTTTGTTTTTTTTAATTGTTGCTGCTTAGAAATTTAGAGCAATGTTATGTTTAGTAATTTTAAAATGTCATCTAATAATCAAAAAATTGATATAGTACCACTTTTTACTACACAATAGCTATTTAATAGCTTAGTTTGATGGTAACAGTTAATTATTATAGCTACCTATCTAAAATAACAGTTAATCGGTTAACAAATAAATAGTTTTTTATTTGAATGTTTGTCTAAGCAATGTGTAGTTAATGCAACTCAATAGAAAATTTACTATAACTCTACTAGATATGATACTATTTTATTTACTACACAATAGCTATTTAATTTTTTTGATGGTAACAGTTAATTATAGCTACCTATAATAACAGTTAATCGGTTAACAAATAATTATTTTTTAATGTGAGTGTTTTATTTAGTAATGAAACTTTAATTCTAATTGTTTAATGGAATTCCATTTTAAAGATTCTCTATAAATGGTTTTGTTATAAATAAATTACAATTTATCTTTTCGTATTAACGGTTATTGGAGTTTAGCACAATTTAAAGATTAGTAATTTCAAAATGCCAGCTAATGAACAAAAAATTAAAAATTTGATAGTTATAGTACTACTTGTTTGACTGCATGATTGCCGTTTAGTAGTTTTGATGTTAACAGTTAATTTAGCTTGCTAAAATAACAGTTAATTGGTTAATAAATAATCAATTCTTTATTAGAGTGTTTTATTAAGCTATGTGTAGTTAATACTACTTTTTTCAACACTCAATGGCTATTCTATAGTTTTGATGTTAACAGTTAATTATAGCTACCTACAATAACAAATAATTATTTATTTTAGTGTTTTATACCAACCTGTAGTCAGTCCATGCGCTTTTAATGTTAATTGTTTAACAAAATTCTAGTCTAAAAATTCACCATCAATTGTTTTGTTACACAAGTTGAAATTTAACTTTTTCTTTTAACGGTTATCAGAATTTGAACGTAGTTTATGTTTGGTAATTTCAAGAGGTCATCTAATAAAAAAGAAATTGAAAATTAACTATTACTCGGCTTGATTTGGTTCTTCTTGTTTCACAACAAAATAGCTATTTAGTGTTTTGGTTGTAACAGTTAATTTATGTTACCTAAAATAACAGTTAATCGGTTAACGAATAATCAAATTTGTATTTTATTTTTTAAGTTAGAAATGTGAAGCTAATGCGTTTATAATATTAATTGTTTAATGAAAAGATTCACTATAAGCTGTTTTCTTACATAAGTTAAAGTTCTTCATTTTCTGTTAACACTTGCCAGAACTTTTTGTTTAGCAATTGCAGCATGTCATCTAATAAACCAGGAATTAAAAATTATCTATTTCTCTATTTGATATAGTACTACTTTTTCACTATATAATAACTATTTAATAGTTTTTATGGTTAACAGTTAATCATAGCTATCAGAAATAACAGCTATTTGCTTAACAAAAAATTATTTAAGCGTTTTACTAAGCAAGGTGTAGTTAATGCGGCTTTAATATTAATTATTTAAAGAAATTTCAGTTTAAAGATTCACCATAAATTGTTGAAAAACTGAGTGAACAGTTAAATAGCCAGTTTACCAATAATTAGGAATTAGCCTATAAAATGATTAACATTAGCTGTTGAAAGATTAAAGATTCAAAATGATTTACCAAATAACGTTAATTGAACATTAACCTTATACATACACTAAGCAGTTAACTGTTATAATAGTTGCTAATATAATGGTATGCAATGGTGTATTTACAGTTAACACATAAAAGAATAAGTTTTTTAACATACCTGCAAGCTTTTGTATTTAACTGTTAATTAGTTATTTTGCAAAGTCTTAGCTAGATTATGTGACTGCAATATAACTACTCTATCAGTTAGTGGATTTGGTAACATAGATGTAAATTTTCTTGTAAAACTAGTTAAACCTTATATATACACTAATCAATTAACTGTTATAAAAGTTTATAAACTGTTATAATAGCTGCTAATATAATACAAGTTAACTGAAATTAATAAGATATGCTTTTTAAATGCAAGGATTTTCTTGTATTTAACAGTTAATTCATTAATATACAAAGTATTAGTTAGATTATGTGACTGTAATCTAACAACTCTATCAGTTAGTGGATATGGTAACACAGATTTAAATTATCTTGTAAAACTAGTTATTAGCTGATGATAGTTCGACAGTTAAACAATGTTTTTTACAACAAATTTGGTTAAAACACTTTTTAACTATAAAAGATACGGTTGGTAATTGCAAATATTAGTTTGATGACTGTTAAATTATTATACTGTCAAACAATTAACAATGTTTATTCTAATTTTGGTTAAACTGTTGAAATACTGTTTAACTGTTAATATTTGAAATCATAATTATCATTGTTACTTTTTAACTGTTTTGTTGTTAAATAAAAACTTTGAACGACCAATCAGGTTCTATTATTTTCATTAACTTGTCAGTCGTGAGGGGTTTACATAGCAAGAATAGGTTATATGCGCCACTTTATTTTGTCTATAATTAGAAAAGAAGACAATAGATACAAACTTAAATTGTTCCATTATTCAATTTTCTAATTTGTTTCTCAACCAAGTTTTGTTTAAAGTTTGTTTAATGTAGAAAGATGTGGGTGGTCGGTCCAGACGTTTAATAAAAGTTGTACGAAAGAGTAGGCAACAGTAAACATTGAAAAAAATAGTTTGTTTATAGTAGATTTTGTTAACAAAATAAAACTTTGGAACAACGGGAGTGCTTACAATGAATTTGATATTCAATCCTGCTGTTTTATGGCAATCCTGCGGTGCGGTAGACTCTCTGGAAATTACGTAACCTGGTGTGTCGAGCGACACTTGGAGTTTGTTTATGACTGTTGGTCTAATAAACTTCAAGGCATGTATTTTCAGAGGCAACATACTACTAATAAAGCAGGCAGCGTTCCTTAATTACCAAACAAGATTTGAATTCAACAGGTTGGAGCGCCGACCCACCCCATCATCTCCAACCTAACTTAAAAAAAAACCCTAAAATGTAACAATGGAGAAGCGGTAGCTTTAAATTTATCAAGGACGTCATTTCAATGTACGGCAAGTAGTTTCCTGTGTGAGTGAATTGTTCAAATGGAATTTAATGGCTGAGTATAATTTCGGACTCAACAGAGCAAATAACAATGAGCCAAGTGAAATTATGGACATTTGGTTCAAATTCTCTTTCTCTCTGATCAATGTGAGGCCTGACAGATTTTCTCGGTCTATTTGTATTCATCGAAAGGATTTTCGAGGCGAGAAAGGAAAAATCAACGAAGAAAAAAAAAAGGTGATTTTTCCTGATTTGGACTTAAGATGGGTTTGTTATTTTTGCGTTACGAGGGTTTTTAACCAAATAAATCAATCTAAAGTCTATCCTGCTTTTATCTCAAGACAGATAATCGCTTTTTGCCTGAAACAGATCTTTTCTTTACTATTTTATTTTTCTTTTATGCTGCAAAACATATTTTTTTAGTGTTTTCTGTCATCTTAATATTATATTTTAGGTTTGACAGCTTGGCTATTTTCTTAAAGTAATCTTTCCTACCTAGAATTATTCTAGTTTAAAAGGGCCAACTTACCAAAGATTAACCGTTTAGCTGTCATTAATTATAAATCTTGCGACTATCAAATTGTCAGTTAATAACAGTTTTAATTATTAGAAGTCGTTTAAACCCTATTTAAGTATTTTTATTAGGATAAATTTGGGTTTTATTTATCTTTTTCATCAAACTTTATGACAATCTGTAGTTAACTGTCAAATTGTCTACTGGTAACAGTTAAAGTAATCGGTCCTATCTAGAATTATTGTAGTTTAAAAAGCCCAATTTATCAAAGATTCCCCGTTTAACTGTTATTATTATAAATCTTGTAACTGTCAAATTGTCAGTTAATAACAGTTTTAATTATTAGAAGTCGTTTAAACCCTATTTAAGTATTTTTATTAGGATAATTTTGGATTTTATTTATTGTTTTCATCAAACTTTATAACAATCTGTAGTTGACTGTCAAATTGTCTACTGGTAACAGTTTTAACTGAAGTGTTTGAAGTCTTTTCTTTTTTTAAACTGTAAATTTTGTTACAGTTGTTAACTGTCAAATTGTATACTGGTAACAGTTAAAGTAATCTGTCCTATCTAGAATTATTGTAGTTTAAAAGGGCCAATTTATCAAAGATTAACCATTCAACTGTTATTAATTATATATCTTGTAACTGTCAAATTGTCAGTTAATAACAGTTTCAATTATTAGAAGTCGTTTAAACCCTATTTAAGAATGTTTATTTTATTATTTTTATTATAACAATCTGTAGTTAACTGTCAAATTGTGTACTGATAACAATTTTAGCTGAAGTGTTTTAAGTGTTTTCTTTTTCTGTAAACTTTATTACAGTTAATTCTTAACTGTTAAATTGTAAACTGGTATAATTTTTAACTGTTTTCAATCTGTTCGAATACTAGAATTCAATTTGTTTCAATATATGTATTTACTTTGGAACTGTAAGCTACTTTTAACTGCTCGCAACTATTTTAATATTAACTGAAATCAAGCTTGTCAAAGTTTTCAGTTAAGTTTTTTTTTAAATTAAACATTTACTTCTTAGATTATTAAACATTAATTATTCATAAACTCATAAGTAGGCTTATAACTATTCGCAGCTAACCGTTTGACTTTTTTTTAAGAAAAATTATAAGCAAATTTATAACTGCCAGCGGTCAAAAGCTGTCAAATTGTCAACTGTTAATATTTTCAACAGCTTAAATTATTCTAAATTTATTTGTCTTACCTTTTAAATAAAGAGTTTTACATAAGTTGTACTGGTTAAATGGTTCTGGTTATAGGTTCACTATAATGAGCCTTACAAGTTTTAGTGGTTAACTGATTCTGGTAAAAGCTTAACTTTTTAAAAGCGGTTAACTGGTTAACTCATTTTATTTATTTATTTCTATTTTCCGAGTTAATGTCGCCTTTTTTCTTTTTATCGTTTGTTACTAAACAATTAAAATTGTATTGTTTTATTATTAAAACACTAATATGTTCAAAAAATATTTTTTTCTTATAACTTATGAATAAATCTATAACTGCCAGCAGTTAACTGGTAATATTTTCACTGTTAATACTCAGCTTAAATTAGTTCTAATTTATTTGTCTTATCTTTTAAATAAAGAACCTTATAAGCTTTTCTAGTTAACTGTTTCTAGTGATTCAAAAAAAGTTAACTGGTTAACTTATTTTGTTTTTTTTTTATTTTCAGAGCTTACGTCTTCTTTCTTTTCAACTTTTATTATGAAATATTTAAAAGAGTATTGCTCAAATATTACCACATTTCAAGGTGGTAATATTTTTTTAACTGTTATTTGTAAGTTTTATTGTTTATTCTTAGTTACTTAATTAAACTTTTTTTCTATTTTCAATTAACTTCTTATTTTATAGTTTTTAATTCACATTTGGCAGGTTCATTAACCGATAATAATTCGTTGCTTACTTTTGACAATTAAATTTTCACTACATTAATGGGTTTTTTTGATTAACTGTTATTTCATTTAATTAAAACTAAATGTAGATGTTTTTAATGACTTAAATTAGCTGTTAGCTTTTTGCTAACCAAAAAACTTGATTCACTGCCAAAGTAACAGTTATTATTCATCATATTACTAAGCTATAAGCTATAATATATATGAATAAAAAATACTGTGTTGCTATTGTTACTATACACATTGTTTGCGTGGTTTATTAACTGCTAAACTGTACAGCTCACCTATTAAATTCTCACTTTTAACTGTTAATTTAAGTTTTAATTTTCAATAATTTACAGCAGAGGGAATTAACCATTTGGTGCTACGTTTATTAAATGACACAAGTTTTTAACAGTTATTATTTTTATCCAATATATTGTGTAACAGATTTGCTATTATGTGAGCCATTTGTGAAGCTATTTTAACAGTTAAAACTGAAAAATGTGACAGTTAATGAGAGTTTTTTAGCTATATTGTTATTTTTTTGTTTTCTAAGCCCACTAAACTATAATATAAGTAAAAAAATAAAAAGTGTGAGTTGTTAATTAGGTAAATTGTCATGGCTTGTGTCGTTGCATTGGCCGTGATGTTCACTCAGCTGAAAAATCATCTGAGCCCGTTCTGAAATCTGACTGATGCATATTAAATAAAAAAGCAGAACAACAGTAACCAGCACTAATTTTCCGCCGGAACTTCACTCTGTAAATTAGTGACATAAACAGCGCATCTTCCGGTAAAAGATTCAACGGCATTGGGCCGAGTGTGCATTAAAAAAAATCGGAAATGATGAATAATTAACATGAAAAAAAAAAGCGACGAATCGTACACTTTTACGCTTGTTTCTGTAAATTCCTCCTGGAATAATAGATGTTCCCGGGGGATATTGATGGGATTTTGTCAAGACGCTCGGGATATCTTGTTTCAGTTTATGTTCAATCGTTATACGGAAGTTCAGAGTCTATAATAAATGGTAAATCTATCATGCGGAAATAAATTTATAAATTTGTAGTAAAAAATCAGACTAAAATGCCTAAGGGGCCAACGCCCACCGAGAACATCATTAATTTCTAAAACTTTTACTCTCGGAGGGATTTGAGGCTTCATTAAACTTATTTTGCCGGACAAAGCTTTAAGAGTAGTTCGAATTGTTAATTAGGAAATAATTTGTACGACAGAAATGGGGGCTAAAGTTTTAATAACTTTTTCACGACTTTTCTAAACATAAACAGCTTACTTTTGTGCTAGAACGCTCGTTAGGGAAATTTTTGACGAAAATCAACAGACTTTTTGTCAAAAGTTTCAAACTGTTCTTGTTCCATCTCTATTCATGGAGACAAGATGTCTGAGCATTGACAACAGTTTTGTATTTTTGTAACTTAACCGCTACTTTTGCCGTCTACGATTCGGTAAATATTAACAGACAATTTTATATTTTAACAGTTAATACAAATAATTGTTGCAAATGTTAATTATATTAAGAACTGTTATTACCAGTAACTTGCTAATTATACCGAATAACAGTTAATATAACGAGTTTCAACTTTTCATTACCTTAATTTATCAAACTTTTTATCAATATAACACTTAATTAATTAACAGTTTATTTGAATTTAAAAAAAAGTATGGCATAACAATGTCTAGACAAAATAACTGTTATTCTTTACATGACATTATTTTTTTAACTATTAACTCTTGATTGGTCAAACAAATAACGGTGTTTAAAAAATTATTTTTGTCAAACTTAAGATTCAAGATGTTTTCAAATAGCTAACATATCTTTTATAAATTTGATTAACAGGGGATATTAACTGTAACGCGTCTTATTACTTTTACAGTTAATCAACTATTAACGGTTGAAAAATTTGTTAATATTTACTAAATAATAAACAATATGAGTAGATAATAACAATTAAGAACCAAGTTGCCTGAGTATACAACAAAATCAATGTTTTAGTTGTGTAAAATTTTAAATTTTCATTAACTTCTTTATTAATTTAAGCAAAATTTTATTGCTATTTATAAATTGCCGCTATATCAATTGTCCTGTCAATATCATAATTTTAACTGCAAATTAACAGTTAATAAATCTACTTCCAGAAATTACTGAAGAGCTTTTAAATGAACTTTTATATAAATGAAGTAAAATTTTAATATTAACTGACTGTTTTTAACTTATTTTTATATAAATTAACAGTTATTTGAGAAATCATTGAAAGTTATATCTAAGCATTTACAAAATGTTTCGTTAATTGTTTATTACTACTTTATCTATTGTTTTTATTAATTAATTTTCTAATTGTTTTAATGGTCAAATTATTTTTATTACCTTATTTTTAACTGTTAAACTGTCAAAACTCATTTCTTGTGTCGGAATATAATATAAATTTAATTTTTTTTTTAATTGTTGTATGTGCTTGACACTTACGGTTTTTAACTCTTTTTTATAAAGATTAACAGTTATTGGAGAAATTATTGAACATTATATCTAAGCGTTTATAAAATGTTTCAAAAACTGAACTGTTAATAGTTCATTCCCACTTTATCTATTGTTTTTTATTCATTAATCTTCTGATAGTTTCAATCGTCAAATTATTGTTATTAACTTGTTTTTAGCTGTTAAACTGGCAAAACTCATTTCTTATGTGAGAATTACTCCTGAATCTATTATATTTCTAGATATTTTACCTAAATTTGTGCAAAAGAGTTAATTCTCTCTCATTTGTTTTACCACAAACTTTTAACTGTAAAACAATTAAAAATTCTAGAAAATTAACTGTTAACGCATAATAATGTTAAAAATTTTAGAAAATTAACTGTTAACGCATAATAATGTCAAAAATTAAATTAAGGAATAGCATTACAGAGCACTTTAAAACGCAAACTCTCTTAAACGTTTAGCTGTTAAAATGTCAGTTAAATTTTTGAATATCTATTAGCGGTTAATTCATATAGTTTTCGTTATCTTTTAAATGAGAGAGAAACGATAGTTTGCAATTCAGTTAACTTAATTTTTTAAATTTCAAGTTTTACATTGTTTGGTAATTATTTATTTAGTGAATTGCTGGTTCTTAAAGTAAATTTATTTCAACTGTTATAGCTGTTAACCTGTCATTTGTGTTGATTCATTTTAACTGCTACAGTTGATAACTGTCATTCATCTTCAGTTGAATAACTGTTACAGAGTTAACTTTTAATTGTTGCAAATGTTAATTATATTAAGAAGTGTTAATTATGTTAACAGTTAATGGAATTAATTGTCAAGAAACTATTGCATATAAATTGCTAATTATACTGAATAACAGTTAATATAACGAGCTTTCCAAATATTCAGCAAGATGTAGTAGTAGTAGTAGTAAGTAAGTATATTTTTTATATTTTAAATTTTGGCATAAGAAGTATTAATTTGTTGAACGTCTAGACTTGTTAACTGTTACTCCTTACATGACATTATTTTTTTAACTATTAACTCTTGATTGGTTAAATAACGGTGTTTAAAAAATTATTTCTGTCAAACTTAAGATTTAAGAAGTTTTCAAATGGCTAACATATTTTTTTATAAATTTAAGTTAAGTTAAGTATTGTTGAATAAATAATTTAACTGTTAATTCTGTTTAATTATAAATATTATAATTCGGCTAAAATAATATCAATGGTACGAAAAGATGGCAGATATTTCTTGTCAAATATAAGATTGTGTTGATCTTTTAACAGTAAAACCATTAAAAATTCTAGAAAATTAACTGTTAACGCATAATAATGTTAAAAATTCTAGAAAATTAACTGTTAACGCATAATAATGTCAAAAATGAAATTAAGCAATAACATTATAGAGCACTTTAAAACACAAACTCTCTTGAACGTTTAGCTGTTAAAATGTCAGTTACATTTTTGAATCTCCATTAACGGTCAATTCATATAGTTTTCGTTATCTTTTAAATAAGAGAGAAATGATAGTTTACAATTCAGTTAACTTGATCTTTTAAATTTTAAGTTTTACATTGTTTGGTAATTACTTATTTAGTGAATTGCTGGCTCTTGAAGTAAATTCATTTCAACTGTTATAGCTGTTAACCCGTCATTTGTGTTGATTCATTTTAACTGCTACAGTTGATAACTGTCATTCATCTTCAGTTGAATAACTGTTACAAAGATAATTTTACCAAATTTTAGTTTAAATGTATTACAATTGATTTTTTAAATAATTGATAGCAAAGCAGTGTTGCCAACTTTGCTTCATTTATTAATAAATAAATGTAAAATTATTTTTTAATGACCTCTGCGTAGCTTTATCTTGACAAGTTTACGTAGTGAGCTGTGGCGTTTTTTAAGGGTAATTTCACGTTTTATAAGAGCATTTGCATAATGGAGAAGATGGTGAATGGTTATGAGAGAGGATAAAATGGTTGTAGACGACGTCGTCGCAGGGATAAGGATGAGGAAAACCGACCATATCAATATTTTATACATGGATGAAGTGCCGGAAATGTGAGCATGAGCTTGTTTGCAATCAAAAGTTATCATCGCAAAAGGACTCTAGAGTCCTGAGGGAATCACCACTGAATAAATAGAATTTTAAAATGAGGAAAAAAAATTGAGAATGTCTGTTAATAACTGCTAATAAATCGAAGCGCTTTTATCAAAGAGAATTGCTTTTATTTGGCTGTTTTTGTGACCTGATCCAATAAGGGTGACAAGTTTGAAAACATCCCTCTGCAAATATTGCTTTTTCTCTCTCCCAATAAAACATGTGCAGCTGATACAAACTTTCATTAATTTGGAACGTTCTGCCATAAGAAAAATCTGCAACGATATGAAAGACCTGTCAGCTTCAAGATGAGCTTTTTATGACTTAAGGTGATTTTGACACATCTCAATATTTTGTGACAAATCATCATTGTTACATTTTTCAACTCGCACAGTTTAAAGAGTTCACCAAACTAATTTTGCAACTATTTTGAAGATTAACGTTACAGTTAAAGCGACAGTTTTTACGGTAACTGTGACGGTAAACTTTGTCATAACCATTACCATTATCTACTCTAACTACCAGTCATAACGCCTGCTTCACGGCAGTGTCTACCGTTATTAATCATTACTTACAGTTTGACGGTAAACGCCCGGCAATTTGACGGTAAACATTGCCGGCAAACTGCCAATAGTTACAGGAAATGACGGTAGCGCTGTTCAAGTAATAAATTTGAAACGTTTTCTAATTGAAAGAGCAGCAATCAATGTAACAAATTCAGTGATTGATTGGCTTTTCGTTTTAATTCATCAATTTAGGAGAGAATCAAATAAAACGTCTTATGTCACATGATTGATTGATTTGATTCGGCTGACAAAAATACACGAGTTAAGAGAAAAAGCAATGTTTTATGGTCGAAATTTTGAATATTTTAAGAAATCTCTTGACATCTCATAAAAAATTTGACATTATACAGTACAAAACGAGATTGTTTTGCTGTTTTCAGCTCATTAGTTGCACGCAGAATGCTTTATTCTGCTAGATTATCTGGTATCTAGCTGCTGGCTTATAATTATTTATCAGTTAATGGATTCGGTGAGTTGTAAAATTTAAAATGGCGTAAAATGGAAAATAGACAATTTAAATACAACGAACATTGAAGAGGCTATTTAAAGAGATTGGAGACGATCAAAACAAAGATTGCAGGATTTCTCTTTATAGATTGTAGGTATTGTCGTGACCTCTCCTCTAATCGATGTTCGTTCAATTTTGATAATGACAGGTCATAAAACGATTTGACTTCTATTAGAGAACGAATTGTTGAAAGAAAACAAATTCGATTATTGGACTTCTTTTTGATTTGAATTAAATTAATTTTTGAAATCTAGGCCATTGGACTTTTCGATAATCCATTGTCAAACGCAGATGTAACATCACTTTTTATCTTCATTCTACGAAATTAAAATATTTTTTTCAATTTAAAAAAGCCATAGACAGTCAAAGCCAGGATAAAGCTAACTAATAATTAACAGTTGACTAACTATTAACAACTTTTTTGTGCGCCAGTTGACGAGTAAAATTTAACAGTTAGTAATATTTAAGCGTTTATTAGCCTAACAACGCTAACATTTGACTGATCATTAACTGTTAAAGCTTAGTTTCTTTCAATTTGAAAATCAGTTAATGAATATTTAACAGTTGATTAACCGATAACATCTTTTTCTTGATCAGTTAATAATTGACGGTAGTTCATAGTTTTTAGAGATTTATTAGTTAACAACTCATGAAAATTGTTTACCTTTTTGTAAATAAATGCATCGTTGTTTAGCTGTTTATTGTTTATTTTGCTTGATAAACATGCAATAAATAACAGTTTGGCTTTTTTATTGTTTAGTTGTTAATAATTAACGGTCAAATTACAGTGCTATTGTTAACGGTTGTACGGTTTAAAAAAATATATTTATTAACAGTTTTTTAACTGTTACAGTTTATTTGGTTACACTGCTGTTTAACTTATTTGAGTGGATGGTGTCAATTAACCAATTGACACAATTTGTTAATTTTGTTAATGGATTTTCAATGGTTATTTATTAATTAACGGTTAAAATTTATTGCTTCACAACTCATAATAAGTTGTCTACGTAATTTTAAAAACATTTTCAAGTACCAGTTTTAACCCCATTGGCTCTATTAATGTTTAATCGATTTAACAAAATTGTTAAAGTTTCAAAAAAACAAAAATAATTAACAGTTGATCAAGTAGCAATTTTTGGTCGCCCGGGTGTCAATTATCAGTTAAAATTAACAACCACTTGAGAATTTTTGAAACTTATTTGGTTACACTATGGTTTGAGCTATTAATTAGATTGTTATAATTTTACGATTAATTAATAATTATTTAACTTTTTGAACTTGCACTTATAAGAAATATTTTAACTGATTTTTTGTTAATTGTTTCACAAATTAACGATTAATTGGCTTTATTTTTGTTTGACTCTTGTACATAATTTATTCTAACTATTTGATATTATTTATTTTGTTGAATTTACAATAATTAACTGATTAACTGATAACAATTTTGTTGTTGCCTTGTTAATGATTGACAGTTAAGAGATCTATTAATCTAATAACTTGTAATTTTTAATTATTGTTCTTTAACTGTTACGATTTATTTGCCTACATTATTTATTGGTTACTTTATTTTACTAAACTGTCTCTATTTTAAAATAAAATTTTTAACAATGAGATAATTCAATAGTTGAGTGTTTAACTGATAAAACTTGTTTATTATAATGTTAAATTAGCTGTCATTCCGTCAAACAATCACGATTTAACAAAATTTATATAAACCAAAAAAATTATTAGATTGACCATTATTAAATGTTTTTTTAACAGTTATTATACGATTTTTATTTAACGTGCGAATATTGTTTGAATGTTTAATATTATTTTTTATTAAGCTAATGACTAAGTAACTAACTGTTAACAATTATTAACATAGTTTGAACAATTTAACTGTTAGCAATTTAAAAGTCTAACACGGCAATTAAAAAAAAATTAGTAAAACCCACTAGGTTGATTCATAAATTAACCATTAAAACGACCACTAAAATTGTAATTAATTAAATAAAATGGTTAATTTGTTGATTGGAAATTTTTAGTTATTAAATTTATTTGTGATATGTAACTTGAAAACTAAATGATACACCTTTGAATGCTTCAACAGTTTTTATGATTTTCGACAATTTAAATCGGTTGAAAACTTACAATTTGAAAGTTTTAACTAATAATTAATTTTTAATTAATTTTTACAAATATAAAAAACTGTTCACTCGGTTAATTTAAGTATAGTGATAAATCTGTAATTAATTTTTAATTAACTTTCGCTTTACTCTGTTGATTTAGCTATAGTGATCAGTCTGTAATTAAAGCTATAAATGAATATTGAGCCAATGCTTAGCTTTTGGTTATGATTAAATATGATTAGCTGTTACTAAACTTAAAAGAGTTACAATATTTTTTATAATTATTTTTAGTCTACTCTAAGCTAAACTTTTTAGCTCATAAAATAAGCGGTTATAGTTAACTGGTTACTTGTTGACGTTCAACTGACTAGCTATTGACAGTTGCTAACTGTCACTAAGTGTGAGTTAACGTTCATAGAAATCATGAAACTACTCTAGGCTAAACTTTTTAGCTCATAAAATATTGAAACAAATCTAGCTAGCAGTTACAGTTAACTGGTTACTTGTTGACTTGTAATTGACTAGCTATTAACAGTCGATAACTGTTACTAACTGTGATTTAACGTCTATAGAAATTATGAAACTCCTCTAGGCTAAACTTTTTAACTCATAAAATTTTAAAACAAATCCAACGTTTATAGTTAACTGGTTACTTGTTGACGTCTAACTGACTAGCTATTGACAGGTTCTAACTGTCACTAAGTGTGAGTTGACGTCTATAGAAATCATGAAACTACTCCAGGCTAAACTTTTTAACTCATAAAATATTAAAACAAAGCCAGCGGTTATAGTTAACTGGTTAGTTGTTGACGTTTAACTGACGAGCTATTGACAGTTGTTAATTGTCTTAAGCGTGAGTTAACGTTTATAAAAATCATCAATCTTTATATGGTTAAGAAAAAACTGTATGGTTTACCTGGCTTATATAAAATTAGATGAGCACTTACGATTACACGAGCACAATAATTTGGCGAGTGTTTCGTCAACAACGTTAACATTACTCAAATTAAAAAACAGCTATAATGTAATTGAGATTTTCAATTTTAGCAAAAATTTTACTGTAAATATCTAAATATAATCTAAACTTGAGAAAATAAAGCCGGAAAATGTAAATATTTGTGAAACAACAATTAATGGAATGAGTTCATAAGCTGTGAAGCATAGGAGTAGTGTTTCATTAAATACAGCAGCAGGTCGAAATTGAATATAAAATTTAGAGTACCTTTATATTTGTGCTCTTGTACAACAGGAAATAATGGCTTCTGCCCTATTTTAGGGGTTGCGATCTCTGTCCTATGGCTTCGCTAAACTTGCGGAATCCGCCAAGTTATTCCATTAACATAGTCGATAGTGGTGCTATATTTCATTATTTTATGGATGTAATCCTCTAATGGATGAGGCCCCATGTTGAGGTTAATATCATCATTAAAAAATTGAAGTTAAGGATTTTCATGGGGGCTATTATTGTTGTTTTTAGTTTAAACATTTTGGTAACATTATTATGTCAGAAGATTTACTTGTGAATTACCTTCCCTATTTTAATCAAATTTATCCCAGACTCATCCCCTAATCTCCCTTAAATTGAATTATTCTTAAGCAATAATTATAATCAGGTGAACGAATCCCGTACATTATTATTAGTATTACCATCATCATCATCATCATCATCATCCTCGCTTCTCAACCGAGTAATCTGACTCCTTTTATGAGATTCTTCACATTTCTTTTTTCACTTTTTATTCTTTGGGGATAGATAACAACGAAACTAGAGCATTAGTTTCAGGAGACAAGAGTCTCTTACTGCATAAAAAGGGGAATAAGGCAGCATATATATTACCCCCCTTAAACCAATTCCCCAATTGTAACTTTTATTTGTTTATCTAAAACCTATAAAAGACTATAAAGCTCAAATTGCAAGTGACACCTATTTTTAATTAGCGCATTTCGAAAACTGAAGAATTTTTTCCCTAAACATTTTATTTCGTCGATAATAGGGGTTTACCACAATAGAGGGTGAAATGTAAGGGGTACTGGAATTATTTTGAAATTTCTAGACGAAGCTTTGTCATTAGTTTATGAGTCATAGTTTATGGCATAGGGTAATTTAGCTTTTACCCTAGATTTTATGTTTAATCAATAAAAAAAGGTTGGCATTACCTTAGAAGAAAGCAAACATGCTAATTTACGTTTGAATTTTACTACGGTGCCATATTGATTGCCGTAAATTCAAAAGAAAACATTTTAATATTCTATTATTTTGCTTCTAATGACAACCTGATTCTGTCAATTAACTGATAACAGTTAATGTGTAGCAAATATCTGTCAACAGCTGACCACCAAAGACTTGTTCATCAATAATTATTCAATACACACTTTAATTGACTAAAAATTTGACATTTAACAGTTAACTCTAAAACTAACAATTGACAGTTATGAATACAAGTTTATTAATTAGACGGTTTAGTTTTTTCTGTTGGTTATTCATGCAAATTGGGTATTTAACTGTAAACCGTTCTATTATTAACAGCTAACACTTCTGTGAAAGAAACAGCAAATGTTTGACGTTTGATAGTTGATATTAACTATTGTATTGTTTGTTCATTAATAAAAAGTTTATGAATAACAGTTAAGAGTTTACTAGTTAAACTAGAGATATCTGTTAGAAGCTACCTTACATGAAATATTTGAGAAACAAGTTTCAATGCTTCTGGGTCACTCTAATTGATGTCGATTATTGCTGAAGAGTTTCAATAGGAATAGAACATGTCTATGTCTATAGTAATCATTTTTGGTTCTATAACGTTTTTAACTTTTCCTGTGTCGAACGTAAAAGAATCTATTATTTATGAACTTCCAAAAGTTGAGAAATAGCTATTTAAGGATGAATTTATTTATTTTTTTATTGCTATAGTTTGATTGAGTCGATTAACTGTTGCCAGGTCAGTAACTGTTTGGTCACTTGACTTGAGCAATTTCAATTCTTACACAGTATTTGAGAAAAAATTAAAGTTAACAGTTAACTCTAAAATTACAATTACAACAGGTCCAAAATTAAATTCTTTGGTTTTTTCAGTTGCAGTTTTATTATTAACAGTTAGTTTCTACAAACAGTAGGATTAACTGTTAAGAAGAAATGCATTGAACTCTTGTCTTACCAGATAACTAGTAATTCAGTGACAAATGTTTGACGTTCAACAGTTTAAATTGTTCATTATAATTTAAGAATGATTAATAGGTAACAGTTAAAAATAGCAAGAATACTATATATTTATTAGAGAGTGTTTAAACTTTATTACATTTATATTTGTTACTAGTGATTATAACTTTATCAATTAGCTGCTAACGGTAAAAACATTAACTGTTAACAGTTTATTATGGCTATTTACTAATTACCGAGGATTTGACAGATGACTTTTACAATTTATTAAATCAATGGTTAATTAAATAAGTTAATTAATACTAAACTAACATTTGTTAATTGTTATTGAGGAATAAATCCCAAATTTAATTGGATTTTTGGACGTTTTTTTCTGCAAATTTTAGATTTAACTATAAACAGCTTCATTGCTTCCACATATAGTATGGTTAATTTAAAAGTGATGAAGTTACCATTATACTTTTTATTCAATAACTAAAATTTCAAATAACAGCTAAGATTTCTTCAAATTACCGATTATTATCGATTCAATAATGTGGATTTAAGAGATAATGATTAATTTTTTTTTTCTATTATTAAGTCTAAAGTAGTTAGTTACTCACTTTAACTGTTTAGCTACGTAGTTAATATTTTGACAAATAACAGATCACATATCTTATTGATTCAAAAGTTGACAAATAATATGTTTAACTCAATAAAAAGTATAATTATCTATGTAGCTTTTTGTTTTATTCAACCGTTTGTAGAGAAAATTTAAACATTTAACTGTTAACAATAGGCAATAACTGATTTAACCGTTGATAAAAATTTTTTTCGTTAACCGTTAACAGTTATTAGCAAAAATGTTAACAGATACTTTAAAAGAGAATTAACATTAAAGTTTGAAAATCAATTTAGATTATTTAACAATTAATAATGAGCATCACAGAGTTAACCATTATTAACACCAAAAAAAGTGAAACTAACTATGTAAGTTTAATTTTCTTTCAATAGTTTGTAAAAAATTCTAACTGTTAATAATAGTTAATAACTGATTTAACCGTTATTACAAATTTTTTACGTTAACCGTTAACGAGTACTAACAATTATAAAATTTATAATATTTAAAGCGTTTAGCTCACCCTTTACTATAAATGTGTCTTTAAAAAGTAATTAACATAAAGGGTGGCACATGCAGGGCTAAAAAAAAAGAGCTGCCAACAGCAGGCATAAATAAGTTTATAAGCTTCTCTCAAAGAGTCAATACAAACATTTGAAAACCGTGCGATATGCCCGAGCGAGTTTATAACCAGCAGCCCCTACTTTATAGATACCATCCCCTATTTAATCGCACAACAAGGGTGCGAGAACCCCTTTCTCTCTGTAAATATGTTTCACATTCATTACGTACCGTGTACCTACCACTTAGCTATTATCATTCCCCTGTAATACTGTCAACATCGACACATGTTTCCCAATTTTTTTCCACTTTGTGTGTATCGTTAAAGCTACCCTTTTGTTTGGCACTGGAGTGATCTTGAAAAGGCTTTTGATTTATGTAAATTACAATAGGTAACAAACATCGCCATCTGATTCAATTCCTCCTACTTCCCATCCAATCGAATCGATAGCGGAAGAGTTCCCGAAGGAACATGACTGACCCTTTTTAACCAGAACCAATAAAGAAAAAGGACTGGAAAGATACCTCAGGGGTCCAGTTTTTGACATTTATCTGCTTGTTATTACAGAGAAAAGAGAAAAACAACGAAAGATGGAGAGAAAAATATATCAAAAAGATAATAGAAGGCTTTGTGAACAAGGAAATATTATTTATACAAAGTGCACATGCTTCACTGACTTTTACGAAAAAAATTATTTCTAGAGAAATAGATATATTAAAAGCGGAAACGGAAGCGGAAATGTCACACAAATATTTTCTCGTATTTCAACTGACGGCAGACATTTTGGTATTTAAATTAAAAATCGATTTTAATCTTTTGGTTTTTTATTAACAAATTAACTGTCATCACTTAGCATTAACTGTTAATGCTAAGCTAAGAACTGTTTTTAACAGTTAATTAACTAAACGAGTTAGACATTTGGTATTGAAAAAAAAATCCAATCTTAAGTTATTTGTTTTATTTTAACAAAATAACTGCAGTTAACTTTAATTTTCTAACAAGTATTTTAAAAGTGTCAACAATTTTTCACAAAAAAAAAACTATCAGCTGCTTTAAACAGTTAACAGCATTATATCTGCATATTGAGCAAAGTTGGATTTAAACTATGTTAGCCGTCATCAGTTAATTTGAGTTGCTTGATAACAGTCAAATTGTTAAATACAATAACTGTTATAACCTATATAGCCTATATAACGTAGTGATATCGGGATTGAAAAATTAAAAGTTGCAGCAAATATTTAAATTTTAACGGTTAAAAACAAAAATAAGTTAACAAAGCATATATCATTACTAAAATACTAACTATTTTTAACTAGCTGGTAAATTTTCATGAATGAACATCTATCAATCGGCTAATAATTATTATCAGTTAATTTCTATTTTCAGTTAACTTGACTAAGTACTATTTGTTAATCAGTTAAAAATTAAACAGTTTTGTTAAATTTTTTTAAAGTTTAAGATGTCATTTTATAATTCATTATATGACAGTTAAAAGTATGTTAATAGTTTAAAATAAACTGTTAATTTACAAATGTTAAAATTAATAACAAATAATTGTTGCATCAGCTTATAATATTTAAATTTTTGAACAGTTCAATTATTAAACTTTGAAAGTTTGGAAAAATATGTATTTTATTATTATAACGTTCATTATATTAATTAGATTGTTAATTAAGAAAACAATCAACAGTTCATTGTTATTTTATTGATATTTAAAAGAAACTGATTTAACTATCAGTATCAGAACTTAACAGTTAATCAATTAATGTTTGTTATTTTAGTTATTATTAGTTCTACATTTTTTTAACTGTCAATAGTTAACACAATAGCATTAAAACCCAAATTTAAAATTTCTCTTCTTGATTAATTTGTAGATTTAACACTTAAAACTTATTATCTTTTGTTACATGGTCAAGTTTTGTTTCAACATATATCAACTGTTGGAAAATCACTTATTAAATTGTTCACAGTTAATATAGTACGTATGACTATTATTACGTAAAATGTTAATCAGTTAACTGTCAGTTATAGACAATTCAGCGCTATTTCATTAAGCTATGTTTATCCAAAGTTTCCAAATTTTATTAATTAGAGAACAAAACGTTCTACTTCATAGAATTTGACCAAGGAAAATGAAGTAAAGGCGAAAAATGAAAATGAGAAGTTTACAAAATGCAGCTGTTCCTTTTCCGTTCGTTGTCATCTCAAGCGCTAATTTAGAGAGATAATTTAACAGACAACATTTGCAATGCAAATACATTCTTCATTATCTTTCTTCACTCTCAAATGTCAATATTTATCTCATTCATTGAAACTTAATCAAAATCTTTCAAAACATGCAATTTGTTTACTGATAAATCCGGCTCGAAGGACCACATACGATTTTTGCTTAAAAGTATCTTATTCACCCGCCGTTGCATTATAAAGGCATTCTTAGCAGGCTTTGTAATAAAGGGGAAAATAGCTGAAAAGTATCCCATTTCAAGACAAACGAAAAAGAATTAAAATTATTCAAATTCCAGGAGATGCTGAAGTAAACAAAAGAACGAAAAGTGGGGGAGATGAGCCAAATTTAATCTGTTAAAAGTTTGTGGTCTTTAAAGGAATTAACACATTTTATCTGCTGTTTTAAGCGATGAAATTAAGCGGAAATTTTTTTTTCGAACATTTTCAAGAGTTGAAGTTGAAGAAGTTTTTGTGGTGTTTTAAATGAGCCATGGAGAAGAATGTAAGTTTATGGAGATGGTTTTGTAAAATTTTTGATGTGATTTTGTTTTTGTTATTAAAAAAAAAAGAGTTAAATAAAGAAACTTCTAAAAATGAGAAGGGTAAACATTACCTCTGTGTGAAATGACAATGAGTTAAAAGATGCAAAAAACCTTGTACAAAACTTTAGAAAAAAATATATCACTTTTAACTGTTAATATCTTTCGTTTATTTTTGAAACGAGATATTCTTCTCTCTTTCTGAAAATAAATTATGTAGGTACATTTCTTGTTTGAAATAATCTAGAGCACTCTTCACAAATTTCCTGTCATAATTTATTACCTTTCTTGAAAAGTTCGGAAAACAACAACTAACCCCCAAGAACAAATTGGCCACAAATTAAACTCAAGCCAACCCCAAAAGCAAGCTTTCCCAAGTTCTATTCTCTCAGAGGAAACAAATTCGCAGAATTAAAGTTATCTAACGAGGCACAGCTGTATCTCGTATTAATAATTAGAGACCCATTGAGACTCAGATTTTCCAACAGCAAATGTGTCTTTCCACCCTATATAATCTTGAGCTGACATTACCTAAAACCGGCTAAAAACATGAAAAACATACCAAAAAAAAAATTTTATTATCTCGTTCCCAAAAGTCCAGATCATACATGTTTCAAATATATTACAAGGTCCAGTTGACGTTAAGCGTTTAAGCAGCGTCAGGAAAAAGTCAGTGTTTTTGACTGTAAATAATGTCATATTAAGCCCACACACGTCTGTTTTATTAGATTACAGCATTCGTATTCAAAAGTCAGAAGTGGGATTGAACATTATGTATGCTTATCGCATACGCTAAAATTGCTACGTTTAAACGAAATTAACCAAACAAACGAGAAGTTTATTCTAAAAATGGGGCTGTTAATGGAGAGACTGATTTTGTAAGGGTTTATCAATATTTGATGAGAGTGTAAATGGTTTTTAGTTTATTTTAGAGTTTTTAAATAAAA
This sequence comes from Lagria hirta, assembly GCA_947359425.1. NCBI lineage: Eukaryota > Metazoa > Arthropoda > Insecta > Coleoptera > Tenebrionidae > Lagria > Lagria hirta. The sequence goes on along the minus strand of OX375803.1, from coordinate 7,234,457 downwards.
ATTTCTTTAGCAATAGCATTTCAACTGTGATTACGAAATCTACAAATTTAAATGAAACCAGAAAAGAAATATCAACTTTTTACTAATTTAACTGAAGTAACAGCTAAGAGTAACGTGTGAAGATTTAACAACTATAAGTTTATTTATTATTACCAAAATATATTAACTGTAAAAGTTTTTAAAATTCGTATTAATAACAGTTAAATATTTAAAATTTTACCGATAACAGTTAACAGCTGTGCTTTTAGATATTTAGCACTATAATATATCTATTTGGTAAATCATAGATTAATTTATTTTAACTGTTATGTCAATAATCTTATTCTTAGTTTAGGTTTTGCACTTTTTTGTAGCTACAATTAGAAATTATACACTATTTCGCTGTTTTTTGACAATTATTTATTCTATTAAACTTAGAATTTATCTAATTATCAGTTACTTTTTGAATAATGTTCTTACACTTGCGTCTTATATTTAAATATTCGCAACTTAACCGATAACAGCTAAAAAGTATTTCTAAACTTAAATATTATAAGTTAAAAACTTTGGTTATTGAATTACAGGTAATATTTACTAACAGTTTAGCAGCTTAACTGTTAACAGTCCAAAATTTTTTGTATCTTATTTAACAGATTTTTATATAAAGGAAAATAACTTATTAATTATAACTGGTTATTTGGAAACACTTTTAATTTTTTAACTTCCAAATTAAGCATGTCAACAGTTAATAGTTTAACGCTTGTTAATTTGTCAATTTGGTGAGAACAGTTATTATCAAAATAACAATTATTTTAAAGGTTATGTAAAATATTGAAAAACTGTTAAATCTGTAAATTGCTATTGATCGTTATGTCAAAGTTAAGTGATATTGATAAATCAAAAAAAAATAAAAACGATTAAAATCTTTATTCTCACAATTAAAATTTATGCGGTTACTGATTAATTTGCAGTAATTAAAATATTTTTTATTTTAATTAGTAATTACCAGCTTACGTTATTTACATTAGTTAATATCTTAACTGTTACATAAAACGAGTTATTATGTTGACCAAAATGTATCAGTCCTCATTCTTGAACTTTGTTAAACTTTTAACGAACTGCTAGTTTATCAGGCTACATGTTTCTTGCGAATTGATTTGTCAGTTAATAACAACAAAATTTAACCAATAACAACAGTCGAAAATATGGTTTTTTATGAATTTAGCACTTGTAATCAGTAAAATATTATTGCTAGCTGGTTGATTATAGATTTATTTAGTTAATAATTGTTAATATTTTAACTGTTGTTTCTTTAAATTTATTCTCATTTTGCAGTTTTCTAAAGTTAACAATCAAAAGAAAAAAATTGTCCTGATTTACTATGTCATTGGTTTTTTATTGTGATTTGGATTTGGACTGTAACTGTTACTAAATTAACAGTTAACTGTAGCAGCTTTATTTAACTATTTGTCAATTGTTTCTTGAATAAAGGTTTTTCAGTAAGTTATTTCAATTGTTACAAATACTGGAAACTTAACTGTTAACAGTCGAAAAAATTACTTATTGCAATTCACAATCTATATTAAGAGCCAATAAACTATAACCAGTTATTTAATTACTAAAGCTACTAAATTTATCATGTTAACAGTTAATACTTTAACTCTTATTAATTGTTAATTCGGTGGTAAGGGTAATTAATTCTTTAACAGTTATATCGAAAAATATATCAATACAAAAATTAAAAATATAAATTGTTATCAATTGAAACCTAACTGGTTACTGATTTGCAGTGTTTATTTTATTTAAACTTTAGCAGTTTACGTGTTTAATAGTAACTCTAACAGTTAATTTAGTAACCGTTACATACAAAAAGTTACGAAATTTGCCAAAATCTGTCAAATTTCATTCTTGAATTTAATTAAAATTGTAAATGATTGGTGATTTATTAAGATAAGTATTTAAATTCTGGGTTAACCGTTAATGACCGTTTAGCTTTTATAAACAACTTGTGAAGAAACAATATATTGATGTTGCTGAGTATTTTTCAGTTATTGGCGAAACGGGCTCAACAGTTGTAAGTTGAAAAATTAACAGATTAACAGTGTTAACTTATTTATTTAACAAATTAACAGTTTTCTCATTAAACGTTGATTGATTTGTAGTGGCAGTTACATAACTAACGATAATTACAGTGCAGAATGTATGGCTTTTGAATTGATAGAACAATTAACTGTTACTAACTGTTAATTAACTGAATAGTTTAACTATTTGACGTTAATTAGTTTCTGGATTAAGACCGTTTCTTGAAAAGCAGTTAAGTCTGTTACTAACTGTTAATTAACTGAATAGTTTAGCTATTTGACTTTATATAGTTTCTGGATTAAGACTGTTTCTTGAAAAGCAGTTAATAAATAAAATTTATATAAAAATAACGCTTAGTAACAGTTTTTCTTTATTTTTATACATGTAATTAGTGTAAGGTGTACCTGTGAAATGATGATGATCTTATGTCTAAAATTGTTTTGTATTTTTGTTTTAGAAACCTTTAATGAACTTAGAAGTTTATGTTATCACAGAGTTGTAAAAAATTCTTTGTGGTAATGCTCAAACCCTCTAAAACTCTGTAGAGTTAATGATACATATACCTTACATGATCCGTGGCTGTTGCGGTTTCCAAAACAAGCGAGCATCTCAACCCCAAAAACCACTTGATTTAGTTATGTGTCGGTGTGATTTTAGCGCTGGTTTACTATGTGCATATTTGTGGTTTTTGTTTAAAAAAGTTGATAAAACTTTTGGAAAAATTTACAAACTCTGCGAGAAGAAGCGACGATACTTTTAAATTGATTTTAGAAGAACTGCGGTCAGTCATTGATTTTCAAGGCAGAAACTCTATAAATAGAATTTCATCATATTTTTTTTATTTACCTAAGGTTGTGACATTTCAAATGCAATTTTTGTTTGATTTGCGTACTCTGGTTGGTATTTAATTGCTGTGGGAGTTCATGTTTTCCAAGGACATGACGTCAAACGCTTAATCAATATGTCTTTCCGTTTTTGAGGAATCCGTCATAATTTTTTAGCAAATTGACAAAAGCGTCAAAAGCAGCATTTGCTTTAATTATCCTGACCGATGTGACATTATCCTACAGGACAGCGACGTGATTAAAATGCGGTAAACTTAGTGATTGATGAAGACCCCAAAGGCAATGCGATTTTGCAGATAAAGCATTTTTTAATGTCAAGCCACAAACAACATTTTTTTTTGTTACTAATTGGCAATAATAACTTGTTCTACGTTTTAATGAGACACACAAACAAGAGCCAAATTTCTAAATCAGAAGTGGGATCAAAACTAATATTAGAATTTGTTTCCACAGCCATGTTATAGAATTTTAATTTAGATTGTTGATGAGAGATTGTATATCTTGTCATTTTCTAGTTTACCTCTTTATATTTTTCTTTACAAATTCTTTGAATACAGAAGTCTATATTTATACGCAAGTCTGTTATTCAACGTATACAATTTCATTCTTATTAAAACCGCTTTTTTTACTAAATCTATGTTTTTTGTAGCTTCTAGTATAGATTTGTATTGAATTTATGTTGGCATATGCTCTATAGTTCAGCAAACTATTCAAGCCGAACAATGAAAGCAAGAATTTTTTAAAGTAACACAATCGTCCAAAAACTAAAATAATTCATCAAACCGCATAAAAGCTTACTTTCCACAACAAACAAACAAACAAACAAGTCCTGAATTATAAAGATATTTAGGATGTGTCTAGAATATGTGGTTTGTGTAAATAAGAGAGCAACTCTTTTCCTGGATACTTCCACAAGCAGACCCTTCGTAGTTACCTGTAAAATGTGCATGATCATTAATAGCATAAAAATGTATTTGCGTAGCTATTTGAAGCATGATATTATCTTTAGGAGCATTCCGTGGCTAACTTTGGGTTATCTCTCTGGTCTTGTTAAACCAACTGGAATTCTGTTTGTATCCCGAATGGGAGATGGACGGGTCTTTCCTCGGAATCCCTTATTTAAAATTTGGAGGTACAGTTTTTGTAAGAGTAAAGCTACATCAGCATAATATAGTCTTCTTCTGTTGATCTTTTTGCACTCGCTCACGAACAAAGCAACTTTAATCCTAATTGGAAACTGTGATCTTGTAGCAGAGTAAAAGCCTTTTAGCCAGGGATGTATATCTCTAAGCACGTTCCACGTACCAAAGGGGCTATTAATTATCATTGATTATCAAATCCTAAAACAGTAAATATTTGTTGTCGTTTATTTGGTAATTGAAATCAATGTGAAGGATCAGTCGGATAACGACCTCTTCTTCTTCTTCACCCCCGATTCTCTTTGGGCGCCAAGCGTTGCGGTGCCAGGCTTCCAGGCGCCACGTTGGCGAGTTGGCGGTGTGCCTGTCGACTCCATATTGATTTCCTGGATAGCACCCTTTTACATTGACACGCAACGTTTTTGAGACCCTATAGACGTATAATTGCCAGACATGAAAAAATCTCAATTAATATATCAACTAATTGGAACTACCCCAAACTTTCTTATTATTCTTTTCTGTCAACATTGTCGCAGCCTACTAATCATTCAATTGATAGGTAATTGCAGCGATTAAAGTTTAAAAGTTAGCAAACTTAAAGGGATGATTGGAAGGGCGATAACTAACTCAATTTACTCAATTTGTCTCAATTTTAACAAAGTTTTTTCATTGATTTTCCTTTGTCGCCATCGGATCGTAAAGACGATTCGAGTTTTCTTTGTTTTGTTGGTTTTTTCTAACAATAAGTGGTAGTATTTCCTTTACAGCAAGCGTTTTCTCTGGAGCACTCGGAAAACGACGCTAGTCTCAAGGTGTGTCAGAAACATCCCCTGCATGATGATGCATAACACGAAACTTACCTTTTTTCCGGCAATAACTTATTTTTTGCAAAGTTTCAATTTCGGAATTAGAAAAGCAATTTTTTAAACATTTTTCGCTACCATATTGCTGTCGAGGCGCAAATATTAAAAATAATGTGTGGTTTGTTGATCTATCAAAGTCTGGAGGCCTTACATATGTCTTTTCTTTTTTTTTCAATTCTCTATCTATCTATGTTCCTACCATTCCTATTATTTCGAATTTTTCTATGTCTTTTTCCAGAATTCTAACACAATTTTATCTTTTTGTTCTTTTTTTTTCTGTTCTTGATGAATTTTTAACTCTTCTATTCTTTCACTTATTTCACTGTCTAACTTTTTTTCATCTTGGTCTCGCATTTTTTCGATTTCTTATTTCTCTATTTTTATTTTGTCTTTCAATCTCCTCTTTTTTATTTTTTTTTTTAGACTTGATTTTTTTTTTCTTTAAATTTTGTTGTTTTATTGTTTTTTAATTTTTCCTTTTGGATATGTCATCTTCTGTGCTTTTCGGAATTAGAAAAGTAATTTTTTAAACATTTTTGGCTACCATATTGTTGTCGGGACGCAAATATTAAAATTTATGTGTGTTTTGTTGATTTAGCAAGGTCTGGAGACCTCTAAGCTGTCGTCTCTAAGTCTTCGACTGTTTTTTCTAAATTGCACACCCTTTATTTCAAAGTCGTTCCTTTTATTTTCAATTTTGCTATCTATGTTTGTACCATTTATATTATTTCGATTTTTTCTATGTATTTTTCTAGAATTCCAACACAACTTTTTCTTTTTGTTCTTTTTGAATTTTTAACTCTTTTTACTCTTTTTCACTGTCTAACTTTTTTCTTTTTGGTCTCTTATCTTTTTCTCTCATTTTACTTCTCTATTTTACTTTTGTCTTTCAATTTCTTTTTTTTTCTTTTCTTTCAGACTTGAATTTATTTTTTTTCTTTAAATTTTGTTGTTTTGTTTTTTAATCTTCTCTTTTGGATATGTCATCTAGTGTGCTTTTTCTTTCACTTCAAAAACCTGGAACTGATTCGCTTTTTTATCTCGTCTCTATATTTTTCCATTCATAAAAATCTTTTTGTATCCCACTTTCACCTCTACACTCTGTTTTTTAACCGGCTTCAGAAATAGAAGAGATTCTCAATTCAACAAAATGTTTTTTTTATGTTTGTCATCTCAGAGCGCTTGACTGTGTGAACCGATTTTGATTATTTATATTTATTAAAAAGTTTTTCATGTGGTTCTATATAAATTTGATCAAAATCGCTTTTAAGTTATTTTTAACCGACTTCAAAAAAAAAGGAGAAAGTTATCAATTCGACTGTATTTTTTTTAAATGTGTTAGCTTATAACTTTCTTCCGAGAAAACAGATTTTGATGATTCTTCTTTCATTTGGAAGCTGGTGCTTTCCAATTGGTCCCATTTAAATTTGATCCAAATCTGACCAGTAGTTTTTGAGTTATTCTAATTAAGGCTTTTTTTTACACAAAAATTTATTATAAAAATTTGGGAAAAATGAATAAAATATGTTTCAATTAATTTAAGCAATTTGAATGTTTTTAATTGTTTAATGTGTTTGATAATGTATTACAATATCAACGAAAATGTCGTCTTAATAAATTCCACTTATATAAGCGCAAATCATATAAAAAATTCATATAAAATAGTATCAATTAATTAAATATCTTTAGTAAACAGTATTTTTTCTATTTTGAGACAAATGTTTCTCTTTTTCTTCGTTTGTCTCATTCAAAAGGCGCTGTCTCACATTAGCAGCGCGTATTTAGTAGGTCTACATATATAATAGTGACCAAATCCACTAAAAATAAAAAAATAAAAGAATAAATTAACAAAAAACTAAAACCAACTTTAAAAAATAAAAAAAATGCACTAAAAAGTATAAAATAATTCTGTAGACTTGTATGCTTAAAGAACCAGCAAATTATTTGGATAATATAATGTACAATTATCGTTATTTTTGGAGTCGGTGTCAGTCAAGGTAGGATAAGCGCCTGCGTCTGCTCGCCTGTGCGCCGCGTGTAGTTAGTTTAAATATTGTGTATGCTAATATTAAGATTAGTATATCATAATTAACACAACCTTATAAAAAACTTACTTTGACTGACACCGACTCCAAAAATAACAATAATTGTACATTATAGTATCCAAATAAATAGATTGTTTTTTAAGCATACAAGTCTACGCAATTATTTTATACTTTTAAGTGCATTTTTTTTATTTTTTGAAGTTGGTTTTTGTTAATTAATCATATTTAGTTTATATGTATATATATAATTAATTAATTATATATAAACCGACTTCAATGGTTTTTACAAATTTCAATTTGTTTAAATATTCTCTCTTATAATCGCTTTTAGTCTTTTCTGTTGCTAGCTTTGTTTTCTTGAATGTAAAATAAATTTTTAATGAATTTTATTGCGTAAGCGACTTCATATTTAGAGATTGTTACCGGCTTTAGTACAAACCGATCCAAAAAAGCATAGCCGCCTTTGATTAATGTAAAAGTCATACACCCTGTAGAATAATATCTTACATCAATGATACCTGATGGAAAATGCTTATTTTTATATAATTTTACTGTTTATTTTTACAAGAAAAAACACAATGAGTGCAGTGTTGCAAGCACGACATCTAGTGTTTGTTTGTAAAAGAAAGAGTTATAATTTGTTAATCCACATAGAATGTTATACCGAATTGGTATAAATTCAAAGCACTTTAAAACAGATGTCAAAATTGTCAGATGGTTTAAAAATCCATTGTAAAGCATCACTGTCGGTAAATTTCTAAACTAATTTTTCATAGAAAGTAGGTCTAAAGGTTGGCAAATATCACGCTTTTATAGAAAAACGTAATTTAAGCAAGCCATGGAAATCATAGAATTCATTTATTTTCATAACGTACTTTCTCTACGCTTTGTTCTTTTTTAACCGAAAAGATTCTCAATTCAACTAAATGTTTTTTTTATCTTTGTCATCTCAGAACTTTTGACTGTGTGAACCGATTTTGATTACTTTTTTATTGTTTTAAATTTTTAATTTGTTTTAATATTCTCTATTATAATCGCTTTTAGTCTTTTCTGTTGCTCCCTTTGTTTTCTTGATTAATCGTCCTTAATAATTTTGTTTTGTTTATGTTTTATCTTTAGTTTCTCTTTCATAACTTTACTTTTTTTTTCCATTACTATCAGTTTATTTTTTCTCCTATTTTTTGATTTTTTTAATTTTTATATCTACAACCTTTATTAACATCTCAATTTTTTCTTTCATTATTATTTCTCTTAGTTCTTTAGTTATCAGACTTGTGATTACAACATTGTTTTCTCGATCTGTTTTTTCTGCTTTTTCAATATCTCGATTCTGACTCACATAGAATTTTTTCTTTATCACGTTTTTGCTCTTTTTGTTCCATTCACCTCCTTCAATTCATTTTCCTTTTTATTCTTAATTTTTACTCACTTCTTTTATTAGTTTCTCTAATTTGTCTAGCACGTTTTCTATTTCTTTTTCACTTGTGGCCACCTTGCTACTCATTTACTTTGGCAAACGCTTTTTTTTTCGTCTTCTCCTTCTCTATTCTGATCTGATGATTATACTTTGTTTTTGCACTTATGCATTTTTTTTTCTTCTTCTTCTCCTTCTCTATTCTGATCTGATGATTATACTTTTTTTTGTACTTATGCACACGCTACTATCTGTCAGGGTTAGGTAATATTAAACTTTGCTCACCCATCTTGGACGTCATTTGTGAAAATATTGCTAATAAAATGTGGGCCTCATTTAGTGTTGACGCTTTTCCAAGATTGAATCAAATCAAGCCAAATTGTTTCAGAAAATGTATAAAAAGCAAAAAGGAGCAAAAAGTTTGCTTAGCTGATAGTAAAGTAGAACAACCAATAAAGAAGCGGCCTTAGCTGGAAATACCTATCGTGAATAATTGGATGCTTGTCTTATACTGTTTAACTTGCTAAATGGATTACATTGTAGTTGTTGTGTTGTTTTGTTGATGAGTTACGACAGCTTTAACCAAATGGATTAGAATATTAATAAAACGTGAGCTAACAGAATCGTAAAATTTTATGAGCGTCAATTTATACAAACTAATTGCGATGTTAAGCAAACTTAAGCTTTAAATCGTTATTAGTTAATTAGTTTTAGCACAGCTTTAATTTAATCAACTATTTTCAACAAAGTGGCATCACAATAGAAATATGGTCAGAATAAAGTTCTAAAGATAATCTTCTGTCTGTGTCACGTTCGTATAATAAATGGTTTCAGAGAGAAAAAAAAAACGCAAAAAATTGTATCCCCTGCATATTATAGATAGGATCATTGTCACGTAGCGGGTGCACATTTAGGAGCAGCTCATGTCAGTTTTAATTAGTGTTTCTTTGACAGTTTGCTATAAATGTAATATATAAAGCAGTTAATACGCTTAGTAACATGCTGAATGAGTAATTATATAGAATATGTTGCGGATGCTTACAAGACGCTTCCCAAGATCTCAGGTAATTGTGCCACACAAAATCCTTGCTAGATTATACCGTATTAGGGACTTCCAAGGACTAGTTTTTCCCGGTTTGTAGACTTAATCAATAAGAGATTGAAACATAGGCCTTGGTTAAAGCAAACTTGCGTCATTCTTTCATGATTTATAGAGTGTGTAATAAATTTGCAAGTTTCTGTAGCTTTCCACCTGTTCTTAAAATGAACCTGTCAGCATACAACAAAATTGAAATTTATACAGACTCCTAGTGTTTTACACGTCTTTTTTCTATTCAAATTAGATCTCGGGCACGTGGCTTGCTTCGATTTTACAAATTACACGAATTAAGCTTCCCTTCAATCCCAGCTTTATCATGACTCAGAAGTGGGATACGTTTATGTGACTTTTATTAAATTTTTTACTGCGATTGCATTATTGCTTTTATTGCGCCGAATTAATGGCAACATTACTGTAAATCATCAGGGTTTATTGCAGCAAAAGAGGGGTTTGACAGTTAAAAGAATATGTACTTGAATGGAATCATTCTGACGAACTAGTCTAGTGAAATGGTACATTTTTTAGGCCTTTTAGGCGTTTTTTAAAGAACGCAATTTTATTTTTTTGATGTGTAGGGGGAGTCAGTGTAGATTTAAAACCAAGTTTGTGGGGTCACCGTCTTTGTCCCACGGCCGCCATCTTAAAAATAAGGGTTGAAATGGTTTTTAAGAAATATCTCTAAAGTTACTAGACTAAAGTTGTAGAGAATTTAATTTGCAACAGAAAATGTTGACACGTTTTTTTTATCAAATAAATAGTTTCGGAGATATATCGGAAAAACCATTTCAACCCTTATTTTCAAGATGGCGGCCGTGGGACAAAAGTGGCGACCCCACAAACTTGGTTTAAGCTTTACACTGGCTCCCCCTACGCGCCAAAAAAATAAAGTTGCGTCCTGTAAAAAACTCAACCACAAATGTAGCTTTTCTATGGACTAAACAAATAATTTTAATAATTAATTCTTGTTAACAACGGAATTTTTAGCATTTCAAAGCGCTTAAAAACATTTTTTTATGATTTATTAAACGTTATTTATTGTTGCTGCTGCTGCTTATCAAATTCTATAAAACTTTAAATAAATTAGACTGCTGCATAGATATAATAAACGAAAATTACTTTTTTATCGGCATTATTTTTTCCGCATAATAAAATAATTGAAACGTTTTCATTTTAGTATTGAGTCGCTATTTAATTTAACCGTTATTAACCGTTGACTTACATAGCGTTACTTAATCAATGACACAAAAACAACATAGAAACATTATTACCGATTAAATATTTAAGTCTATGAGAAAAAAATAATAACGCTCTGGGTATCAATCTTAATAACCGTTATATTTGGGAAAACATAAATAAACTTTGCGTTTATTATTGCGTTTATGAATAAACATAATTTTTTTGTTATTTTTAACGTCATAGTTACAAAAAAGTTAATGTGTTATTAATATAACGTTTATTAATGTCAAATAACTTTACTAATAAAATGGAGTATGAACTTACAACGCTTAAAGCGTAATTTTTAATTAAATATTTGAAAAACGTATAATAAATGTTTAGTGTTTTTAAATAACAAATATATATCAATCTATTAATAATAATTTATTGTTATCATTTTGATAGTATTTTTTTGAAACATCAAGCGCTTACATCGTTAATTGAATGGTAATAAACGTTACAAGACTTTTTATAACGGTCATAAAAATTCCCTATCTAACAACGTTATCATCGTTAACCGTCTCAGAAAATTATTAAAACATTTTTATTACTAATAATCTAAGAGTAATGTGATTTTTACGTTATTAAGCTTTAAACAATACGACGCGTTATTTATAAATCAAAATTTGAAAAAATGTATAAGACTATTATTATCTATCATTGCAAACATACAATTTTAAACAGTTAAAAATATTGAATATTATGTTTTGATTACTAATTTTAATAAACGTTATTTTTAAGTGTTGTAAGAAGATGTACCTAATTGAAAATTTTAAATTTTTGAGTGATTGCGTTTAGTCAACAATACTGACAACGATTGTTAAAATTAATAACTTAACGAACAAAATGAAGATTCAAGGTATAACGCTTAAAACGTTATTTTTCAATAAATATTTCTACAGTATTTAAAATATCATATTTATGGTATTTTCAAAAATTCATACATTTATTTATGTTGCGCAAATGTCTAAACGTTAATAAACGCTATAATACCGCTCTTAGCTTCTCATTGATCTTAAAATTTTATTTTACTTTTTTGAGTAGATGTAGTAGCAAAATATGAAAATACTGGCGTTGTTAGGCGTTTTCATAGTTTTAACGTTGCGGTTAAATTTAATCATCGTATTAGCGTTATTATCCGTTAAATTTTATCATTTATATTAAGGTTGGTGGTGAAACAACTTTTTTACGCACTATTAAATAGCCAGCGTCATCAACCGTTGGAAATTGCTCTATAATAGACAAAATTTGATTAACGCTTGTGCAACCTCTCGCACAAATGTCAATCAAATTTTTTGGTATCTGACTGATCAAAGTATCGGTTTGATTGGCGATTAACGCTTAATAGTTATTAAATCATTATTTATTTATGTTTGTGCAACTGGCTTTAAATATCTTTTATTGCTGTTAACGATCATGATGCAACTTTTTTTTTATGTTTGAACGTTATTTAACGCTTTTTTATCTAAATTAAGCATTATGAAGCGTATAATATTTATTTCTTGTGGTTTTCTTATTGCAGGTTAAGCTTGTTGACAAGCAAGTTTCAATTCGTTATATCGTTTTTTTGGGCGTTATTAAACTATTGAAAATCATTCTTTACATTGAATAACATAACTACATAAAATGCTATTATTGATGTAAGTTCTTAGCTGTTGTTACTTTAGATACAAAAAGCTTAATAACGTTCAAAAATTTCAAGATACGTTTTAACCAGTCTTTTTTACAATATGCATTTACAGGTAGGGTGGTGTAGTGGGTGGGTTTAGAACGCTGTGAGCGTTGAAAACGTTCAAAATTTATTTGGTGTTATCCCAACTGTTTAGTTTTTGGCGTTAATTGAAGTAGGCTAGCAAGCATATACTATAACGCTACTTAACGGTTTAGAACGTTCAACCTATTGCCTGTTTAACTGTTATCAACGTACAAAATTTGCATGTCTTTTTTACAATTTTATTGTTTGAAACGTCCAAAACATAATTTGTTGAGAGATTAGTGCAGTATTTTTGTAACGTTTACAAATGACGATTTTTGGCGTTAACGAACTTTGTCCAGACGTTGTAGAAATAATGTTTTCTTTTGTAGATAGAAATACTATTATAAAAGCCATAAATATTTATGAAAGTAATAATACTTTATTATTTCTTCTGCTAAGTGAATTTCCGGCGCCCACTAGCTCTTCTTTAATTTAAATACTAAGAAACTTGACTAAATAATTTGTTTAATTAACGTTCAACAAGAAACTTGACATTCCACCGATCTTCTAATTAAACTCATAGAATGCACAAGAGATGTGATATGATTCTGTATATGTCACACATTAAACTAATATTGCTGATGCTGCACTAATAAATAGACAATAGAATAGGAGAGCAATGCTTATACAGGAATGTGGTAGCAAAGTTCGTCGGTTTGCTCATATTGAACTCACTTCAAACAATAATAATTAATTTCAATATAATATACGATATAATGAAATTCTGGTTTCGAGCTTTACCAATCAAGGCCTTTTATTTAGACCCTTAAAATACATTCGATTCGTTGAACAACAATCAAACATCGCGTTACTATTGTTTAAATAATTATTACAAAATTCATTATTTTAATAAAAGATTTAGAAAACAAAATAATTCTGCTAAGCAAAATCTTTAATTTGATTCCTAAATCATAATAACGTAAAATTTGGTTCGCCATCTTGGAAAACCTGGTCCGCCATCTTGGAGAATCTGACATTTTGGATTTAAAATGGCGATAAGCTAACCTTGCCTTGTCATCCGAAATTAGATGTTCATGCAAAGTTTTACCGTTTTAAATTTATCACTCTAAAAATCTATGACATAAATCAACCAAACAGCTAGATCTAAAATATATTACAATTGGGTAGACCGTATGTGGTTAGGATGTCTATGTCTGTTAGTTGCTGTCATAGATCGTTTACTATAAAATCTAAATCTATAGATTATAAATAATCGATAAAAACATAGATTAAAAACAAATAATTTTAATAAAATAGAAAATCTATGTGTATAATCTATGTCATACATTGAAAATTTAAAAAAAAAATCAAGACCTAAGTTTTCTTCATTATGCTCACTTAAACATTTTTATCTATAGATAAAGAATTATCGAAATACATCAATAATCTAATGACTTTAAATGTTGTAAAATTGCAGAAATTTTAGTATAGATTTACATAGATTTTATAGAAGCAATATGTAAATCTATAGACAATTAAATTTTAATAAAAAGTCTTACTAAATTTTATAACTAAATAATTTAGAATAAAAATAAATTTGCAGTTACATCTATCAAATCTAAGAAAGCTAAAAATGTATCCCAACTGTGTAAGCCGTCTATGTAATAATCTAGAATCTACATAGATATAATATCAGCAAAATATAATTATTCTCACTCAACTAATACATGACTCAAGAATCTATTAAAATTTTTTGGCATTATAGATAGTTTGTTTAAAAATCTAGATCTGTAGATAATCTAGATTAATTATAATCTAGTGATTCAATGGAGTAATAGTATCAAAATAGAATATCTAGAATAGTCGTAATAAATATAGATATAATGTCTGCAGAAAATGCAAGAATTAAGAATCTGCTAGAAAGTCTAGGCATAATTAAAAATCTAGATTTATAGATAATCTATAAGGGTCAAATTAATCTATGAGATCTGTAGATAATCTCTATGTCAAATCTATATAGATAACTGAGACACACTTGTCAAAATTCTAAAAAAATTGTTGAAAGGAAAAATCTGTCTATCTGATGAAAAAGTATGTATGTGAAATATTTAGTTTTTGAAGATTGTAACGCCAAACGTTGAAAGTATATTTTAATGTCAGTATGACATAGTTTAAATGAAAAGTTTTTAATTTCAGTAAAATATTTTCTATAATTCAATAGTATGACTTGATGAATTGGATATACGTTATTAATTAAGGGAACTCCATGTTGATGGTTTTGCAACAGGAAATAAATGAATGATTTAAATTTTCATTAGGCTTATTTGGGATAGCTTTGTTTGAGATCAAATTATGCGCATTGTAGCCAATAATGATTTCCAATTGGTGATTTAATTAGTTCGGTGACGATAGATTTCGAAAAATTAGTGCTTTCGCAACACTCAGAGAGCAAGTGTGCCTTCTGGCAAATCAAATTCGTATTTGGATTCTTCTTTGTGTATTTGACACGAAACGTTGCAGAGCGTTCTAGAACACGCACACATATACCGAACCAATGGATTTTGCGGTTTTGTAAAACGACGGCAGCAGCATATTGGATGACGGATATAGTCCAAAAGAAAAGTTTTATGATGTGTATTTGGCGGATGACGTGAGAGAAATGAACTCTCGAAGTGGAGGGTTATTCTTCTTCTGTTTGTAATATGTTACTGAAAGAATTTAATCCATGCCAAGTGCAAAAACGCTACAAATATCACATTTGACAATTACAAAATTCTTCACATCAGAAGTGAGATTACATCAAAATTCCTTTGCGGAAAAAGTTTTTTTTTCTTATTGTAAAATATGGGAGCTTCCAAGCACTTCTCAAACCGAATTGCGTGTTCGTATAATAAAAACATCACACCGTAGACTCACATTTTCTTTTTTCCCAAGCATCTTTTCAATCAATTCAAATAAAAGCAAAATTCCATTTCCATCTTTCTCATTCTGCGAATCGAAAAGTAAGTAAAATTTAATATCATTAGTATAACAGACGAAAGTTTTGTTTATTCTTTCTTGGCTCTGCTTCTAGAATTAAATTTTCAACATAAATAAATGACTAATAATATTCAACGTCCTATCTTTAAATGGAGAGAATTATTTAATATAGTCAGACACGGGGCTATTGTGTTTAGTTTGAAATTGTTGATTAAATGTGACAGGCATCGCACGAATTTAGTGTTTTGAAGAGAGGAGGCTGACACAAATTTATAGAATTTTGGCATAATATTTTAATTAAATTTCATCTACCAATATTAGAAACATGAAAACCCCAAAATTTCAGCCGAAAAACTCGCTTGTAAACTTAATAAACGCCCTACAAAAAAATCAACTAATTAACTGCTTTATACTCAATAATTAGAGTTGCTTTTAGTGCAAAACAAACCATATTTTGACAGATTTTAATTGAAAATTATAATAATTAACACACCACTGCTTTTATTAATTCACGATAATTAATTTTTTGAATTTGATGTTAATTGATTTCTGTTATATGATTAATGACAGCCAGTTTTTAATTAGTTCAATATTTAACTATAAAATGTTTTATAATTACATATTTCATCTAATTTATTATTAAAATTATTCAGTGATTTTTTTCATTTAGTATAGTTACTTTATTTAAAAGTAAAACATCAATTTTAATTATTTTATAATTAATCGTTTAATTAAATTATGTAATTTTAATTCACTATATTTATTCGACAGTTTTGACAGAAAACTTTGCTTGAGAATTATATTAATTAACACTCTACTACTTCTATGATAAATTTCTGATAATTAATTAAAAAATTATATATTATTATTTCATAATAATTTTTCTATTTATTCTTCTAATTAATTATTAAAATTAGTCAGCAATTTTTTTATTTAGTATGGCTATTTTATTTAATTTATGATTAATTGAGAAGAGAAATAAGATGCGACTTTTTGCTAATTAATTATTTATTTGATATACATTAATTAAATTATATTATGTAATTCTAATTTAAGATATGTATTTAAACTTTGCTTGAGATTTATATAAACTAACATATCACTGCTTCTTATAATTTGCACACACAAAAATATTACGGTTTTTATTTAACAACCAATGTTTTCATTAAATTTAATTATTAAATACAGCCAATGCCTTAATTAATTCATCATTTAAACTAAATATTCATATAATTAATTATTAAAATTAATCAGCAATTTTTAATAAGTATGCGTACTTTATTTAATGTCGTATTAATTAAAAGTAACAAATGTCAATATAAAATGTTGCTTTCTACTAATTAATTATGTACACCATAATTATTATATATACATATATATATATATATATATATATAGTAATTCTAATTTAATTTATTTGAACGGTAAATAGACTTTGCTTGAGACATTTAAATTAACACAACACTTTTATAAATTTATGGTATTAAATTACAAGAAAGAACTATTATTATTAATCAACCAAGTTTCTTCCTGAATTGAATTAAATTTAATTAAATAATTGATTGCAATTAAAGTTTATATAATTCATTATTTAAACAAAAACAAAGTAAAAATTTAATTAATTATTGAAATTAGTCAGTGATTTTTTTTATTTAGTAAAGGTTTTTTCTTTAATTATTAATTAAACAAGAATCAAATAAACACTTTATTGTAAAATGCTGCTTTTTGCAAATTAATTATTTAATAATAAAACATTTAATTATAATATGTAATTTTAATTATCCATGTTTATTTAACAGGTCACTATACTTTGCTTAAAATTATATCAATCAACACACTACTGCTTTTATTAATTCACGTTAATTAAATTTAAATAATTATAAAAAAAAAATAATTACTGTTATTTCACAATCAAGCTTCTTTTTGAATTGAAATGTAATAGCTTTTTATTAATTAATTAATTAAAGCAATTTAATTTCTAATTAATTTACATTAAAAGTATGATATTTAGAAACTAAAGATTTAAAAAATTATTAAAATAATTTATGATTTTTCAATTATTTCAATATTTATTCATAAAATATTTTATAATTACATATTTCATCTAATTAGTTATTAAAATTATTCAGTGATCTTTTACATTTAGTATAGTTATCTTATTTAATTTATGACTATTTAACAATGTTAATTATTTTATAATTAATCTTTTAATTATATTATGTAATTTTAATTCACAATATGTAATTGACAGTTTTGACAGAAAACTTTGCTTTAGAATTATATTAATTACCACTCTACTTCTTTGATAAATTCCCGATAATTAATTAAAAAAAATATATTTTATTATTTCATAAACAATTTTCTAAGTATTTATTAATCTAATTAATTATTAAAATTAGTAAGCAATTTTTCTATTTAGTATAACTACTTTATTTAATTTCTGATTAATTAAAAGTTAATGCAATTTTTTTCTCGATAAGAGCAAAAAGATGCGACTTTTTGCTAATTAATTATTTATTTGATACACATTTAATTACATTATGTAATTCTAATTTAAGATATTTATTTAAACGATAGATAGACTTTGCTTGAGATTTATGTAAACTAACACATCACTGCTTCTATTAATTTACACACACAAAAATATTACTATTTTTATATAACAACCAATTTTTTCATTAAATTTAATTATTAAATACAGCCAATGCCTTAATTAATTTATCATTCAAACTAAATATTCATATAATTAATTATTAAAATTAATCAGCAATTTTTAATAAGTATGCGTACTTTATTTAATTTCTTATTAATTAAAAGTAACAAATGTCAATATAAAATGCTGCTTTCTACTAATTAATTATGTACACAATAATTATTATATATACTATGTAATTCTAATTTAATTTATTTGAACGGTAGATAGACTTTGCTTGAGACATATAAATTAACACAACACTTTTATAAATTTATGGTATTAAATTACAAAAAAGAACTATTATTATTAAGCAACCAATTTTCTTCCTGAATTTAATTAAATTCATTTAAATAATTGATTACTGTTAATGTTTATATAATTCATTATTTTAACAAAAACAAAGTAAAAATTTAATTAATTATTGAAATTAGTCAGTGTTTGTTTTTTTATTTAGTAAAGATTTTTTCTTCAATTATTAATTAAACAAGGATCAAACGAAAACCCTTTATTATAAAATGCGGCTTTTTGCTAATTAATTATTTATTTAACCATATTTATTTAACAGATCGGTATACTTTGCTTGAAGTTATATCAATCAACACACTATTCTTTTTATTAATTCACGATAATTAAATTTAAATAATTACAAAAAAATGTAATTACTGTTATTTCACATCAAGCTTCTTTCTGAATTGAATTGTAATAGATTTTCATCAATTCATTAATTAGAGCAATTTAATTCAATACTTAAATTAACACTTTTTTCTTTTTTTTTTTACTTAATTAAGTATTAAATCTAGCCAGTCGTTTTGTATTTAGTATGACGAATTTAATTTCTAATTAATTTACATTAAAAGTTTGATTTAGAAACTATAGATTTGAAAATTTAATGATTTTTTGATGTAAAAAAGTATGACTAAATAATTTAATTAAATGTTTAATTAAAATAACAAATGTAAAAACTTGTCAATATAGAATGCTGTTTTTTATAATTACAGTTAAAGGTATTTATTTAACAAATGATTGTTTCTAGATAAATAAATTATGAATTTTTTTAAAAATAACCCAATCTACTGTAAAACAATTTGATAATTAGAATAAATTTCATTTAAAAAGTAAGTGTTTTTAACTCAAAATACATTTTATAATTTTTATTTCAAGTTTGGTTAATATTAATTAATTATAGTAGCTAGGTGTATAGTTAAAAAACGTATAAATAATTGAAATTTTACTGTTATTAGTGCTCAACTCGATATTGAGCGGATATTTGATTTAATTCGATTTATTTTTGAGTGTTTTCCGTTGAATTTGAACAATGAAACGTCTAACTTGTTTTGATTTCTAAATATTTTATTAAACTTTCTTAATCTCCAGGGTTTATAGAATCTTCTGGATTTATTCTTTAATTAGTATTCTAGATTTTTCTTCTATTATTCAATCTTATTGAATATTTAATTAATTACCAATTTATTAAAATAGCAACTAATTTAATAATAAAAATTAATGCAAATTCATTCAAACTATATTTGTATACTTGGACATGTTTCGTTCTTATTGGAACTCATCAGCAAGTCGCAACAAATTCACATTTGAGTGACAAATTTAGGCTTATATCTACCCAAGTGCCTATTACTTCTGTAATGTGGTAAAACGAGCGAAATCTACTAGAAGTTACATTGCATCAAACCTTTTTTTAAGAAAAAACATTTACACATTTGATTTTATGTGCTTTAAATGTTGATATTGATAGATACAATTTGCAACAAAAAGTATATCGCAAATTAATAATGAAAAGATAAAAGATTATAAGACTTGCACTATCACAACCTACCCATGGATGTTAAATAAATTTATTGCAAAACCAGAAAGAAATTTTTAATTAAATTTGAAAAAGAGCACATAGTTTTAATTGTGTAACTTTTTTTGTCCATTTTTGATTTCAATTCTAATTAAGTCTTGTTTTTTAGATTGCATTCGCATGATAAAAACACGTTTTTAATTAGTTCTAATTAAGTTTAGATGGAACAAAAGCACAGTTGAATCTTTAATAAATTTTTAGTATTTGATGAATTTTATTCTGAATGCAGATGACAATATTATTTCATATGAGACTTTAAAGGCTTTATCTCTTTTTTTTGGGATTTAAGGGAGCTCAACTTTAATTTTTCTCTTTGTTGCGGTATTGGCAACTTAATTTCTGTTTTTGTAAATGTTTGAGTAAATGTTGCGTCACGATTGATTAATTCAATTATAGAGGATCCTTTCTCTGCGTTTTATAATCTGCGTATCTGTCTAAGCCAGACGTTATTATCATTATTATCAGGACAGGTCAAAGGGCTCGAGTTTAACTAGCGCACACACCGTTTGTTTCATAATGACAGGCCACTAATCCTTTGACAATTTAATTAGAAAATTAAGCTTACAATAGAGCAATTTTTGAGAAAAAAGCTCCTTTTGCGCTACACAACTACTAAAGTTGTGTGTGCTACTTTTAAAAATCGAAAAAGTATTAAAAGCATCATTTGTCGCGCAACTTTTTCTTATTAAATGTTAGGAGTTTTGTGTACAAGAGTTAAGTAAGTGAGTTGTGAAGAAACTTTTGTTACTTCAGGTGATTATGGAATTTCTGAGCTTGTGCTATTCATCAAGCTTCAAAGTTTTGTAAAGTCTAAGCCCCATCTCTCTCAGACTCTGCTTTTGATTATTTTTTAGTCACAAGTTCACTAGTTTCGAACTATAAATTAATGTCGACAGATGCGATTGTCTGTCGTTAGTGTACTAGATGATAGATAGATCTTGTTGTCGACAATTAATTGCTAAATTTCGCCTATACAGTTTGTTCCTTTATTTCAAACTCAATTGTAAAGCCCTCCAGCACTAGAAAGTTAATCAAAAGCAACAATTATTGAAAAATTATTATAGAAGAAAATATTCTCATAACAAAAGTCAAACAAATTAATAATTTTATCAAAAAGATAACAATTTTACAGGGATCATTCTCATCTTACAGGGACTTTTTAAGGTCCTGATCATTACCTTGTGTCTTATACAAAAAATTCATTGCTTTTATTGTGAATTAATAAGTATATTTATTTACAAGAAAGATCAATCTCATCTTACATATCGAGGACCTGTTTACTTGATTTTTTTTTTAAATTTGGTTTTAAAAACAATTTTCTCCTAATAATTGCTTTAAAACTTTTATCCATCAATTTAAATCAGTGTTCATCGAACACTTTTACCCTCTAATTTGTTTTGTTTCTTTCTTTTCCGACTTTTTTAATTAAGGATAATTAAAATTTACATTAAACCGGCAGGCTTCGCCGGCAAATTAGAGAGAATTTTGTACTTTATTCTGGAATCATTAATTACCGTAGTATGTAGTTGTTTTCTGGGTTTATTTGTGTAATTTAACATGTTGTCTACTGTGTTTTATGCAAAAAATTTGAATAAAAAGTGTATTAATCGAATAAAAAAGGTAATACTGCGTTCCGATTTTTTAATTTAATTAAAGCAAAGTTTGCGAACGCATCAAAAGAACAAATTAAAAATTTATGGATAAGAGGGCTGTTTTATTGCTTTAGAATAAGGCTTTCACCTGCCGAATGGAGAAATCAGGCTGGCTGGATTTTTTTTGATGTAATTTTTTAATTTTGTTTTATAGAATAGAAAAAGTTTTTATTAAATTTATGATAAAAGTTGCCGTTTGTTACTTGGAAAACTTGATATGAGAATAAATTAGAGCTGGTGAAATTTGAAATTAATTAAAAATTTAGTACTGAAATACATCTAACTTTGCACAAAAAGTTAATAAAAATATATCTATATTGTGGTCAAAACTCAATTTTTTTTTAAATGTGTAATAAGTAGCGTGGATCACATATTTTCATAATTAATTCAATCGAAATTTTTAATGTGAAATTTGATTTATATAATTAATGTTGATACATTTTTGCGCCCACATACCCATTCTGCATAATTAGCATTGGATAAATATTTAAAATTACAATTTAACTGAATACATTGTTATTTCTACATGGTTTTTGTTCGATTTTTAAAGCAAATAATTTCTTTATAATCTGGAATATTTGTATAATATGGTTCACAATTGAGTTTTCTACAAAAATTTAATTATTTGGACAATATATTAGATTATTACATGGGCTGCTCCCTCAATAAGTTCCAGCAAAATGGAACTGATTTGCTTTTATTTGACACATTTTTTTCAAATTCTTCCTCTTCGATGGAATGAATTTTTTGTATGGAGCTTTATTATCAGCTTTGGTTTATTCCAGCGGTCAGTGGTGAAACCTCATTAAAAATTGATCCGTTTCCAAGCTAATCTTTCACCAACTTCAATTAATAACAAAAATTATTGCATGGCAGACACCGCTGACTGAAAAGCTTATTTTTAGCTTTTTTCGCTGTTTTTTTCTCTCAGCAAATCCTAAAAGGTTGTAATATGATGGGTGATGGAAGTTGTCAAGAGATTAGACGCTATAAGATTTATTACCTCGGTTAGGGTCGCTAAAAAACTTTAATGTCTTAGTGAGTCCATCATACGTCAGATGTCATAGTTTATAGGGTTGGTAATTATGCGGGGCTTTTCCCTCTCAGATTTGTATTCACAACGTTTGTGCTTTTATCTTTGCGTTTTCCGTTTTAAGCATGAAACGCTTTGGATTTAATTTAAAAGCTCTATTTTTATCAAGCTATTTATTAGATCGCTAGCTTTTAGTTTTGTAGATTTGCCAGCGACTAGATGAGAATCAAACGCAAGTGAGGAAAAATCTGTCCAAGTTTTTGCTTATCATTGATCAATAAACGTCAAATATTTAAAGAATTTTGTTTATCTTTATGTAGCTGCCAACACAATACATATTCTTTTTATAACATCAAAAAAAAACATGAAAATATATGGTCCTTCGAGCCGGATTTCATTATTAAATAATAACATTTACGTGTTTAAGAGAAACTTTCTCTCGCGTAGACTTGTAAGTTTTAAAAAGTTTCTACATCAGTAACAATCTTGTTTCAAAGCTCACAAAACTATATTCAATAATTATTTGCTTGAATAATGAAGCCTCGGGGAACTCATCCCCAAAGTTTCCAACTTGGAAAAGCTTTCTATAAGCTTTACCGCTTGAAATATAGGATTGCTTTGACAATCCTTTTCAGTAGACAAAAATTGGATAAAGTTGAGATCAAAGTAATATCATTAAACATTATTTTCTTAGAATAAATTGCATCTTTGTAAATTTCTGTCAATTAAATTTCACGTTGTATGGCTAATTTGTGATTATTTTTATTCTACCTACTACTAAGTCTCTTATGTTGGTACTCTGGAATGATCTCTGCAACAAATGCATCACCAACTCTATCTTTCCATTTCTGATTGATTGTTTACAAACCTTTCTGTTTAACTTTCTTTTTTTTTGTTTGTATCATCATAGGCCTTATTATGTTTCTCATAAGTGCCAATTTTTCTTTGTTTTCAATGTTTTTGGTATAGATAATTAGCCTATAAACTAACATAAACTAAAATAAATTAGAATAAAATAAAATCAACCAAAATGAACTGAAATGAACTAAAATAAACCAAAATAAACTAAAATAAACTAAAACAAACTAAAATAAATTAAAATAAATTAAAATGAACTAAAATAAACTAAAATAAACTAAAATAAACTAAAATAAACTAAAATAAACTAAAATAAACTAAAATAAACTAGAATAAACTATAATAAACTAAAATAAACTAAACTACACAAAAATAAACTAAAATACACTAAAATAAACTTAAATAAACTAGAATAAACTAAAATTAACTGAAATAAACTAGAATGAACTTAAACAATGTAAAATAAACTAACATAAACTAAAATGAACTAAAATAAATTAGATTAAAATAAAATAAACCAAAATGAACTGAAATAAACTAAAATAAACCAAAATAAACTAAAATAAACTGAAATAATCGAAAATAAAGTAAAATAAATTAAAATAAACTAAAATATACAAGAATAAACAAAAATAAACTAAAATAAATCAACATAAACCTAAATAAACTGGAATAAACTAAAATAAACTAACATAAATTAAAATAAACTGAAATTTACTAAAATGAACTAAAATAAACTAGAAGAAACTAAAATAAACTAAAATTATTTAAAATTAACTAAAATGAACTAAAATTTCTTTTTCAAGAAATACAAGACTTTTTAATACAAATAGTACTGCTTTTGTTTGTTGTATCTTTTCTTTTATGCTATTGTATATTTTTCTTTTTTTTCTCACTCAACGTTTATCGCCTTTTCTTTCTTATCGTCACAGGTTGAGGATTTTGGGTAAGTTCGGGTCAAGTCAAAGTGCTTTGTGTAGAGAAATATTGAGTTGTTTAACGTTATTGTAATATTTTTGTTTGAGGTAAAGAAAAACGTGTATTAAGTTTACGTTTAAGCAGCTGACTTTAGGTATATTTGAACAAACAACCAAAGCAACTTAAAAATTAGGAAATTTGGAGCGTCTCTTATGAACCATCTGTTATTTTAAGATACCTGACGCAACATTGTTGTTTTCAGACGAGTAACATTGTTAAAGTTTCTGTAAGCAAGGCGCTGTTGCTTCTAATAATGAACCCCCAGAGAGCTCATCCGAAGTTTTTAACTTGGAAAAGCTCTCTATAAGCAAGAGCTTTACCGCTTGAAATATATGACTGCTTTGACAACCCGATTCTAAAAAAAAAAATCAAAAGAAACCAAACTCAAACTACATTCCCGACTCAAACTTTGCTCAATCAACATTCGAATCTCAAATTTCAGATCAAACATTTCCAATTTGTTCAATATTTACCAAAAAGACTATCAAAATTTGTTTTTTTTTAATGGCTTGTTGAGCGTTTTATCAATTTTCTAAGAGTTTAAAAGCCTCGAAAAAACTTTTCTTTTATGCTTTATCGAAACAAATAATGTTTTTTTTTTCTGTGAAAATATAATTGTATTTTTGTTGTTGTGTTTGTAATGTTGGGCAATAGTTGCTATAGCGATGAAATCGATGAGGGAGCAATACTGGAAATTTGGTAGATGTATGAAATTCAAATTCGAAAATTGTGTTTGCCTAGATCAAATGATTGACGTGAAATTTCATCAATTATTTACATAATTAAAACTGACATTCTCAACAAAAAAAAAATACATATAATCTGTTTTCTCTCTTGTCTTGCCTTCGTCAAGTGTTCGAAACGTTTTAATTAGTAAAAGACCAATGTAATTAGGCGACAACTGGAGCAACCTTAAACTTTTGGGTTAATCCTATTAAACTTAAACGGGCTTGCTATTGTTTTTTGTATCTTGTTAAAGTTTCTTATACACTTAATATCAAAGGCTTAAACATGTTTAATTAAATTAGAACGCTAGATTTAACGTTACGATTGTTTTAATTAATTAAAGAACTAGCCATTGTTATTTAAAAGACCAATACTGGATTTGATTTGATTATGCAAATGGTTATCATAATTAAACACAAATAGCTTCAATTACGTTAATTACAAGCTTGTTGAATAAACATTTCTGAAAAGATCATTTCCACTTCACAGGTTAATACATAGGTGCTGCTCATCATATTATATTGCTTTATTGGCTGTTTAAATTCTAATTAATTATTCAATTTAACCAGAAAACAATGATTTTCAATTGCAAGCTGAAACGAGTAATTGATTGTATAGATTTTTTTTTCATTTGTATCCTTTTAGCTCATCCTTTGTTCTAGCTAAAATGCTCCAAACTGGTATGGCTATTTGCACAAAAATACGCGTTTAAATTTGCAAAAACAAATTGGTTTTACGAGTAAATAATTTTCTATAGTCAGAGTAAAGTATAAATACCTGGATTTGAATGTCGCCAATCAGTTACAGCTGTAGAAGGTCCAGGAGATTATGAACGGGTTAGATATCAGCACACATTTATTGGAGTCCTGGAATTGGAAAATAACACATGAATTTACCATGTAGCAGTTAATCTAATCAAATGGTCCGATAAAATATATAGAGACAAACATAAATAATTAGAAATTCTCCGTTGAAAGCATGTAATTTATATTTTTTTTTTCAACATGGTAAACAAGTTACAATTTGGTTTTAAAAACTTCAGAAAAAAATAATTGAAAATAATCTATAATCAGTACGTGTCAACGTAAAAAAATAATTTATACATTTGAAAAAATATTGATGACAAACATAAACTGCAAGACAGTAAGAAATAAATGCCAAAATAGAACAATATAAAAAAAATAAGCAACACAAGCGACAGAAAAAGTAGTAGAGGAAAGAAAA
This sequence comes from Lagria hirta, assembly GCA_947359425.1. Taxonomy (NCBI): domain Eukaryota; kingdom Metazoa; phylum Arthropoda; class Insecta; order Coleoptera; family Tenebrionidae; genus Lagria; species Lagria hirta. The sequence goes on along the minus strand of OX375803.1, from coordinate 7,208,077 downwards.
CCGAACAGAATAGAAAGAAAACAAAAAGGGATATTAAAATAATAAAAAGGGGAGAACCACAATAAGCCGAATGTTCATTAAATTCGACTTATTCATGCTTTAAATTCGTATAACTGATTGTAAAAGCGGGCCTAGGTAATGCTCCGTGAGAGATAAATTTTCTGACGTGTAGTGCGTTTTATAAAATCCGCTTTTAAAGCGATTGCTTTAAATTGTTATAATTATTTGTTATAAAAAAAGGAAATGTTATTCCAATCAATTTGTATTATTTTCTTAAATCAATTAAGATATTTGTTTAGGATCTAAAACTGACGATCTTCGGAAATAATAATTTTAATTAAGTAGTTTAATAATTTATAAATTAAACTTCTTCAATTTATTTATTTAGGGATGATTGGACCAGCTATTATTATTATTATAGTAAAAAGCAATTTTTCGACGTAATATGCGAGATTATCGGTGATAAGATTATAAGAATATCGGTGAAGGTGAAGGCGCCGGGATAATCAAAATAAAATAATTTGATTACATAATTGCATTTCAAATGCAACAATTGTCAGATTGTTTTACCATATTCTCTTTCTAATACAAATACTGCATAAATACAATATTAACAGAATGCATTATTATCAGCGATCTACTACAACTCACTTCTTTTGTGGACATCGCTAAGAAACTGCCTCGAACTATCTTCCAAACTATACGACATTTTATTTGCAAAACTGAAAACTATTACCAAGATTGTAAAAAGAAAACTTTTAAAATTTAACTAGTTTTAAGCAAAATAAAATATTTATTTTAAAAGTAAAGGCATATAAAAAGTTAAAACGAATGTAATTTACATTAATTTAAGTTCAAAATGACGCTTGTAGGCTTAACAGTTTTCTCATAAAGCTATAATAATCTGAAAATTTTTAAAAACATGCATTCCTTGCTAATAGCTTGCTTAAAGTGTGCTTGATTAAAGCAGACGTAAGCTTTTTGTCTATAAACCTACTAACTAAAAAAAGTTACGACGTAAGTTTTTTTTATTTTTTTTAAGACCTCTCTGCCGTTTAGGTAGTATTTTATAACAGATTATTTTTCTTTTCATTAACGCATCAAAATTGAGTGAAAAAAGTTTTGAGCATTTTTAAAAAATTGAAAAAAAAAATTATAATTTACTTGCAAAATATAGATAATATTTAAAAAAATGATAACAAAAAATTTTTTTAATTAAATTTTAGTTTTTGTTTTAAGTTAGTACGTATGTGATGCTTTAAAATCTGAAAATGGAAACGATATACGCCTTAAATGCAAAACTATACTTTGAATAAGTGCTATATATATTTTAAAACTTTTAATTTAATCTCATAGAAAATACTTCTGCTGCAACTTAGTGAGGAAGTTGAGTTTTTTGTTAATTTTGGGTAATGTTTAAGTGTGCTTTTCTAATATTATAAAAAAACGTAGAAAATACCCAATTTTGACTAAATTACATTAATTTTGTAAAATTATAATTTTTAAAAAGCAGAACCGGTTTTTTAAAAGTTTGCGCTATAAACAAAATACAACGTTGAGGTTTCCACAACGATTTTTTTATGACAAGGGGTAAGTAAGTATAAGCCACTAATAGTAAACTTGTTTCAAAAAAATCTTGTGGGAGATGACTTTTATTATTTATGCAAATACATCCTGGGACGGTAGGTCTCTATGCTAAATTTGAAAACACACATTTGAACGCATGTAAAGAAAGATACTTAACCAGACAGTGGCATAAATAGTTTGTTTTTGTTTTTTTTTCGACAGTTTACTTTATCAATTGTTTTACTAACGTTTTCACAGTCAGTTTTCCATCAGTCAAAACCTATAGTATCATAATTTCCAAATTTTTATAACCAAGATTTGATAGAAACAATTATTAGTAACCTAACTTCAAAATAAAAATTTTTATAGCCAAAATTTAATAGGTAACCTAGTTTCAAAACAAAATAGCCACAGATGCGTTTCATTTGTTTTTTATATATTTATAAATTTATTTATGATTTATTTGTTTTTAGTGCGAAAAAAAATTTGAACTGTTTTTAAAAAACAAATTATAACGTAATATAATAACACCAAAAAAAAATTGTTCATAAACAACTTTAAATTTAAATTTCACTTTAATTAAAATAATTCAAAAATTGTATTAACCGCAGTCAAATGTCATATATGCTTATAACATTATATGCTATAGTTTAGTTTAATTTCAAATACTATCTGTTTGAAAATTAAGCTTAATTAAATTATTTAATTTAATTGTTCTGTTTAAAGACTGTAGTTTCTTTTTTATTGTTGCTTAGTTTAATTTTAATATAATGAACATAGCAATAGTTTAGGTTAATTTTGAATACTATGTCAAACAAATTTAAACTAAAATTTCTAATCTAATTAGTCTAATTAATTAAATTGATTAACCAAATTTATAATCTAAACAACTCATATTGCGTTTAGTTTTAGTCTAAATTTTTAAACATTGCTAAACTAAACAAAATTAAACTAATGTTTTTATAAAAATATACAAACCAGGCTTAAGTAAATTATGTTTTAATAATTGTATTAATAATTTAATTTATTTTCATCTATTTAAGGACTTTTTTTTTATTTTGTAGCGCTGATTTTAAATTGAATAATTATATTTAGCTTAATTTTTGTGTTTTCGCCTAAACACTATAGTTGAGTTTAATTTAAAACACTGTAAAGCTAAATTTTTAATAAGAAATATACAAATCAAGCTTGAGTAGAAATAATTAAATTCAATTAAGCTTAATTAATTTATTTAGTTTGATTTTTCATTTTAAGGATTATAGTTTCTTTATTAAGTAAGCGCTTAATTAAATTTAATTTGAAATTAATGAACATTGCATTATAGCTTAGCTTAACTTCAAACACTATGTCAAACAAATTTAAACTAAATTTTCTAATTTAATTAGTCTAATTAATTAAATAGAATAATCAAATTTATAATCTGAGCAACTCATATTGTGTTTAGTTTTAGTGTTAATTTTTAAACATTGGTAAAATGAACAAAGTTAAACTAATTTTGTTATAAAATTAAAAAAACCCGGTTTGAGTAGAAATAATTAAATTAAATTGAGCTTAATTAAATTTTTTAGTTTAATTTTTCATTTCAAGGATTATAGTTTCTTTATTAAGTAAGCGCTTAATTAAATTTAATTTGAAATTAATGAACATTGCATTATAGCTTAGCTTAATTTTAAACACTATGTCAAACAAATTTAAACAAAATTTTCTAATCTAATTAGTCTAACTAATTAAATAGAATAATCAAATTTATAATCTAAACTCATATTCTGTATATAGAATCATAAATAAAAATCATATCATAAATAAAAATTGTGATTTATTAATCAATACTGTTGCATAGCATGAAAAAAAAAATGTTTTTTAACCGACTTCAAAAAAGGAGAAAATTCGCAATTCAAATGTTATTTTTTTATGTTTGTTACGGCGACTGGGTGAACCGATTTTAATTTTTTTTTATTTGAAAGCTGGTGCTTTTTGTGTAATCTCATTTCAATTTGGTCTACTGCTTACAGTAGCATTCATAAAAAACATATTTTCATTATTTTCTGTTCGAATATGCTTCACTCCTAATCTTAAAATAATTCGGACTGTGATAACAAGTTTAGGTCACATTTCACGACACCATTTTACTGCTCAAAAATGACGAATTTTTTTAATGAGATAGGAATACAAATTTTCAAAATAATATAAATTGCGCTAGTTTAGTTAAAACTAAAAAAATTCTATTTGGGTCTTTTCAACAATTAAAACTAATTCACTTACTTAATAATTTTACAAAAACGAATTTTTAATTATTTTCTAGAGGTATTAAGTAATAAAATCACTAATGTCTCTATATATAAGTCGGCTTAGTGAAGCCATCTCGAAAAAAGTTGAGAAAGAAAAACTATTCCACCGGAATTTAAATTTATATTTTGTATACGAAGAATTATGAATGACAAAGCTAAACTAAAAGAATACGGAAGAAACTGAATGACAAAATAGAATAATATTTAGCAACAATATATAACAAAGGCAACAAAAAAAGTAGCTGAAGATAAAAACAGAACAGATGAAAAAAAGAAAAAGTAATGTTAAATGAAGAAAGACAGATAATGAATTAAATTTCTAGTGAAATAGTATAGTACTATAGATTAGACTAATGGAATAAATGTTGTTGATGAAGCAAAATGACTTATTAGACTTTTCCCATGCCTCATAGATTTTGAATACTTTTTTGAAGAAGAAAGGCTTTTACGGCCCGAAGAAAGTGAGAACAAGCACGGTAACTCGAGGTGTGAAGCACGCTAGAAGCAAAACTTATTCTGGCTAGACCTCGTTGCTGCTTCGGCTTATATTGTTAAGCGAGGAAGAGAAAGCAAATGGAGGAGCAGAAGAAAAACTGGCGAAGAGCTCGGAAGAGAGAGCTGCGGAGAAAGCGGAAGCGCTTTGTGTTGATGACGAAAGAGTGTTTGTGAACAAGGTCTTCCAAACGTTTGAGAGATAATAACCTGAATCTCTATTAAAGTTATTTAGGTGTTTTACAATTTCGATTGTTCTCTGATGTTTCTGTCATAGAAAAATTCCGATTTACAAATCAAGGAAGATTCATCTAGACAAATTTGGTGACCGGTGTCTAGATGATGTTCAGCTAGTGATGACTGTGACCATAAACTCGAATTTATGCACCTTTTATGTTTAGAAACTTTAAGTTTAATTGAACGCCCTGTTTCTCCAATGTAAACTTTGCCACAGGAGCACGGAAATTTATAAACACCCTTAGACAAAAGTGAGTCAAATATGTCTTTTGGAGATGGTAACATTTCCAAGATTTTTGTAGATGGTTTGAAATCCTTGTTTACGAAGAATTTTTCCGATTCTGTCTGTAACCCCATGAACGAATGGAAAAAAAGCAGTTCCAGACTCGTTTTCGTGCGAGGATGTCGATGGTGGTTTAAAATTCGTTGAATAATCTGTTTCTTATATTCATTATTCATTAGGCTAGTTGTTAACCGGTCTATTTCTGTTTGAAGACTTGATGTTTGACAAACCGAATAAGCGCGATGAACCAAAGATTTAATGACAGGCAATTTTTGGGGCAGGATGAGGATGAGATGTCGCATGAAAATAGCGATCTGTATGAGTAGGCTTTCGTATGTATGGCCCAAAGACCCGTTACGGAGACGTATTACCAAGACATGGCAAACTGTCTTTACCGTGAGGCCAAATAATAAACAAGTTTTCAAAATATTTCAAATACTTCTTTGTGTTACTGTAATTGCATGAATTTTTGTATCTTTGTTTACTTGATATTGTGTTAGCTTCTACTTGTTGTACAGGTATAGATTTTGCTGGAAACACTTGACTTGCATAGTAACCACAATCCCTCACGGTGAGCTGTACCCCCAAATGCTCCAGTTAAATGAGAGTGATTCTTGAAATTAACTGTTCCGTAGCAACAGTAATTTGTATTATGTTGTGAGATAAACATCTTAAATTTTCAGTGGAATGACAATGATCCTTTAAAGCTATTTAAAAAAAAAATTTACAGCTATTTTTGTTTTTTGAGATCATTATTTTATTTTTTCAGAGGCCAATTACAAACACTTGTTCTAATGGCATGTTTGTTTCAGTTTTCATCCAACTTGGATCGAAGTGCAGTAGCCAACGTGACGTTAAGCATCAAACAAGCGACAATTTTTGCCCCAATTAACGAAGCCTTCCAGAAATGGGACAGATCCACTACTGACGCTGATAGTCTTGTGCGTTATCACATGAGTAAGTACTATTCTGTTTCTCTAATCTGTGTCTAAAAAATGGTGAAACCTGCGTAAGAATTGTAGGATAACGAAATTGCTTTAATGGAATTCATCAGTCGAAAATATTTCAGCTTGAATAGGAAAGATACTGAGAAAGTAATTTAGATATGAATAAAGCTATGCAGAAAATGGAATAATAAATTCAATAAAGATTTTTCAAAGCTACGTGCTTTGCTTAAGCGAAATTTGATGCTCAAAGTGACAGTTTTAAAGAAAAAAAAAAGATTTTAAGAGGCAAGGGTAAACAGTAGTTGGGCAAGTGCCCTGTTTGCTTACACTTACAACAATACGCAACCTACATGACAATTTAATTATTTGCTTGTATAAATTCAGGCGTTTATTGTGTACACTCTCAAGCAGTGACCACTTGATCTGTGAAACAATGGGCAACCCTTGGTTATAAATGAAATTTGCTTTGTGTGATTGTATATACAACAAGGTTTCGAGATTCAGTGAGATTCTCTATTATTTATAATACTCCCACAAATCAATATAGTTCACAATTATAATTTTTTATGACATTATTGAGCGAAATAGGGGTTGATTCCATGAAAATTTACTTCTCTTTGGCTTCTCCCGACCAAGAACACCGGAATAATGCCTCTCTAAATTATTTTCAATTTAATTTTAGACTTTATCGTCGAAAGGCAGACTTTATTATAAGGGATTTCTTCGTTCTTTTACTGATGGTTTTTATTCAAATTTACCAATTTTCTGTTTCTTTTTCATTTCTAAAGAAAACGATTTATTATTAAACCGAAAGATTATTGTATTTAAAGTTTTAAATGGCTTTTTTATTGCTATTTACAGTTTGCAGCTCATTTAGGCTTAGTCAAACGTTTTAGTCTTTGAAGATTGTTTTAACTAGAATAATGACAGAAAAATGATTGTTTAATTTAGCCAAATTCGTTTCAATATTTTGAACAGAGTCTTGCAATTCACCAGTAAAATGGGAATGATCTCGAATGTTATTTTAAGGTATTGTTCTTTTAAAATAAGACGGTAGAGGAAGAGATGATATTAAATTGTGTTTTCATCTTTCAAAAATATGAAGAGTAAACAAATGATACTCTTTCATATTGTCAAGAAAAGCTAATATTCAATTTAGACTTGTCTTTCTTTCGACTTTTCTCTAAACAAACAGTCAAACAAAACGTGAAGCTATGAAATGAGTTTTCTTTGACTTTAGTCTTTTTACTAAAATTCTATAATTTTTCAGCTTCTCTTGCGAAACGTACCGATCAGCTGGGCGCCTCTTATAGTTCTTTATATTCTGATCTTGATGGCAACCCCCCGTTATGGATAACCCACATACAGGGCATTTACCACGATGACATTTTTGTCAATAATGCTCGAATTCTTGTGAGCCAATCAAACATTCAAGTCGTTCAGAAAAATGGGAATGAACAAGTAAGTGCATTAGATTGTACAACTGTAGGGAATTCAGTGACCCTTTCAAAACACAATAATGAAGAGTAGTTTTGCTCTAGTTTTACCAGTATATGAGTGTGTCTAGTGGATAATTTTCCGTGACTGTTAGTATTGTTATTAGTGTGAAAGGTCAAACATTTTGCATGACCTCCTATGGAGTTTCAAATTGCAATAACTCTTAATAATGGCAAGCCCCCAAGAGAGCCACCATTACAAATCGAAGAGGAAAATGCTTATCACTGGCTCTTCAACTAAACCTCGTACATATAAAGTGGGTTTTGGATCTAGAGCAGACTTTAAATTACAACTTCCTTTCCTGTCAAGGAATATATTACACGTTGTCAAACAAATTTTTAAAAATAAACTTTCAAAATATTTGATAACGGCCACTCATCTGTCAACACCTCAGCACATTATCAATTAAGCGCTCCTCATATAGTCAGTCAAGCAAAAATTATGCATGAATGAGCCGACTATAAGCCTAATGTAACGTTTAAAAATATAATAACGCTTAATATTTCGTAATAAAGCTAATTTGATAGGTTGGTGAAAAATACATTCTCAAAAATAACGCCTAATCGTTATAATCTGTCAATGCAATAAAAGATTTACAAAACGCTTAAAATTTTTAAACGTTTAATGGAATATTAAAAATTAATTTTTAGTTATTTTGCTTTACTGGTATCGATTCTATCTACGTTTGGCGTTATGAATGATTATCCTTAACATGACTATAACCGTTATTAAAACATTGAAGTAGCGCTGTTCATAAAATTGAAACTTTTAAAAAATTCAGATGAAGTATAAAACATTGGTAACACTTTGACAATAGTTCTTCCTCAAAACGTTGTGACTCGTTGAAGGACTGTTTTGCGTTGTCATTTTGTAAAAATCGTTAATTCAAGTTACAATTGCAAATTACAAATTGATCGTTAAAAACATTAATTTGTCGAAGCTTATAGACAACATAAAAAATTAATTAATTATTATGAAAAAAAAATGTTTAATTAAAAATAACGCTTAAAAACATCAATACAAAACAATTAAATTACGCTTAGAAATTAATATACATTTTAAGTTTGACTGTCGACGATGGATGAAGTTTTTTATTTGTTTGATTACAAGCACAAAAAAAGCATTTGTAAGCGTTATTAAGCGCTGATTGTTACATTTTAAATTGTTTTTAGGCGATTAATTAATACTTTGTTTTAATATTGTGTTACCAACAAACGATTTTAGCGCTTGATATTTTATATTATGAATGGTTACAGTATAAGTTTATCGTTGCTGTAGAAACAAAATAACGTGATTTAGGCGCTTTTTTATTTTATAAAATGATAAAATAAATAAGCATTTAAATACCGTTTAGACTGCGTTATTATGCCATTAAAGAATACTTTGAACCTTTACAATTTTTTTTATGTAAAACATATAAATACAACAGTTAAAATTTCTCATTTACAGTTATAAAGACAGACCAATGAAATAACGCCTATCAAATACTGTAAACGTTATAATTGAACGTTTTTATTCAATGTTTTTAGATGTTTAAATACTATTTCGCTTCTATGTTGTTGATAATTGTGTTAATAATAAGCCTTAAACTTTACATTTTAAATTGTTACTGGTTACAGCGCCATAATATCGTCTGCTAGCGATATTATTTTACCAATATCGTGCTTAAGCGTTTAAATACCGTACTAATTATCAATAATTATGTTATTAGAGAACAATTGAACGGTTAAGTAATATATATAAATATAACGTTTAAAACTCTTCATTCTTGGTCATAAAGACAGAGACATGAAATAACGTTTCTTGGATATTACTAAGCATATAACGCTTAGTAATATCTAACGTTTAAAAATATAATAACGGTTAATCTTTTGTATTAAGGTTAAATTGATAGTGTAGCGAAAAATACATATCTGTCAATACAATGAAGATTTACTTAACGTCTAAAATTTTTAAACGTTCAATAGAATACTAAAATTAATCTGTTTACTGACTAATTACTTGGTAATTAATCAGCAATTTTTAGTTATTTTGCTTTACTGGTATCGCTTCTATCAACGTTTGGCGTTATAAATGATTATCCTCAGCATGACTATAATCGTTATTAAATTAGAAAAATATATAAACGGTTCAAAACATTGTTCATAAAATTGAAACTTTTAAAAAATTAATTAATTATTAAGAATAAAAAATGTCTAATTATATATTTAGACGCTTTTGGTCGTTATTTTACTATCAATTTATGTTTAGCGTTATAAACGATTTTGCTAGCCAGAACCATCTGATACTTATTTAAAACGCAAATATAATTATGAAATCAAAAAAATGTAACGATGATTAAAAACATTTTATGAACGTTGTCTATAAAGTTGTCGCTTTAGAAAAACTGCTTTAATATATTAAACATTCATATGAAGTTTAAAAATTGACAATAGTTTAAACGCTGGTTATAATACTTTTTAGGCGTTATAAAATGTTATTAATGACGTATTTTGGCGTTGAAAAAAAGTATCACCTGCAAATTGTTTATTTTGATGGTTTAAAACCATTCTAAGTAGACACTTTTAATAAATAAATAGTGAAGTACTTGTCGTTCAAATAATAATAAAAATCGGATTAAACGTTAGCTTTCATTTTCAATAAAATAAATAAATAGCGACGTACTTTAACGTTTTTAGGCGTTGAAAACCTCTTTCGTCTAAAAATTATTGTTAATTAATTGTGTCTAAAACCACCATTTCAAGTAAACATTTTTAAAAGTATAAATAAATAATAACGCTTAAAAACATCAGTACAAAACAATTAAATTAAGTTTAGAAATAAATATACATCAAGTTTGACTATCGACGATGGATGAAGTTTTTTATTTGATTGATTACAACCAGAAAATACGCATTTGTAAGCGTTATTAAGCGCTGATTGTTACATTTTTTAATGTTTTTAGACGATTAATTAATACTTTGTTTTAATATTGTGCTACCAACAAACGATTTTAGTGCTTGATATTTTATATTATGAATGGTTACAGTATAAGTTTATCGTTGCTGTAAAAACAAAATAACGTGATTTAGGCGCTATTTTATTTTATCATTTTTAAGCATTTAAATACCGTTTAGACTGCTTTAATATGCAATTAAAGAACACTTTGAACACTTACAATTTTTTTATGTAAAACTAATAAATACAACGGTTAAAATTTCTCATTTACAGTTATAAAGACAGATCAATGAAATAACGCCTATCAAATACTGTTAAGCGTTATAATTGAACGTTTTAGATGTTTAAATAGTATTTCGCTTCTATGTTGTTAATAAAATTGTGTTAATAATAAGCCTTAAACTTTACATTTTAAATTGTTACTGGTTACAGCGCCATAATATCGTCTGCTAGCGATATTATTTTACCAATATCGTGCTTAAGCGTTTAAATACCGTACTTATTATCAATAATTATGTTATTAGAGAACAATTGAACGGTTAAGTAATATTCTTGGTCATAAAAACAGATCTAAGAGACGTGAAATAACGTCTCTTACATATTACTAAGCGTTTTATATGAATGTTTAGATTTTATTTGGCCTAAATATTGTCGTTATTTGTGCTACGGAGTAACGGTTTAAGCGCTTATTAGCGTTTTCATTTTAAACGATTTTTTTTAGGTTTTACATAAAATTGACGAAGTGTTAGTTCCCACAATGTCATCAAAATCAGCAACAAATCGTGTCTATAACCCAACAGCGTTTGAATTTCTCGAATCTTATGAAAATTTAATTATTGATCCGCATCGATTAAGGTAAGATGATTTCGAATTTTTTAAATTATAGAACTTATTTGTTATTTTATATATTTCCAAAAGAACTTTTCGTCAAAAAGTGAAAAGTAACAATAAAGAAGATATTTTCAAAACAGAAGGTGGTCATACTTTTTTTATTCCTGTTGACGAAGGTTTTAAAGTAAGTTTTTAAGGCTAGATGAATGGATATAGTTTAAAATGTTTATTTTTTAGAATAAAAAATCAGAATTGATTGATTCGAAGATCATAGATGGTCATGTAATTCCTAAACATGTGCTATTTACATCGCCAACGAGAAAAGATGTGCCTTTTGCAACATTAGCAAATGGTGACAATACTGTAAGAGTTTTGATCTCTTTCACACAGGAGATTAAAGGGCCTAACACGGTTATTAGTATGAGTTACCGTTATTTCTATGATCAACCAGTAAACATAATCTCTTATGTTACAGATTACGTAAAAAGTCATACGCTTCTGAGTGATGGAAAACATTCTCCAGGTGTGGTCCTCTCAGAAATTGTCAAAGCCAACATTCCAGTCAAAAATGGTGTAGTACATCTCATCCAGAAGCCCCTAATGGTCGTCGATAATAACGTCCGGGAATTGCTTGAGGTAAGTTTACGTCAGTTGACCACTGCGCAGCAGACTCTCTCTCTTTCTCTCTCTCTTTCTATTTCATACACAAAACACCGCACACACAATACTTGTATACCACCTTTGTCTGTTGAAACAGGAACAAATGGACTTTGTTTGCAACATAGGCAATAAAAAGGAGGAAATTGACGAGCAGATTCTTTACGTATGTCTTTTTCAAAAAGTTATCTAATGTCAATGTCAAAATTGTGTAACTTTAGCGCTTAGGCTTTCGTTGTAGTCTAGTGGCTGCCTATTTTGTAAATATGACTATTAATTTAATAATAAAAAAGTAATAATATTAATAATACAATATAAACACAATCTAACCTTAACAATCTTCTGGCAAAGGCGGTAATAAAGAAAATAGTACAGAAGTCTAGAAGCTGATGCTTCTAGAAAGACCAAGCAATAAAGCCAGACGTTCTAAATGAACAGACAAAATTTAAAACAATCCGTAAACTCCCACAAGGAAAGTGGATCAGGTAGAATGGTTGGCACCCTTTGGGGTGCAAAACATACCGAGCTAAATAATTTTGCTCAACAACGACCTGATCTCTAAGATGATACAACAGCTAGACAGATGACTCAAACAATCCCTGAATGAGCAGACGAACTTAAAGATTCACTGTTTTGGATGACATAATGTCTTAGATACATTACCTGTAGAGACCAGGTTATATGAGAGCAGTTGACAAAAACAAGAGCTACTTTGTTAAAACGAGCAATATGGCCTCCTTAAAAAGCAAGTGGAAAAACAGTTTCTAGAAGGTGTTGAAAACTTATTGTTCTCGAGATGCAACCAAACTGCTACCAAGCAACAGACCAGACCGGGGATTTTGTCTAAAAACTCAAAAGACGGATAGAGCAAATTGCCAAAAAAAAGTGCTTTGATTGACAGAAAGCATAGAGACTTTGTTGGAATTTATTTCCACCAACAAACGTTTTACGGAAAAATATTGAAAAACTTTGGCAGTAGCATCACACTGACAGGCCTTTCTGTTAAAAAATAAGAAACAAAAAAAATAAGAAACAAAAAAAATAAGAGACAACCATAGGTATATTACCTAAAATAGGTCTCTCCCCGTTCCTTATACAGGTTGAAAGTTTCTAAAATACTAGAAGACCACAACGCTCCCAAAACCAGACACTTCCGAAAAGATCAACTTTAGGAGTTATTGTCTCATCCAGAAGCAGAAAAGCAGGTTTTAATAGCTCCTCCTGGTAGAAACACTTTTCCTTTCCAAACATTCAGCAAGGATTTTTTGTTCTTAGATTAATAAAGGCTTAATTTGGAAGACTTCAAAAATTATAGGCCAATTTCTTGCTTTACTAATTGGTTTAAGATTTTGGTACTCTAAAATTTGCAGCTAAGAAACAGTTGAACCGATATTAGAAAGCAACGTGACGGAAGAACATTTTTCGATAGAAAAATCGACACAAAAATCGAGCCAAGATAAACGATATTCATCGATGACTATGGAAAAGCCCTTGGTACAACATAATCTGAGCTAGTATCCCATCTGCTGAAAACGCGTGATTTCTTATTATTGAATTCAGTGCATCAAAAACCTAATGCCGCTTTGAAAAAAAACACGAGAAGTCATCACTCGGACTATTTCAAGGAAAATCTCTGAGCTTTTTTGCTCTTTTTCCTCTTGCTGCTTTATTTGGGTATCTCTTTGCAAGACTTGCGATTATTGTCGTAAAAATTTACATTTAAACCTAGCCTGGCCTAAAACAGTCCCTGAAAGTGGTACAAGCGACACAGGTACAGAGCCTGGCGCAGTCTTGGACTCGAAAAATACAATATTGGAAAAGAGCAATTTGCTGACGAAGCAATCTCACGACACCTCGAAGGAGAGATCTGCATTTTCGGGTGGCGCCAGCAACACAATATAAGCAGAATAATTCTATAAAATGCTTTCAGCTTTGACAGAAAACGAAATTAAACTTGGGAAGAGGATAAAACGCGCAAAATAAGTAAAACTTTTTGGGGGCAGCTCAGTCATCAATCATGAGAAGTCGTCGTCATTTGTGACTGCGCGTGATGCCTTCTGCGTGACGCTCTGTGAGGTGTGACGCCATAAATACGTCACAACAGATCTCTTACAATACATACAAAATATCTCATACTACTCTTATGACTTCCTAAATTTATAATTGTACCTTTTTATATGAGGAGTGGTAGTCGTTTGTGATTCTGCGTAACGCTCTCCGCGTGATCCCTGTAAGATCAGAGCTATAGAAAACGTCACGTCAGATAAAAAATAACTGAAATAAATAAAAATAAAAGTAACCAACTTTAAACTGGTGATTGCATTATCTAGACCCATTCATTACTCATTACTAAATTCAGTTATAGAACAAAAAGGCCCAACAAATAAATATGACTTAACTGGTTTGCGAAAAGATACGTAAGAATTTAAGATCCTGATTTAGGTCATCCTTCATCCGTCAAGTTTTCCAATAAAACTAAAATTCTAATAATATGATGTTCTATGCGCCTATAAACCTTGTAAGACTATTTTGAATAAAAAGAGAAAGATGGCGATTGTATTTAATAAGTGCGACAGAGAGAGACTTGCATAGGTCCCATCGCTAGCAGCTGCTATTAGGCATTCTTGTCCCATCCATAAAGTATACATTGAATCCTTCTCTGTCACACTCATCAAATATAATTAACATTTTTAAGTTTTCTTAAAATTAGCTTCGAGGGGTATGGGCTGTACATTAAGAAAATACATTTTATTGTTACAATGTAGTTCCGTTAAAAAACTCAGTCGATGATGGTCGACTTAAGTCGGGATCTTAGACTATAAAGTTAAAACGAATTGTAAAATTATTATGTACTATAATACATCTACACAATACATAATTCACTCATTTTCATCACAATTTACACATTTAGCTAAATCTATAACAAAGCTACAACGTGCTCTATAATTCATTTGCCTTATTTTTTATGTTTTTAGGTTTGGTTTAGTTTAAAGTTTATGATAAGATAAGAAAAACATTGCAAAGACATGACAAATTTGACAGTTAATGTTTAACTGTTATTTTGTTAGCAATTTCGAAATTAACAGTTAATGTTAAGTATGCATAAGTTAACAAGATGATTAACTACTTGTTCTTAACTATCAAAGTTTAAAGGTTAATTTTGTTAACTGTTATGGCAGTTACTAAATAAAACAAAAATCATCAACAGCACAATAAGTGAAAATTTTAAATTTAGTTCAATTGTTGAATAACAGTTAAAAATTGGTTAATAAGGGTTATTTGTAAAACATTAGATATTAAGTAAAATCAACGTTATAATGTAAAAGCCATAGAATGCTTGGACTTGGGAGAGAACTTGGGCAGGTTAGCTTAATTCGATAATGGTTTGGATTAACAGTTAACCTTTAACTTTTTATAGTGTAGCAATGTTTTAACTTAATTTTATCATATATCAAGTTGCAACATGCTCGTTGATACATCCGCTTTTAATTTTAATGCCTCCTTTTTTGGAAATTGCAGCAATATAAGGTAATTTGATGTTAAATGTGTGACTTTTAGCCCTACAATTAGCTAGTTACTAGTTAGACGTAATCACTGCTTAATTTAGATGTAATGTATTTATTTTCATTAGTTAATTGTATTTTTGTGTATTTGTTTGAAAGGAGAGGGATGGAGGAATACTTAGTAATTTTGTCAGAGCCATCAACGATGCAGATTACAAAGAATTCTTCAACTTAATCGAAAGATCTCAAGATATTACATTATTTGCACCTTGTAACAATGCTTGGAATGATGATTTTACATTGAATAGCATCATCAGAGACAAAGAACGCTTCAAAGATATCCTCAAAATGCATTTAGTTGTCGATAATAGATTGTTTGTTGACAATATTATACGAAGAAAGGAGGACAAAGTAGGAAATTTGTATTGAAATCATAAGTGGGATTACTTGAATTTGTTATTTTAGGTCAAAACGCTTGACTCACGTAGAGATTTGTACTTTAATGTCGTGACTACTGGGCTTAATAGATCCGTGACAGTTGAAGGAGGAGGTGTAAATGCCACCGTCATTCAGCCAGATCTTGCTGCCACAAATGGCATTATTCATATAATTGATAGAGTCTTAGGGGTGCCGTATACAACTGTCTTAGACAAGCTTCACATGGATCCTTCTCTAAAGTACTGTCACTTTTTAATGAAATAAAGACTAAAGATTATATGTTCTAGCACAACTTACCAGTTAGGAAATAGGGGTGGTTTCAATTCGCAACTGAATGATACTACTAAAAAATTCACTTATTTTGTCCCAAGGAATCTAGCTTGGGATGAAGCAGCTGTAGACCATCCGTCCACCATTAAACAGCTTCTAATGCCTGAATACTATTACCACGTAAGACATAATCACAAATGTTCTATTAAAAAAATTTTAATTTTTTTCTCCTAGGCTACAAATATTCTAGAACGTCATTTAGTCATCTCCGATGAACCCTTCCCCATGGAGCGCATAAAACAGTTGACCTTAGAGTACAATGTAGGAAACGCGTATGGAAGACGCACTGACGTGAAGCTCCCAACTGTTAGAGGCGAGTTACTCCTAACAGTCGAAGAAACCAACGATCACAGTAAGTCCAAATTCATACTAACGCCCATTAATTTTTATTTTTATTTTTTTAACAACACACTCTCATCACTTAGGTAATTCATCTGCTAACAAAAGTAAGTTTTTTTGGTTTGATTTTTGCTTTAATAAGCACCTGCCACGCTTGTGGGGCGAAGCCCCGACAGAGAAATAGAAAAAAAGACACTTTTCAAAAGCTTGGTGGTTGGGCCCTAAGATGGTCGCCCATAAACCGCTGTTAATAATAAGCAAAAACAAAAATTAAAAATAATTATCTAAATTGCATGAAAATAATAATATGGATCTTATAAAAACATTTTCAAAAAAAAAGGTATCAACATTTGATCTTGACAATTAATCTTCAAATATTGTAACTGTTAAATTTTAAATTGCGTTAATAGCCAATAAATATAAATAATAAAGTTATAACAATTTCAATAAAATTATAATAATAACAGTTAATTAACTAATAAAGTCAAAAATGATTACTTCAAATAATATTTAAATTCTATTTTTAACTGTTAATCTTAACTGTAATTTACTTTTATAGCATTAGTCGATCAAATCATATTTTTTATTTCTTAAAGTATCACCCACTATAAAAAACTTGGTAGAACAGTAATAAAAAAAAAACTTTAACATTTACAGTTTAACTGTTAACTTAACAACCTTAGAAGTTATATTTCAGAATTTAACTGAAATTTTAAAATGCGTTAATAGCCAAGTTATAATAATAACTGTTAATTAAGTAAAGAAGTCAAAAATGATCAGTTTAAATAATATTCTATTGGACTTTTAACTGTTAATCTTAACTCTCATTCATTTTCATAGCATTAATCAATTATATCATATTATTTATGGCTTGAAGCATTACCCACCATAGTAAAATTTGGTGAAACAAAACAATAACAATAATTTTGTGTTTAGAGCAATTTTTAGAAACAAAATGTTAACAGTTTAAAAATATTCTTTAATACACGATTGAAATTTGCAGTTTAACTGTTAAATAAGTAAACTTAAATTCAATTTTTTTTAATTTAAATGCTATTTTCAAATGCGTTAATAGCCAAGTTATAATCATAACAGTTAATTTACTGAAAAAGTCAATAATGATTAGTTTAAATAATAATCAAATTCGATTTTTAACTGTTAATCTTAACTGTAATTTACTTTTATGGCATTAGTCAATCAAATCATATTTTTTATTTCTCAAAGTATCACCCACTATAGAAAACTTGGTAGAACAATAATAATAATTTTGAGTTTAAAAATGTAATTCGAAACTTTGAGAAGTAAACAGTTAAAGAAAAACTTTAACATTTACAGTTTAACTGTTAAATTAAAAACCTTAAAAGTCATATTTCCGAATTAAACTGAAATTCTAAAATGCGTTAATAGCCAAGTTATAATCATAACGGTTAATTATCTAAAATGATTACTTCCAATAATATTTAAATTTTATTTTGAACTGTTAATCTTAACTGTAATTTATTTTTATAGCATTGGTTAATCAAATCATATTTTTTAATTCTTAAAGTATCACCCACTACAGAAAACTTGGTGAAACAATAACAATAATTTTGTGTTTAAAAAGTTTTATTTAAAACTTTGAGAAGTAAAATGTTAACAGTTAAAGAAAAACTTTAATAAACGATTAACATTTATAGTTTAACTGTTAAATTAGCAATATTAAAAAATATATTTCAGAATTTAACTGAAATTTTAAAATGCGTTAATAGCCAAGTTATAATAATATCTGTTAATTAAGTAAAGAAGTAAAAAATGATCAGATTAAATAATATTCGATTCGATTTTTAACTGTTAATATTAACTCTAATTCATTTTCAGAGCATTATATCATAATTTTTATCTCTTAAAGCAATACCCACTATAGGATAAAAGGTGGTGAAACGAAGCAATAACTGTAATTTTGTGTCTAGAGCAATTTTTAGAAACAAAATGTTAACAGTTAAAAATAAACATAAATAAACCAATAAAATTTACAGTTACAACTGTTAAATTAGTAATCTTAAATAGCTATTTTTTAGCATTGAATTGCTATTTTCAAATGCGCTAATAGCCAAGTTATAATAATAATAACAGTTAATTAACTAATGAAGTCAAAAATGATTACTTTAAATAATAATCAAATTCAATTTTTAACTGTTAATGTTAACTATAATTTATTTTTATAGCATTAGTCAATTAAATCATATTTTTTATTTTCTAAAGTATCACCATCCACTATAGAAAACTTGGTAGAACAATAATAATAATTTACAATAAACATTCACAGTTTAACTGTTAAATTACAAAACTTAAAAGCTGTTTTTGAAAATTTAACTGCAGTTTTCAAATGCGTTAAAAGCCAAGTTACAATAATAACTGTTAATCAAGTAAAGAAGTCAAAAATGATCAGTTTAAATAATATTCGATTTGATTTTTAACTGTTAATCTTAACCCTAATTCATTTTCAAAGTATTTGTCAATTAAATCATAATTTTTATCTCTTGAAGCATTACCCACTATAGTAAAATTTGATGAAACAAAACAATAACAATAATTTTGTGTTTAGAGCAATTTTTAGAAACAAAATGTTAACAGTTAAAAAGAAACTTTAATACACGATTGAAATTTACAGTTTAACTGTTAAATTAGTAGACTTAACTTTAAAATGTAACTGTTATTTTCAAATGCGTTAGTAGCAGAGTTATAATAATAACAGTTAATTTACTGAAAAAGTTAATAATGATTAGTTCAAATAATAATCAAATTCATTTTTTAATTGTTAATCTTAACTGTAAATACTTTAACCGCATTATTCAATCATATCATTAATTTTATGTCTTAAAGTATCACCCACTACAGCAAAGCTTGGCGAAACAATATTAATAATTTTGTTTTAAAAATGTTTTATCCACAACTTTTAGAAGTAAAATGTTAACAGTTAAATAAAAACTACAATAATTGCTTGACATTAACACTTTAACTGTTAAATTAGAAAACTTGAAAATTATTTATCAAAATTTAACTGAAATTAATTATGTATGACTTTATTGCACGTGTAATATTCAAGTTAACTAAAAAGTTAATTTATTTTTTAACTACAGAACTAGTGTATACTAATGTATACTAACTGAGTTTCAACGCTATTGTGCGCTGTTAATTGTGTTTGTATAACGACAAACTAGTAATTGTTACTTGTTTGTTTATTTTTAACTGTTACGAGTTTTTTAATATTTAAACGGTTAATTTGTATTTGTTAAAATGTCCTCTCTCGGTTAATTAACTGTTGAGAAAGTTATCGATGACTTGAAGTAGTTAATTATTAACTTTCAACTAGTTAATAACTCTTACATAGATGATAACTGATTTAGATATTGGTTGTTAAATAATGATGTTAAATGCCTAAATGAAGTTTTATTTGTATCTAATGTTAAATCTAATAATTTTTAAATATTGTAAGTTAATCAATTTTGAGCTTTTAACTAAAGTTTCTAACAGAGCTCAAAATACTTTATGTGTTTATTTCATTCAGTTAACAGTTAATTACTTGAGCAATAATTTCAAAACATACCTACTCTTTAGTTATATTTGGTTGAAACTTTTAACAGTTAAACTATTAAACGTTATTAACCTTTTTGATTGAGCATTAAATTCAAAACATACTTTTTGGTTATATTTGGTTGATTCTTTTAACAGTTGAATTATTACAATAAACTAGAATGCTATTTTGCGTTATTAACTTTTTTGATTGCGTTAAATTATTAACCGTTATTAACCTTTTTGATTGAGCATTAAATTTAAAACATACTTTTTCATTATATTTGGTTGATTCTTTTAACAGTTAAATTATTACAATAAACTAAAATGCTATTTTGCGTTATTAACTTTTTTGATTGCGCTTCTCAAGATTGGTTAACAATTGTTAATTTATTCGCTTTAAACTAAACTGTCAATGTTGCGATTCTTAATAGACTCTTAACCGTTTTATTACGACATTCTGTCAAGTTTAACTGTTGAAGAGGTTATTTATTAGCTGTAAAAATAGAGCTAAGCGGTTTAGCCAGCTTAATGGTGATGTGACGATTTGTGTATAATCTTGAAATTTTAATAATGGATTCTCACACAATTTAATACAGTTAACTAGCCTTTTATCTGTAAATCCTTGTAATCAGTTATTTATTAACAGTTAATTACTGAAGTAATATCTTTCAAATTGTGCAGACATACTCAATAAGTATTACTTGTTGGTTGAGGTTAAAAACGGTTTAATGGGTTATTAGTGTTTAGTGTTATTAACTGTTATTTTAACTTTTAACGATTATTTAGCAATTGTTGATTTAATAGATTTAAACTGTTCATGTTACAACCGCTAATAAATTCTTAATCGCGGCATGACGACTTTTTGTCAAGTTTTAACTATTGAAAAGTTCTTACACGCTTAAATGCAGTTAACTTTGAAAAAATTCTCGTTGTAATTTTCAAAAAAGTTGAACGTCATATATTAGAGGTAACAGTTAATAGCTTAAGCAATAAATTCAAAATTGTAAATAAATACTCTGCTAGCTAGGCTAGATTAACTGTTAACTTTACTATATAATAAAACACTAATAGAACTCCAGTTTCAATTGTTATATTTTTACTTTATTAACTGTTTTTACTAAACTTTTAACGATTATCTAGCAATTGTATTTTAAATTTTATTTAATTATAAACAAAAATTAACTAATAACAGCTTATTATCTAAAAAAGGAATTTTAAATATTTCAATGCTTTTATTAATTTGATTTCTAATAATTTGTTCTAATATAGCTGTAATATTGCAAATATTAACAGATTATTAACAATATTTTGTCAGGCTTTAACTGTCAAAAAATTATTAATGACTTGATGAAGAGCTATGTTTATTAACTGTAAAAGTTGAACTGAGTTATTCAACCAACTATATAATATTGTGCTTTTATTTATTTATTCTCACAAGTTTAACTTGTGAGAATTTAACTTTAACCTTTTCGCTCTGTAAACTGCTAGCGCAATAAATTCAAAATGATTAAGGTGTTTAACTGTCGCATAAGGTCCTGTTGACAGTTTTAACAGTTGAAGAAGTTATTCATGACTTTTAGCTTTACTTGCTGGTTAATACTTTTAACTGTCAAATTTTTATAATGTAAGACTTTAGTAACTATTGGTTAACAGTTAAAAACGATATTCATGGTATTTATTAGCGGTAATATTGAAACTAAGTGCTTAAACAATCGATTTGTGTCAAATGTTGAAGCGTGTTGTGTTATTGAATAATTTTCATATAATTTAACCGCCAGTTAACTTTAAAGTACTAGCTGTAACTTCTGCTTATATAATCAGTTAATTATTAAAATAACAAATTTAATCCTATATAGACACAATCAAGTAGCGTTCAGTTGATTATTGAGAACAGTTAACTGATCAGTTAACTAACACTAAGCACAACGCTAATAGAAAGTAGATTAACAACACACACAAATCGAAAACGATACAAGCTGCTGTGATTAACTGTCAAAGCAAAGAATAGCTGATTTTACACCTTTCCTTTTGTGTTAAAATGGACTGTTTTAAACTACTGCGCACACTGACGGAGACCACGCCTCATGTCCCTAAGACTCCACAGCACACTTTAAATTAGTCCGTACGTCATTTATACGTCAGTTGATTCAACGCCTACCTAGCTTCAATTTTGAAGAAAAAAATGTTTTTTTTTATATTATTAAAAGCTTTTGTGGTGTCGATTTTTTTCTAAATTTGTTTTAAGAAATCACCATTTGACAACGCACACTTGTTTTCCTTTTAAAAAATTTGAAATTAAATTAGGAAATTAATTAAAATCTGTTTTCAGCTTTCTTGATAAATTGGAAAGGCGTGAGAATTCCAGTCTACAGGCCTAATGTGGCCTGTACTAATGGCATAATCCATGTGATTGACGCTCCATTCTTGCAAGATGGCGATATACGCATTAGTGGAGGAAACCATTTACAGGTGGCGCCACATATCCTAATGCTATTAATTGCAAAATGGCTGCTGCTTTAATGGCGCGTTTTTTAAAATCTAGCGTTGTGAACTTGGCGATTGTAGAAGATTGAATGCAATTTTCTACAGTACAAATATCAAAACCAAAAAAAAAATTTAAGACAGTTTCTCATAATCAAATATTGCACCGGAATATTATGTAAATAGGTTTTTGCTTGACGATTGATTGATGATGCAATAAATTATTTTTGTCTCTTGTTAAACATAGCCAAATTATCACCGAATTGAAGCATTTCAGTCTATATTATTTATAAACAAAAAACAAATATCTATCAAAAGAAAAAGACTATAAATGTTAATGAAAGTTGTAGTTGATCAAAGATTTATACCTATTTATTAATAAAATTATTGCCTTCTTATTAAAATAATTTTTCTAAACATTGTTATATGACTGAATTAAAATTATATTATAGAAAAAAATTCTAGTAGTGCCCTTAAATTTCGCTTTTCACCGATTTTGAATTTGGCGCGCTTCTTAAATGTCCCCTGTCTTGTAAATACGTGTGGATGTGTATAAATGTTCATATTTTTGACAGTAAATGTTTATAAGTGTTAGTATAGATTAAGTTTCCTTTTGAATTGCTTTAGTGTAGGATAATACAGGGCACTGAAATGCTTCAAATGATACTTAATTAATATTTCAGGAATTAATCACTATTATTAATACTCATATAATTCAAACCAAGCACAATCTTTATCAATTCCACATAATTCTTGAAATGTTAAATTAAATTATCATTCATTAATGAAAACATAGACAGATCATGAGATCTCGCTGGCCATTACCTTCCCACTCAAAGATCTTTTCCTGACTGAAATAATAAATGTCAAATACTTATAAATGTATAAGAACTGACCGTAATGTAATAATAAATGTTTGAAAGCTTAAATATTATCATAGACGGAACTTAGATGATATAATGTGTGTCTGTTTTCAATAAAAAAAAATCATAAATGCACTGCCAATGTGATTCTATTTCTATTTATTTTTTTATTGATTTCACTTTAATTTTTTTTTGTCTTGATCGATAGATTTTTAGATAGAATTGTATATAATTTTCTCAATAAAGCGTTCAGTGCTCTTAGTTTCTTCATTTATTTCCTAGTGCCTCAAATGCCAACAAAATCATCATGCGCAGGTAAGGCTATATTGGTCAATAACGCAAACGTTATTTTAAGCGTTATATTGGTCAATAACGCAATCGTTATTTTAAGCGTTAGATTGGTCAATAACGCAATCGTTTTTTAGGCGTTATATTGGTCAATAAAGCAATCGTTATTGACCTATAAAGCGTTAATAACGTGCGTTTATAAATTATTTAGATCTACTCTTGCTGTGTAATTTACTTTGACAGATTTTTATTGTCTTTGATAGTATGATTGCCGACAAATGTCAAACAAACGTCAAGGCTCCTCTATAATATCGTACGTTTCTGCGTATGAAAAATGAAAGTAATCAAAAAATCAACATACCTCCCAAATTCCATCGCACGGTTTGATCTAAATAATTTATGAACGCACAGTAGAATATATACCCAAGCATAGGTCAACAAGAAAACAATTTTATTATTAAATGGTAGAAGTGTTTGTGACTTATTTATTAAGCCACCGTTCTTTTATCTTTTTAATAAAAAAAAACAATAGGAAATAAATCTTAATGTAAAATAAACATATTAAGGGCGAAAGGGTTCGCTTTGCGTTCACAAACAATCGATTATTTAAGGCTTTAATAAGCGTTTTTTTTTTTCATACAATCCTTATAATAACTGCGTTAAACGTTAAAAGCCTAAAAGTAATATAAAAAAAGAAACAACATTAACGTCAATATATTGTTTAAATCAACCTATTTTCAACGTTTAAAGGGCTTTTGGGCGTTATTAAATTAGTAAAAAAATTGAGTTGCTATTTTTCTGCAAATAAACGTTATCGTTAATAAAATTTAAAATGTCATGAGATTAAAATTTGGTATTAAATTGCGTTATTAAATGTGAGTTACTACAATTAATCGTCGACGTTTCATGTAAAATTATCGTTACTTGGCTCTGAGTAGGTAAATTCAATTAATGTTTTAAAGTTGAAATCTTTTGCATTAAAATAATTTTTCACATTAGCCATAAAATTGATTCATGCTAGTCAATAACGTCTCAAAATATACATGTTTAACCATAATCTTTAGACGTTTTTATCCCTTAATACCTTTATAATATTTAACGGGATCGTAGGCGCTATAAACTTTCCATGTGGAATGAAAAAATACGTTAAATTTTTTTATGATCATTTCAAATTATCAAATGGTAAAACTATTTTTAGTGAAAAATAAAAAAGATGAAAATAACGCCAAATTCTTGGCGTTATGAAATTCAAATCAATACACTATTGGTCATTTTCGTTAAGATCACTTTAATGTGAATAAAAAAAAACAATAGGAAATAAATCTTAATGCAAAATAAACCTATTAAGGGCGAAAAGGTTCGCTTTGCGTTCACAAACAACTGATTATTTAAGGCCTTAATAAGCGTTATTTTTTCATACAATCCTTATAATAACTGCGTTAAACGTTAAAAGCTAAGAAGTAATATTAAAAAAAGAAACAACATTAACGTCAATATATTGTTTGAATCAACCGATTTTCAACGTTTAAAAGGCTTTTGGGCGTTATTAAATTAGTAAAAAAATTAAATTTACTCAAAATACCTTTCCAATATTGATCAATAGCGCTTATAAAAACTTACTTAATTATTTAGTAGCTTTTAAACCGTTATTTGTTGGCAAATAAACGTTATATTTTTCGTTAATAACATTTTAAACGTCATAAATACTTTTTATAACCTGAATAATATCAATACTGAATCTTAATTAAGTACTACAATAAAAACATTTAATCGTTGACGTTTCATATAAAATTAATCGTTAATTGACGCTATTTTTGCTTTTACATTAAGAAACTTATTTAATCGACTAACAACGTTCAAAATTAAAGCTTTTCAACAATTGTCAAAACTGAGTGGGAAATAATCACATCGGCAGATGACTATTTAAAACTTAAATAAGCGTTATGTCTCCATCAAAACATTTTTTTAAGGTGGAACTGTCATTAAATTGAAGAAAAAAATTATCCTATCAAATTCGATCAATGTGCCTTGTCAGGTGACTTTATATTGGGCAATTTAAGTATCTACTACTCTCGGTTCGTTATTTTTCAGCAAATAAACGTTATCGTCAGCGTTAATTACATTTAAAATGTGATGGTATTAAAATTTGGTATTAAATTGCGTTATTAAATGTGAGTTACTACAATTACAACAATTAATCGTTGACGTTTAATGTAAAATTATCGTTAATTGGCGCTGAGTAGGTATATTTAATTAATGTTTTAATCTATTGGATTAAAATAATTTTTCACATTAGTCATAAATTGATGCATGCTAGTCAACAACGGCTCTACATATACATGTTTAACCACAGTTTTTAGACGCTTTTATCGCTTAATACCTTTATAACGTTTAACGAGTTCGTAGGCGCTATAAAATTTCTATGATACGTTAAATTCTTTTATGATCATTTAACGTACGTATTTTTAGTGAAAATAGAAAAAATAAAATAACGCCAAATTCTTGGCGTTATGAAATCCACTAATCGTTGCAATCACAAAACAAGTTTAAATTACAGATGATGTAATATGTTACAACTTAAAATGATTCTTTGAGCCAAATCAAGCTATAAACAATATTCACAAACATTATTTAAATATTATGTTTTATTAGTTCCGAGTTAATGTCATAATTTATACTTGTCATAATCCAATTTTTGTCAGATGATTACACTAAAAATATCTTTTTTGTTACGTCTAAATACCAATGTTGAGTCACCACCGATTATGAAAATAAACCAAAAGTCTAGAAAGAGTAAAAAACGCTTAAAGACGTTAAAAAAAGAAGAATCTGATACAATTACGGTTGGAACCCCAATTGATTATGTACATATAGATTATGAACTACCCATTTCAAAATTAAAATTTTGGGTAGATATAGTATTTTGGGGCCCAGTTGCCAAGGTAATAATTAAAAATCTGTCTTTCTGAATTAAAAAAAATTATAGATTTATACAACAAAAAGTGTCAGAATTTTAAAAACTGTGGTCGATGGTAATACTGCTTGGGTTTCAGTAACTCTTGAGCACTCGATCAACTCACTCAGCAATGAAGAAATCGGCCAATTAGAAAGCCGCGATTTTTTTTTGAAAATAAAAACTGGAAAATCCAGCATTGGACCTAAGTAAAACCCTCAGAAGTGTTTCGAAAATACAAAAATAATTCTGATTTTAGAGCAAAAAAAGATAAAATTACAAGATTTTATAGTAATTTAGAAGAAGAAATACCATTTCAGGAACTTTTTCCACAAAAACCAACTATTTTAAATAAACATGAACAAATACAGCAAGAAATTCAGAAGATTATAGACCAGATTTTATCATTTCCAGATAAAAATCTAGTAGAAACGCATCTACATATTTGCGGCAAGTATCAAATCTCCTCTTTGCAATTTTTTTTTTCCATCTTTCCAGTCGTTTATTGTTGTTTCCACTACCACTGTTTCTCTCCATTTTCTCTGTCAAAAACACATCTCATGATTTCGTTCTTTGATATTCCCGTGAAGTGCTTCACTTTGGCCACCTAACTCTTCCTCTATTTTTTCCTTTATCACAAGTTTCAGTTGTCTGTAGTAGAAAAACTAGATGATAAAGAGTCTTCATCTTTAAGAAAATTTCCCAACGCTTCTGTCGGGTAACGAAATCAAACGCTTTGTTGTAGTCTGCTTAGTGGCTGAATCCTTCTATTTAGCTTTTGGTTGCTTGTTGTGGTAATCCTGACTTTCTTAAAGTCTTCTTTTTCTCTAACAACCTTTAGGTGTCATCTGTTATTATTTACTTGTTTTGATCTTGTAGTTTTGTTGTTGTGATAGTTATTCTTTGACCTGAATCATAAAAGTTTTAAACGTTTTCCACATTGCTTCTAAGCTAACAATTCCAACAATTTTGGCTAAAAAGCGGAAAATGTCAAAAATCGTTTTCATTCTTTCAGATTTTTCGCATAAAGCAACCATCTTAGGCATTATTGAAAAACGAGTCAAATTGCAAAACATTAGAAGTGTCACAGCTTTTAAATTCAAAATTTCTGCTGCTGCTTTATTATCAAACACTACATTATCAACTTATCACTTAGTTGGAGCTGAAAAAAGCTCAAAATTGTTAGAAGTTTTTGCGCTTATTTCTTGCAAAAACTGTCTAGAACTCAAGCAAAAACTTGAACTGAACCCTTTGGTAGTGAAAATCAACAAAATAAGCAACTTTCCTGTCAATTGGGTCAAAAATCTAGACCAAATCTTTGTACATTGTCATATTCCTGGACTACGAGAATTCAAAACGGATTTCAAGCCACTTGGAAAAACCATCAATTTTGATGAGACTCAAGTGATTTTTGGAAACAATCATCCGCAGATTAAGATTTTAGAAATCTTGCAAGGCCAGCGCGTATATTTAAAAATTTTCGGTACCAAATCACAAAAGGAGCATACTCTACTCTGCGTCTGCAGCTTTGACTTAAGCCCTCTATCCATGTGCCACTTTTTGTTTAAAGAAAAAGGCCAATGTTACCATTCCCGAAGTATTTCAACTAATAAACTACCTTCAAATGGAACTGATGGTATTACAGTAAACGAAATAAATCTGAACGTTTTCAATCCCACTTCTGATTCTATAATACCTCAAAATTTGCTCCTGGAAATGGGAACTACGTTAGAATTTGAAGCTTTTTTTGCAGTGCCCCAGAATCCAATGTTTTATATTCATAATATTAAAAAGATGTATCGCAGAATGCTTCTTATTGTTTTTAGTCCAAACGTTGCTGTTGATCTTTTGAAAGAATTACTGCTTCACAATCCCCTTCCCTGTTTGACAACAGGAAATGATTTGACTAATTTGGTAACAGGAGTGGTGATAGATGATGGCAACAGCTATATTTTCATAATTGAAGGCCTATCAAATGGCGTAATTTTGAATATTATTCACAAAATCCGTCATTTTAATCTCTCTAAAGCTAAAGTGTTCTATAATTCCGAAAACTTATTTGAAGAGCAAATCTACAAGTCTTTAATAATAATCAATTTGTCAATGCCATTGAAAGACATTTTGGCAAAGCAAGAGATTTATTTAGTAGGCAATATACCCACCCCCTGCCATAAAGTGAGTATTAATTATCCGGCTCGAAAGACCATGTCTTCATATTTTGCAGGCATTGCAAAAACTAGATTTAATAATGAAATCGTCAACTCTACACAGTATTCTTAGCCAAGATGTACTGCTAACAAATACCGAAGCGCTTTCGTTAGCACTTAAATTTGGTAAACAGCCGCAATGAGAAGACTAATGAACTCACAACTTTTAAGATGGTTATGAGGCGTTATTTACATGGTTTATTGTGAGATATTTAAGATGAAGTTTCTTTAAATGTCTTAGATTTGCAAAAATAGAAAAACAGATACTTTATGAGTGATTAAATAACTGTAATAACATTTAATTAGCATAAAATCATAGAGTGTCACAAATTAATAGTGCCACCACATAAAATAAAAAACACTAATAGTTGCTAGGCTCCTAACATTTAATTGACTACTTTTATCTTCAAAATTAATATTCAAAGCAACTTTTAATGAATAATAATCTCAGTCACCTATGAAAACCAAATTTAGAAAAACCAAATTGTCAGTGGTAACTAGCTCTTATAATTAGCAGCTTAACTATAACGCTAATTACTCTTTTAAAAGCCATCCTTTACATTTATACATTTCAAAACTAACTAAAAAACAAGGATTATTGACTTAATTGTCCACGCATCTAACTGAATTTGCATAATATACCATATATAATTGCTAAATTAGCCTTCAAACTGCATAAATTAATTTAAATAATTCCAACCGAAAAAAAAAACTCGTTTCCCCCCAAAATCTATCATTAAATCAAACTTTGGCACATTATCCTCACCCTTTTTCTCAATAGAAAAAACCCCCCTCGCCGCCGTCCCCTAGGATAATAAGGATAAAGGAACCCACCTGAGTTGGGATTTTCTTTTTCTACCTGCGTTCGAAAACATGCCCAGTCTCTTAGATCTTGCAACTGATATTGATTTTATCACTAAAACAGCAAGTAAGTTTCGAAAAATTACAATTATTCATAGGAGTTTTCCGGAAAATTATAATAATTCCTCCTGACCGGCGACGCTCCCTAACCGGGAATAAGAGAGGTTATGTTGCACGAATGGTGGTTGTTTGATGTGTGTTAATCAAGTTATCGTTGAAAAAATGTAATTTTGAGTGGTTTTACGGCGGGTTTATCGAGAAAAGTGTGTGATTTCTCAAATTTGTTGCAAATTTTTTAATTAATAAGCATTAATACAAAGCTTTTACTGTATTATCCAGAAAAATGCTATAAAATGTCAGGTTATGTGAGGAGTAGTTGGCAAGCTTTTTTTTCTTATTGTTTTTATCGTTAATTGTAGAGCGTTAGTTTTATTTTTAAACATTTTTCAGTTTATATTTTGCTATCATTGCATTGTAAAAACTTTAATTTTAATGATAAAATTGAAAATTTGAGGTTATGTTAATATGACAGCCAGCTCAATGATGACAGCTGTCAAAGAATATTTAATAATAAATTCAATAATTAACTAAAAAATTGATAGATTACGTTTAATTATACTTTTACAATATTAAAATCAGCATTAATTTGGCTTTTTTTTGTTAAAGACAACAAAAAGTGGGGTTATGTTGAATGAATAATAGTGATTACTGCAAGCCCCCCCAATACAATGTCTTCACGTAAGTCTTATTTGTATATAGTTTTCGTCTTTTTGTGTGCATTGTTTTGACAATTGGGGTATTTTGTGCTTTTCTTTTATTGGTTGAATTCTTTCAAATCAATAATTTCTTTGGCGGCGCTTTTGAGTGACAATTTAATATAATCATGGCCTTTTTATCAGTTGAAAGAGACCCCAACAAGCGCCGAGTGAAACCGGTCGAAGCACAAGCTTCAATTTTGGATTTTGATCTAGAGGAGGAGAGTTCCGACGATTCAGACTTCCGGATTGAGGATCATCCGGAAGTTAGTGATGACGATGACGAGTCAAGGGATGGGGGTAAAAAGTTAGAGGGTTTTTAAGACTTTTATTACAACAATAATTTTTTTAGATGCTAATAGTGGCGAAGAGGAAGAATCGGATGTTTCTGATCCGGACGAATTGAAAAATTTGAGTCTTCCGAATGGGGATGGGGTTTCGGTTCTGGATGTAATCAAGAAAGCAGACTTACAATTGAATAATGTAAGTTTTTTGAACAGTGCACTTTCTAAAAAGTGTAGCTGTATTGGGATCCTGAATCCCAATACAGCTGTCAATTTATGACGACATAATAAGTTCAAAATATACTTAAGTCTAAGAAGTTTTATAGTATTCTTACAACCGTGGTCTTTATTAATATTTAAAACTAACGTTTATAATCAACGGAGTTAACTTGAGTTTTGTCGACAGTTGAACGAAAAAGACGCTCAAATTCTAATCTGCAGCGGTTGTTTAGGCGACCAAAGCGATGGCGTAAACGAAATCGTCGAATGTGACAGTTGTGGCGTCACAGTCCACGAAGCTTGCTATGGTGTGTCCGATACAGCATCTCTTGCTAGTACAGACTCTCTATCACCAACAGCGCCATGGTTTTGCGAGGCATGCCGTTCCGGCATTCTAGACCCTGTCTGTGAACTATGCCCAAATTCTGGGGGTATTTTTAAAGAGACTGATGTCGGCAAATGGGTACATTTAGTTTGTGCACTATATGTTCCAGGCGTAGCTTTTGGAGAAGTTGAGAAATTGACAAGTGTTACATTATTTGAGATGCCATATAGTAAATGGGGGGCGAAAAATTGTAGTTTATGTTTAGATGAACGTTTTGCTAGGACTGGAGTATGTATAGGTTGTGATGCTGGTATGTGTAAGACATATTTTCATGTTACATGGTGAGTATATCTCTTACAATTGGCTACGCAGTATTTGTACATATATATCTGTGTATAGCGCACAAAGAGAGGGATTTCTATCTGAAGCGCACTCAGAGGAAGTTGATCAGGCAGATCCATTCTATGCCCATTGCAAACTTCATTCTGATAAAACATTAGTTAAAAAACGACGAAAAAACTATCTAGCTCTCCAACTTCGCACACATTACAGACGTTTACAATTTGAAAAAGAGGGCCATAAAGAGACGCCAGAACAAGTTCGAATTCAGCGTAAACTAGAAAAGCAAAAGATTCACTTCTTGGGGCATAAATCCCTGAAGCCAGCACCTTGGGGTGACTTTTTACAAGCATGTTTGTTTAGTTTTTGACGCATGTTTTTTGTAGTACCAACACAAAAAATGCCTCGATTGCTTACAACAAGTGCATCAGCCTGTCGTAAATTACTACGTAAGGCTGATCTTATGGGAATAAATACTATGGTTCTTGAAATGCAAGAAGCGCAAGCTGCCGCTTTGGTTGACGTGCGTAAGAAATGGCATATTTCACCAGCATTTACGGTTGAGTTTATTGCTTATTATCTGGATAGGAATGATAGATTGAAAGGAATGAAAGATACTTTAGAAAAATTACTTGTAGCCAATAAGGAGCTTTCCGAAGAGCAACAAACGTTACGCGCCAGATATGATGAGGTATGGGAGGTAATATTGTTAGGGATTTTGTGATGTAAGAGAGACTTTTTAGCTTCTAAAAACTAGTCAAGAGGAGAATAAGAAGAATCTTGATTTAAAGCAGACGATTCATAAATTTCATTCGGCAATTTTAAGCGCATGCCCAACAAAAAATCTTCCAAATATTGAGGATTTAGGTAAGCCCCCAGTATCCCGAACCTCTCAACCAATGATGGTCCCAACAGCTGCTGCTTTAAAGATGGGAGTTGGTTTTCCTTTGAATACTATGATGTCAACAGGGCGTTCCGATAGAGTTTTGAGCAGTCATGCTAAACAAGGTATTTATAAAGTAGTTTAATATTAGCAAAAAAAAAGAACAAAAAGTAGTTTGTTAATGGCTTACGTAGCACTAACAAATTTTATTTAAAGACTCTTTAATGTTGAACGAATGCGGCATCTGTCGTCAAAAACGCGACCAGCACCTCTTAGCAAAATGCGACACTTGTCACTTGTACTATCACCTCAATTGTTTAAATCCTCCACTCACTCGTCTTCCAAAGAAATCAAAATTATACGGTTGGCAATGCTCCGAATGTGACAAAACCTCCGATTCGGAAATTGAAGAGGTTAAAACACCGCGACGAAGCAAAAGTCGGTATAGTCGTGAGGCTAAATCCGATCCGGAAATGTCTACACCGAAACTAAAAATTAAACCTGTAGAGCCAACACCACCGGCGCCTCCTCTACCACCGCCGCCACCACTACCTCTCCCCGATTCGCTCAATGTAAGCGTCATATTAGGAAAGAATGAAAATATTGATATGCCAACGAAAAAATCGGGCAAGAAACGAAGACGAGAGAAGCATAAGAATAGATATTCGCCGGAACTTGGATCACCAAGTAAGGAACATAAGAGGAAAAGAAAGAAGAAAAGCCTTGATATTGAAGAGCCTATTATACTTCCAAGAATTACAATTAAGGTAAGTGTCTATAATTTAATCCAAAGTAATCTATATTTAGTATCCCAATCATTTTAATATAATAATCCGTTTAGTGTAAGTGCTTCACCTGTACCCGCTTGTAGAATCTACACCTGGTGCTTCATCCTTAAGGCTGCCAACTAATAAATAATCTTTTGTAATTAGAGAAAATAATATAATTTGTTATACAATCACTTATGCTTTTTTCATTTAAAAAAAATTTCTGTCTGATAAGAAGATAATGCCTAAGAAACAAGACACTTAAAAAGTAGGAAGAACTAGGAACAAAGGAAAATAGTATTGAAGTCTAAACTTGTTAAATCTCAATAGATATAAACCTGGAATGGTTGGCAGCTTTGGCTTAATTATCCGCTTTATTTGCATCTGCACGTGATACCACACCTAGTTGACTTGGTAGTATCTGCACACTAGGGTGCCATCTACCTATTTAACTCGACACTTATGTTTCATCCAGATTAAACCCATTCCTTTACCGGCGGGTGAAGTGGCATCTGAATCAAATCCTCAATGTTTCTACGTCCCTAACGAAAGAGACGATAATGCGCCGCCTCCAATTATAAAAGTGGTAACAAAATTACCAACTCCACCTCCACCAGTACCAAAGAAGGCCAGTGGATTTTATTGTGATGTATGCAAGGAGGATGGTTCTGGCGTCAATGTGGTAGGATGCGATGATTGTAAGAAATTATATCATTTTACTTGTTTGGATCCGCCGCTGAAGAAGTCTCCGAAAAGAAGGGGATATTCGTGGCAATGTGCCGATTGCGATCCAACGGTTTGTGCTTTTTAAAGTCATTTGTAGGTTTTAGTGCATGCATTTCTATTTGTATGAACTCCTAACTGTCTATTTAATGAATAGTTGAAGCCACCTCAGCAACTGCTGCCCTCTAGCCAAGTGGTCCCCGAATCAAAACCACAAAACTTTTATATGCCAGTGGATGACAGTGAACCGCTTCTATTGATTAAACATATAGAAAGCGCATCGGAAACACCTAGAAGTGGACCACAATGTGACGTTTGTAGGGAAATTAGTTCATCGAATAACGCAGTGCGTTGTGATGAATGTCAAAAATTGTATCATTTCACTTGTTTGGATCCACCTCTTAAGAAATCGCCGAAGAAACGGGGATATTCTTGGCATTGCGCCGATTGTGATCCAACGGTGGGTGGTTGTCTACAATTTTTCTACTAAATATTAATTTTTTGTTGGTTTTTAGGGGTCCGAATGATAGTTTTGTTAAGGTTTTATAATATAATATAAATTGATAACGGTAAATATAAGTATTTATAATAATTTTGTTTCATTTGCTCGTCTCTAGCATGCTTTATCCACTATTTTTTTGACTCTTTATAATAAACAAACAACAGCTATTCGCTGTCCGATCGTAATCTGTTTGGGGAACTTGCCAAATTAGAAATTTTAAATAGGAAAAAAAGATAATTTTTCTTTTTACTGATTATGTCATAGCAAAAAATTTGACTTAAAGAATAAATTACGAATTTTTTTCTGGAAATGATTTTGTATTTGATAATCATTTTTATTATACAAAAAATAAAATTCTATTTTCAATTGCGGCAATTTTAATCAGTTATAATAAATTAAACTTATGCTGTTATCTTCTATGGCGGTTCATTGCTTTAAAAACGGCGAGTCCGCGTTTTAACATTTTTCCGAGTGATAGCGAATTGGAATCGCCAAAGACCAAGATAGGTATATAATAAAACTAGAACTTCACACCCAATTATTTTATTGTTTGTCTAGAACATATATAAAGAAAGTAAATTTGAATTACTGCTACATGCTACATTAAATACATATATAAGCTTCTTATGAAGGCGGCGGTGGAGGTGGTGTTGTCAGCAAAGTGACATCAATCCCGGGAGGGGGTGGAGGCGGACAGGCTGTAGCTGGAGGCCATGGAAAGGCAGCTGGCTGCCACGCCATACTGCCATTTCCAGCACCAGCTCCCGGTGGAGGTGGTTGATTATTCGCGGTCATCCATTGCATCATCTGCGGAGGACTAGAAGCTCCAGGAGGAGGAGGTGGAGGCATAATACCCGGTGGACCAGGCTGCCAACCCATATTTTGCGCAGCTACTTGCCATGGAGGTGGCGCCATTCCATTTATACATTGCATAGTAGGTGTAGGCATTGGCGGCGGTGCCATAAGAGGCCGTGGTGCCATCTGCGCTTCAAATATATTAAAACTGGTTTTACGCGGCGCTGTTGTAACTGCAGTTTCCGCTTTGACGGCGTCGGGAGGAGGCCCTTCGCCGAGTTCAGCCATTAGCGACATGTATTCTTCGTCAATTTTAGCTTTATCGCCTTGAGCAGGCGGCCCACCCTGACCAGGACGCTTTTGACGACAATCCCGCGCAAGATGACCGGCAGCCCCACAACTCGAACATACGATGTTATTAGTGACATTTGGTTTATCAGGACACTGAAACAAACAAAAAATGTACACGAGTGATTAAAATAATTAAGAAATAATACCAGCCAAGACTTATGATCGGTGGCGCCACAATTGTTACATCGCATTCCATCATTCTCTCGAAGCGTCCCATTTAGCTGTGCCAACTCCCGAAGTTGCATACGTCGCAAATCGTTCTGATTTTCGGGAACTTCAACACCTTGACGGATTACTTCTTTAATCTAGAAACGAATAGGTATTAGAATATTCAACACGGCCAAATAAAGTACCTACCCTCTCAACGGCTTTTTTCACACATTCCGGATTAGTAGCAGTAATATACGCATGTAATGGTTCATCTTCTCCAGGTAACGGTTGTCCATCTTTTCTTCCCACTTTTCCCTCCTTAACACTACCTTTTCCTCTAATAATTATTTTTGCACCAGTTTCTTTTTCCATTGCTATGTTATTCAAAAATATATAACATAATAGAAATGTAATGAAGAATTCTATGTATAACTTACTTTTTAAAGTATTTCCACGTGGTCCAATTAATAGACCGACAAAGTTAATCTCAGGATGTTCTTCTTGTGGAATCATAACTTTGTCACTTACGCGGATTACAGGAGGCCGACAACTATTTTCAAGCAAAGAAAAATTAATAATAAAAAAATAAGACATTTAGCAGAAAGACATACTTATAATCCATTGGCGGCTTGAAATCGGGATTAATCGATTGCATTTTTAAAATCAACGAATGTCTTTCTTCTTCCAATTTTTTTCGCGTACGAAAATCACGAGTATTTAACCGCTTGCCATCACTACTATAAATCGGTTCCGGTGATGGTGATCTGCACAAAAAGAAACGAAACGTTTAATAATCTCACGAAAACGAGTAAAATGTCTCGACACTGTCGCATAACACAACAATCGACATTTCATTTTAAACTTACTTAAAAAAATTTCTACAGCAAATATAAAGAAATCTTTCCACAAACTGCGACTCAAACATTAAGTCTCATAATAACATTTTTGAAAAAAATTTCTTTATAAAGTCTGTTTTCTTACAGATAAGTAACCATTAGGAATATTTCATTTTTACAATTGGTATCAATTTATACCGACTAACCTGAATTGTTTTTTTTTTTGAATGATTTTAAACTTATCAAGAATTATTATTTGCCAGACATATCAATCAATGGTAATAAAAAAGTTTACAATAGAAAACTTTCCACAGTTGAAAGCTCGTAACACACTATAAAAATCACTAAAGTTACTACATATTATTATGATTACTTATCTTAAAAAAAACTGACTTTATGTCTAAAATCCGATTTATTTATTTTATTATTTTGCAACTTTTAAGTTGACAATCCTAAAGAAAAAAATGATTATTAGTTGCTGTAATAATAAGAGAAAAACTGATTAATTTTCGTCGATCTTGTCTGAAAGCAAACGGTTATATTTATTCTATCAATTTTGAAATTCTAGTTTTGTTTGAAAAGAAAAAAAGTTAAAAATTACTATTTGAGCTAAAATAAATAAATAAAATGATTATAAATTAAAGAAATAAAACATATTGACTGGTAATCGGTGCCAAACCGCTATCGGCGTGTTTTCTGTATGATGTTGACACTTTAAGAGGTTTTTGGGAAAACACTTCACCTTTCCTCTGGATTGGCTGGAATCCCCAGGTCTCCGGAACGAAGTTTTCTACTGACTTCCTCAATCTGGAGCTGAACTGTAATAAAACGGGTTAGAAATTGGGCAAAAGCCCAAGAGTTAGATAAATTGTTCAAATAAAATATAATTAATATGATAAACATGTTTTTTTTTTCGCTGAAATAATTTAAATAGTTTTAGATATCACAAACAGACAAAAATACAACATCAGTAGCGTTTTTTCTACTTTGTTTTTTATTATAAGTTAATTAAAAGCTTTATATACTTACTTAAATAAGCTGCTTCCTGGCTTTTATTCAAGTTTGCTGGTAAAATTGTGGGCATGCCTGGTATAAAGATTTTGTCGTGCTCGCCGCCTCCCCATCGAGAACGTCTTCGACGCTTTCTCTCATCTTCTAAACTTCCTATAGAAAAATATAATCAAATTTAGACATCATATCTTAACTTTCGCCACTCGCTGCAATAGTAAATTGGTATTTTAGCCAGTCACAATCTCATTTGAGGTTCGACATTTTTATAGTTTATAACCTCAAATAGAAATGTAATTTTGTGAAAGTGGCTAAAGTACTAATTCACTATTAAGATAGTTAGATAGTATTACCACTTGCCAAAAAAAATTTTATTCAATCTAGAGAGCTCTTTCGATCACCATGTGGTCATCATCAGGAGATAAATAAAACTTCAAGTGATAAAACTAGTGCTGAAGATTCTAAAGCAATTTACTAATTCACTATCACAACCTGTTCTAATTGATTTTTTTGTATCTATTCATATTATTTTGCAAAAACAAATAATTTATGATCATCTGGTATAAATAGCTGTCAAAATGATTAATCAATGACATTATTAATGGTTGCTGTCTATAAAATTAACAATAATTATGCTTATTAATATTGATTTACCAGTTGAGTGATTGGAATTCTCACTAGCCTCCTTCTGGGCGACAAGTGAGGCGAAATTCCTGGTGGCCGCAATAGTGGCCAAAGTATCGGCGATCAATTTTTCACCATCAGGCTCGGGAGGGGTCTTTTCCCGTCTTCTATCTCGACTTTTGCTTCGATCCCTATCCCGTCGTTCGCGGTCTCTATCCCGGGATCTCCTACTGTGGCGGTCCCTACTGCTGCGCCTTCTGCGCTCTCTGTCCCTATCGCGATCTCTATGGTCACGATCTCTTCGGTCCCTGTCCCGGTCCCGATCCTTGCTGCGATCTCGATGTCTTGAGGATCCCATTACACTAATTTAACCCGAAAAAACGAAAGAGAAGAGACTTAGACCAAATGGCTACCCGACTACCGGACACGTACAATGCTTTCGCTTTTTGTACTGATCTTTAGCCGCAGCAAGCCGTCATTGTGCCGTCATTAGCCACCACTGACAACTGACATCACTGTCAAAAAAGAAAAAACAGTACCAATAACGGTCTGTTGACATTCAAAAACCCCTAAAATTATAATAAATTTATTAATTCATATCATTTTATTTTATAATATGATAATTAATAATTATTTTATGACCGTTTAAAATAAATTTTTATTTATTTTAATAAGTTTTATGTATTCTTATATATAATTTTTTTAATTTAGTAAAATAGTAAAACATAAAATAAGTAGTACGAATATTTTTTTAATTATTGACTTTTTTAAGTTATAGCAAAAATAATACAATAAATATATAACAAACGTTAAAATGCATTTAATTTAAAGATCACTGTGATTCAAATAACCATGGACATAACATTAATAAAACACATTACTTTTTTTGAAAAAAAGTAGCTATCATTAACAAAAGTTATTGAAAAATTTATAATAACTTGTTTAGTATAAAAAAATTATTAAAAACAAGAAATAAACATCAATTAAAATGCCGATTTGTGGTTTTAAAGAAATTGTTCTTTTATCTTGTTTTATGCATTCGGGTTATCTATGGTCTTCTGTCATTAAAGTCAACTGCCAAACAAAATATAGCTTTTTTAACCCCCAAATTATCGGTCAAGCTAATTAGGTTTTCTTTTAAAATAATTAATAATGAAGGCCTATATGGATGCAGAAGAAAAAGCTATAATGAATTACATTATAAGTAGAAAAGAAATACCTCGACTCAAAGGCGATCAGCTTTGGAAAGAGTTGGAAGAACAGAAAGTTGTGAACAGAACTTGGCAAAGCATGAAACAACATTTTCGGAAATGTATGATTAAAGAATTGTATTCAGATAAATACAGTTTAAGTAGAGAGACAATTGATGAGATTACCGTGTGGTTTTATAATAAGCCCCCGGAGGGGAAGAAATATCCAAATCTCATGGAGAAATCATCGTCATCTTCGGATTCTGATAAAACGCCTTAGCTATTGTCTATTTTGTTGATAAACTTTTCTATATTAATAAATTTAAATTATTTGTTGTCAAAATTAAAATTTAGCGGCATTGTAGACGGAAGGTCTCCTTGGCCTGCATTACCTTAGACCTGTCACCTGTCATAACAAAAATGGCATCGCATTGGGAAGAATTTTACGCCACACATCTTCCCCCGACTGATTTTGAAGACAATCGAACTCTTTTAAAAGAATTCTGCGATCGACATAATAAAACCAATCAGCAAATTGTTTTGATAACAGTAAGTTTTTAGTGTTGTCAATAATTTGAGGTTATGGTGGTTGTCACCTGCTTTTTCTTACAGTCTGGGGGCACAACTGTACCTTTAGAGCATAATACGGTGCGATTTGTTGATAATTTTAGTGCTGGAACTCGGGGAGCTGCTTCAGCAGAGTATTTCTTAGAGCATGGCTATACTGTGATTTTTATGCATAGATTGAAGAGCCTGGAACCGTTTACAAGGCATTTTAGTGGCCAGAAATTTATGGATATGCTTGAGTTACATGATCGGGGGCCTAATACAACCATTACTGGTATAAAACTCTATCAATATCATAATAGATTTTGAGATAATATAGATAGACGATCAAAATATCACTAGATCTAGTGACATTGGCTCAAAATGTTCTTACGTGGTTTTAGTTTGAATTATAATATTCCAAAATGCCCTTGTAATAAAATATTTAATCACACATAGGTATCAATTCACATTTTTAAATAAAAACGCTAAGAAAACAGTAAACATTAAACACTTTGAGTTTTTGGAATTCTAAAATAAATTTAATCATCAGAGCTATATAGAGGATTGATAGACAACATTTTTTAGTAAAACCTGACAGTGTGGACGTTCTGGCACCAGTCTTAGCTAGTTACAAAAACGCCCAAGACGGTGGTCGAGTACTTTATGTGAATTTCACGACTGTATCTGACTATTTTTGGTTGCTAAGAGCAGCATGTGAATGTCTGGCAATCTTTGAGAAAAGAGCAGTACTTTTTCTGGCAGCTGCTGTATCAGATTTTTATATTCCATCAAGTGAACTGGTAATGTATTTGACGTTTTAGTGATAAAAACATCAGAAGTGTGTTGACTATTGAAGCAAAATTGATTATGATTTTGTATTTTTTAAGCCAACTCATAAGATGCAATCAGGTGCAGGAGCGCCAACTATACAACTGCAATTAGTTCCAAAACTATTAGCACCTTTAGTGAGCTTATGGGTACCTCATGCTTTTGTTGTATCTTTTAAATTAGAGACCGACGAAAGTATTTTAATTGTTAAAGCTCGAGATTCTTTAAATAAATACAAACATAAGGTAATTGAAAATATTATGTTTTGGTAACTTTTCTCTCAGAAAAACATAATTTTCGTGCTGATGTTTGCTAATGACATTTAATAATATTCACTTTTTACAGTTAGTAATTGGTAATATGTTACAAACAAGACGTCAAAGAGTGGTTTTTGTCACAAAAGACAATAGCTATGACGTTAGCTTGACTCGAGAACAAATGCTAAACGGGATGGAGATAGAAGACTTGATTGTTTCTAATGTTGTAATCAATCATTCTGATTTTTTATCCTGTCGCCAGTATTAAAACGAAGAGTGAAATGAATTCTTATCAGGGTATTAATCACCAATCAATTTAATTTTAGAGAATGAAATGACCATATTTCCTTACATATCTTATTTCTGCCATTACGACTGATGACAATTAGGGGGACTCACACCAAACGTAGAGCGTTTGTCTTTATTATTAGATGAGGGTAAAAAGGTGTTGTTTGTTGTCTTAATAGTAAAATATCACATGTTTTTCTTTGTTGTGAATAGAGGCCAAATGTCTTTATCTAGATGTTAGAGTGTCGACTGTCTAAAAAATCGTATATACAATCAGTGCCAGATAAACAAATTGTACAGATAAATGTTTATACATTTGTTTTTATTTTTATATTTTATCGTTATTGGTTGACTCCTATACGTTTTCTAAAATAAATGTTTTTATAAAAACTGCTTTTTTTTATTCTGTAGACTATAAACGAGATGTAACTTTATTAGTTTGCAAAATATCTCGAATTAAGATTTTGAAAGTGCTTTCTTGCAGACTACGGGTTTGTAATTGTCCAAGGTCTACAAGAACACTTTTAC
Source organism: Lagria hirta (assembly GCA_947359425.1). NCBI lineage: Eukaryota > Metazoa > Arthropoda > Insecta > Coleoptera > Tenebrionidae > Lagria > Lagria hirta. The sequence continues at coordinate 7,166,323 of OX375803.1, read as the reverse complement.
CATGTTCTAATACTGCACTTCTCAAAATCACGTAATTTACTTCATTTTTTTTTATTTATTGATAAATCAGGTGATTTTTTTTCGTACTTGGGTAAAAAAGCTTCACTTTCGTACCGCAAATGAGGTATGAGTATACATTGTTTACATTTCTAACCGGTTAACAAAAAAAGTTGATTTTTTAAAATAATTTTTCAGATATCGGATTTGCGACTAGTAGAATTTCAGTTAGTTCTAGATCTTTCCGACAGAGAGCGTACCGCGTTGTGACATTTGTAATGTTTTTTTATTTAAAAAATATATATTTAAATAATTTTTTTTATTATTGTCAACAGTGTATAATTCAAATTTTATTAGATTTATTTTATAAATTATTAAAATAAAAGATTTTTAATTCATGTTTTTAATAAATATTTTTGTTTAATTATGAATTATACAGTTTAATTTAGTTATGTTATGTTGGCAACGAACTTTTTATTGAAACGTCATTCAATCTTGAACGGTTTTGAAATTCGCATTTTAGAAAACAATAAGGCTATAATTAGTGTTTAAATGGCTATTATAAGCTGATAAGAACACTTAGTGAATGGTGCAGCAGTTTTATGTGGTTATATAGTGACAAATTGTGGTTAAAGCCGTTTAGAGCAGTGCAGCCCCACTTGGTGGTTTGTTAGCTAAATAGATTTTTCACAGGCGCGACTTTGAATAACTATGCTTGAATTGATCACAAATTAGATGTTTACTGTAAAATTATGTTTTAAATTATCATTTCATGACAAATAGAATGCTCATCAGTTTTCATAGAGATCAAGTATGTTGTGGCTATGATTTTAGTTCGGTGGGTCTGTTAAAGCTGCCTCAAAAATGTAATCAAAATATGACTACAGTGTATAGAGGTAGTTTTTGAAAAAAAAGTGTTGTAAAACACAAAAAAATTTCAAAAAACATTCTATTACAAAAATAATTTTAAATTAATCGTTTATTCAGCAACTTAAATTTTGTAATGTTGGCAACACGGGTTTTTATCGAATCGTCATTCAAACTTCAACAATGTTAGAAAACTCGAAAATTTTGAAAATGAGACAGTAAATAGGGCTTAAATTACTTGTTACACGAACATTGAGTGAATTGTGCAATAGTTTTTGTGACTTTTGAGTGATTTTGTGGCTAGATTGTGTCACTTGAGAGTTGTGCGCTCCGAAATGGTGAGTTTTCAGTTAAATGGACTAATAATAAGAATAGCACTAAATAATTATTTTTTAATTTAATACAAATTAGACGTTTATAAAGGTTTCATAGCAAAAATAAATATTTCATAGCAGATTCCATGTTTAGCAAAGTTCATACAATTCAAGCATGCTGTGACTATTTAGTTTGACATATGACATTTGTGTTGCGGAATTATGACGTATGTGTTCTTATAAAGAGTGTACAAAAGAAATTCTGATCAAAGTAGGTCCTCATATCAGTTGGCTTTTATCTAGATAGGACTCCACCATATAAAGATAGGTTTTAAGGTACCTATAGTAGAGGCCTAGAAGGGTTTTCCGGCTCACTATGTAGAATACTGCTCGCACTGTATGTTTACTTATTTTAAAAATTTACACAAATATTTGTGGTAAAAAGTACAAAGTTTTAAACTAAACTAAAATATATTAAACAGATAACACTTTAGAAAACAACAAAAAAAACATTATATAAAGCTACAAATAAAAAAAAATGATAACAAATTATAAAAAAAACATGTAAAAATCGGGAAAAATTAATCAATATATTTCATGTAAAAAATTCTATCAATTAGATTTCGAACATTTAAATATTATATTTTTTAAATTGCAAAAATGCATTTTCCAACAAATAAAAACTGCTTTAATACTGATTTTTTAGCTATGAAGTTAGTGAAGTTGCAGTCAGGAATAATATGACTCAACTAGTTTACCGTGTCAAAAACATAACTTTTTTTTAAATGGTTTCGTCTTTTTATAATATAAAAGATTTTAACTTAACCTAAGTAGAATAACGTTGATAGTAACGTCAAATAGGCAGTTTTGTTATTTTTGTAAGTTAGTTTATCGTCTTTATGATTAAAATCTGGAGCCTTATGCAATACGATGTCTGTTAAATAAGCTCTATTTTTCATTTCTTTTTTTCTCCGAATGAGCCTTTATTGTATGACGTTTCAAACTGTGTTGCCATTTTGTTTTCCAATTGCATTTATCACAAGTAAACCATGTTGCTTCATCATAAGAAGTATGTTTAGCATTAATGTGACGGTTTAAATTACATTGTGATGTCGTTGCAAATAAACATTGATTACATTTAAACTCTTTATCACATACTAAATGCTTGAATTTAATATGGTTTTTGATAAATCTGTGCTGTTTTGCTTTATAATCACACATACTGCATTTGTACCACTTGATTAAGTCATCTGGAGTGTGTTTAGCTGTTATATGCTCTATTAAACATCGTTCTGTACCAGCCTGGTAATTACATTCAGTACATTTATATAGTTCTTTATCTATTGAATGTACTGAACTCATATGTAGCTTTAAGCCATACTTATATTTGATCTTCAATTGACATATATCACATGTAAACCATAATGCCTCATCGTTAGCTGAATGTTTATAAATACTATGTGATTTTAGATGACTTTTAGTATCTGTTACATATCTACATTGATCACATTTAAACTTTTTATCTATTGTTGAATGTTTAAACATCATATGAAAATTTAAAGCTAAACGATAATTTGTTTTATAATCACATTTTTCACATGGAAGCCACATTAATTTATCATTTCGAACATGCTTAAGCCGTGTAAGTTGTTGCAAATTTTGTTTTGAGTTTGTACTATTGGTAAATTGATTACGTTTGAAACTCCTTATTGGTGTAGAATTTGTATATTTTCGCTTTTTATCTTTATTGATATGTTTTGTATTATGTTTTAGTAGCCATAGTTTTGAATAACTTCGAATGTTACACTGATCACATTCATTGAATATAACCTCACTTAAACTTTTAACATTACCAATGTGAAATAAGTGATAGTTATCACTTTTATTTGTTATCAAATCATATTTTTTATGTATTGTGTAGAGCTCAAGGGATTTACTGCAGTCGAAAAATGAATTTTTTATTAATGGTACACTTGCCATTTTATAAAATTACAGAAAACTACAATGTTGACACGTGTCGCATGCGTGTCTGTCACCACAGAACCGTGTCGCTATGCCATAATACATAATTAAAATACTTAAACTTTGATTTAAATTCTTAAAAAAATAGCTGTTAACTTCTACGACTGCTTACTGTTTATTGTACTGGTAATAAATAGCGTGGTCAACAATGAGTGGTTGAGTTGGCAATGCTACATTTCATTTTAAAATGGTACAACTGCAACTAGTTCTTGTTGTTGACGGATGACACATTTGACACTGGCCACATCGTAGACGAGTGTTATGTCAAATTTTTGTCAAACAACCGTATTCGGTTGCAGTGTTGCAATTAGGCAAATGAAAAAAGTGTTGCCAACTTATACAGTCATTGTTGACCACGCTGTAGAATAAGAAGCAATTAGTAAGATTTTGAAATAACTCAGTTTTTAATAAAATTGCTGTAATTTTATTGTGTTGTAAATTAAATTAGTTTTGTGTAACAATTGTTTCCTTTTTTTACCTAAATGAGGTATTTTTTGCCATATTTTCTTACCTAACCTCTTAAAATTGAAGAAAGTATTACTGACAGATTGCGAAGAAAATCAGCCAAAACTATGTTTAATTGTAAGATTAATTTACGATTGTATCAGTGTAAGCGTTGTAACTTTACTACAAATGAGAAATTACATAATCTATCTCATGTTTGCAAAATTATAAAAAGAAGTGAGGTTAAGTTGATTGAATGTGAACAGTGTAGGTTGAAAAGTTATTCAAAATTATGGATTTTGCATCATCAAGAAAATTGTATAGGTTTGAAAAAAATGAAAAGAATACGAAAGAAAAGTAATAAAGTGCCAGACAAACTTTTATGTCAGCATTGTGGATTTAAAGCTCGTGGTCCATATTTTTTAAATCGACATATAATAAGTATGCATTTACCTGATAATTTAATCGAATGGCAAGAATGTAAACAATGTAAATTTAAAACCAAATTTTCATTAAATTTAAAATATCACATCGCTTGTAAGCATCCGACAAGCGATATGTTTACATGTGATCAATGTAATTTTAAAACACAAACGCTAAGCAGCTTAAAATATCATAGACGATTTCAACATAGTTTATTCAAATATCACGAATGTGATAGGTGTGACTATAAAACTAAATATCTTCATGACTTAAAAACACATTCTTTTACAAAACATTTGAATAAAGAAAAAAAGAAATTCCAATGCGCTGATTGTTCGTATGGAACGCATTTACAACGCTTTTTAAAATTACATCGAATGTATCACCATACGCCCGATGAATTAATTAAATGGTTTCCATGTGATGAGTGTAATTTTAAAGGAAAGCGACTTGGAGATTTGACGAAACACAAAAATAAACATAAAGAAGTTAAATGTGATCAATGTACATTTGTAACAAAAGTTAAATTGGAGCTTAAATATCACGTTTTGAAAATGCATTCGAATGCAGGAGAAATTATCTATGAATGTAATGATTGTTGTTTTGTTTCTTCTGATAAGAGCTATTTTGAAAAACATAAGAGACGAAAGCATACTTTTAGTTATTAGATTTGATTTGTGTAGATGTCACTTGTGTGGGTAAAGTAGCTATACTATATTCTTCGGCTATTGGCAAGCCGAATCGGGCATCTTTGGAATTGCATTTAAAATACTCGCTTTCTATTGGTTAAAACAATGTCCCGTTTGCACAGCACAATTTTATGAAAAAGCTGTGTCAGCACTGTCAGCCAGACGTGTCAATTTATTCTAACCTCACTTTTGTCCCTCAAACAAGATTTTTCCTTAACGGCGTGCAAATGCTGTGGCGTTTAGAGCGCAAAGCTTGGTTTCAATGGCAACTGTTGTCACATTTTTCTCTACTATTGCGAGTCTTTAGAGATTCCGGTGCTTGTGTGAGGCTATGTGTATGTATATTTGTAATTGTAAAATTTATAACTAATAAAAATAATAGCAATAACCGAACGTTTTCACCTAGAGCTTTGTTTAGTGCGTATTTCTTTAAGACCCCATAAAAGTTTTCTGCTGTAGAAGAGCTATCATTGGTCAAATAAGCAAACAATTTGATTTATTTTTCTAAAATTATGTAAACAATATTTAATTATATATTTATAAGCTAAACGGATCAAATTTTATGTAAAATTGTCTTCTAACGGTTGGCAACAATGGACGAGTTCAACAAATAAACAAACTTTTTGGCAACTAGTAAAACTGTGTGAAAAGTTTATAGTGCCAAAGATTTCAAACCAATCAATTAGGGGAACAAAATTTGAATCATTTGGTTATTTATTTAAGATTTAAAATGTTTGAAATATTACTAAACTGATGAAAATGCCTTTAGTGTAAGAATTTGTCTTTTCCATATTGTATTTTTCTAAGAGTCCATTCAGATTTGGTACTTTTTAATATGTCAAGTTGGTAGGTAAGAAGTTACTGTTTGCAACTAGATTTTTCAAGTACAAACCTAACCTTAGAAGTGAACAGCTACATAATAAAAGCATTAAAAATGTTTAAATGTAATGATAATGTTAGTTTTTATCGGTGTACACTTTGTAACCTATCTGCAAATGAAAAAACTGTCATTTCGATTCATATTTGCAAAAAGATAAATAATAAAAAAAGATTAAGAAACAGTAAGGTTAAGTCTTGGATTGAATGTGAGCATTGTAACTTTACATGTTTTTCAAAATTATGGATTTTGCATCATCTAAGGAATTGCTTTGGTTTGAAGGAAGAAAGAATTAAGCTAAATTTACATAAAAATAAATTAAAAGAGAAGTGTATATGCCAGCACTGTGGTTTTAAAAGTAATAATCTGCATTCATTAGACCGACATATAACAGGAATGCACTTACCTGATCATTTAATTAAATGGTACGAATGTAAGCAATGCGCTTTTAAAGCAAAATTTAAACGTAATTTAAAAGATCACATTTTTCGTATACATTCAACAAGTGGAAAGCTTAAATGTGATCAATGTACATTTACAACACGAACTATACTTCGTCTAAAATCTCATAAACAATTTGAACATGGTTTTGTGAAAATGTACGAATGTGAACAATGTGATTATAGGACAAAATATGCTCATCATATAAAACAACACGTTATTGCTAAACATAAGCAAGTGGAACAAATATTTAAATGTCTTGATTGTTCTTATCAGACTTATTTTAAAGGACATTTAAAACAACATAGAATATCCAAACATACTCCCCATGATTTAATTAAATGGGCTACATGTAACGAATGCGATTTCAAAGCAAAAAACTATAGTAAATTAAGATGTCACATGCGAACGCACAATAGAAAAGTCGAATGTGATCAATGTACTTTTGTAACACAACGTAAAATAGAACTTAAATATCATACTATAAGAGTGCATTCAAATAATGAAAAACTACATGTTTATGAATGTAATAGTTGTACGTATGCAAATTATAATAAGAAAAGCTTAAATAATCACCAAAAAATGAATCATGCTAATATTTCGTTTATTTGCAATGTGTGCTGTGGGATATTTAAATTTAAAACTAATTTAACGAGGCATATGAAGAATGCTCATCAGAAATAAAACAATCTGTGATTATTAGACTAAAGAATGTGAAGCAGAAAATATATTTTTTATGTAAGGTAGCTTCTAATAGATGGCGCTTGTTTTACCATATTAATTTGGTACTTTTAATGATGCCAACCAAAAAATTCTATCTAGAACGTGGAACTGCTTGCTAGGCTTTTGACATAAGAATCTAACCTAACTTGCGTAAAGTGAAGAAGATTAGAAAACGCGAAAAAAATGTTTAAATGCAGCAATGATCTCACATTTTATAAGTGTAAACTTTGCAAGTTTTCTAGAAATGAGAAAACTATTATTCTAAGTCATAATTGCATACAAATTAGTAATAAAAAAAAAGTTGAAAGTAATAGTGTAAAGTGGGTTGAATGTGAGTACTGTAACTTTGTAAGTTATTCAAAATTATGGATTTTGCATCATCAAAAGAAGTGTTTGGATTGGAAGGAAAACATAAGAAAGGAAAGGAATTTTTTAAATTTAAAGAAAAGTGATAAGAGAGTAGTAGAAAAATGTAGATGTCGGCATTGTGGTTTTAAATGTAGCAGTTTAGATTTATTAGACCGACATATAATAAGTATGCACTTACCTGACAATCAAATAAAATGGTATAAATGTAAAAAATGTGCCTATAAAGCAAAGTTTACACGTAATTTAAAGAATCACGTCTATCGTGTACATACAACAAATGGAAAGTTTACATGTGATCAATGTACATTTGTAGCACAAACTTATCCTCGTCTAAAATCTCATAAACGCTTTCAACATGGCAGTGTTAAAATCTACGAATGTGAACAGTGTGATTTTAAAACGAAATACTCTTATCACGTAAAACCTCATGTTATTGCAAAACATAAACAGCAAGCGGATAAAATGTTTCATTGTAATGATTGTTCTTATCAGTCTTACTTTAAAGGACAATTGAAACAACATCAATTATCCAAACATACTCCAGACGATTTAATTAAATGGGCTGTATGTAACGAATGCAATTTTAAGTCAAAAACATATAGTAATTTAAAAAGTCACATGAGAGTACACATTAGAAAAGTTGAATGTGATCAATGTACGTTTATGGCGCAAAATAAAATAGATCTTAAATATCATACTATAAGAGTGCATTCAATTGATGGAAAACATGTTTATGAATGTAATAATTGTATGTTTGCAAGTTATAAAGAGAAAAACTTAAAAAGTCATCGAAATTCGATGCATCTCTACATCGATTCGAATAGTTCTTTTAAATGCAATGTGTGCGGCAGAAAATATAAATTCAAAGGGAATTTAATGAGACATCTTAAAATTGATCATCAAAAATAAACTAATAATTTGCTAGAATTGAATATCTAGCGAAGAAATATTTGAAAATAAAATTAACAGAAAAATTTAAATGACATCTTAATTTTTTTTTGACGTACTAATCCTTGTCAATGTTTATTATTAAATTAAAATAAAAACTCAAAATGAAACTGTCTACATGTCATTTTATGCAACCTATAGGACTAGTTGAATTGAAAACTTCCTGTTTTCCATCGGTAGAAAAGAAAACAACAATATAAGACATAGATTTTATTACCAACACGTTTTTACAAAAATTAAATAATAAATATTTAAATTTATGTCAAAAGTATTAAAGTTATATATAAAGCAGTTTACATCTTTTTGTAAATATCGAAAACTGAGTTACAAATACACTGATTTCCACACCACCTTTGAGAGGTACAGTAAATGGTGCGTTTTTTTATTGTGGTGTCCCCAGTAGGCCTAATCCACTGCTTAAATAAGAGAAAGACCGAAATCTTGCAAAACCAAACAGATGTTTGCTGCAGTCTCACATTCGTTTTCTCCCTTCAGAAAACAATATTAGCCGCCTAATAACTACAAAACTTAAAAATAAACGCGGTTTGCGTAGATCTTATATCCGTTTTCTCCCCTCAGAAAACGACACCAGTTATTTGTGCGCATTTTTTAGTTAAACTATCGCAACACAATCACAAAACGTCAATAAAACTCAAAAAGAAACACCTTATACAAATAGAACTTTATTTACAATATTCAGTAAAAAAAAAATTGATTGGTTTAAAATATTTTGTTACTTACGGTTGGGCAGTTATAGTTAATTAATTATCTCTTAACGCCATCTTGTCACAGAGAAAATGTTCTGAACTTGACATTTCAAAATAAATGCTATAACTGGATATTCATCATACTAAAATTAAATAATATTAATATACGAGTTTATAAAGAGTTTTTATCTTTTATTTTTTTGTTTCTATTTTCTTTTTGTATTCTGAGTTCACTCCCATATTATTTGTTGAAGCCTGTCTTTAATGTGGCCATATAATTGCTATTTTTTTTTATTTTTAACTAGTTTGATTTTTCTACAGCTAATATTCACATACTTAAAGGTGCTGACAAAAAAATTATTTAAAAAAATTACGCGTTTGCAATCTATGCAAAAAAAAAGTCATTTGTTTTTTACGATGTTTTATCAATAAATACATAAACAGCAAAGAGCATCAAATGTATATTAATTACCCAACAATGCAGATTCCGGTAACATGCCCTCACATATGTATGTACAAGACATATTCACAGAGAGGCCATGCCTATTCCTTCTTGACGCAGCAAGAAACAATCGTTATAAGAAACACTATTATATCTAACTCCTTAACGACTCTTAACGAGTTTTGTAGGCTCGGATTACCAAGGGTCAGAGTTTGATACGCTCCTCAATGAGGACTATCGTGCACTTACGCAGAGCCCCACAAAGTTAAAGGTGATAAATATACATTTAACACTAATTACTGCAAATGTTTCCATTAATAAAAAGAAAAAGGGTGGACAGTAAAATTGATTCATTTTCTAAATATTTTTTTTACAAAACATCAACTACGTTTGAAAACAATTTAATAACGCTAAAACAAACTCACTCTATTATTATTTCTTTTATAATGTGTGAACTGTATAAACAAAAAAGAACCTATATAGCGTGCACTTCGTATGAAATAACAAATGTTTTTAAATATTTTCTACACTTAATTTTGGCACACAAACATTTGATGCAACCGGTACGAAGCTTGGAACTACACTAAAGTAGATAGTAATAGACTTTTGAAAATATTAGAAAAACAATTCATAAGACTACAAAAAGGATGATAACAAAAAATTGGTTTCTATGGGAAAAAATTGAAATACTTAATCAAGTAAATAATTTCAAAATATATATATATATATATATATATATATATATATATATATAAGTGCCGATTGAAAAAAAAAATGCAAATTTATTTGACTTTCTTAAATGCTTTATGCAGATGATTACTAAGTTTTTGTAAATAATATTCTTTTTCAAACAAAACAAAATTTATTAAAATTGGTCTATAAATAAACTGACATATAATTATTGCTAACTGACTCACTCTGTATATTGAAATATTGGACATTATCCTTATGGATAAAATGAAGAAGCAAAATAGTATGCACTGCACTTCACATTAATTAATTATTATCACAAACACGACGATTTAATTAATATATTTCTTATTTTATTATCACACACAAATACCCGACGCGAAAGGCACGAAGTCTTAAACTAAACTAACGTAGGTAATGCTTTTGAAAACAAAAGAAAAGCATATTACATAAAACTGCAAAAAAGTTGATAAGAAATGAAACAAAAGTATTGGTTTTTTTTAACAAAAAACAGTTGTAATATGGATAAAAAAATCCACTGATAAAACAAAAAAATATATAAATGTTTGTGGCACTTTTATGGTAAGATTCCACTATAAATCCAAAGATTCTTGTAAATTTAATGAAACTATTTTCTAATCATCCCTTTTTAAACCCAAAAGCAGTTTTTAAACCGGGGTAAACACAAAGAAGCTTGACTTTTATGTTTATAAAAAATATAAAACCTTATTTTTTTTAAGGCGGCTGTGAAACTACAAAAAGATTAAGATTGAGATAAAAAAAGAACCTACAAATAAAACAAAAGTTTGAGGATTTATTTTTATATGAAAAATAAATTAAATAAATAATTTTATCATATACTGATTGGAAAGAAAAATGCAACATTTATTCTATTTTACTAAATTTTTTGCAAAGACTCTTGTCATCTTATTGCCAAATTCTTACCGAACCATTTTTAAAATATCTTTTCTTAAACAAAGGAACAATTATTTAACGCAATTTATAAACAAAGACTATGGGCCAATATTTATGAAGAAATATAGCAATTTTTTTTTAAATGATTTTGAAACTCCAAAGAAGCTGAGATAACAAAATAAAACAAAAGTTTGGGCTTTGATAAGAAAAACTAGTGATTTAATGAAGCGAATAATTTCAAAATAAAAGTATTCATTGAAAACAAGAATACAAACTTATTTAATTTTCTCAAATTTTCCTAAAAGTTTTATGCAGATTATTACCAAGTTTTTATGAGACCACTCGTAAATAATATTCTTTTTCAAACAAAACAAAAATTATTAAAATCGGTCTATAAATAAACTGACATATAATTGTAAACTGACTCACTCTGTATATTGAAATAATGGACATTATCCCTATAGATAAAATGGAGGTTCAAAATAGCATCCTTTACAGTAATTATCACAAACACAAGAATTTATTAATACATTTCTTATTTTATTATCACACACAAAAAAAAACGTGGCAAAGGGCACGAACTCTTAAACTAAACTAACGTAGGCTATTCTTTTGAAAAGAAAAGAAAAGCATTACATAAAACTGCAAAAAAGATGATAACAAACAAAACAAAAGTATTAGTTTTTTTTTAACTGATGAATTATCTAATCAAGCAAATAATTTCACTCCACGTTATACCAAATTAAAGGAAAAAACTTAAAATAAATTATTAAATATAAAGAAATAAAATATTAAATTATTATTGTAAACAGAAAATGGTAAATAGTTCCGACAGCAGGCGATCTCGAACCAAAATGACGAATCAAAATAAACATTACTTAAACGTACAAAAAACAAAATAACAAAAAAAAAATTCTATTAATTTGTCTGCAAATTTTTAAGCAACACTTTTGATTTTTGTGAAATTTGCTTTTAGTTTATATGGATCGACTCCTAAAGATACCTTCTCTTCCACAAATAAACAATTATTAAAATCGGTTAATAAACAAAGAAGTTATTCGCAAACACAAAAATCTGTGTTTTTTTTTAAATCGATTAGGATTTGAAGAAAGAATGCAATTTCACTAAATTTTTGAAATTACGTTTAAGACACTCTGTTTTGTTTATAAACAAAGAACTTTTCAGTTTACAATTGGTTAAAAATTGACACAATTACAATTTTTTACAGATCCGTAAAAAAATATATTTTTTAAACATTCTAAATTTTTTTCTACAACAAATAGACCTAAAATCAATCATCTCCTCACTCATTTCAATACCTTTTAATTAATTTTAATTATATTTTGCTAAAAAGGATGCGGTTATCATGTTTTATTATTATTAAATAACAAATATTAATAACATTTGCTCTCTTTAATAATTTTCTCATAAATCTATCAGAATTAACCTTACATCAAAATTGAGAAGATAGGTTTCTACATAATGAGTCATTCTAAATCCAAGAGTTGCTGAAGAGTTCTAATAAGAACGAAACATGTCTAAGTCTACCGATCTAGTTTGAATGAATTTACTTTGATTTTAGAAAAGACGTGGCTAAATCTATTATTATTATTCTTTGATTTTTAAACTACATATATGTTTTTATTATGTGTGGCACTGTGCTTATAACTTTTTATTTCTCAACAGATTTTTAAATGGCTGCCATTCCAAAGTATAAATTAAAATTAAAAAAAAAATTTCTACGCTTTAAAATTGCTTCTAAAGTTAACCTGCTGCTTAGCGACTTTGCTTTTTTCCTATATAATTAAAAACAAAATGTATGTAAATTGTTTATTTTAAAATTAAATAACTTTAACAATTACAATTTTTGTTGATAATTGCTTTTCACATTGATTTTCTCATCGCATTCAGCGCATTTCATAGAAAGCAATTTTCACTTTGTAAAAACAAGTAAGTTTTCCAATTATTCCATTCATGCTTTTTATATTCTCGTTTTATATTGACTTTTATGCTCTTTCTTTGCCACACTTGAAGAGCTTTTGAGGCAAAAGTTAAAATTAATACATCAGGGGGTGATGATTGTAAGATAAATTAAATTGTTTTTCTTTTGCTGTTTTTTTTTATTATTAACTAGCTGACCCGGCGAACTTCGTACCGCCTAACAGTCAATGAATGTCGTGTTACTTTTTAGCTGAACTAATTTAGGCTTTGATGAACGTAAAACAATGATACAAAATAATATATTTATATAGATAGAAACAAAAAAATATTTTATTATGATGAATGATGAATGATGATGATTCTCATACAGAATGAGAATAAAAATAAAAAAAAATAAAAAATAATAATTAAGTACTTCAAACTCATGTCAGAAAAAAATTACTGAAAGCTATGTTGTGCAGATTGGGAAAAAAAAAATTAAACTCGGATTAATTCATTAATAGGATTTTCATTCAAGCACTTTGTGGTAAACGACATTCTTTGTTTTTTGGTCAGGCGCAAGAACAAATAAAGCGGATGGTTTGCCGACACGTGAGCATGCCACGTACAATTGACCATGAGAAAAACATGCATTTTCTAGATTGAGGCCACAAATAGTCAAGGATTGGCCCTGTGATTTGTTGATCGTCATGGCGAAGGCAAGACGAATCGGGAATTGAATTCGTTTAAACTCAAAGGGCATATCCGTTGGGATCATCGGAATTCTTGGAATAAGAACTTCCTCATCTTTAAATTTTCCTTTAAGTATCGACGCGTGCAATTTCTCGCAGATAATTGACTCGCGATATTCCGTTGCCTAATTGCATTACGGCTTTGCTGGAAAAGATTAGATCTTCTAGGACGCGGCATTGTTATTAAAATGTGCAATCGCATAAAACCACCAAATATAATAACAGTGCCTGAACTTTCGAGACATAGACAATAGCTCAAAGAGTATATAACCACTACGTATGAATAGCTTATCAAGAAAAATCATAGACAATTCCTATAAAAAGACATTTACACTTTTGTTAACCTGTAGATTTTTTTTCCTTAATCTTATAACCTTTACCAACTGATTTTTTATTCCCTGAATTCCGTTCCTTCCTTTCCGATGATTTTATGTTTTTACTGTAGAATAAATCGTAGGTATTATTTTCGGAAATTAAAAACAAATATGACAGTACCCGAACTTTGTAGACATTTTACAAAAAATAAATTTCTGAACGCACACATGATGTCTTCAGAAAAAAATAAAGTTGTGACTTAAAGGTCTTAGCAACCAGGCCATAAGCTCCAAAAAAAAATAGTTGTTACACTATTTGACAGGATTGGACAACAAATGTTTGACATGTAATAAACAAATCAGCATCTATTGAAATGATTAAGTATTTATTACACATATCAAGTTTTTATTGTTTTTAAGATGTATTCTGCTATTCGGGACGGAAACAAATCCAACAAATCAAAAACCATGGCAATCGGTCCAGCCGTTCTCGAGTTATAAGTGTTGTAACAAACACGACTTTCTTTTATATATATAGATATGAATGTTTCTTATCAAATTGCAATCAAGGAGGATTAATAATGGTGTTTATTTTTTATATTTTTCTAAAATAAATGAAAAAAAAATACTATTAAATAATTTTTATGGGTTGATATACTTATGAGATTTTTTATAAACGTTTAGGAATATTTAATTTACAGTTGATAAATTACCAGACTAATTAATATTAATCTTTGTTTCGCATTAATAAAAAATATATTTTAATTGACTTAAAGTTTAATGCTTTGCTGCACAATCCCCTCTATTAATAAAATTGAAATTTTGGAAATAAGCAAAAACCATGGATTTCAAAATATTAATTTTTATTATTATTAATTAAGATTTTTACTCTTAAATTAAATTTATTTATTGTCTTTTTTTTATCAAATTAAATTGATTTTGTTTGCGGCATAAATTATTTTTTAGTTTTTATGTAATAAATAATTTAATATTAATAAAACATGTTCAATTATTACTTTGTACTTTATACTTAATTAATTCTAGCTATGAAAACTGTAGTAATAATTCAATGTTATAATTATTATGTAATAATATTTATAAACATTAACAATTAACAAATATTTCGCTGACAACGCGTTAATAAAAGTAAAATACTTAAGTCAAGTAAAATAGACAGATACTCAAATGTGTTTCTAATGTCAAACATTTTTGTAGTTTTATTCAGTAATAAAACTTCATACATCGTTTGTGTTATTTTTCATTTAATGTCTATTTTTCTTGACGTTTGTTTATTCAAAGTTTGGTTTTTGGCTTCACTTGACGAAAAAAATGTCGGTTTTTTGTTATTGTTCATCGTAATAAATAATTAAGGTAATTTAATATTAATGTTGAATAATTTAAGAATATAATTATTTAATTTATTTAAAACAATTTTTAACATCAATTTTTTATTTAATTAAATGCAGTTTAAATTATTTTGTTTTTTGTATACATACATTGTTTACAGCAGTGCTATAAGAATATCTACTGAAAAAGTAAATAATTGATTATTACATATTTTTTAATTTTAGTTTTGATAATATTTTTAGATATAGACATTTTTAATTTGATTTTTCTACTGATGTTTGGGCGAAATAATTTGCAATAAATGTGCTTTAATAGTATATTAAAAAACAAGTTTCATAATACATGTCTTAATAAAGCACGCATTCAAGTTTAAAAAACGAATGTTTAAATAATAAGTGCTTTTAGGTCTTATGAAACGAGTTTTTTATAATATTTTTTGTAATTTGCCCTTTTCATGAGGTTTTTAAGCATTTTGATCGATTTAGGGATTTTTGGAGTGGGTTGGCAATATCTTGATTTTAAAAGTGAAAATTTTATCTATTTGTCTTTTCTTTTGTTTTATCCAAAATTCCTAATCTTGTCAGTCTTAAAATACGAAAATGGAAGAAAACTTTACACGTAGGCCTCCCGAAATCCGAAATAGGAAAAATTATTTTAGTTTTTATTATTATTATTATAAGATACATGACTAATTTTTGAGGTTAAGTGACAGATAAACTGTGACTTTTGCTTTATTAGAATTGGTTGTTCTTCCCAGATCAGTGCACTTATTATTTACACCATTATATGCCACATTTCACATAAATATACTTTCTATTAATTGTTCACTTCACTTTTCACGCTGTTAAAAAATTCAATATTATTGACAGACAGATAAAAAGTGTGTAAAAAGTCAAGTTAAGTTATGCCAACCTAATTATTTTTTAGAAAAGAAAGTTCGGTTCTCTAATGGCTTATAACCGCACCGAAACCTATGACGTAGCGTTCTCTAATGAGTCTATTAGAGTATCAAAATGGAGGCCAATTGCAAAAAAATTATTAAACAACTTCTAGTTAAACCGTCAAGTTTCAAATTTATTTTTAAAGAATAAAATCAGTTTATTCAAACTTTCATATAATTTTTTAAGAATTTTAAGTTCAATGACACATTTGAATGGATTATTCTTACAACGGCGTTATTAGAATATCTACTTAAAAAGAAAACTGATTATTATAGTTTTTTTTTAATTTTTGGTATTTATCAATATTTTTAGATTTAAAAAATTGTATATAATAATTTAATTTTTTAACAGATAAAGCTTAGTCTATAGGCGAAATGTTTTGTATACAATATGTGCTTTAAATTGGATTAAACAATTTCTAATACATTTTTAAAAGGAATACTAGTTTATTTAAATTTTTATATAACTTTCAAATTAAATGTCAATTTAGAATGGATTATTTTTACAATAGTTTTTATAATCTTACATCTTGTTTTTTTATTTTTATCTATTTATTTTGATAAGCTGATAATTTTTTTATACTTTTTTGTAAACTTTTGTACACTTTTTGTGTTTGTTTTATTATTTATCATCTTCATCTCTAGTTGTTGTACATACTGCTTCTTTTTTGTTTTTTTAAATTCTGCTGCAGAATATCATAAAGGCTCTTTTTTTGTTCAAGGCACATTTGATACTTTTGTTTTGCTTTCGGTTTTTTTATACTTCTATCCACTACCTGGGGCCGCGTTTGATGAAAGGCAATATTTTATTTTATTTTGTTTACTTGTATGACTAATGATTTATTTATTTTGTATTAGATTCTGTAGGGTTATGTTTCAATTTATCATTAAAAATTTAATTGCAACGGATGGGGGTGGGCATAGGCTACTAAATAAAATTCTTAATATTTTTAGCTATAAATATTTTTTGTTTATTGAAGTTTTATTAAATTAGATCAACAAAATACTTATATTTCTTTTGTGCAAACAAATAATTTTGTAATAAGTTTTTGTTGCGAGAAGACTCAAAAAGAGCACATGCGTCAGCGTCACCCTCAAGACGCTCGTCGAGACGTCTTTTTCGAATCATTTTTCTAAAAGCTTCAAATCCTCGTGCATCTTTACAAATAAACAAAGGTGAGTTAGTTTTTTTTTCTACACACATTTATAATCGTACAAAAACTAAATAAGTTGTTTTTGTCATTTAATCCGCGTTATTTATCATAAGAAAAATCACATCAAATTAGTGTTTTTGTTCAATTTCAGAATTTATTTATTGTAATTTTGTCGAATCATGAATTATTTATGGTATTTTCTGCAAATCCATAATATAATGTGAAAGCGGCTCACATCCAATAATCTAATAAGAGTAAAATGAAAAAAAACAAAATGCATTTCAAAATAAATACATTTGTTTTTTCTAATCGAATAAATTATTTAGATAATGATTCGATTTGTTCAGGAAATTTCATGACTCTTCATTCTCATTAAGCCACCAGAAAATTAAGAGATTGAAGGGTTTTTCTTTTTTAATTCCACTTTCTTTGGGATTTCTGCCACGAATAGCATTAATTGAAAATAATAAAGAAATTAAAGAAACGTTACAGCGTTTTTAATCTTTAGATTTATTTCTAGATGATGTTATAAATATTTCATTTGTTTTTTTTTATTATTTTTATAAATATCGAACATAAAAATATAACATTTAGCGGCTTTGTAAATAACGCTTAAATAATGTTGTGTTGTTAAAAAAACATAAAATTTAGTTTATTTTATAGTAATAATCTTGTCTGCCGTTAAATGTGTTGGTACTAGAATGCCTAAATAACATTTTGTTGTCAAAAAAACATAAAATTAATCTATTTTTTAGTAATAATATTCTCCACAGTTAAATGTGCTAGTACTAGAATGCTTAAATAATGTTGTGTTATTAAAAAAACATAAAATTTAATTTATATTATAGTAATCATATTGTCTACAGTTGAATGTGCTAGTACTAGAATGTCTAAATAACATTGTGTTGTCAAAAAAACAATATTCAGTCTAGTTTATAGTAATAATATTGTCTACCGTTAAATGGGCTAGTACTAGAATGCCTAAATAATATTTTGTCGTCAAAAAAAAAATTAGATTATTTTATAGTAATAATATTCTCCACAGTTAAATGTGCTAGTACTAGAATGCTTAAATAATGTTGTGTTGTTAAAAAAACAAAAAATTTAGTTTATTTTATAGTAATCATATTGTCTACAGTTAAATATGCTAGTACTAGAATGCCTAAATAACATTGTGTTGTCAAAAAAACAAAATTCAGTCTAGTTTCTAGTAATAATATTGTCTACCGTTAAATGTGCTAGTACTAGAATGCCTAAATAATATTTTGTCGTCAAAAAAAAAATTGAGTTAGTCTATTTTATAGTAATAATATTCTCCACAGTTAAATGTGCTAGTACTAGAATGCTTAAATAATGTTGTGTTGTTAAAAAAAACATAAAATTTAGTTTATTTTAGAGTAATCATATTTCCACAGTTAAATGTGCTAGTACTAGAAACTAGAATGCCTAAATAACATTGTGTTGTCAAAAAAAACAAAATTCAGTCGAGTTTATAGTAATAATATTCTCTACAGTTAAATGTGCTAGTACTAGAATGCTTAAATAATGTTGTGTTATTGAAAAAACATAAAATTTAATTTATGTTATAGTAATCATATTGTCTACAGTTGAATGTACTAGTACTAGAATGCCTAAATAACATTGTGTTGTCAAAAAAACAAAATTCAGTCTAGTTTCTAGTAATAATATTCTCTACGGTTAAATGTGCTAGTACTAGAATGTCTAAATAATATTTTGTTGTCAAAAAAAAATTAAACTAGTCTATTTTATAGTAATAATTAAATGTGCTAGTACTAAAATGCTTATATAATGTTGTTTTGTTAAAAAAACAACATGTTACATTTTATGAATTTTTTGATTTTTTGTTAAGTTTATTTTTTTAAATTTATTTTGTAGATCATAAAAACTAAGTAATAATTTTTTTACCTAACGCCTCTTTATTATGACTATGATATTTTTGATTGAATTATGGGGTCTATAAAACACAAGTGACTTTATGAATGAATAATACAACTGCTTTTATATTATTTAACAGTTTATAAAAAATAGAACAGTTTTTTGAACATCAAAAGATATAAGAAACAGGAATCTGAGATGACATCATTTGTTGAAATTTACGTTAACATTTATATTAAAAGATAAATAGAAATAATATCAAAATCGGTCTACCTTCATCATCAAATATTTTTTACTGCTAGAAACCATTGAATATGCTCTCTTTCAAGAACTTTTGATTTCACTTGTAATTTTTTCACTCGTTTTTCAAAAAAGCCATTAACTTGCCATATTGTGTGAAATATCTGTAATTTTGTGAAGCTTTAATGTCGATCTTAACATGCAGTATTTCGTCCACATTGAAGAGACCGCGAATCTTGCGACTAAGCACGTCTTGGCTTACCCCACTAACATCGTTTTCTTGTTTCTAGTTATTGGAGTCACTCAATTCTTTGTAATAAGCGTCCCTGGATTTCTTGAGTAGCAAACTCGATGTGACTTCTTCAACATCTTTCGCAATTTTTTCAGAAACAGAACTATTTTTTTTTAATTTTCAACAATATTACAAGTGCCGAAACAGTTTGTTAGCAAAATTATTCTCAAAACATAAATTTGTGGTTAACAGCAGCATGGCAACCAAATTTTAATTATTTTGATAATTTTAATTTTTTTAGCAAATTTATAATGTTCTCGATTGTGAACAGATCTTAGTTTAATTTTTTTTTTAATTAGAATTTATACGTATGTCAGATATAAAAAAAAACTATGTCTGATGATCTGGCAAGTCATTTGATTGTTCCTCTCTGTTCAATCCATTGCTTGGAAAAAATGTTGATCAAAAAAATTTCAGGCAGTTGTTTCGTAATAAAGCAAGTTTTTTATAATGTCGATAATTGGCAGTTATTTAGATTAATTTTTTTAGCAAATTGAAATAAGCTGCCCTATTCAGGTTTAGTACTTTTGTAATTGACAACTTTTAATAATAGATTGTGAACCGATTTAATTTTAAAATTTTTTTGATTAAGAGTTTATACATATAAATATATCAGATTTTAAAATAATATTTTATATCTGATGATCTGGCAAGTCATTCGATTGTTCCTCTTTGTCCAAACCATTGCTTCGAAAAAATGCTGATCAAAATTTTGTGTAATGAGGAAAGTTTTTAATTATGTCGATAATTTGCAGATATGTAGATTGAATTTTTTAGCAAATTGCGATAATTTTTGTGATGAACAACTTTTAATAGATTGTTAGGAGATTTTGTTGTTGACTAAAGATCTTTGTAGCAGTGCAATTTTTGTGCTGCAGAATAAGTTTTCTATCAAACCCGTTCTTGAATAGTAATAAGTATGTTTTAATTAATTGAAACTCGGGATAATTAGAAGTAATTGTCTCCTTGACTGTAAAAAACAAATGCGCTTATTTGTTTTGATTAAAACTGGAAGCAACAAAGTACAAATTTAGGGAAAACATTAATTAATGACATATAATAATGCAGACGCAAACTTTTTTGACTAATTTAAACTAATTGTCTAATTTGATTGGCTGATGGTTTGGTCTAAATGTGGCACTAGAAACCCAGCTTTAAACTTCTGTTATTTGTTTTTATCATGCTACAGCTAGTACCAGTAAAGAGGTGTTTAAGAATTTTTAAGCGAGGAACTGCTTAACCTCAATGGCAGAAGTATACTTAAGTCTTATTGTACTTATTCATGTAAAACTTTATTATTATAGCAATTATGAATTAATTTTCTTCTCGGTTTGCTTACCAAGCAATTTAATAAGATTATTTAAAACTCTAATAAGAGATTCTTTAAAAAAATAAAGCTTAAATATGTTTTTCGAAGATTTTTCTCATCAAATGCTAATAAAACGTCAATGTTTTAAAAAGCTTTTTCTCTGGCGACATGCTTTCTCATTATTCGAGAATTGGTTACGTGACTAGTCTCAACTACACCAGATGATGACAGTTAAAAGACATTTTTGAAAAGAAAATTGTCTTTTAACTGATTTTTTTAGGTGCTATTTACAACAATTGAGTTTTGAATTTTTCTAAAATCTTTGTTCGGATTAGAAAACTTTTGCGAAAAAGGTCAATAAAATCTATTGTAACTGGACCGCAAAGAATTGCGAAGATTGAATATTGTGTTTGTTGAGTTTCTGGTTTAAGTTTAAATTAACTCAGTTGATGAGCGCCGTTTCGATTCTTGATAGTTCAGTAAGTGGAAAATCGGACAATGTTCAAGGATCTCTCCCTGAACTGATTCGACTATTTTTCCACGCTTTTTCACAGAAAATTTGTTTTCTATTGCTATGAAAATGAAAACTTTACTGTTGGAGTTTTTTTGGGTTTTTTTTTTCGAAAACTCACTTTTTTTATAATTATTTTAAACTCGGCTAGTTTTACTGCTTATTTATTCTAGTTTGTTTTGAGCCTATTGTTGTTTTTGTGTTAAACATAGTAGTGTTTAAGCTTAAGATGTCATGTAACAATCCTAATGTAGTGTAGCGAGGTCTTTTTAGCAAAAAAATTATTACAGCTTTGATTGAATTTTTCTTCGTATTTGAACCATTGAACCACTTTTTAAAATACTGTCGGTTTAAAATGGTATTTTTGTCAAAGATATATAATAATCTGTAAGTATCGTCAATGACATTTGACGTAATAATTTTTTTGATAGTTATCTATAGGTACCAACTTTTAAAAACTTATTTATAACAAACTCCAAATTAAAAATATTTCATACGCTTATTAAAGACTTGAATTTGAAAGAAATTGTATAGAACTTGAAACAATTTGATCTATAGGAATCGGATAAGATGGAAAACCTATAAAATTCTCGACAATTATTCATTTATAGGAAATGTTTTGCCGCTGGTTGAAGATGAATGAGGTCAGCTGAGCTCATGATGGTCTAAGTCACTGTTTAAGCTGTTGACAGCGCTGTTCATCTGTTAAATAAATAAAAATATGTACCGAGAGATCATTTAGATTTTTCTATCTTATTTGACTCAAATATATACATATTTTAAATCGGCTAGTTTTTCTGCTTGTTTATTCTAGTGTGTTTTGAGCCTATTGTTTTTGTGTTAAACATAGTAGTGTTTTGGCTTAAGATGTAACATGTCTTTTTGTCAGTGAGGCAAATATAAATAATCTTTTATGGTTACTTATGAAGTATTATTATTGAATTTTAGACAGAAAAAACGTGCATTAATAGTACTATATTATAAAAATTAGTTTTATAATACTTGATTTGGCGCTCAAGGTATGAAACGAGCCGAAGGCGAGCTTTTTATGAAGCGCGTGCGCCAATACTCCTTATAAAGCGTGTTCTTTAGGAATTTGCGTCTTTTTTCTAAAATGTCATACAAGAAAAATTAAATTTTTAAGCTTTGGATAATTTTGTTGCTAACGGTTGGTAACAGCAACAAGCTATTCAATTTAAAACTTTTATTTGATTTAATATTATTAATATACTTAATATGGAAGAACAGAGTGTATGTATCCAACTCAAAATTTGGAAACTAGCCGAGACTACTACAAAAAATGTATTTTTTGAAAAATTCAAAAGCCTGCAGAAAACAATTTTAGAAACTTGAAGATTGGCAAAAAGGAAACAATTTTTGAAAATGTTCTTAAAAATTTTAAAAAGTTTAATTATCATTTGAACGCTTTGAAACACATTACAAATCAATATCAACAATCCTAATGTAGCGAGGGCTTTTTAGCAAAAAAATTATTCCAGCTTTGATTGACGTTTTCTTCGTATTTGAATCATTGAACCACTTTTTAAAATACTGTTGGTTTAAAATGGTGTTTTTGTCAATAATCTATATGTAAAAAATGAAAAATTAATGATAATGACATTGACATTTGACGTAATAATTTTTTTGATAGTTATGTATAGGTACCAACTTTTAAAAGCTTATCTATAAAAAACTCCAAATTTAAATTATTTTATAAACTTATTAAACACTTGAATTTGAAGATGAATGAGATGAGTTGAATTCATGATGGTCTAATAAGTCAAGGTTTAAGCTGTTGACAGCGCTGTTTATCTGTTAAATAAATAAAAATATGTACCGAGAGATCATTTAGATTTTTCTATCTTATTTGACTCAAATATATACATATTTTAAATCGGCTAGTTTTTCTGCTTGTTTATTCTAGTGTGTTTTGAGCCTATTGTTTTTGTGTTAAACATAGTAGTGTTTTGGCTTAAGATGTAACATGTCTTTTTGTCAGTGAGGCAAATATAAATAAACTTTTATGGTTACTTATTAAAAACTATTATTGAATTTTTGACAGAAAAAACGTGCATTAATAGTACTATATTATAAGAATTAGTTTTATAGTAGTTGATTTGGCGCTCAAGGTATAAAACGAGTCGAAGGCGAGTTTCTTATGAAGCGCTTGCGCTAATACTCCTTATAAAGCGAGTTCTTTAGGAATTTGCGCATTTTTCTAAAATGTCATACAAGAAAAATTAAATTTTTAAGCTTTGGATAATTTTGTTCCTAACGGTTGGTCACAGCAACAAGCTAATTTAAAACTTTTATTTGATTTAATATTATTAATATACTTAATATGGAAGAACAGAGTGTATGTATCCAACTCAAAATTTGGAAACTAGCCGAGACTACTACAAAAAATGTATTTTTTGAAAAATTCAAAAGCCTGCAGAAAACAATTTTAGAAACTTGAAGATTGGCAAAAAGGAAACAATTTTTGAAAATGTTCTTAAACATTTTAAAAAGTTTAATTATTATTTGAACGCTTTGAAACACATTACAAATCATTATCAACAATCCTAATGTAGCGAGGTTTTTTTAGTAAAAAAATTATTGCAGCTTTGATTGACTTTTTCTTCGTATTTGAACCATTGAACCACTTTTTGAAATACTCTTTGTTTAAAATGGTGTTTTTGTCAATAGTCTGTAAGTAAAAAAAGAAAAATTAATGATAATAACATTGACATTTGACGTAATAATTTTTTTGATAGTTATGTATAGGTACCAACTTTTAAAAGTCTATCTATAAAAAACTCCAAATTTTATAAGCTTATTAAACACTTGAATTTGAAGATGAATGAGATGAGTTGAATTCATAATGGTCTAAGTCAATGTTTAAGCTGTTGACAGCGCTGTTCATCTGTTAAATGAATAAAAATATGTACCGAGAGATTATTTAGATTTTTTTATCTTATTGGACTCAAAAATATAAATTTCTTCAATGTCAGATTTTATTATCTGCGTCTTATGTGTATAATGCGAAAGAACTATTTAGGTAAAAAAATATATACAAAAGAACAAGACTTTACGATTCTTACAATCTAATGCTTATTGCTGTTTATTGTAAACTACAATGTAAACATAGTTATTCAATTATTATGCATGATTATAAATAAACACAATGTTAATGAAAAAAACAAAAGTCTTGAGGTTCAAAGGCTCCGATGAGTTTTTTTTAATAAATATTAAAATATTACATTTAACTACTAATGATAAGAGTGTGACAGTTGAATATACTGCTAAGTTTCATTATTTTGTGGTATATTATCTATATGTTGGCCATGAGATATATGTAATTGGGTGCTGCTATAGTCATGCAAATAGAGTACTAAAGACTCAACACTATAATAAATATTATAGTTAGAACATTCTAAGACATAATACGTTTAGAATTGTAATTAATTAAACAAAAAATGTTCATTATTGAAGTTGCAGATCATAATAACTTCCTTTATTACAATTCAAAGTGGCCAAAGCTAATTATATAATATCAACGAATCACATTATTCTATTTTTAAACTAATGCATACATAAAAATAATGTAAATTTCAAGAATTGTAAAATTTTTTAATAAAAGGAATATAGTGGGGACACAATAAACAACAAAGCAAAATGTAATATAGTTTTAACTTTCAGTCAGCGTTTTTATTTCTACTTTGCTATTTATATATTTTCCATTGTTTCTTTTTATAGTTTAAAAAAAAAAGAAAATGTGATGAGTGGAAATATTTCAAATTATACGGAAGAAGATGCTGGATATTATCCTATGGAGATAGTTGTACCATTGACAGTGGTCTATGGAATTATCTTCATAACTGGATTTATAGGAAATGTTGCAACATGTATTGTCATCTCCAAAAACAAATCAATGCACACCGCTACCAACTACTATCTTTTCAGTTTAGCTGTCTCGGATTTTCTACTTTTGGTGTCTGGCTTACCTCCAGAGATGTATCGCACTTGGTCGCCTGACAACTATGTTTTTGGTCATGTATTTTGTGTATTGCAAGGATTTGCAGCTGAAACATCAGCAAACGCAACGGTTTTAACTATCACCGCATTTACCGTTGAACGCTATATGGCGATATGTCATCCTTTTCTAAGCCATACAATGTCAAAATTATCCAGAGCAATTAAATTTATTGTTGGAATATGGCTGGTTGCTTTAGGACTGGCCGCACCACAAGCCATACAATTTGGTGTTGAGATTACGATCAAAAATGGTGTACAATTGACCAAATGTACAGTAGTTTCTCAATATTTTCAACATGCTTTTGAGATTTCTACATTTTTGTTTTTTGTGGGACCTATGACGTTAATTACAGTTTTATATGTGCTCATTGCATTACAATTAAGAAAATCTACCAGACTTGCTTTATCGAAGAGAGAGAGTTTAGGAAGTGCTGGAAGTGGAAGAAGTTCGGGAGCACAAAAAAGAGTTGTCAAAATGTTAGGTAAGTTAGTTTTGGTGTACAACATAAGTTCCTCAGACGTCTGGCTTAGGTCCCAGACAATTCTATCAAAAATTGAATATTTTAACCACAATGGTCATAATTTAAGGCAAAAATTAGTAAAATTTATAGTCATGATGACTAAATTATTATTTTTTATCTAAAAATTTACATAAAAATGTGATTATTTAATTTTATAAATAGTAAAAGAACGTCCCACGTTAAAAATCTAGATGTTAGATATCAATTTTATAATGTAACAATGATTTTTAGTGGATATTTACAATTTAAATGATTTAATAATAATGTAAAAAACAACCTTGTTTGACAAGTCGGTGAATAATAGTTTAGGAGACAGTCTATAGCTGTCTGAATGAATAAATATTAATTGATTTGGTTTAACAAACAAATGTTTATTTAAAATTTTCAAAAAGCTATTATCTTACAAATAGTATTGTTCATTTTACCAAAGTTAATTTGCAACTTTAGATTTA
Organism: Lagria hirta; assembly: GCA_947359425.1. Classification (NCBI taxonomy): domain Eukaryota; kingdom Metazoa; phylum Arthropoda; class Insecta; order Coleoptera; family Tenebrionidae; genus Lagria; species Lagria hirta. Next base: position 7,139,790 of record OX375803.1, on the reverse strand, counting down.
TTTTGAATATTTTTTTTAAATAAAAAGTAAACAATTAAAAAGCTTGTTTTTTCATTGATAAAAATGCTATAAAAAGTTTATTTTGTCAAGCAACCATTAAAAAACTAACACATGTTAATTGTTTGATTAATGTACTAGATGACCCGTGTGAGCTTTGTACTTTGTACCACCGAAAATTAACTATTCGTAAGCGATTACCAATCCTATATAATAAAATTTTTAACATATTGTATGCGGTTTGAGATTGATTTAATTTTTAAAGAAATAAAACTCGTTTTTGTTTCAAATAAATCAATTGTTTTTGATAATGAACGATAAAGATGATGTTTGCACGTAAAGTGGCTCGCCGCTCGCTCAAAGATAATGCTAGATGTATCTTAAAGAGAGAATTTAATTTCTAAAATGTATTTTTTTTTTTGTATTTTAGTTGCTGTCGTTGCGGCATTCTTTCTTTGCTGGGCCCCCTTTCACGCTCAAAGAGTTTTGGCTATATATCTGTTGAATGCTTCAAAAGAGGCTCAAAATATGGCAGTGCCAGTTTACCTAGTGCTCATGCACGTATCTGGAGTACTCTACTTTTTGTCGACGACGATTAATCCAGTTCTGTATAATATTATGTCAAATAAGTTTCGAGAGGCGTTCAAGGTAAGTGCTTATTTTTACTACTTTTTTTTACAAATTTTATATTAATTAAAAAAAATTAAAAACATTCAAAAGCTATTTATTTTACGAATATTTGAATAAAATAAATGAATTATTAATTATTATATTTATAAATTTGAATGTTTAACAATGTAAATTGTTGGATAAGATAAAGTGATAAGCTTTGAAAATATGTTTTTTTAAAGTTTTATTACAAAAAAAAAAACACGAAAACAGACAAGTTATCATTAAATCTAGTTATTTATGATAATTTTTTATTTGTATTTGAATATTATGTAATTCTTATATATTTATTTATTTTCAAGGAGAAAAACTCAAATGATTATTTTTTTCCAAAACTTTTTCATTTTATGTTTTTTTTAAGCAAACATTTTTTTAAGTTAAATATGTTTTGTTATTATTTATAAATTTGTGAAAATGGGAAATATTTCAATTTGATCGGACTTTAAAATGGCAAGAGAGCTTTGCTATAAGCCTCTTTATAATAGTTTTCAAACTGTTTTGCTGTACAGAGGCTTTTCTAACTCTGGAAATTTGGATAAAATATATTTTGTTGTTATCTTATTTCTAGTAGCTTTAGTACTTAACTTATGTTGAGGGCATGCTTATAGCATGAGTTTTGATGGGGTAAGCACTAGGACCATCACTAAATTGTTTTATTATATTAAAACACTTTTTCTTATATATTTTAATAAAAAAATTTTATTTTTCAGAAAACATTATCTGACTTTTGTCGTTCTAATAAGCGACAACTTAATCTAAGCCAAAATTATACTGTTTTAAGTCGTTATCCTCCACCTAACAGCAGTCGTCAGCTTCAAAAATCAAGTTTCGACGCTACGGAAAACAACGATCAAATCGGTCTCCACACAAAAAAAACCGAATCGACAAAATTTACAAAACGTGCCAGTCCGGAAAGCTCCAAAATTGCTTCATCCGATCCTTCGTCAAATATTGATGTTATCAGATCGCGTATGTTGAATCTGTTTAATAAAAATCAGGATACCCGCGGTCAATTTACGAGACAGACCAGTGTGGAGAGCAACACGATAAGCAATTCCAGCTTGCAGGATGTTGAGGAAATTGATTATTCCAGCTCGGAATTATTTAAGTATATGGAAGAAGTAAATGGGGAAATAATTTAATTGTGATCTCAATGTGTTTCTGTGATTTTATAGTAAAGTAAAGACAACGTAATTAAGTTAAGTTAATTAATTAAGAAAGCTTAGGATATATTTACGTATGTTCTGACTGTATGTAGTTATTAGTTGCTAAAATAAAAAAATACCTAGATTATATTATTTCCCGTGTCATTTTTTGGCTATGAAAGAACGTCAAAAAATTACACTTCTAATTGTTAATTAATTAACTGTTATAAATCGAATTATTACAAGTGATTTTTTTTTTATATAAACATTTAAACCAAATATAAAAACAGTTTTACGAAAATGGCTTAGGACGTAGAAAAGTAAATGTAAACAAAAAAAAATTCCACACGACTGACAAAACTAAATAAAAAAAGAAGAAACAGGCGACTATCAGAACAAAAAATTAATCTTAAAAGAAAAGGAAAATAATTTATCAAAGAACAAATAGAAGACATGATAAAAAAAACTTGAAGTAAAAGTATTTTTTGTTATTTCCAATGGCACGCCACTTCAATGAGTAGAAATGAATTTTTAAGGTATAAACGTGGCATTGCTTTTTCGCGCATAATTCAACGCAAATAATTGAAATTTATTGCTGAATCTTATCAAAATCAAATAATAATAAACTTGGGAAGAAAGTCATATAAAGGAAGGATCCATAATAGCCAATTATAGAATAGAAAAACTTGTATTTAATGCTACCAATTCAATTTACAAATATTACCACCCATCTACCCATTTTTTACGTGAATTTCGTCTTAAAGTATCTAAATCCATTTTGACAGGATTTTCGGTAAATGCTTTAGTTAATTGTAATCGCTCTTCATGCTTGTCTAGATTCTTCATAACTCTCAATTCCCCATTTTCTTGTAGATATGTTCCCGTAACGTCGGTAGGAAACCCATCGGGAAAAACAATCGGTGTAATCTCCACCAAATGCTTAATTTTATAGAGTCTTTGATTATTTTCCGGTATATTTTTGACAATGGCTACATCATGTAGTTTCCCGTCTAATTTGAATTCTTTTACAATTTTCTTCTCCCAGGCTGGTCTATGCTTTAGTGTCTGGATGCGTTCAACACGAAATAGTTTAGCCGGTTCATAAGGGGGATCCTGGAAGTCTGGATATCTATAAACATAACCTATAAGTTTAGAGTTCTTGGAAAAAAAAACAATTTAAACCTGGGATAATATTTAAAACCAAAATATTGAATACCCTCATTAGGCCAATTATATCGCTTTTTGTGAATAAATCTTTGTTGTGATGCCAAAATGTTAAAGGGGCGCAGAAACGACATTTTTTTGTAGGGTTATGTTATGTAAGTGTCATCTGTTTAAAATCAATAAACGTCAAAGTTTGACATTTGGCAAATGTCATATAATTTATACTACAGAATTAGTGTACTTATAGAAGATTAATTTATAGTTTGCAAAGTCTTATTTTATTTATATAAATATTTTCAATTTACGCAAACTTAAATTTTAAATGTAATTCATTAATTATTATTGCGTTATTTAATTATACTTCATCTAAACCTAAAATGACTATGGGCTTATTAATTTAAAATATGACGTCATAACGTGACCCACTTTTTTGTATAGTGAAAGTTATATGTAATGTTTTACAATCTAAATTAGTTTTTGTTACGGTTGACAAAACGTTTTAACGTCGATTGGTTTTTTGAAGTAATTTTTAATTGGTTTATTTATCAGTATTTAAAATTTTTTAACTATTAGTAGGTACTTACGACACTTACGTTTTAAACCTAAGGTTTTATTAAATTTGGCAACAATGCTATGTTATTACAAAATCAATGACGCATATTATTATTTTAGTTTTGGATGGTTTATACTTTCGATGTGTTTTAGTTGAGCTAATATACTAATTGATTTAAGAAACAGGTTGACGCTCAGAATTTACATGTTGTTATTTGATTGACATTAATAATAAACTGCTGAGAATTTTATTTTAATAAAATGTTGAGCTTCTATTTGTGACCTATTCTGTGAAATATTTTATCATATGTCACTTGTCATATAAGATGTCAAATGTAATATCAAGTAAAATTTTATTAATTAATCTGCTTAACCTCAAATTTTAATCGCGAAATGGATTATATTGAAGAGCAAAAAGGCGAAATAGAAGCTCTAGAATCAATTTATTACGGTGATGTTCACAGTGAGTCGACGATATTTAATTCTTGAATATTTTGTCAAAAACGAATTTTAGTATTATCAAGTGAACCTCATTACAAATTTTCAATACCAATCAAATCTGAAGATTATGATCCCGAAGTGGACGATACCGGCTTAACATTCGATTTGGTTTTTACTTACACTCCAACGTACCCTGAGGAGCCTCCCGAGATAGAAATCGAAAACAATGGGAATTTCGAGGAGGAGTATGAACAAGAATTATTAAAATTTTTAGAAGGGCAAGTACAGGAAAATCTAGGAATGGTGATGATTTTTACATTGGTATCTTCAGCGCAGGAGTGGCTCAATGTCAGATTTGAAGAAGTCAAGAAACTAAAGGATGCTGAAACGGCTCGAAAAGTGAAGGAAGAAGAAGAGGCAGAAAGAGTAGGTTTTATCTTATTTGATTAAGAATATAATAAGATATTTTCATATTTGAAGCTTCTATCTCTCCAATTTTAACTGATATTAACTTTATTCACCAGACTTTTTCGAAGATATGTTTTACAGGGAATTGGGTCTAATTTTAGCATATTTTTTATTGTTAGTGAAAAGTTTCAGTGTTTGCTAATAATTTTCAATTTCGAAAATTGGCGCTAAATTAGTGACGTCTTGTGTTTTTTCTCAGCAACGATTTGAGGGTACACGAGTCACAGTAGAAACTTTTATGAAATGGAAAGTTCAATTTGAAGATGAGACCGGCATCACAAAAAAACGAGAAATCTGTGAAAAAGAGGGAAAAAAATTAACGGGGAGAGAATTATTTATGACTGATAATACTCTAAACGAATCAGATTTGAAATTCTTAGAAGATGGTAATTTATTAGAAATTTTGGATTTAATTGTTGCTACTGTTTATTGGAATTTTTAGGAGATGCTGTCAAGGTGGATGAGTCATTATTTCAGGATTTGGATGATTTGGATTTAGATGATGAAGAGGATGAGGATTTTGATCCTAATAATTATAATAGTGATGGTTCTTCAGATTAAAATAATTTACATTTTTTTATGTTGCTCTAAATACATTTACTTTTTTTTATTAACTAAGAGTTTTTATTTGACCTGGCTACTTTTGAACTATATTAAAAATCTTTTATCAAAAAATTTACGTTGGTATTATTTAAGTCACCAGGAAAGATACAGTTTTGATATATGACAACAGAAATAACATAACAAAAAAACAGTTGAAAAAGTATTAAAAAAATTGAAATTTAGATATATACTTACTAATATAACCTTTCAATTGGGATATAATTTTATGAATAATATTAAATAATAATTTTTATTATTATTAATAATGGACTATCTAAGTGATGACGTATGAGAAGGAGCTTAAATCTTTCTAAATACAAAAGTTAGGTTATCTCACGAAAATATTTGGATTATTAAAAGCGAAATTTTTGTAATAGTGTGTTCAAATTACCAAAAACAAGCTCTGAAGCTTAAACAAATACTAAACGTTAACCTCGTATCATTTGTTTTGTTTATCTGGAAAAATTAGTTTTCAGTTTTGTGGGTTGTGACGTCAGTTTTTAGGAGTCTATTGAAATATTTTAATTTTTTGCGACATCTCTCGGATAAATTAGATAATGCGGATAGAAGTGACAGTTTTGAAAGTTGTTTTTCGCGCATGTCAGTGCGCATCTGTCAATTGACATTTCGATTGTCCGGTCACCTCCTCCTGTCACTGCTCTTTGGTAAGTCGCCCATTGAAGTGAGTAAAACTCCAAATTTCCTTCGTTTTCACAAATCATCCTCTTCTAAAAACCTCATAATTCCCTCAGAATATCTATAAATCACCTTCGATTTAGGCTATTTTTCTGTCATTTTTGCAATTAAGTAATCGGCGACTTGTCGGTTTTCCCAAATACCGCCATTGTTGAAGTGTCACAAGAGTAAAATTGTGTATTTGGATAGTTTTTGTGGTTTTTTAAGAGGTGTAGTGTCTTAAAAGTGTTTTGTGGATGTTTTTTGAGGAATTTGTAATGAGCTGGTTATGTAATAATACCGATTTTTGTTCCGGTGCTATTACGTAACTGTCATCATAGGCATAGGGCTAGATGCGAATATTGTCTAATATTTTGTGTTTTCTAGGGATTTGTGTGTATTTCCAACGGTTCGTTTGACTGAAAGATCAGCAAAATGTTTGCCGCCGCCAGATTGATTGCCCCCGTCGCTAGAAGCGCCGTAAGTATACTTCTTGACTCCTCAAAGTTACATAATATATTCAGTTTTTTGTCATAAGGAAGCTAACGCCTATTAATGATAATTTTTTAAATATCGATAATATATGATTATGTAACAAGAATGACACTTGGCCAATATATCAATTTTGAACCTTCAGATTAGGTACACAGCATAACCTATTAATTTTAGGTTCTATTATATAATGTTATGTCTGTTTGTCCTCAATAAAGGTTAAGAAATGCCTAATAAAACAAAAAATTTATTTAAAAAAAAAGATTTATAAAAATATAATTTTTTGGTCAAGATTAACTGACACAATGGCCAAGTCAGGTTATGTAATTTTTATTAACCATTTATTGCTAATCTTTCTTTTATCATGTGAAAATAATCGAATAATGTTTTAATTTTTGATAAGTTAATTATTTTAATTTATATAAAATGGATAATATACTATTGATGATATAATCATGGACATTTTACTATAGATGGTGAAGTGTCACATTTTGACATTTCAATTACTTTTAGCTTCATAATGCTTTTCAAATTTGGTGTTTTAATTACATTAATATTTGGATTCTGTAGTTGGTTTTTTTTTTCATAGAACTTGATGTTAAATGATGACAATCTTTTTTTGTCCGATTACTGTGACGAATTAAACTTCCTTGGATGTCTGACAACATTCACTTGACTATTAATTGAATATAATCTAATAATATTTTTGATAATTAATTTTTGTACTTATTTCTAGCTCATCTCAAACTCTAAAGTATGTGTAAGGCCATTGAGCAGCCTCCTCAGCCAGAATTCATCACTTGTACAGAGTTCCTTTGTCCAACAACACAACAAACCAGTCACACTTTTACCAGCAGTCAGAAATTTCCAAACGACTGCTGTTACTAGGGATATTGATTCAGCTGCTAAATTTATTGGTGCTGGAGCTGCCACAGTAGGAGTAGCTGGATCAGGTATAAAGTGCCTGCCTTCCTCAGTTCCACTCTCTGGTATAAATGGGAAAAACTAGGATGTGTAAATGCGACATTTTATATATTATAGTCGCAATTACATCGGTCGTGTTTAGAGAATATGTGTGCTATTTATGCAAATTTATAGATTGCTATGTTATTTGTATTGTTTGATGATTTACCAAAAATAACTCTATTGTCTGTGATATAACGTTTCTGTCTTGGTAATGATAAAAAATATGGATTTTTATTTGTTATACATAACAGTTGTAGTCCTGGTTTTTAGTGCATTTAACCCTTTACTGCAAAATATGTGAACTGTTTTGAAGGACTCCCAATAATAATTACTGTTTTTGCTTGCAGTCAGTATTGGTAGTTCTTTGAAGATATAACAAGAGGTGTTGTTAATTTTTTTCTCTATTTTAAAAATTAGGAGCTGGTATTGGAACTGTATTCGGTTCCCTAATCATTGGTTATGCCAGAAACCCCAGCCTCAAACAACAGTTGTTCTCATACGCCATTTTGGGTTTCGCCTTGTCTGAAGCTATGGGTCTGTTCTGTCTTATGATGGCGTTCTTGTTATTGTTCGCCTTCTAAACACAGACAGAAGGACTAAAACCGAGATTTCACCATCAAAAATTCCAGATGTGTTGCATCAACATCTATGTAACTTCACTTTGTTTTAACTTGAAATTCATATTAAGCAATAGGACAATTTTTTTTTAATGTAGATAAAAATAAATGGCTAAGGGTAAACATATGACAAACTATGTTGTTTTTAAACACACAAATCCAGTGACTTTGGGCTTACTTAATCATTTTTGGCATATGTTTAAAATGAGCCTCATGTTCGTGTACAATATTACACAATGTACATCGTTAGAAATTTAATAAATTTCAACCATAGTGACGAGTTTGGCAATTTTCGGTTCTTTGTTTTCTTTTTTTAATGTCCTCGGTCCTTACGAGTTAGCACTGTGTTATTAAGTTATTGTTAAAATAAATTTGTTTCATATATACTTTGGTTTTTTAGTGATTTGCTTTTTTTTTTAATGAAAATTCGGTGATTGTTGGAACTTTTCATGTCAGACGCATTGATGTTAATAAAATAATATGGTTTAGGTGGTTTCTTATTAATTTTGAGAAAAAAAGAGGCTCAACGCTGGTTACGCATTTATTATTTTCAATAGATAATTCATAATGAAACTATTTGTTTTTAAAATTTGAAAATTTCAATGCTTACGCAGCAATATTGATCGCTTAACCTATGTTTAATAAATATCTTACTAAAAGGTTTTACTTCAGAGATTCATTGCTTTTGGATGTATTAGTTGTCAAACTGCCGATTAATTCAAATAAAAGACACCCTTTATTTATTATATAATATTGGTGCGTTTTATGAAAATTAATATTTTGGTGATTTTTTAATGCAGATGTTGGTAATAATCACTTTACCAGTTGTCAATTTCGACTTTTTGACAGTTTAAAAAAACTGTCGATGGCTGAGTGTAATGTAAATTAAAACATAATTATAAGAAAATGGAGTTATTAAACAATACATAAGTTACAAAATGAATTTTTTATTAAAAGGTTTGTTTTAGAGTAATAGTTTGAAATTAATGAATAATTATGTTTTCTTACAGTATAACATAACCTCAATCCTGACATGGCTCCTGTACCGTTAGAGGGTTTACAAACCCTTGTAGCCAATTCAGCCACTCAGGGGGGATTAGGAGGTCCTCAAGAAGGTAGTCGTGGCGGAATGATATCTTTAGCAAAGTTAATAGACTACATCATACAACGGACTTACCATGAATTAACAGTCCTTGCAGAATTGTAAGCCCCCTTTTGAATGTTCTATATTTTGCACTAAAAAATTGTTTTTTAGATTGCCTCGTAAAACCGACATGGAGCGTAAGATTGAAATCTATAATTTTGCTACTCGTACCCGCCAATTGTTTGTGCGATTGATGGCTTTAGTCAAATGGGCGAACAGTGCCTCAAAAGTGGAAAAATCATCACGGATTATGAGTTTTTTAGATAAGCAATCATTGCTTTTTGTGGAGACAGCTGATATGTTGTCGAGAATGGCTCGTGAGACGTTAGTGCAGGCTCGTTTACCAAATTTTCATATTCCGGCAGCTGTTGAGGTTCTTACAACTGGAACGTATGGAAGACTTCCTGCTTGTATTAGGGAGAAAATTGTTCCTGCAGATCCTATTACGATTGTTGAGAAGCGTAATACTTTATTGCGATTGAATCAAGTCATTCAACATCGTTTGGTTGTTGGAAATTTGATGCCACAAATGAAGAATTTGAAGATTGAGAATGGACGTGTGACGTTTCATATACAACATGAGTTTGAGGTGTCTTTGACTGTGATGGGTGATGGACCAAATATTCCCTGGAGATTATTAGAGATTGATATTTTAGTTGAAGATAAGGAAACTGGAGATGGAAAAGCATTAGTGCACAGTCTTCAGACTCAATACATTCATCAGTTGATTCAAGCTAGACTTGTTGACAATCCTCAACCATTATCCGAGGTTTATAATTGTCTTCACTACTTTTGTCAGTCTCTACAATTAGAGGTTTTATATTCACAAACTTTAAGACTTATGAGAGATCGCTTAGATGATCATATTCATGTTGATGAGTATATTCCTGGAAAGTCTCTTACTGTCTCCTATTGGCGAGAATTGACAACTAAAGGAAAAGAATTATCTAATAAAGATTTACGTTCGGAGCTAGGATATCGTCTGACAATTCAAGTTGATGTGCATGATCCTGCTCGACCACTGGCTGTTCTACATATCCCTTCCCTAGGAAACAAAGAAAGTGTAATTGCTGATCGCGCTATACGTTCTGAAGTTTTATCAATGGAGCGCCTCCTAGTTCATACCATTTATGTGCGCACAAGAAGCCGCTTGCAAGATATTAAACTTGAAGTTCAAGCCATCATAAAGGATGTTGATTGTAATTTACAGGGATCTCCAGCTATTCTTTCAATTGCCATTTTAACCCCATGTTTGAGAGCTGAGCAACTACTTATAACTGTAGATACTCATACAGGAATGCTACAATGTCATGTACCACAATATGATCCACCTTTAATACCCGAATTAAATAATGCTTTGAATGGAGATCACTCTAAATTATCACTTTTAATAACCGAATTACGATTGTGGATAACACAAAGGAGATGTGAGAAAACCTTGCAACATCTTCCAGCAACTGCACATGAAAGGTTGCCTTTATTACACCACTCAGATCATCCCTTAACTAAAATCGGACGACATCGTATGTATGTGCAACTTCATCGTCACCCTAATATTGTTCTCATAATAGAACTGAAAGAAAAAGAAAATATCCCTTGTGAAGTCGATTGTGTGTTCTATATGGCGGTGGTAAAACATTCTAGCATTGAAGATAATCCTGATGATGATACAATTGAGACCGATATCCCAAAAGTCTATCTGAAAGTACAAACTCTCATTGAATTCGACACATTTGTTGCCACTCATGGTCCATTTACCTCAATAGATGCCTCTAGTGATTTAGGAACAGATTCATCTGATACACCGGGGCTTAAAAGAAAATGTAACATCAAAGGGGATGCTCCAGCACGAAGGGCAAAACAACCCGCCTATTTCATATCAGAATTAGCACATGTGGTAGCAATGTGCGATGAACGTTTACCATTTGTAGCATTAGCCAGTGAATTGACACAGAAAGGTGTTTTCCATCAGGGGGTACAAGTCGAAGCAAATGCTACATGTTTGGGAATTAAATTAGTACAATTACCACCTCCAACTAGTGAAATTGGAATATCACCAGCTTGGTATGGTTTACTTAAACGTTTACTTTCGGTATCAATAAGGGTACTAAGCAAGGGAATGATAAAAAGTTGGATGATTGAATTTGTTTTTTATTCAACGCCTTTATTGAGTACACATCCGAAAGAACAAGGTCTACGACGGCCTGTGTACTTTCAATATGACGTGGCTAATGTTGACGCTACGGGAAGGACTGTAGATTCTCTATTAAGTGATTGGGGACAAATTGTACATTTATATACAATCGTCCACGATTTGAATGAGTATTTAAAAATTGATAAATATAATTTATCAAATATGTTCAGTATTAAATCTTATAATTATAGTAAATTGGTGTTGGGATACGGTCCTGAAAAGGGGGCTATGGTATCAATTAGTTGGAATAGTAGTGAAAAAGCATTTCGAATGGCATTTGGGGCTACAAACAATGCTATGAATGCCCATTCTTTAATCAAAGAGCAGCTAGAAAGTCATTTGAATGAACATCGAAATTTAGCTCAAATTATTCAATTGTTATATGAGACTTATGAGGCCGTTATTTCGATTAGCAAGCTACCAACGCTACCACAGTTTGGGATACAAAATACGGTAAGAAACTTTGTGTTTTTTTTATTATTAAGTATTAAAAATTTAGTTTTATGTTAATTTTTGTTCGTTTTTCAGCGTCCTCAAGTTCCTGTACCAACTTTCACCGTAATGGCTCAATCTTGTACTTTAATTCGACTGGCATACCAAGGCAATTACTGTTTGGAACTTCGAATTCGCGGTGCTGGCCTAGTCTCTTTGCGCGATGGTGCTTATTCTCGTTTCGATAGAAGCAATGTTGTCGATGTTTTTTCTCCAACTCAGGGTCTTAAGACGTTTCTTTCTAAGTATGTGGATGAAACGGCAGTTTTTCGTTGTCGATCTCAATCTGAAGATGATAATCCTCCATCTCCTGTTTCAATGGAGATAGAGGGCTCTTTTTTGGGTCATCATCGAGGACCGCAATCTCCAGCTGGACAACGAGATCTGGGCTTACGTTTCCATCCGCCTCTGACGCCACCTTCTGGGTCTAATCCACATACTCCTGCTAGTCCTCATACAATGGGGCAACCTACTACGCATACCAGTTTTGGATCAAGTCCTGCTACATCATTTAATTTAGCATCTCCTACCTCTCTAGCAGCGAATATTAATCCTAGTCCAATGCCACATCCTAGTCCTGGAGGATTAATAGCAAATTCACCACTTAATCCTCAAATGCCAAGTCCAAGTGGTTTATTACCGAATTCTAGTCCGGGCCCTATTTCTACAAGCTTACCTGGCCATTCTCCAGTCAGTAGCTTTATGACAGGTGGTCACACTGATGGAAGTCCATTTCCATCGAGTCAAAGTCTGGCCTCACCAGCGGCCAGCAATTGGCCTGGATCACCAAGTGTACCTAGACCAAGTCCTGCACGCCCTGGCCAAAGCCCTGGAGTTCATCCTATTATGCATAGCCCACAAAGCGACTTAAAAACTGGACATCTGTCAAGAGTATTACCACAACGATCATGGGCAGGAGCTGTTCCTACTCTACTTACACACGAAGCACTAGAAACTTTATGTTGTCCTTCAATGCATCCTTTGGGACTTCCTGGTCCGGAATTAGCGCCATTGGAGAGGTTTTTGGGATGTGTGTATATGCGGAGGCAATTACATCGGTTTATACATACAGAGGCATACGTAAGTCTTACCGTGCAAATTAGCTGTTATCTTATAATAAATTATTTTATTGTTTTTAGCTCACTTTAATTTCAACTTCAGAACCAGGCGTCATTTATTTCAAAGTCTCAGAGGCTTTTCAATGTCGCATCGGCCTCAATCCTCAACATCTTCAAAGTCTTCATCTCAAAATAACTCCCTTAGCTGATCATAAAGACGTTTGGAGCTTAGAAGAACTTCAAATCTTGGAAAAATTCTTTGATACACGTACAGTAGCACCTCCGTATAAGCAGACATCGTTGATCACATTTTGTACAATTCTTAACGTTCCATTGAATGTTTTAAAAGATTTTATACAGATTATGAAATTGGAATTAATTCCTGGTTTAGCACAGCAGCAGGGAATGAAGTGGTCAGTACAGTGGATGTTGAGGATACCACCGTCAGCGCCACCTATTGTTCCTTTGCGTATGGCGGGAGTAATGATTTACCGAACGAATATTTTATTCTTTGTAAGTATAGACGGTTTTAATTTTTTTTTGCTACAGAAATAGGCGAAAGTCTAATAATTTTATGATTTAGTTGCAGTTGACTCGAATTGGCTTACAATATCCTCCAAATATGGAGCCCCCTAGTTTGATACTTCCATTAATTTATGACGTTACCACTAACCATACCCAATTGGCGGAGAAACGAGAAACGCCTCCGGCACTAGGTGTAGCACAAGCAAGTACATTGCTAAAACATTTTGCGCAATATCAGACAAACAATGATTGTTCAATTTTTCCTGCATTACGAGAAGTATTAGTGAATTTGGTGTTACCAACTGAACCGCAACAACCTAGTCCTGTACAAAGTGGAGCCATACAGTCGCCGGCGATGCAAATGGTTCCAGGAGGTCAACCGGGTTATCCTGTTAATATGCCGATGGGCATGATGGGACCGCAATAAAGTTTAAGAAACTTAAGCAAGATGTACAAAATAATAAGTTTTGTTATTTAGAATGGTTTTTATTTATTAGATATATTCATTTCTTTTTTTGTTGAAAATATTCAAGAAATACAGTCTAATGATCTTTACATTGTAATAAGTCACAGGTGGCAAGTTTAATAGAAAAATATACTACTGATGAGCTTCAACAAGGGCGAAAAACCTCCAGCTACATAGGTTAGAGTTCAACTATATAAAATTTTATAACCTAGTAAATTTTGCTAACATTAGTAACATTGCAGTTTGAGGTTGGTGCTATGTATCTGTAATGACAGATGACATTTGATTGTTTCATTTTCTAATTCGAAAGAATGGTCTAGTTTTTTATTATTATAACAATATGAGAGGGTTTTCCCGCACATTATATAATATTCTAAAACTCATATTTTTTGTGTTTAATTAAAAAAAATATGGTTGATTATAAGTTTATAATTTGTGCACAACGCGCCATCTTTTGGTCAGTAGCTGAACCGTTTTGATCACTTTAGCTCTAAACCAAACGGTAATGCAGAGTCCTGTACTATTGTTACTTTGTGTGCTTATTTCAACTTAGTACATTTCTGCGTCCTTAGATGAAGCTGCAAATTTTTTTAAATTAGTGATTATATTTAAAGAAATGGTTTTTTTTAGGTAAATGAAATTCGGGTTAATATTTATAAAATGTCTGCAACAGTAAATGAGTGGTCAACAAAAAAGGAAAATTATCTATTAATTTTTGAGAATATTTTGTGATTTGTCATTTGAACTGATTAATAAAAATGGAGAGTTTTGTTTATTCTAATTAATTATTTGTTTTATTTCTTCACAAGTCAATCAATTAACCTATTCCTGTTTATTCCCTGGTAAATTTATTAAGGTCACTGAGAAATAAAAAAATTAAAATTTTTATCAGGAGCACAGAATTCTTGTAAAACATGCAACACTCTTTACACATCAATGTATTGTTAGTTGCCTAAATTATATCAGGAGTAACAAAAGACCTCTTCACGTTTCTGTGATCCTAATACAAGATTTAAATTATTTTTTTAATTTTAAATTATATTTAAATTAAAACAATTTTTTTGAAATTTTGTATTAGGATCACAGAAACGCAAAGAGGTCTTTTAGTTTTTGACCTTTTTGTCTTTCTGTGCTCCTGATACAAATTTAAAATTTTTTGGAAAAATAATAAAATTTAAAACTTTGTATTAGGATCACAGAAACGTAAAGAGGTCTTCGAAAAAATTAAATAATTTTTTTATATATGTAATAAAAAAAAAAAAATTGTATCAGGAGCACAGAATTTTTGTAAAGCATGCAACTTTTTATACACACTAATGTATTGTTAGTTGTCTAACTTTTTATCAGGAGTATCAAAAGACCTCCTCGTGTTTCTGCGATCCTAATACAAAATTTTTTAACTTTTCTTTTTCAATTTTCTAAAATTTTTAAAAATTTGTATCAGGAGCACAGAAAAGCAAAAAAGTCTTTTGCGACTAAAAGACCTCTTTGCGTTTCTGTTATCCTAATACCAAATTTTAAATTTTTATTAATTATTTTTCTAAAAATTTTGAAATTTGTATCAGGAGCACAGAAAAGCAAAAAGGTCTTTTGCGACTAAAAGACCTCTTTACGTTTCTGTGATCCTAATACAATGTTTTGAAATATTTAATCTTAAATCTAATATAACAAATTTTATTATAAATTAAAAAATGTTTTTAAAATTTTGTATTAGGATCACAGAAACGCAAAAAAGGTCTTTAAAAAAATTAGACTATTTTTTTTATATGTAAAAAAAATTTTAAATTTGTATCAGGAGCACAGAATTCTTGTAAAGCATGCAACTTGTCATACACAACTAATGTATTGTTAGTTGCCTAACTTTAAAATTTAATCAGGAGCACCATAAAAGACCTCTTTACGTTTCTGTCATCCTGATACAAAGATTAAATCTTCTTTGTAAATAAAACCAAAATTTTAATTTTGATCAACAAAAAAAGAGTCTTTTATCATAAAATGACCTCATTGCGTTTTTTTCCTCTGGATGTAATTATAAGATATTTTACTGATTTAAAGGTAAATAAGACATAAATATCTAATTAAAAAAATTTATTAGCAAAAAGTAATAGTAACTTAATATAGTTAACAACAAATTGATGTTTCTTATTATTGAGGTCTAAAAGTGAAACCATATGTTTTTTTGAAAATTAAAGATGCTGTTTTCTTCAGATTTCTTTTTAAAACGATGTAGGGAGGTTGGACCTGAATCGTAAAGTCTGTTGGTAGTTATTCCCATTAGTTCATCAGATAAAACGGTTTCCACAGAAAGAACAGAATTGACTAATGAGTATTAAAATGAGCCCTGCAAGTTGCTAAATTCTGAAAAAAAACAAAAAAAGGTTTTTTACATAACCTCGACTTGCTGCCACAACAATTTAAAATAGACAACACACAACAAATTATTAAATCATAGCTTGATGTAAAGCTGGCATCAAATACTTCAGTTATTTAAAAATACAGTGTGATCAACAATGACTGTTTGAGTTGGCAACCCTTTTTAGAAACTTTTTGATTTGCCTAGTTGCAGCACTACATTTGTTTGACAAATATTTGACGTAACGTTCATAAAAAAAATTGTAGATTATGTCACAGACACCAACTTTTTAACTAACATCAGTCAATGATGTTGTCAATTTCAAAAGTGTCATCCATCATCAACAGAAAGCGGGTGCAGTTGTACCATCTTAAAATAAAATATAAGATTGCCCACTCAAACAGTCTTATTTGATCACGCTGTTTATTATTAAAATCGTCATTAATGTCACTTTACAAATTACGGTACCAACATAAAATAAAGACAATTGAACAGCCCAATAAATATACAAGCAGCAATACACAGACGTATTATAATTGCCTATCTTCGGTTTAAAAAAACACCAAAAACGTCATAAATTAAAAATGACAGTTGTGTACAGCTAGCTCAAGTTGCAAGTCTTAAGATAAGCTAAAACAAGTCTAGGTTGCACATGTGTAAAAATATACCACAAACTCATTATTAAGCAACGTAAAACTGACACAAAATTAGCAAATGCAAAAAATTTAAAAATTGATACTAGTTTCATATTAAATAAATTAAAAAATAAATAATCAGTTGACAGCTGGTTGACACTTGACAATGTTGACAATTGACATATAAGGAAAATATGAAATGGCGGCCGTGTTTACGTCAAATGTTGTCTAATTTGATATTTTCATTATAAAAAAGAATTTCTGAATGTCGTAAAAAGAATTCTACTGGGAACATTAAAAGTTTTAATCTTTACTTGAAAAATGTGATTAACCATGTCATTTTGTCTTGAATAACCTCACCTTTTGTGAGATGGCTCCGGTACCACTGGAGGGTTTACAAACCCTCGTAGCAAATGCAGCTGCTCAAGGGGGCTTGGGAGGTCCACAGGAGGGTAACCGAGGCGGCATGATTTCGTTAGCAAAACTAATAGATTACATAATCCAACGGACTTACCATGAATTAACAGTTCTTGCAGAATTGTAAGCCCCCCAACTGAATGTGTTTTTTTATCATCACACACTTAATTATCTTATTTTAGATTGCCTCGTAAAACTGACATGGAGCGTAAGATTGAAATCTATAATTTTGCCACTCGTACCCGCCAATTGTTTGTGCGATTGATGGCATTAGTGAAATGGGCAAATAGTGCCTCAAAAGTAGAAAAATCAGCACGAATTATGAGTTTTCTAGATAAGCAATCATTGCTTTTTGTGGAGACAGCTGATATGTTGTCGAGAATGGCTCGTGAGACGTTGGTACAGGCTCGCTTACCAAATTTTCATATTCCAGCAGCTGTAGAGGTTCTTACAACTGGGACGTATGGAAAACTGCCTGCTTGTATTCGAGAGAAAATTGTTCCTCCAGATCCAATCACAACTGTTGAGAAGCGTAATACTTTATTGAAGTTGAATCAAGTCATTCAACATCGTTTAGTTACTGGAAATTTGATGCCACAAATGAAGAATTTGAAGATTGAGAATGGACGTGTGACGTTTACTATACAACATGAGTTTGAGGTGTCTTTGACTGTGATGGGTGATGGACCAAATATTCCCTGGAGATTATTAGAGATTGATATTTTAGTTGAAGATAAGGAAACTGGAGATGGAAAAGCATTAGTACACAGTCTTCAGACTCAATACATTCATCAGTTAATTCAAGCTAGACTTGTTGACAATCCTCAACCATTATCCGAGGTTTATAATTGTCTTCACTACTTTTGTCAGTCTCTACAATTAGAGGTTTTATATTCACAAACTTTAAGACTTATGAGAGATCGCTTAGATGATCATATTCATGTTGATGAGTATATTCCTGGAAAGTCACTCACTGTCTCCTATTGGCGAGAATTGACAACTAAAGGAAAAGAATTGTCTAATAAAGATTTACGTTCGGAGCTAGGATATCGTCTAACAATTCAAGTCGATTTACTTAATCCTGCTCGGCCACTGGCCGTACTACATATTCCTTCCCTAGGAAACAAAGAGAGTGAAATTGCTGATCGCGCTATACGTTCGGAAGTTTTATCAATGGAGCGCCTTCTAGTTCATACCATTTACGTACGCACAAGAAGCCGCTTGCATGATATTAAACTTGAAGTTCAAGCCATTACAAAAGATGTGGATTGTAATCTACAAGGATCGCCAGCTATTCTTTCAATTGCCATTTTAACCCCATGCTTGCGAGCTGAGCAACTACTTATAACTGTAGATACTCATACAGGGATGCTACAATGTCATGTACCACAATATGATCCACCTTTAATACCCGAATTAAATAATGCTTTAAATGGAGATCACTCTAAATTATCACTTTTAATAACCGAATTACGATTTTGGATAACACAACGAAGATGTGAGAAAACTCTACAACATCTTCCAGCAACAGCACATGAAAGACTACCACTATTACATCACTCAGATCATCCCTTAACTAAAATCGGACGACATCGTGTGTACGTCCAACTCCACCGCCACCCCAATGTTGTCTTAATAATAGAACTAAAAGAAAGAGAAAGCAATCCTTGTGAAGTCGATTGCGTTTTTTATATGGCGGTAGTAAAACATTCCAGTATTGAAGATAACCCTGATGATGATACAATTGAGACCGATATTCCAAAAGTCTATCTGAAAGTACAAACTCTCATTGAATTCGACACATTTGTTGCCACTCATGGTCCATTTACCTCAATAGATGCCTCTAGTGATTTAGGAACGGATTCATC
The DNA here is from genome assembly GCA_947359425.1 of Lagria hirta. Classification (NCBI taxonomy): domain Eukaryota; kingdom Metazoa; phylum Arthropoda; class Insecta; order Coleoptera; family Tenebrionidae; genus Lagria; species Lagria hirta. The sequence continues at coordinate 7,120,849 of OX375803.1, read as the reverse complement.
TGATACACCGGGGCTTAAAAGAAAATGTAACATCAAAGGGGATGCTCCAGCACGAAGAGCAAAACAACCCGCCTATTTCATATCAGAATTAGCACATGTGGTAGCAATGTGCGATGAACGCTTACCATTTGTGGCTTTAGCCAATGAATTGACAAAGAAAGGTGTGTTTCATCAGGGGGTACAAGTCGAAGCAAATGCTACATGTTTAGTACTTAAATTGGTACAATTACCGCCGCCAACTAGCAATATTGGGATATCACCAGCTTGGCATGCTTTACTTAAACGTCTACTTTCGGTATCTATAAGGGTACAAAGTAAAGGAATGATTAAAAGTTGGGTCGTTGAATTTAATTTCTATTCAACACCGTTAACGAGCTCGCATCCTAAAGAGCAGGGGTCAAGGAGACCTGTATACTTTCAATATGATATGGTAAATGTTGAAGCAGTGGGACGAACAGTTGATGCTGTATTAAGTGATTGGGGCCAAATCGTACATTTGTATACAATCGTCCATGAATTGAGCGAATATTTAAAAATTGATAAATATAATTTATCAAATATGTTTAGTATTAAATCGTACAATTACAGTAAGTTAGTATTGGGTTATGGTCCCGATAAAGGGGCTATGGTATCAATTAATTGGAATAGTAATGAAAGAGCGTTCAAACTAGCGTTTGGTGCAACCAATCATACAATGAATGCTCATTCGTTAATTAAAGAGCAATTAGAGAGTCATTTGAATGAGCATCGAAATTTAATACAAATTATTCAATTGCTGTATGAGACTTATGAGCCTTTAATTTCAATCAGCAAACTACCAACTTTACCTCAATTGGGCATACAAAATACGGTAAGAATGTTAATCTTTATCAAGTAATTCAGCATGAAAGCTTGGCGCCCCGACCGACCGACTAACCATAATCTTTTTTTTTTGCAGCGCCCTCAAGTTCCTGTACAGACTTTTACAATAATGGCTCAATCCTGTACATTAATTCGCCTCGCATATCAAGGCAATTACTGTTTGGAGCTTCGGATGCGTGGTGCTGGTCTCGTCTCTCTTCGCGATGGTGCTTATTCTCGTTTCGATAGAAGCAATGTTGTCGATGTTTTTTCTCCAACTCAGGGTCTTAAGACGTTTCTTTCTAAGTATGTGGATGAAACGGCAGTTTTTCGTCGTCGATCTCAATCTGAAGATGATAATCCCCCATCTCCTGTTTCAATGGAGATAGAGGGCTCTTTTTTGGGTCATCATCGAGGACCGCAATCTCCAGCTGGACAACGTGAACCTGGTTTACGTTTCCATCCACCTCTCACGCCGCCTTCTGGATCTAATCCACATACACCTGCCAGCCCTCATACAATGGTACAACCTTCTACGCATACAAGTTTTGGATCAAGTCCTGCTACATCATTTAATTTAGCATCTCCTACCTCTCTACAAGCGAATATTAATCCTAGTCCAATGCCACATCCCAGCCCTGGTGGAGGCCTAGTAGCGAATTCTCCATTAAACCCTCAAATGCCAAGTCCAAGTGGTTTATTACCGAATTCTAGTCCGGGACCTATTTCCACAAGTTTACCTGGCCATTCTCCTGTCAGCAGCTTTATGGCAGGTGGTCACACTGATGGAAGCCCTTTTCCTTCAAGTCAAAGTTTAGCATCACCAGCAGCAAGTAATTGGCCTGGATCACCAAGTGTACCTAGACCCAGTCCCGCACGACCTGGGCAAAGCCCGGGAGGGCATCCTGTCATGCATAGTCCGCAAAGCGATCTTAAAACTTCACATTTATCTAGAGTGCTACCACAAAGATCATGGGCAGGAGCAGTGCCCACCCTACTTACACATGAGGCATTAGAAACTTTGTGCTGTCCATCAATGCATCCTTTGGGACTGCCTGGTCCCGAAATAGCCCCATTGGAGAGATTTTTAGGCTGTGTTTATATGAGACGGCAATTACACCGGTTTATTCATTCGGAGGCAAATGTAATTCTACCATGTAGACAACCAAACATTTACTAACAGCACTTTTCTAGCTCACACTTATTTCCACATCTGAACCAGGAGTAATACATTTTAAAGTGTCAGAGATCCTTCAATGTCGAATCGGGCTCAATCCTCAACATCTTCAAAGCTTGCATCTCAAAATAACTCCTCTACCTGAACATAAAGATGTCTGGAGCTTAGAGGAACTGCAAATTTTAGAAAAATTCTTCGACACGCGAACTGTAGCGCCTCCTTACAAACAAACTTCAATGATCACATTTTGTACAATGCTCAATGTTCCACCGAACGTATTAAAAGATTTTATCCAAATTATGAAGCTAGAATTAATTCCTGGATTAGTGCAACAACAGGGGATGAAATGGTCAGTACAGTGGATTTTGAGGATACCACCATCAGCGCCCCCTATTGTACCTGTTGGAATGGCTGGAGTAATGGTTCATCGGACCAAAATTTTATTCTTTGTAAGTATGTAAGCTGATTAGTCGATTTCCAACCGATCTTCTTTTAATAATCCAAATCAAATTTGTTTACCACTTTTTAATTAAATGATTTAGTTACAGTTAACCCGCATCGGATTACAATACCCCCCCAATATGGAGCCAGCTACTTTGATCCTCCCATTAATTTACGATGTCAATACAAACCATACACAATGGGCTGAAAAACGAGAAACCGGTACTGTACCAGGAATGGCAGCAGCAAGCACATTGCTTAAACATTTTGCGCAATTCCAACCAAATACTGATTGTTCAATTTTTCCGGCACTCCGTGAACTACTCATGAATTTGGTTTTACCGAGCGAACCGCAACAGCCCCTCACGTGCCAATGGCCCCTTGTGGACAACAAGGAGACCCCGTCAATATGCTAATGGGGATGAGGGGACCCCCGCAATAATTTCAAATACAGTGAACAAAATGTACATAATAAACGAGTTTGATAGATAAATATGTTTCGATTATTAGACATAACTTAAAATGTAAATTACCTAAATTCAGCTATCCAAAACGGCCCGCTACACACTATACTATATGCTTCGGTTATTGGCAAGACGAATCTTCTTAAATTTCTAAATCGCTTGAAAACACTTGGTTCGGCGTTACGTCATCTCGCTCGCCACACAGAGCTTGAATACTTCTGTAGCATCAGTTAATACCGTCAGAGGCAACATTTAATATAACAGAACCTGTGATTAAAACAAATGAGTTAATAAAACATTTAGTTTTTCAAAAAAAAAAACTTTATTCTGAGAAAAGGCACGCTGTATGCAATACTGTTTGTATTTACACAACATAATCACTGTATAAAATACACAACAAAGACTAGATTAAACATTAAAAGCTATGAAATCATGAGAATCTCTCACTTTCTATAGCCATTCAAAGATTTGGATAAACAAAATGCCATTACAATACCAACTAATTCAAGCAGTACTAAAACAACTGCAACTCCTATAATAATATCTAGATGTACGACAATATACTCAGCTAACGCATCAAAACATCCTTTAAGCATGTATGAATTTGTCACACTTGGACTTGTTGTACACGTCGAAACTAATGGCTTTAAATTAACAGGAGCCCCATCTAGGACACAACAAGATTCTGGAATTTTATGACCAGCTTGAATCCATTCTGGACTTTTAACAGTACCATAATCAGTATAATTATTAACCCCACAGCAATGGAAAGCTGTCTGGAGATGGTCCCACATTAAAGTCACAGTATCGGGCGACTGAGGTGTTCGATAATAGTCTACAATTGTCGATTTTAGAATTTCACGTGTTTGCTGCTCAGCTTTTGGTCTATAAGCTATACACAAAGCTGTAACGGTAACTTCGGCTATCAGAATAACGAGAAGACAAATGCCATACTGAAAAAAAAATATGTTAATTAGTGTAAAATGTCATTTACTATTCAATTAAAGCGCAAAATTCATTAATAAATTAATAAACAATACCGGTTTACATAACAAAATAATAAAATGTCTTTTTGATAAAATGTATTGATGAAAGAAGAAATATGTATGTGTAACTGACGAGCCTTAAAAAGAGCAAAACATGCATGTTTTGAATTGTTAACATTTTAATTAAGACAGATTTAAATAAGCCTTCTAAATAAAGTCAAGTTTATTGTTCATGTTAGATAATGGAAAGAATGTGACTGATATTTTAATATACTAATTGTTTTCCATATTTACAATTATTTTTGTAATTTGCCTCCATTTAGATACTCTAATAGACTCATTAGAGAACGCTACGTCATAGGTTTCCTGTCTAATAATAAACCAACTTCTTTTTCTAAAAAAATTTTAGGTTGGTATAACTTAATTTGACTTTTTACCTGTCTGTCAATAACATTGTGAATTAAAAAACTTATTCTTTAAAAAAACTCGTGGCGTGCTTTGAGACATGTCTTATGAAACTTGTTTTTTAAAATACTATAATGCCCTTCCTATTAATTGTCTAACTCATTACCAACCTACAGAGTGTATAACATTAACATTAATCCCTAATCAAGGGTGGCTTTGGAAATTAAAACGATTGTCTTGGCTTGATTCAGCTATTTTGTTACATTCCAATGAGAACGCTTATTCTTGGACAGTAAATGCCATTGTATTACTTCGCCTCAATAATTAATAAATTTGGATGTAATTAATATAGATTAATCCGCATGATTAATTCAATAAAAAGTGAGATTGGAGATTAGATAAAAATTTTCCTATAAGCGGTATGTGCCGGTAAGCTAAGCCGGGCGTTTATTAACAACGAACATTGACATTTTAGAGCACGGTGTATTCTGAATGTAAAATAAATTTTTAATTAATTTTATTGTGGAAGCGACTTCATGTTTACAGATTGTTACCGGCTTTAGTACAAACCGACTTAAGACCTGCTGACAAAAAAGCATAGAATAGAACACCCTGTAGAATCATATGTTACATCAATGATACTATAATAGATAGAAAATGTTTATTATTTATATAATTTTATTGATTATTTTTACAAAAAAAAACACAATAAGTGCAGTATTGCAAGCACGAGATCTAGTTATTATGTCAAAATTGTCAGATGGTTTTGAAAAATTCATTGTAAGGCACCACTGTCGGTAAATTCCTGAACAAATTTTTCTTACAAAGTAGGTCTATAGCTTGGCAAATATCACGCTTTTACAGAAAAACATAATTTAAGCAAGCCATGGAAATCATAGAATTCATTTATTTTCCCAACGTGCTTTAGCCACCTAAAACGTCAAGTTAAATATAAAAATCTTGATAAAATGTCAAAGAGTTTTTCACGTAAAATATAGCAAATATTTACCATTTTTATGAAAATAAAAATACAGAATTTATATTTGTTACTGTCAAACTAGCATAAGTCAACTGACTTTTGGCCGTGGGTAAAGTTACATTGTAAAAACAAATGAATTCCATGGCTTGCCTGAATTATTTTCTTTTTCAAATAAAAATACGTAATACGATGATAAAACAAACTTAACGATGTTGCTTAAATTATTATAATTTATGTCGCGCCTCTACTATTTTTAATTAAGTACCCCAAACAACTTATCCAATTACAATTAATTATAAATTCTAGTAAATAATAAAATTTGTTTCATTCTCCTTTAATTTGTTGATTTGAGCTTAAAATTATCAAAAAACGCAGAAATAAAACCTAATCTAACGCTAATTAAGTGATTTTATTTAAATTGCTTATTATTATCATAATCCAAAAATCTTATTTATTTATTTATAAAGATGAATTAAACATTACTCATCATTTCATCGTACTTTTGTCAGAAGATGCGATTTTTGTGAATAATTAAAAGTTCTTTGTTTCATTTAGTTTTTTTAATTGTACTTAAAGTTCACCAAACCATAAAAAGATAATTATATCATTTCCTTCAAAATAAATAGGAGGCTTAAAAACAAATGTATAAAAAAGAATTTTAATTAAGACAGATTTAAATAAGGACAAGTTTATTGTTTAGTGTTAGATAATGATAAGAATATTAATATAATTCTTTTCCATATTTACAATTATTAATGTCCTTCCTATTCACTGTCTAAATCAAATAATATGTTACGTCAATGATAATTGATGGGAAATGTTCTCTTTTTCTAGTACAATTACGTAAAAACAAACGTCCCATGACGACTTCTTCTATGAAAAAAATTAAATAAAAACCGCTCTTGTTTAATTCTGATAACTGATATATACGGGCCGATGCTACCGACGTCATATATCATATTGCAGAAATACAATGATGCCACATGATTTTCTAAATCCTCTAAATTACCATATTAAGTATGATAATTCCTACACAATAGTTGCTATATTATAAGTCAATGTTTAAAAGTTTCTGAATATGGGACAAAGGACTTAGGTACATATAATAAAATCATAAATCTTTCCCATTTTTGACATTGAATTTTATTTTCAAATTTCATTTCCATTTAATTAGATAATTATAAATAATTAAACGACGTCTAATAAGTTATAAAATATTATAGGTTGTCACGTTTTTTTTTATTTCTTTCCACCGATTAAATGTCATAGAAATTGTCAAAATATAACCCTAAACACATTTAAAAAAACTTGTTAAATGAAATAACTATAAATAACTCTAACTCTAAAGCTAATGCAGAAAAACCTAAAAATCTCAAAATTATACAGTCTAAAAAACCTTTAAAATTTCTAAAGTACCTACATGTTAAAAAAAAAATTATACATTATGCAAGACGATTCTAGCTTGTTTCTTCACATCTGGACCTCGTCAGATATGAGCCTCAGTTTTTCTCTCTTAAACCTTATTCAAGGTTCAAAAAAAAGAGGAGATTTTCAATTCGACAGCATTTTTTTTTTGTAACTTTTTTCTGGGTAAACTGATTTTTTTATATGAAAGCTGGTGCTTTCCATTTGGTCTCATTTGAATTTGATCAAGATCTGACCAATCTTTCTAAGTTATTCTTATTAATGCTTTGATTGACATATATTTTTGACACTTATAATTACCTAATTGATTATAAAATACAAGTGACAAACTAAAAATTTTAAAAATTGCTTTCAATATAATTAAATATTAGTTTATAAACAATTTAAGTCAATCAACTAAATAAAATAATTATCAAGTGATCCATATTAAAGTTGATTTTTTTCTAAATTTTTAATTTTGTTAAATTATTATTTATAAACCCACATATTTTTATGTCATCTAAAATTCCAAGCAATCATTTGTTTCAGAGTTATTAACGTTATCGACATTTTTTTTAAATAGAAGCCCCTTATTTTTTTCTTGATCCTAAAAGATATTTTAATTGTCTAAACGACAGTATGAAAATTTTGTTGCTATTTTACATAAGGAAAATTTTGAAAAATAAAAACAAAGCTGGAATAAATAAATTTTATAACAAACAAAATCAAGTATGTATGTGAAACAAATGACTGCTTAGAATTTTATTTGTCATAATCTTTTTTTTAAATTTGTTCAATTTTGAATGAATTTATAACGCGGACTGTACAGTAGGGAGGCCAAAAAAAACTTTGTTTTAAATAACACCAAAAAAAAATTTTATTTGGAATTTTAATGCCCTTTTTTTGACTAGAATTTTTTTTTTCGTCATCCCGAACAATTTTGTCATAGTAGCTAATATAACATTATTTATTGAAAAATATAGTATGTGAATCAGTCGCTGTATCAATTTTGATATTTCATGTATGCTTCGATTTTATTTATTTTGATATTATCTTAACGCCTACTATGTCCTTGCCAACAATAAAACATATGAAAATCTAGATAAAATTCAAAATGTAATGCGCGTTGTTGTCCAGCAGAGACGCTACAATAAAAAAACGACAACAAATTAAGTATGGCAAGTTTATAATAAAAAAAAAACTTCGATAAATCTCTATAAAAAGTTTTTTTTTTATGTAATAAACTATATAATATTTAAAAAAATTATCTAATTCTCTTTATTATTGATAAAAAATTGAAGTATTTTCGTAATTTTCGACAAAATTTGTTAAGAATCATATACATGATGCACGCAATGCGTTTAATATTTTTGTTATTATGATTAGTTATCGTTACATCTAATTATTTATTTTCCGAAACAAACAATAGCAAAATATAGATCCTTGAAAAAAATCTCTCAAGGTCCAGAATGTAATAAAAGCCTTGTCCTTGACAGTCTTGCATCGAATTGTTAGACTGACCTCGAAAAAGAAGTTTGCTTTCCATTTATAAATATATACACATGCAAAGACGTCAATATTTTGCAATTCCTCATTGCAAATCATAAAATAAATGATAATAATTTCAGAAAAATGATATATATTTACGTAAAATTATCAATTTTATACTTAAATCCAGATTAAAATATAAACTATATTTTTTTGTAGATTTTAATTTTGGTGTTTCCTGGACTTTTAATTTAGAGCCACTGTTAGTTGCAATTTTTTTTTGCAAAATTGATAATTTTATAATTTTCGAGAAAAAAATAGTGTTTTATTTGGAGTAAATTTCAGCTAAATATAAAATGTAAAAATCAAAAAAGCTCTAAAACCAATTTTTAAAAAGAAAAAAAAATGTTTATTTTTTAAAACATGAACTGTAATTAATATAGGAATTTACCATATTGTATTTAATTAGTCAATATAAATACTTTTCTATTCATAATGTAAATTTGAGCCTTAATATTTAAAATAGTATATTAAAAAACTAGTTTTATAAGAGTTGATTTGGCGTATCTTCTTTCATTTTTAAAAACAAGCTTGAATTGAGTATTGCCATTCTTCCATCAACTCGGTGGCCGTTACGAAAATAAGAATCCATCACAAAAATGTTCTGTTTTTGTGAGAAACCCATTTTAAAATTAAAAAGAAAGAAATTTAGTAATTGTTTTGACATTTGAAGCAATTGTTTTAAAAATTATGATCCGTTCACACAATATGACCAACTTTGACGACAATTTTTCAAAAACACATTATATAGATCTCATCTTTTTCGAGCTTCTGATTGGTTAATTTAAATTTACTCCTGAATTTAGTTCACATATTTTCCTATAGGCTCACATTTGCTTGGAAGCACTGTATGTATATAAATAAAGAAAAAAAAACACTAAAACTATAAAATTCCCATAATAATTTACTTTATTCATAATTTAAAAGAGCATCTGTAAATAATTAAATTTTGATCCAAACCACCGTAAGATATTTCTGTATAAAAATTCGAAAAAATGATAGTTTTTAAATCTAAAAATCTTAAAAAATGGAAGATTGACAATTTCACGGATTTTAAATTGAATCGTCCATTAATCTAGAAATAAAATTTCATTCATTCGCCAAACAGTGCGTTAAATTTCAAATTAAAATCCTTTATTACAGAAATGTGACACAATAGATAATGGACCACTATTATAAAGAAAGTAAAAAAAAAGCGATTAGGTACTATGTTTTTTTTTTTTGGTTAAAACACCATAAAACAATTTTCTATTGAGAAATCGCCGTTAATGATATTTCATTTAATGCTCCGGAAATTACGGTAATATTTTCTATTTCGATTGATATCTATTGCGTAATGAAAAAAAGACGTTCTTTTTTTTTCAAATTTCCGCTTCCAAAATAATTAAAATTTAATTAACGATTGGTTACGAAGACATTGTGATAATGACCCACTAAACAGCAGTAAGTTTTCTTAATTTATATAAAAAAAAAGCTATACTCTTAAAACTTTTCCTTGTATAGTTCATGATTGCTTACTTTTGTAAATTTTAATTTACATAATTGAATTAATTGGAGCAAAATGCAATAATAACGTAAACAAGGTTCTACCTTTAAATTATGCATTGCTTATATTAAATAACAAAATGTAAATTACATTTAACACTTTTCCTTTAATTAAATTGTTTTTATCTACTTACCGTAGTTAAAAGACATTGAGATTCTCTCAGTGCTCCACAATAGCCCAAAAAACTGATGATAAACATAAAAGCCCCAATGGAAATTAAAATGTATGATCCTTGTTCGATCACGGCAGGTTGAGTAAATTGCTGCAACAAAACAAAAAACACAAACCTTTTTAATAAACTAGCGGTTTTGAGAACAAGTTTTTATATTTATCAATTTTATAATATTTTTTCATGCTGTTTTTAAGCAATTTTTTTTAATTTGACAATTTAGGGATTTTTGGAGTGAGTTGGCAATATCTTCATTTTAAAAGTGAAAATTTTATCTAGATGTCTTTTCTTTTGTTTTATCCAAAAATTCAAATCCTGTCAGCCCCAAAATACGAAAATGGGAGAAAACTTTACATGTAGGCCTCCCGAAATCCGTAAAATAGCAATAATTATTTTGGTTTTCATTATTATTATTATTATTATTGTAAGATACCTGCTTTTTTAGGTTAGGTGACATATAAACTGTGACTTTTGCTTTATTGGAATTGGTTGTTCTTCCCAGATCAGTGCACTTATTATTTACACCATTATATGCCATATTTCACATAAATATACTTTCCATTAATTGTTCACTTCACTTTGCTGTTAAAAAATTCAATATTTTTGACAGAGCGGTAAAAAGTCTGTAAAAAGTCAAATTAAGTTTTGCCAACCTAAAAATTTTTTAAGAAAAAAGTTGGCTTATAACCGCACAGAAAACCTATGACGTATTGTCGCTAATGAGTCTATTAGAGTATCAAAATAGAAACAAATTGCAAAAAATATAAAAAACTCGTTTTATAAGACCTTAAAGAACTTATTCTTTAAAAAAACTCGTGGCTTTGCCACTCTTTTAAACTTGAATGCGTGCTTTAAGACATGTATTATTAAACTTGTTTTTTAATATACTATTTTGCAATTTGCCTCTATTTTGATACTCTAATAGACTCATTAAAAAACGCTACGTCATAGAGCACCAAACTTTTTTTTCTAAAAAATTTTTAGGTTTGCAAAACATTTTACCTATCTGTCAATAATTTTGTGAATTGAAATTGCAAGTTTAGAACAACAAAGTAAAGTGAACAATTAATAGAAAGTATATTTATGTGAAATGTGAAAAGTGCACTAATCTGGGAACAGTGCACTGGCCTAGGAACATCAACCGATTCCAATAAAGCAAATGTCACAGTTACATGTGACTTAACCTAAAAAAGTATGGATCTTACAATAATAATAATAATGAAAACCAAAAGAATTTTTGCTATTTCACGGATTTCGGGAGGCCTACATGTGAAGTTTTTTTCCATTTTCGTATTTTGAGGCTGACAGGATTAGGATTTTTGGATAAAACAAAAGAAAAGACAACTAGAAAAAATTTTCACTTTTAAAATCAAGATATTGCCAACTCACTCCAAAATCCCTAAATCGATCAAATTTTTAAAAAAATGCTCAAAAACAGCATAAAAGGGACAAATTACAATAAATAGTATAAAAAATTCGTTTCATAAGACCTTAAAGCACTTATTGTTTAAAAAACTTGAATGCGTGCTTTAAGCCATGTCTTATGAAACTTGTTTTTTAATATACTATTACATTTTTCTTTTTTTTATTAATTTTAGATGAACATAAAACTGATTCAGAAAGAACTCCAGACTTTCATAAAATACAATCTGCATTTATAACAATTTGGTCTACGTAGTTTATTAAAAATTTTTCGAATTAAAAAACAGTAAAATAAAAGATTATCAATCTTTGGTCTGAAACATTTTTTATCCGAAACCTCTTTTATCCGAAATTCTGATCTTTTGTCTTGAGACGAATGGAGTTTTTTTTCTACATTATTACATCTACTATCATTTGTAAATCTTTCTATTTATCATTTTTTGTCTCTCACTATAGTTTCATATTGTTTTTTACTCCCCTATATTTCACTCATATTGCATTAGCCACTTGAATAATATATTTTACTAATGGGGCGACACTAAAAAGTACTAAATTATGATATTTTGTCTTTAAGCCACAAAACATCTAACGTACAAAAAAAAAATGGCATCGTTAAACTAATTGACCCTCCTGACACAATTACGCTCAATTTGTCCGGTTTAATAATTTAATAGGGGCACTGTCAATACGAGGAAATTATCAATTATTTCGAAGATACTTCTCACGAGTCACGACACATAAACCTGCTGGCCGATTGATTTCTTTTCGAATTCTTATTTGAAGAAAAAGGAAAAACAGCTTGTCCACCACCCCCTTGTTGAAGGATAAGTTTGATTATTATTATAGAAGGGTGCGAGGTCATTGACGTGAAAAGACCGAGGGTGTAACAAAATTGTTATAATGCGATGAGATTCATAATCATTAGAGTGAAAAAGTGAAAGTCTTCCTGAATACCTATAAAATTATTATTAGATTTTAATATAATTACCTGTACATGTGCATGAGGTACAATTTTACTGAGACCAATAAAAGAATCTTTGTCGACTGCTAGCCATATTCCAATAGCTAAAACAGCCGAACCAGCCAACTGAAACAAAAAATTATATTAATAAATTTATTACGTATTACCTGTATATTTATACCATCACAGTAGCGTCGCCTTGTATAAAATAATATTTTGTTTTTTATAAAAAATAACACACAATTGCCCACCCAGCACAACAAATATTTCAATGATACCAATTATTCACCTATTATTTCAATTTAAAAACCAACTTTTGTGCTATCAAAGTCTACAATGTCATTAAAGTAAAATCGTGGAAAAAAAATCCAGTTTTCTTATTACTTTGATAATAAAACACCATCAAAGGGAACTTTTTACATAAATTTCATTTTATATAAAACGATTCGACCATTTTATAGAAGAAAAAATTAGAATTATGACTGTAAATTTTCAATTTTTTTGATGAACTAATTTAAAAAATAGCATACAATAGCCCACCCAGCACAACAAGTATTTCAATGATACCAATTATTCACCTATTATTTCAATTTAAAAACCAACTTTTGTGCTATCAAAGTCTACAATGTCATTAAAGTAAAATCGTGGAAAAAAATCCAGTTTTATTATTACTTTGATAAAAAACACCATCAATGGGAACTTTTTACATAAATTTCATTTTATAAAAAACGATTTGACCATTTTATAGAAGAAAAAATTAGAATTATGTATAAATTTGAAATTTTTTGATGAGCGAAGTTTCAATAATGAAATAAATTAAAAGCTCTGTCTCTAAATTTTCAATTTTTTTAATGAGCTAATTTAAAAAATAGCACACAAAGGCCCACTGAGCACAACAAATATTTCAATCTTGATTGACAATGATGCCGATTTATTCAGCTATTATATCATTTTAAAAACAGACTTTTGTGTTATCAAAATCTACAATGTCATTAAGGTAAAATCGTGAAAAAAAACCAGTTTTCTTATTACTTTGATAATAAAACCGCCATAAAAGAGAACTTTTCACATAAATTTCATTTTATAAAAAACGATTCGACCATTTTGTAGAAGAAAAAATTAGAATTATGTCTCTAAATTTTCAATTTTTTTGGTGAGCTAATTTAAAAAATAGCACACAAAGGCCCACTGAGCACAACAAATATTTCAATCTTGATTGACAATGATGTCGATTTATTCAGCTATTATTTCAATTTAAAAACAAACTTTTGCGCTATCAAAATCTACAATGTCATTAAGGAAAAATTGTGGAAAAAAAATCCAGTTTTCTTATTACTTTGATAATAAAACGCCATCAAAGGGAACTTTTCACATAAATTTCATTTAATAAAAACGATTCAAATTAAAAATTTGAAAAAACTCTACTTCAATGTGATTAATTATTGTTTTATCTATTCAATTAATTTAAATTGGTTTTTGTTTAATTTGCTTAAATTAACTAAATAAATAAACTAATATTTAATTTTATTGAAATGAATTTTTCAAAAATTTGTCACCTACTTTTTATAAAACAGTTGTTCAAAATTGTATGTCAAAAAACGCATGCCTTTTTGGCATCAGCTTATTTCAATAAAGAAAAAATCATAGAGGTAACAAACAAAAAAAAAACATAAAAAACTTCTTTGTTTTTTGAAATCGATTAAAAAAACAATTGAAATTTTTTCTAATTTTTTATTCTATTTGAACAATTTTCCTATTATTTCTTATAGAAATTCAGTAATAATTTCTTTTGTCCCAAGTAATAGTAAATAGTAATTACTTTCCCTTTTATTTATAAACAATAAATGTTTATTCTCTCTTAAAAGATGCATTTTTACATTTATGACTTTCACAGTAAAATAGAAAGTGTCGCAATTTAAGTATTACGACCAAATTTTGTCACAAATAATAGATTAATACCTATTGTACTCGAAATAATTCAATACTAAAGCTATTATAAGCAAATTAATTTATAATTAAATTAATTGCATTAATGCTAATAAAAAAATATTAATTTTATTACTTATTTATTATTAAAAAAATAAAAAATTAAAGCAAAACTGTCTTTTAAATTCCAATTTTAAAATGATTTATGTTCGAATGCATCATAAAAACTTAATTATTCTGTTATTTAGAATCAATACACCGCATTATTATCGAGTAGACAATAAATAATAAATAATTACGGCCTGTCATAGTGACAATTTGTGTCAAAAAACAAGAATTAAAAATTTTTAATTACCATTGCAATTAAATAATTAAAAGTTAATTTTAAACTAAGAATATTTTACTTTATGGCACATTTTTGACACTAAAATTGATGATTTTGACATTTTACCAGCTCTGCGTGATATATATAAAAAAATTGTTTAAAACTTTTATATTTTTCAATACAAAAGCAAATCAGCTGCATTGCGCGTCTGACCTATATAAAATTTGTCGCAATAGCTACAATTATATTTCTCTTTTATTTTGCTGCTTTATTAAAAATTTTGTTGTTTTAGAACGTTTTTCGATAAACAAAAATCTATAACACAACATATTAACCACACAAAATTACATAATAAAAAAAAAATTAAAACTTCCTTTTTACAAAAAAAAAAAAGAAAAATTTAATTAATTTTACAATCTTCACAATTATATTAGTGGAAAAAAATCTAAAAAAAAAGAAAATAAACTTAAAAAAGTATGTCTAATGAGAAAAAAAATTAAAATGACAAATAAAAAAAAATCTGAAACAAAACGGAGAGGAAGTATGAGGAGAAAATAAGATGCAATGTGTATGAAAATATATAGAAAAAAATAAATAGCTAAAAAAAATAAATAAAGACGTATTATATTTATTAAAAACTGCCTTTAAAATGAGGCCTTTCAAAAAAAAACTTTTTGACATTAATTTCAAGAAATATTGCAAAAATACCATCAACATATCTAATCCATCCTCTGAAAAAATTCCGAATTATATTTGCGACGCTACTGTGAATGAATATTCAAATTATTGTAGCAAATAAACAAGAGAAAGTAGAATAAAATCAAGAAAAATTGATTTTATTGCGTTATTGAATTTCCAAGTCATCGAACTACATTACAAATTCCCATTTATAATTTATAAAGATTCTCGTATAAAATTCAAAATAATGGATTTAATACTTACAAAAATGACAAAATTGAAGAAGCATAAAATATATTTCGCAATACACGATCCACAATCGTAAACCATTGTTGCTGATGATATTTTAAGTCTTTCCCATTAAATAAAAACCTAAAAATCAGAAAACAATTAGTATATTCCGGTGGCTCCACAATGTCGTAAATACTTTCAAATTTTCTCCAATTTTTGTTTTTGTTTTTGTTCAAGTAAACAATAAACAAATCGTGTAAATACTTTCTAAATAAATTAATGACAACAATAGAGGAGTCTTTGTACATTATAATTAACTACAGGTTAATAAGTTTAAATATATAACATTAATTAGGTAGTTTTTTTTTTATGTAACACTTGTTGGTTGTCCAAAAAAAACATTCTCAAAAATAAAAAAAAAATGTTATTTACTTACTTTTATAATTTTTAAATTATAATCACATAAACACTAAAAAAACGCACTAGTGTCACTCAATCAAAACAAAAAAATCATCTACAAGTTCACTAGAATTTGCACTACATTAAAGTACCGTAGGAATTGTGACTGAAGTCTGAACCCTCTTTTGTATAGAAGATCGTATTAACACATTGACTGAGTTTGCGTCTTTTCCGTTCTGGTTCCGAACACTTGTTGCTCTTGCCGAAGCCAACTCGTCTTTAGGCACGTGCATTCATTATTTTTATTTAAACTTTGCGCCTAGTTTAATACGATTCTTATATTATACAAGCAACTTTATATACAATACAGCGCCATCTATCAAATGATAATACAATACAATAAACAGAAACATCTATTGGAAAGCTTTTGCACAAATAAAGTGTTCTCGATATTATATAACGTCGTCTGTCAGTAAACAAATTGTGATAAGTGGTCTAGCTAATATAAGAATACCAAATTGGCCGGTTCTATAGATATATAAAACAATTCGAATTTGTTGATAAATAGCATTCAATATTCATTTTTCAAATACATGAAAAGTGAGATCAGTAAATAAAATAATATACAGCAAATACTACATAATTCAATAGTTCATTAAAACTGCGCAAGATGTCGCTTAAAAGATTTCGATCGCCTATACCTTTTAGATAACAATGTTTTCATACGTCATCTCATTCTCAAGCATAGAATTACTAATAAGTCAGGTTAGGTCAAGCTTTTCAACATCAAACTATAATATAACTGGAACGAGCCTATTTAGGCTTCTGAAAGTGTTGGCTCGTTTCCCTTACAAGTAGTACATACAAGGTTGACTACAGCTTACTGTTCATATATAGGCAACTAGTTTTTCTAGCCTTGCGCTTGAATACGCCACCTATCAGACGTTTGACGCACTAAAGGAAAAGTGTCACCGGCACCGTGTCTGTCGTATTTAATTTGTTTATTACGGCTTATTTTCAATTAGTTTAATGTTTATTATTAAAGAAGTGAAGGAAAAATGTAAGACATGTTGTTGTGTCGTTAACTGCAGCAGTGTTGCGTACAGAAGACCAAATTTAAGTTTACATTTGTTCCCTAAAAAAATGTCCAGGTTGTTGCTATAGAACTTTAACATGGAAGAAAAGAAAAAAAATTGACAGGAGATTTGCGTGCGAATATGCATTAAAAATGGGGAAAAAGGTATCAGCTTTTATGAAAGTTACCTTTCAAGTGAGTTGATAAAATTAGCTTAAATTTATTAATTTTACTGCCTGTTTTATCTATTCTATGCGGATCCTGGTCTATTCCGTGGAAATATTATTATTATATCTGTGGAAGGGCTATTCTATTTTATATCCATATCACCACCGTTACAATATTTACGGTAACACATTGGCTTACCTTCGTTGAAACATCTTGACGATGGGGTGGCATTTAGATACCCAAATATCTCCTGGAGTGTCAAAAACATCTTATAAACACTAAAAAATACCTTAAAACCAAAAAGCGACACTTAAAAACACTTAAAATCAAACACCGACACGTAAATTCAAATGAATCAACTCTTTTGCTCTTCAGCTGATCGAACCGCCGGTGGCGCCCTCAATGGGGCGAAATCTGTTGTCAAAATGTCAAACGTCGAATTAAATAAAAATAAACACTAGACAAACAAAAAACCCTAGTTTAAAGCTAAAAATGAATGATAATAGATAACGAGCTGCCAACATCGAAAAACTAGAGTAATATTAAATATGTAGTAAACACTTGAAAATTTTTAAATATTCTTTTAATGTCTACTAGTTATTATTTCATCATAATAAAACTTATTAAACTAGAAATTTGTACCATATATGCATGTCAACAATAAATTACTTTTAATTTAGAAGAGATATAATTAATGTCTTCAGTTTGGAGTCTGTTATAGAAATCTATGTGCTCTTCAAGATATGTTTTTAAACGTTGGTATCATAACTGTCATAATTGCGTCAAATATCAATGTTTAATTTTTCACTTACAAAATATGATTATTTCACTGATTTCCACACCACCTTTGTGAGGTACAGTAAATGGTGCGTTTTTTTTATAGTGGTGTCCCCAGTAGGCCTAATCCACTGTTAAAATAAGAGAAAGACCTAAATATTGCAGAATCAAACAAATGTTTGCTGCAATATCATATCCGTTTTCTCCCCTCAGAAAACGATACCAGCCACATAACAACTAAAATAAACCCTGTTTGCTTAGATCTCACATCCGTTTTCTCCCCTCAGAAAACGACACCAGTTATTTGTGCGCATTTCAAAATCCGCCTAAACATTACGCATTTTATGCAAAGTTACCATAAATATATATTTAACAATGTCTATAACTAACATCACATCAATATCAATAAATTAAAACAAATTAGAAATAAGTCAGTTTTAATACGTAAACAATGTTATTCTATTACAAAACATTACTTACACTTTCTTTATTGTTAAATACATAAGAATTCAATGCTGTGCTGTTTATGAGCAAAATAAAACATGTAAATAATAGCGTGCGGCTTATATCTCTAACTAACATCACATCAATATCAATCAATTAAATAAATTAAAACAAATTTGAAATTACAATACTTATATTTAGTTGTATAAGACGCTAGTAAACAAATATTTAGAAAACTAGGATGCAAAAAAGTGTTTGTTTTGTTTTGACGTCATTTTAATAAAGCCATAAATAGCAAAAAGCATCGCATATATACTGAAAGCTCGGACTATGAGAATTCTACACACTTGTATATCTCCCTTTATGACTTATAACGCACTGTGCCAGGTCCCGTATTACCATAAGCCAAGGTTGATAAAGTGTACCGCAAAATTCATACATTGTCTTTGACAAACAACATACATTTGACACCAATCACTATAAATATTTTTATTAAAAAGAAAAGAAAAAGTGAAAACAGTGAAATTGATTTGTTTTCTAAATATTTCTTTTTACAAAAAATTACAAACTTAGATTAATGTAACGTCACAGAAAATACATATATAAACAAATATTTAAAAAAACTCTGCAAAAAAGTGAGTGTTTGATTTTTGACGTTTTTTTAATAAAGCCATAAATAGCAAAAAGCATCGCATATATACTGAAAGCTCGGACTATGAGAATTCTACACACTTGTATATCTCCCTTTATGACTTATAACGCACTGTGCCAGGTCCCGAATCACCATAAGCCAAGGTTGATAAAGTGTACCGCAAAATTCATACATTGTCTTTGACAAACAACATACATTTGACACTAATCACTATAAATATTTTTATTAAAAAGAAAAGAAAAAGTGAAGACAGTGAAATTGATTTGTTTTCTAAATATTTCTTTTTACAAAAAATTAAAAACTTATATTATTGTGACGTCACAGAAAATACATAATAGACAATTTTATTCTATTACAAAAAATTACATACACTTTATTTATAATTACATACATCCAAAATAACGTATCGCTGTGCTGTCGTAATACTACAGAAAAAAATGACTAAAAAACTACAAAACAGTTGCTTTTTACGACAACAGAACTGATAACAAAAACAATAAAAATGTAAAATTAATCATAAAATAATTGCAATGTATACTGATTTTAATAAAAAATGCAAAACCAATAGGACAATAAGACAATTTCTAGCACAGAGCACGCTCAAACAATACCTACATGAAATTTAAATGTAATATGTTATAATTTTAATACAGCTTACTTCGATGATAATCTTTATTAAACGTACTATAGGTAATTTTTAAAAATATGTCAAATTGACAGTTGGCAGCTATGATTAAAAATTATGTTGGCTATTCCGATTGATGGCTTCAAATAATTATTATAATACTTAAAAAATGAAATTTCAGCATTTAAAATGATTTTTCCAATAAATCAATTATTTGTTTAACTAAAGCAGGTTCACAATGACCTACTTCCTATTCTTCTCCTTAAAAAAACACTGATAAAAAATGTTTAAAAAAATTTTCTAAAGAAAGAAAATGTCACTTGTCTAGGGAAATTTCCAAAAAAATAAATACGCGCCCTTTTTAATTTATTGCAAATATTAAATAGTTATAATTATTCAAGAGAATAAAATGAATAAACAATAGCAAAATTTGTTTGCACAGTACCTGGTGTAGAAAACTAGAACCCCCTAGTTTTGAGACTCCTGGATCCTGGGACCTACCTGCAACAAAAGACACCAAGCGTTATTCAACAGATTCTCACAAAATTAAAAAAAAAAGCACCAAACAAATGAATTATAATATTTTTGAATGTTTTGTAAATAATCTTTTTCGCTTTAAAATATGAACAATCGCTTTGAAAAGTGTCACGTCATTACTATAATTATTTGTAAAAAAAAAAGTAGTAACCTCTGCTTATGTCATAATTCACGGCCTGCTTGATTTAAAAATATTTGTCATTAGTCTATGATTAATAATAATAAATAATTTGATTTTATAGTAAACAACGCCTAAGAATAACAGCGAAAAAGTTTTCTTATAAAAAAAAAATGTAAATTTTAACTCATTTCTAGTTCTGGAAAATTACTGGAAAATTATACAAAAAAGTCGAATAAATTATCATTATCTATGCAATAATTGATTTCTACTAGTCAGGGAATTAAAATCCAATCGGAAATTTGTTTGTACCTTTTTGATTTTTTCGTGTTGCCCTTTGGGATTCCTGGACTTCCAAGGAGACGCCAAACGTAACCCGAATTTTTCCATTAATAAAAAAAAAAAGCGGCGGCCAGCGCGAAACCGATTTGTTTTCTAATATATTTTTTTACAATTTATTAACGCGCTACAATCCGTGACAAACGGCACGACGTCTTAAACGAAACTAAACTATAGAAAGCAATACTTTTGAAAACAACAAAAAACATTACATAAGATTACAAAAAAAGATGATAACAATGAATAAAACCTTTTGTTTTTTTCTTTTTAAACAAAGGAAAACTGATAAACAGGTTATGTAAGTAACTTGAATATATGTACTATACAAATTCGAAAATAAATTATTTCTTTTATTAATTTTTCAAAATAATTACAAAATAAAACCGTCATATTTTAAAAACTGTAAGAAATATTCAAACAAAGATTTTTCTGATTGTTTTTTAATAATTTATTCAAAACGACATCGAATATAAAATAAAAACTGCAAAAATTCAGAATGAAAATTTTCAAAAATTAAATTTGCTCGTTTTTGCTGAAATTAAATAGCGTTTCAATATTAACTTTACTTTATAAAGTCTATCTGAATAAAATGAAGAATTAAAAGTACTTCAAAACTGATAAAATTGAGATAATTTCAATAAAAAACCCAATAAATGACTCTATTGAACCAAAAATTAAGTGAAAGTTTTTCTTTTTGTTATTTTTTCTCTTTTAAAAATTAAGAATGATAAACTAAAGTCTAGAAAATATTATAAATGTTAATCTTTTTATTAATCTGCTGACCTCTGCTTAGAATAAATTAAATAACTTAAGAGTTTGTACAAATCAGCACTTTAAAAACTAATTAAATTGTATAAATGAGAGAATTTCAACAAAAAGCACCATAATTTTGATATCTAGGGATTTTATTTTAAGCTAAATTTCCAAATTAATAATGTAAAATCTTTAATTTTTGGTAAAGTTTTTTATCTAGGGACTTTATACGTTTATTTAAAAGAAGCGACATTTTTTAGAACCTACTTTAAATAAAAAATTTGAGACACAAGGTTTTTACATATTTTAATGCATATAGGTGACTTGATAGATACAATTTGAGATTGAGAATTTGCTTTAATCTTTTCATTTTCCAAATAAATTAATGATTTTCAATCAATTATTGATTAAATAATTATATTTATGGTATTAAATTTATATAATAAATTACGCTACTTTTATTCGTCCTCGGATAAATTATAATAGAAGGCAACAGATTTTGTCCCGGCGCCTGCACTAAATTTAAATATATTTTATATAAACTACAAATATTTTTTGATGTAAAAGCAGAAATTAAAAAAATATTTTTTCTATGAAAAGAAAGCTTACTGCGATGACAATCTTTATTAAACGTACTATAGAAAAGTTAGTGATTTTCGAGAATAAAAAAAATTGCGTTGGCAATAACTTCTGATCGTTTTGAATCAAGCAAATGACATTTTTTCAAATTAAATCTTTGACATTCTTGTGTTAAAATAGTTTTTTTTTTCTAATAAGTTGGCTATTCATTCGATAGCCTATTTAATTTAAAATACAACATTATAATATACTATTATTTCTAGCTAATTTCTTTTTTATAATAAAAACTACTCCCAAACCAACACCAAAATTTGAAAATTCTGTGTACTTTACCTTTTTTGCTGTCTCCTTGGTGTGGCAAGCTTCGTAGTTTTCTATGGAGCACCCCCAAAGTCTTTTCAAGGAGGCACCAAGTGTTTTTAGCACAAAATTAATAAAAAAAAACACTACACAGTTTTCGAGTCCAGAAATAAGTTTTAAAACACTTTTTTTTTATCTCTCTTAGCACAAAATCAGTTTATCTCCCGTATTTAAAAGAAGCCATAGCGGCACTTTAATTATAAAAAAAAAATAGTAGGCTTATGTCATAAGTCATAAATAATAAATAAAGTTTTATAACTATTTCATTTTCGCTGATTATTCGAAATAAATAAAAAAATGATGTTATTCGTTTTTTTTTCGTTATTACGAAACATTAAGTAGGCTTTGCTTTATCAAATAATAAAAAACATTTTAATTACACAACTGTACCTATATTGGAATGTTAAAAAGTTTTATATGCTACCAAAAAACATTATGAATATTCAAAAAAATATCCAAAAACAATATAATAATTTATTTTAATCAATATTAATTAAATAAATTGGTCTAATAGTTTTGATAAATTAAAATTAAAACAAACTTCTAGGCATAAATTATATTCTCACTCAAAAATAGCCCCACAGACACTATTTATTTAAAAACTTTTCGAAAATTTAACCACGGTTGCGCGTCATTTCGCCTTGAAAGCCAAATAGTTACTAAATACAACAGCTAAATACGTTGAATTCCCTGAAAAAAAACCACGAAGGCTTTGGAAAAATAAATCAAGCATTCTGATTGGCCGACAAAAGTCGTGTGTTGGAATAAAAAACTATAAAAAACAAAAAATATTGTTACTATGCCAATAACTTAGGTTAAGTAAGCTTATATTAAAACTATTATTATTAGATTTTACACATAACTACCGGAACATTATTCTGCAGACCCAACTTCATTCTGAAATGAAGTTGGGTCATTGTTTACTTTACCGGTCAGTAAGATATGGAGTTGATTATATTGTTTAAGAGAGTTTTATGAATGTAACTCACTGTAAGGAGTTTTTTGCACTCATCGCTCAAAAATGAGTGCAGTTTGAACCAAACCACTTAGAATCATTAATTTAAGCACATTTAGTCACAACTAGACATCTATTTTTTAAGAATTTGAGTCTTTCAAGCACAACGACACTCAAGTTGACTTTCGTATCAACAAAAACTTATTGCCAACTTTAGAAAATAAAGGGTTACCAGAATATATTTTTTGATAAATGGTATTTAAAATTACAAATAACATAACTGAAATTTGTGTCTGCATCAGCAACTAAAGACTCTAACAAGCATATTCAAAGAAGTTGCGATAGCAGCGCCGCGTTGTGGCGAAGAATGCAACTCGCAAATGCGAAGCATCTCTAACTTTTCATAATAATACACTTATTTAATGAATGTATTATCGGATTGGGCATTTCAATAAAACCAATACAGAGGTAATAATAATTTATTTGTACATGAACGTAATCGCACCATAAAATTCGACGGTTTTAATCTCTCAGAGTGTTTTAAATTTATAGACAAGGCAATATATTTTCCAGAGCACAGAAATATTTGAAATACATTCATACTTAATAATGTTCACATTAATAAACAATAACAAATCCTTTAAGATAGATACCCTTGTCATTGAACAGCGCAAACAAGGCTAAAACAAATAAAAAAAAATGTTAAAAAATCCTCCTCAAAACAATGCATACAAGGTGAAGCTAAATAATTAAAAAATAAATAAGACAAAATTCACATCAGTCTTTTCTTATATATTTTTTAAACCAGACCTAAATGAGCTATAACTTAGAACTTTCCATCGAAGTGACAGTTGGAGGAGATACGATCGTCGTCTCCTCGTTATCGTTGATTTGACCCTTATCTAAGGTTTCATTTGAAACTTCAATGATTGTTTTCTCTTCAACGCTTTTAGCTGCTTCGCTCATAGTTGGATAAAAAAACTGACTGCGTAATATGGCCGCTTGAGATTTACGAGGTTTTTCATCTACCATGTCGATGCAAATGCTATCTCCGCTTAAAGTGTCCCGCGCTTTAGCAGCGCACCGTCCTCGAAAACTACAACTACTTCCAATACTTGTCTTCTCAGTTTTTTCCACAAAACTGATATTATCATCAAAACGCACAGCGCAGTCTTCAGTAGTTACACAACTGCAAGAATCACTGCCATTTTTATTGTAATTCAAGACAGAGCCAGCTAACGCTCTAGTTGATGCAGCGCCATCGTCAGCCGTTGTCGATTCTGATAAGCTACTAATGCTAAACCGTTGAGCCGATGCTAGATCAGCTTGAACTTCTAAACGATGAGTACCTGTTCCCACCGTTGTTGACGACTCCCTATCCACGCTTGCTTCTCCA
This sequence comes from Lagria hirta, assembly GCA_947359425.1. Taxonomy (NCBI): domain Eukaryota; kingdom Metazoa; phylum Arthropoda; class Insecta; order Coleoptera; family Tenebrionidae; genus Lagria; species Lagria hirta. The sequence continues at coordinate 7,096,170 of OX375803.1, read as the reverse complement.
ATGGAAGGATTAGGAATTTTTGCGCTGACAGCGTCGATAGAAGAGGCATCAGGAGGGGGACTTGGAATAATTATTGAATCATCAGAGCTGAAAGAACCTCCACAACCCCCTGAACGACACAAAGAAACAGGCACAACACCATAAACGTAGAAGAGAAGGATGGGAACACCTATGCCTACGGCTAGGCCTGCCAGAATCGGAGAAATAATTACCTAAAACAAAATAATATTATTTATATATACAAAGTGTATAATGTTAACATTAATCAATCAATATTGGCTATGCCTTTTTGGCCAGGTCTTAGATCAGTTCCTACTAAAGCCGGTAACAATCTGTAAACATAAAGTCGCTTACGCAATGGCGCAAAGATTAATTAATTAGTATGCGCTATTTTTTTTGAGCGCTGTAAAATGACAAATACATATTTTTATCCTGTCTAAGACTTGACCAAAAAAAAATATTTATTATATTCAGCTGCTATCATCTCATGCCCTAAAGGAAAACATTCAAACTTTAATAAGACAAATAGCCATTTGAACAACAACTCTGAATGTAACAGGGCCCCCTTTAAAACAAATTTTTGCAACCCTGCTTAAAATATCTTTATCTTCTGATTTGAACTATTAAACGACTTTTCCAAAAAAACTTGCCGTATTTTCTTTCAAAGATCAAAACAGTAATAATCCGCAAGTAAAAAAATTAAAAATCAACGCCAATCTGTGCCGTCACAGACGCTTTTATCTCTCATTATACCACAAACTGTCCCCATCTAAGAAAAATCGTACTCTAGATAAAAAAAATCAAACATTATTCGCTTAAAAAACATTCGATTCACATGTGACACCCTGTATATATATATTATAAAAAAACGTTTCATTACATGTTTTTCATAGACTTCAAAAAAGCATTATTAGAGACCTTGTGTCTGATGACAATGTATATAATTGCTATTGTTCAAAAACCTTTGTTAGGTCCATCTGAATGTCAAAACATATTACAATTAAGTTCAGCGAATTGAATTGATAACGACGTTAAGGGTAATTAATTGGGATAAGTTCAACAAATCTACATAGAAAATTAGCCGCCTAAGCTGATTATGAATTGATTTTGATGTTGCTAAATGTAATAGACAAATTATCTACGATCTAAATTCAAAATATGTACTCTGATTGAAACAAAAACTGTAAATTATGGCAAAAATTTGTAATAATTAGTAATTGACAGCTCGTAACTTTTCATTTTCATACTATAGTCGAGTAAGAATTTCTAAAAAATGAAATTTTTGTTACCTATCGATCGTACTTCCAGGCGCGTCGCCACGCCCTTTAAGTCGGCGTCTGGACGTTCAGCGCACACTTCATAAACCCCCAGTATTTCGTACGCTTTTGCAACGTAGACAACATGTTGAGTCTTTAACTACGCGTCATAAAAACTTCCACCACACAATGTCCGAAAGTGAAGAAGAATCAAGTAGTGTAACCGATTGGCCCGTTACAGAAGAATGGCTACAAATTGTTCTCAAACAACATCATAAAAATTTAAGTGAAGCTGCTACAGTAACCGTCATAGATTTTACGGTAAAACCAGGCTGTGATGCTGGAGAAAGTGTTCTCAGCGATATTTTAGCTGTAGCTGTTAAATATTGTATTCAGGAAGAGTTAACTGAAACGCATTGTTTGAGTTTTATTGTGAAATTATTACCACAAGATCCGTTTAGTCGTTATTTCGTGACTGAAGCTCAGTTTGACTTACGAGAAATCAAATTTTATACACAGGTAAGCAACAAAACTAATAGAAAACAAATTCTATAATCCCCGATAGGTTGTTCCTGATTTAGAAGCATTTTCCGAAGGAGTCTCAATACAGCTCCCTATTCCAAAATGCTACTACGCACATTATTCTCCAAGAGATATAGAAACTGACAGTCCCCCAGAATCCGTCCTTGTACTAGAAAACATCAAACCTAACAATTACAATAGTTCGGACATTTCAAGAGGACTTACCTTGAAACAGACAATTGCTGCTGTAGAATCTATAGCAACAATTCATGCGTTATCATTAACGTTAAAAATCAAAGAGGGAAGAGCATTAAGCGATCGTTATCCTTTTCTTTTTCAAACAACAAGAGCTTCCGATTCCTATCAGCAATTAGTTGAGAGAGGACTGCCACAATTATCACAATTTCTAGAACGTCGTCCTGGTTTAGAAAATGTTCTAGCAGCGTTAAATGAGCTACGACCACATACAAAAGACATTATCGAAAGTCTATTGGCACCGGAAGAGCCTATGGCATTGATAACACACACTGATTTTTGGTGCAATAATTTAATGTTTAAAGAAGATGAGACTTCAACCGGATGTGCAATACTCGACTGGCAAATGGTGACTTACAGTAGACCCACAAATGATTTAGCTCTGCTACTCAATAGCTCAGTACCGGCTGAATTACGTCGACTTCACACTGATAAACTCTTGGATTCTTATTGGGGCGATTTGCGCGCCACCTGTCGCAAACTAAACTTAGACATCGAAGAGGAACTGGGATACACTCGTGCTCAACTTGGAGAAGATTATAAACGATCACAACTCTTAGCCTTACTACTTTGTATTGGTTCAGTTGATTTAGCTTTAGGTAACGCTCAAATGGAAGAGCGTCTTTTATCATTACTTCAAGACCTTTATGACGACGGTCTGCTCAATGCGAATGTAATCAAGAAATAAATCAAGAAAAGCATAATAATGCACAAAATGGGCTAGTGATTGATGATGCTTCGATTCAAATATATTTTTTTTTTCAATTCAGCTTGTATTCATTCAAAAATGTTCCGTGCCAATTTTGTAGAGAAAAGTGTTTTTTATAAATGTCCACAATATTTTAATCAATTTTCCGACTTTACACGGATTTTGTTTTAGCACTTTTAAAATGCAGAAAAATAAATAATGTAGACTATTGTAATATTTTGTATTTGCTGTGCTAGAGACCTTCAAATTAATTAAAAGTATTTCAACTAGTAATGTGCTTTATTTCAACTGAAACGTCAAGCAAAACTCTCAACAGCTAGATCCTATTCTATTGCCACCAATAAGCGGTCAACACCAATAATACTGTTTACATAAAAGTGACGCCGGTTACGCAATATGCGCAGGAGCTCAATTTTGAAGAATCAGTTCCTGTTAGGCTAGAAACTTTATAATAACAATCATGAGATAAGCTAATATTATTTAATTTTTTATCGAAATAATGTTTTTATTTAGTTTTTTTGTTTTGTACATTCTAGTTTCACATAGAACGGCTGTCTGAATCTTCAGTTAGATGGCGTAATTTTAATACCGCAAATATTATGAAAGTAATACAATGAATGCAAAATAAATATTAAATTCAATACTTTATTAAGAGATAATAACACAAAAAGAAACAAAAAAGTACAAAATGTAAATAGATCAATATTTGTGCAGCATGAAAAAATAATTACGTCAAATGTCAATGTCATTATTATTAATTTCTAATTTTTTGCATAAAGACGATTACTGTTATATATTTGAATAAAAATACGTATGTATTTTGAAAAGTGATTCAAATTAGAAACAAAGTGGCTTTATGTAAGACTGCAAAAATTTTTTTGCTAAAAAAACCTCGCTACATTCAAAATTGTTAGACTATTTCGAATTTATTAAGTAATAAATTTTTAGTCGTTATCTCGGCTAGCTCCCAAATTTCGAGTAAAGAACATAAATTCTTAATATTAATTTTTTGATAAAAATAAAACAAATTATGTCAAACAAAAGCTTAAATCAAATGACTTGTTGCTGGTACCAAAAGATAGCGACAAAATTTCTCAGAGTTAAAAACATATTTTTTTTTTACATAAAATTATAAAAAAAAAAACGCAAATTTAGCAAAATCGCCTAAGGGGTATTGAGTCCCATAAAAAGTCGTTTTTAAATATACTTTTTGCTCACATAATAATAGATAACAAATTCTAAATTATCGAAGTAGATAAAAAGAAAAAAGGTTTACAAAATAAATAATCATTGAATTTTCCGAAGTCATAAAAAAATTTGTTGTGTCTAATGTAAAGAAAATTACAACATCAAAAAAATAATGTTAGCTCAACACATTCACCGTGCGAAAAAGTGAAGATTGCCCACTGCCAAAGATACAATACGACAAAAAAAAAACTACTTACCGATGCTATGACACCACCAACAATTGCCGCATTACGTTTATGTTTATTTGCTGCTTTATAACGAGTATATAATTTTCGTCCAACCCAAACCGGTATACCTATAAAACATCAAATTAATAAATAATTTTATAAAATAGAAATAGAAATAAAATATTTACCAATTATCATTGCTGGAACTGTAATTCCTGCAACTAAAGCTATACCAACAGGTGCTCCAACCAAAGTCCCTAGCTGCCATAAAATTTTCTTCTTCCTTGACCATGGTTTTTTTCCCCAGAATGTACATCCAGAAGGACTTAAATAATGCAGGTCACTAATTTCTTTCATACATAACCAACAAAATTCGGCACCACACACAGCACACATCATATGATTGCAAGATCCATCATCCATTTTTACAATTAAAACTTGACATCTAGGGCAAGGTTTAATGTCGTCACCTAGTTAAAAAATATATATGTATAACAATATAGTCTGCTACGAGGGTATATGGCCCTAAGTTACTAAAAGGTCTAGACTCTGTAGACTCTAGCTCAAGTAAAATTCACTAAAAAAGACCAATTTTTAAAGTAAGTCTCAAACGTTTTTACTATACTATCAAAATCGCTGAACGGTCAGACTTTTATGCTCTCTCGGTATCTACATATTATTATATTACTTGACCATATAATCTTATAGCTTTTGTAAAAGTGTAACATACGATGTTGAGAATCTTGGCTATATGTAATTGATGAGGAACGAATATTAGGTGAACGTTGCGCACGCGCTGCATCACATGTTTGATTGGGGTGCCATTCGGCCTTACAATGATAACAAAAATATGAATCGCATCCAGGACGAAGACATTTTAGTTTCGGACAACTTGCACATTCACTCGCTATCACAGCAAATCTGCAAACAAAAAAAACACAAAAACTTTACCATAACAAAAAAGCTGTATTTGTATTGTAATACTCAAAAGTTACAATGCTAAAAAAAAAAGGGCCTAAATCAGAGACTCAAAAACCACCAAATTTTCATGAACTTTTACGTGCTATTGTTCAATTTTTATTTTAAAGCTTAATAATCCATCTCGTGTTGAGTGTTGCCTTTAATAGGTTCATAAAAAATATAAATTCTGTAACTTTTCAGTCGTTTCAATTAAAAATTCCTTAATCCTATTGGTCGTTGGTGCAGCAATAAAATATAATAGCCCTTAAAATTTCAGATTTAGTTTACCCCCCATAAACTAAATAAATTACTGATAGTAATGGTATTACTAGCTTGTATAAATAAAAACCAAATTTTTCGTATTTTTTATCATTTTATCTTACCCACAATCTGGTGCCGGACACCATCTAGTATCCGGCTCAACAGCTAAAACTCTTCTTACCATAAAATCCTCATATTTTTCATACAAAGCTGCATCACTCAAGATACTGCGAATTTCTAAAAATAATAGATTTTTATTAATTACAATCTTCGCATTATTATTATTATTGACTTACCATTAGGATGCATTGGTTCTGAGCATTCTGGACAAGATATACAAACACGAGATTCGGTAATTTCCACACGTAAATATTGCTGTAGACATAAAATACATGGCCGATGTCCACAACCCTGTAACTCCCAAAATTCATCAACTGTCAGTTCAGCTAGGCAAAGGGAGCACTCCATTGATAAAGTAACTTCGCCACTCTGAAAAACACAAACAAATTACAAATTAACACTGATGACACATCTATTCGACTTTTCGTATCAAAATGATTAAACAAAATGATATATTTATAATATTAATAACGTACTCAATACATGATAAAGATAATACGGTTTTAGTTGCGCATTAATCATTTATAGATAGATAGATAGCGGAATAAGCCACACTTTAACAAACGCTTTCATTCTAGATGATATATACCAAACCAAGATAAAAACTAACAGCCCCAAAGCGTGTGTTAAGGGCCATATTGTTTATAATGCTTTCAACATTCCTGTCATATACACGATCTTCCAGTCATCAGTTGCTATATCTATTTTCTTATCTCTCCTGATTAATATTATTATGTTTAACCATCCCTACGTCACAGCAATTTTGCCATAATATAAAAATTGTTGAAAAACAAGCTTTCAATTTTCAATTAGTTGAAAAGACAATTTAAAAATTATATTAAAAGCACAAATTGTGTTTTAAATAAAATAGAAAATACATATAGATTTGTTTTTTAAAAACACAAGCTAAATTACTATCTCCCCACGCATCTGCGATCATTTTATTTGAATTGTCAAATTTAACATTTAAAAACATAAATTTTGCTTTTGTGACAATATCGTGATAAGTCTAAACAAGTATTAATTCGCCTTTTTAATGAATGAATATTCAATAAAAACTCCAAAAACAATTATCTCATGATGACCTTCAAGGCATTATACAATAATTTGCTATAATCCATTCAACTCAATAATTTATACAATTGTTTATTTACAAATCGGTGTCTCTATGAATAAATAGTAGGTAAGTTGTACATCAATGAAATTGTCAAAAGCTTTAGATTAGTATGCGATTATAATCGATAGAATTTATTATTATTATCATCATTAATATGAGACGTCACTGCACTTTTTCTTCCTTATCGGTGGCCTCCGTACAAGGTTTCAAAATAAATATTTTTCTCACAATTAAATTCATTTTCTATAACAATAAAAACCTTCAAACTTTATTTTTTGTTTAGACAAATTGTTTATATATTATTAAAAAATAACAATGATCCTCGTCTTATATAAACCAAAAATCTAAAAGACGACAAGCTGCATAAATCCAATACACCACAGCAAACCATAAAATTTATATAATTATGTACTAAAATACCACGTGTTCAAAAAAATTTCTGGTAAAACATGCTATAAACAGGGTGTATAATATTAAAATTAATCAAGAGTGGTTCTAGAAAATATTGATTCAGGTATTTTATTTAATTTTCCAAAGCCGGTATTGCATGTGTCTTTTCACGACTAACATTGACAGTTTACAGCACAGTGCCAGCACAAATGCCTGGCGCAAGCATATCCTGAATGTAAAATAAAATTTTAATTATTAAAAAAAAAATTGGAAATTCTGAAAGAGAATGAAAATATTGTTATTTTACAGCGCTCAAAAACAACAACCAATCAAATTCACAAAAATCTCTGCGCCATTGCGCAAATAACGCTTTAATACAAACCGATTCAACACCTGCTGCCAAAAAAGCATATCCATCCTTGATAAAAGTTAATATTATACACCCTGTATAATAAAAGCATATAAAAACGTACAACGTAACTTGAGTATTAGACGTAAATTTGTTTAGAACGAGCTGTTACTAAATGACTATTTTGACAGCTCTTGATAAATCTGAAATTTGTAGAAGTGCAACCCAAAATCCTTTCATATAATTCGTCAATAGTTCAGTCTGATGCGACAGTCGCCTGAGATATAAATATGAGTTGTGTATAAATATGTGTTAAATATACAGTCTCTTAGAAATAAAACGGATGATTTGTTTTTACTACTGGAGGAATGGGGGTTTCCGCATTTAGTCGCAATCTCAGAACACTGGCTTCATAACAATGAGCCTGTGTTTATTGATAAGTACAATGTCGTTGCGAGATACAACAGATCTGATTCAGCCTGCGGAGGAACCCTTCTTCTTTCTAATCTTTCTAATAATTCTAATTTTACAGCTGTTTTAAAATTTGATTTTTTACTTATAGAGAAAACTTTTGAATTTTCTATAGTCTTTAGTAAAGTACATAACCTTTATATTATATGCATTTATAGATCTCCCCATTCAGAGCTGAATATTTTCTTTCACAACATGATTAGTTTGTTGGAATCTATTCCTCTGATGAGTAGAAAAATATTGTGTGGTGATTTTAACATTGATTATTCTATTACTAGCGCTGCCCAAAAAACTCTGAAATCCATTTTCAATTCCTTCAATTTACATATGCATGTAAGTTCACCTACTAGAATAAGCAATATCTCATCTTCCACAATAGACTATTTAGTTTCTGATTTCACTCCTTCTGATGTGGTTGCCACTGTTCACAATACTAATATGTCTGATCACTAGTTCATATTTTCCAATTTCTTGTTTCAGTTCAATTCATGTAAGCCTACTAAGAAAACTGGTAGAATATTTTCGTCAAATAATTTTAGATTGTTCCACAATTTGTGTTGTGATTCTAACTGGAATCTTGCAAGTGATAATGTTGAGTATAGTTTTACACAATTTTTATCTACAGTTACACAAGCTTTTAATAAAGCATTTCCACTCAAGTTTTTTAAATCTCGTAAAGAAAGTTCATGGACTTCCAAAGGTCTTTCAACTTCCGCTAAAAACTTGAGATCGTTGCTTTACATTAAAAAATTTACCCATGACGCACAAGTGCTAAAATACATTACAGACTTTAGAAAAGTATATCGAAAAACTATACGTGCCGCTAAGAAAATCCACTTTGATAGACGCATTTTAACAGCTAAAAACAAATCTAAAGAAACCTGGAAAATTGTGAATGATCTTAGAAATAAATCCAGCTCTTGTACCGTTCCCGACCTTGATGTGAACGACTTGAACAATTATTTTGTTAATATTGCTCAAGATCTAATTAACAAAATTCCAATAGCTAATGATCCTCTTTCTTATTTTACCTTTAATCGAAATTCATCCTGTTTCTTTTTAAATCCTGTTGATCATTTAGAACTTTCCCAAGTTATTTCTAGTATTAAAAGCAACTCTTCTTCTACTACTGATGAACTGTCCGCAAAGTTATTATCAACTTTGCCCGAAGAAGCTTTGAATGCTCTAACGTCTTTAGTAAATAAATCTTTTTTCGCTGGGATTTTCCCCAATTGCCTGAAAACTGCTGTGGTTATTCCGCTCTTTAAAGGAGGTAACAAAGACCTATTATGTAATTATAGACCGATTGCTCTATTGCCTGTATTGTCTAAAATAATTGAAAAATTGATTAAAACTAGACTAATGGCATTTTTGTCTAAATTTAATATTTTATCTTCAAGACAATTTGGTTTTGTATGTAATAAAAGCACTGATGACGCCATTTTCTCTCTTTTAAATAGTATTTATTCTAATGTTAACAATAAATTGTTTACCGCCTCAGTTTTTTGCGACTTTGCAAAGGCTTTTGACTGTGTTCGACATGACATTTTACTTTCTAAATTAGAATATTACGGAATACGTGGTACGCCTTTAAATTGGTTCCAATCTTTCTTGAGTGAAAGGCAACAAGCCGTCAAACTAAACAATGCGTACTCAAGTTGTAAATCAGTAAAGTTTGGTGTTCCTCAAGGATCTGTGCTAGGACCTATTCTATTTCTATTGTTTATTAATGACATTACTTATTTATCCTTGAACGGACAAATTTACTTATTTGCTGATGACACAAGTATCACTTGGAGTAATTCTAATGAATCTGCTATCCACCCCATGATGTCCAATGATATTCAGACCATCAAATCTTGGTGTGATTCAAACTGCCTTTCTTTTAATGTTCATAAAACACTTGCTGTTTCTTTTAAAGGGAACTTTGAGCCATTATTCATAAATTCTGAAAATATTAAATTTGTTGAATCTATCAAATTCTTGGGTTTATTTATTGACAGATCTTTAAAGTGGTCCTCACATGTTGACTTCTTAATGAATAAATTGTCAGCAGCCTGTTTTGCCCTAAGATCGGTTTCCAAAGAGTTGAATTCTTTTGTTGCTAGGGAGGCATATTTTTCCCTCTTTGAATCTCATCTTCGTTACGCCTTACCTTTCTGGGGTACTTGTTCGTCTTCTCAATTTCATACTATTTTTAAACTCCAAAAAAGAGCTGTACGGTATACTTTTGATCTGAATTACAACACTCACTGTCGTCCTTATTTTATTAAATACAAAATACTTACTCTTCCGTCTTTGTTTATTCTTGAATCAGTCTGCTTAATATATAAACATCGTCCGGATTTTCCATCTAAACCACCTCATCAATACCTAACCAGAAAAGAAGCAGGCAATATTTATCTTCCCCAGCCCAAACTTGAACTAATTAAAAATTCTATCTTTTACAATCACAAAAAACTCTTTAATCATCTCCCTACACATTTTAAATCTATAACCTCATATTCTATTTTTCGTAAATCTATTAAATCTTATCTTCTCAACAAACCTTTATACTCCGTAGACGAGTTTTGCGACCTCTAAAAAAAAAAAAAAAAAAATTTTTTTGGGCAGCGTTAGTCTTGTTAGTTTATTTTTGCTCGCCCAACGATTAATATTTTATCTATTTCTTGCTTTGTACATAAAAATGCTTGTATTTTTCAGTTACAATAAAGCTTATTATTATTATTATTATTATTATTATAATTAAGATAAACAGTTTTAAACCTTAGTTCGATGAAAAACAGACCAATAGTAGCAGCGTTTGAGATATATCTGGCAGTAAATTTTAATGCTCACAATGAGAGAAAGACAAGCTTACAATGGTAAGAAAAATTTACAACCCGAATGTTTGTTTTTAAATCGCTCCATATTAATTCAATCAAGTGAAAAATACAAAAAAAGAGTGAAAATCTTAAAACTTTAAATCCATTATTTTGACAATCACATTAATCCATCAACAATCTATTTTCAAAAAAATTACATTTCAATCAGCCCGACAACAGTACACGTAAACATGATTTCATTTAATTAAATTTAGAGAATTCGACAATATATAAGACAATAGTAAAATACTATACTGGATAGAGAAGGGTCTGCAATAAAATTTACTGCCGGGTATCGCTCAAACGTTTTTACTATACGTTAATTTTTCACGGCACACTTAAAAACACAAAAAATCGGCTGTCCACTTTAATCCTACACATAATTGTACACAATTAAAAATTTCTCAAAACGTCAATAGACTTAAATGTCGTCAACAATTTAAAACAAGTCATGTATAAAAGAATAATCATCAGAATTATCTAAATATATTCTTATCAATGACCTTAGCACGTACACAATTTGAAATTCAGCATAAAGAAAATTTTGTTGACAAAAGAAACGAAAAAAAATAATAACAATTTAGAGTTTTAAATATATAAAAAAATGCAGCTGATTAAAATAATGTTTGATAAGAAAACCTTGAAGAATGTGATTTATCGTTTTAGTTGTAACTAAAAAAAAACAAAATAAATTTTTACAATGAAATCTAGTGTTTTAATTTAGAATATAGTATTTCCAACTGATATTGTTCACTAATATTAAATAAAAAGTTAATTTTTTGTTTATATTTGGAAATATTTATTATCTTCTGATGCCAGAACCCAGTAGAGCGCTGTTTCGTTTTCATTGAGCTACTCATACCGCAAATAGTCCACTGATCTCAAATTTGATATAACCGTGGGTGACTTACTTCTTGAATCATATCATTTATGTTAATAAGTTTTGAAATAAAAACCAGACTGGCTTAAGTTCTATTAAAAAAAAGATTATATAATTTTATGTTTTGTAGTAAAATGGTATTTGGTTGGATACTAGAATATTCTCAATTTGTCAATATTTGGCATATTTCACGTTAATGGCAAGGCTAATGACTAAAAAATATTTTTTTTTGGATTTCTATTGAATTATATTGCACCATCACCCACAAACGAGACAAGGTTTTTGCACGATAATTTGCATTTATGGTATACATACAAACAATAATAAAAAATTCTATACAAAACAAGTGATTAAGGGTTTTATATAATTTGATTATTGTCTGTAGATAACAAAGAATTAATGTTTATTTATATAAAAAAAAGTCTCTTAACGTGAAGAATTCTAATATTTGTATTGAAAATATTACCAAATCTTAGCCAATATATATTTTATGTTTAGATAAAATTTGTAATCTTAGAATTGCAAAATATATAATAAACAATTTTGGAAAACAGAACACACTCATTATAACGTAATAACAATTTTTTTTTGTTTATCCATTTGCATAATATATAACGCAAACAAACTATTAATAAAATAGGACGATTTTTTTTAATTTTTTCATAGCTAAAGTACAAAGTTGAAAAATAGTATTTTTCTCTTATCGTCTCAAAATTAAACTAATAATAATAAAAAACCAATTTCCAATGAAAATCTCAAAAACACATGAAAAATTGAAGGCTGAATTCTGACATTTAAGCAGTGTGCCATATTTGTACATATTTATGTAATCATATTATAGATTCATAAACTTAAAAAAAAAAGATTATTTTGTATCAGCTTTCAAAAATAAATATAATCAAGGTTTAAAATATTTTCACAATAATTAATTTTAAGGTTATTCACTTTTAAATTTATCTGTACGCTCAAAATTAAACAAACTCAACATTCCTTTGTATTAAAAATAAACTTTTATTAATAAGAATTATAGCTGAGAAAACAAATAATTCCATTAAATTACCCACTTTAATCTCAACAAAAAAAAAAAAACGCCTAAATTCTAACAACAATATAATGTTTTTATATACAAAACTTGATACTACAGTACAGACCATATCCCCGCAAAGCTGTTTTTAATAAAAAGTTTAAAATGCCATTTTTTTCCTCGATAAGTATGACAGAGAAAAAGTCAGTGTAAAAGTAGATGAGCTGAAAGAAAAAGTCTGTGTCCTACTTAAGTAATCCGTAGCTTAAGCCGTACTTTATCAACAACCAAAATTAGAATATTTAAGCCAATCAAATGAACTTTTTAGTGATTGCTTTTATAGTAATAAACTCGACCTAAAGCTTTTGAATATTTAAAAAATTTTCATTACTATATTATTCAATGCAATTTATTTTTCTCGCATTATAAAGTTTTAACGAGTTATGCATATCCAATCAAAAAGTTTATATAGAAAAAGTTTGTATAGTCTGTCGTGTAAGTGCAGTAAATTTAAAAAGTAATGTTTCCATTCCGTGGTTTATACGGTAAATTGAGCTTTAAAGAGATATTTTTTTTAATTCTAAAAAATCAAACTATAAACAAGTATGCATCAACAAAAATTATAAATATGACTACAGCGCGGAATTATTGGGTTAATTTTTTTAATGGAACATTGGCAAAATCTTCTACAATAGCTTCATGAAGATGCAATTGTAGACGAGTACTTTCAGCAAGACAGTGCCACTCCACATACCACCCTACGAGAACTTGAATATGATACAAAAATTTTATCAGCGTCGAGTTATCAGCCTCATCTTTTTGTAGCCTTATAATGCCTTAATGTCGATGAGCGACATTTTGATTGTTTGTTATAAACCTTATATCCCCATTAAAGTTAATTTTTGCGTTTGTTATAACTTATAACACTACAAGTGCTTTTAGGTCTTTTTAATTTAATCGCATTAACGTGTTGAACTATCGATTCAATAAATTAGGAATAAAAGAGAGGTTAGGTTTTGACGTCAAATTAATAACTGTCACGTCGATTTGATGGTAAAGGTCCGTTCACAATTCAAAGTTAAACATTCATGGCAATCTTCGACGGCAAAATAAAAAAAACACCCGTTACTATTGTGTTGTTTTTTGTTAGACTATCCGCTCTTTTTAACAAAATTATTAAAATAAATTTCTAAAATCCACCACACGATAGCCATAGGTTTAATTTCACTCTTTCAGACACTTTTTATTTGAAATTTCTAACTCATTTCCTTTTGTTTTTTAGTGGATTTGATGATGCATTACAATATCAAGACAAATGTCCTCTTGATAAATTTCACTTATATAAGCGCCAACCATAAAAAAAAAATTCATATAAATAGTATCAATTAATTAAATATTAATTAAACAGCAGCAATTTCGATTTTATTTAAATTTTCTTTTGGAAAGTTATTTTCTCTTTTTTCTTCCAATTTAAAACTTACCTTTGTACTAGTTGTGAATACTGATGTTCTACTCGTTGCTTGATGAATTTCAACATGATGGGAGGCACCACGATCGATGTCTTTTGATGAGCCCCCTAATTTACTATCAATAGTATCTTTACCTGTTAGAAAATAGAAGAAAAAATTAATATAATCACAACAGTTGTTTTTGTCAACTTACCACTATTATTCTTATGTTGTGTTTTTGATGAGCCTCCTCCTCCTCCACCCCCATTTTGACTTCTTCGTCTATTTAAAATAGGACTAGAATAAATTAAATGCCTCAGCGACCAACGTCCTGGAAAACGTTTTTTACGTTGACCAGACGCCGGGACGCAAGGCGTCACATCACTTTCCGTAGAGCTGCGCATTTTTTCTCTCTCTATTATTTCATTGTTAGTTCAAAAATCTGAAACAAAACAAAAAACATCAATTATGGAAATTCATACACAAATAAAGAAAAAAAAGTTGAACCTTTATAACCTTTGCAAAAACGTTAAGAGAGTCAAGGAAGCAAAACGTTGGCCCCCTCAAGGCTAACGGTACAAATACTAAACCCAAGATTATTTTGCTGAAGAAAAAAAAAAGGTGAGTTTAATGCTACTAGTTTTATTGTTGAGAAACACGTTATTAGATTCTTCTAACCACAACTATGCATTTCTAAAACCATTAAATAAATCTATAGTTTTTTTATTTTAAATTTTTTACATATTTGAATTGAAAAAAACATAATTTAAGCAAGCCATGAAAATCATAGAATTCAATTGTTTTCATAACGATGCTTAACCATCAAAATCTTAAAAAGCTTTTCACTTAAAATGACTTTTTCAATAAACCAAATGTTTATTTTTCTCATTAAAATAAGAATATGAATTTATATTTATATCTGTCACTGTCGAAACAGCACCAATCAACTGAATTTTGGCTGTGGCTAAAGTTACGCTGGAAAAACAAATAAATTCTATAGCTTGCTTAAATTGTTTTTTTTATATACAAACAACCTTATATCAATGACAGAGAACATTGATAAAACGTCAAATAGGTTTTGCAAAAAAGCAAATACTTATTATTCCCATTAAAATAGAAATATGAAATTATATTTATATCTGTCACTTTCAAACGAGCTGACTTTTAAATAAACTGACAAACAAATAAATTCCCTAGCTTGCCTAAATTATGTTTTTAAATCTTCAAACAGAAAATATTACACTTTATCAGTTATGAAGACTTAAAATCACCATAAGAAATTAATTTAAAAGATACAGCTCTAAAATAAGAGGAACAAAGAAGATTGCCATAATGAGAGAAAAATAGAGAATTACAGAGATACATCAGTAGACAAGAAACAATACCAGAACATAAAAGAAAACTACAGAGAAAGCAAAAACATTTATAAATAATAGAACAATAAAAAAATAATTGACAAAAAAATTAAGAAAAGCAGTGTGTAGAAAGACTTTTTGATTGCATGATACAAAAACTTGTAGACAATACCAATTGTTAAGCATAAAAACAACATAAAATTTTGATTAAAATCAGTTAAAAAAAAAACTAAACAGAAAATTTTTTTAAAAATTTGTTGACCTAATCTGCTTTACTGAACCAACCTCAAAGCAACTATTGATTGCATTTTTTATCTTAAAAATCTCCACGTAAAGCTACAGAAAGGAGAGCAGTACATTAACCATGACCTACTCGCTCTAAACAATGATAACAGTAGTAGCATTATAATAATTTAATTACAATGAGGTATATCTTTAATGTTGTATGAAACAAATAGCAGGTAATTAAGATATGTAATTAGATTAGTCATTAGTGGACAATTACAGGACTTCAGTAATTTGCCATGTAATTATTTACACTTCTAATTAAATTGAGAAATCAATGTCATTGAGTTCAATTGTGTGTAATTAGTGATATCTGCTACAAGCATTCTTTTAAAAATGTATGCTCTATAATAGTTCCTCATGCTTTCCAAATAATTTCAATTTTTTAGATACATAAGAAAAATAGCTGATGATCAATAACGTCTAAAAGATATTATAGTTCAATACCTTCATAAATGGTAAGAAAAAAATTTTTGAGATTCAGCCAAATGTGTCAGATGTAGTAGACTTTTAGTCAAACGCACTAAATTTTGGTCGTCAATGTCAGCCATATTTTTTTTACAATTTTTGAATAAACTGTTCTAATAAAAACCATTGAGGTAAAATTTAACTGATAACAGTACAATAGCATCATAAACATGTCATCATCATTACAATTAACGTCAAGGAAGTGATTTAAAGGTTAAGTTAAGATAGATTTACCATTGATTATTTGAAAATTTGTCAAATTTACGATCAGAATTTTGTGCATTTGACTGTACAAAACCGACAAATATTCCGATGTCAAATTTTTGTCGCCAAAAAATAATGTAAACGTCTATTATTGTTCATCTTCCGCTGTACAATTTTTGCATAAACAAATTGTTATAATAAGAGCCATTAAGGTAGAATTTAGCTGATTACAGTAAAATGAGTATGACAATTAACGTCAAGTAATTTAAAAGTTAAGATCGATTTACAGTTCACTATTTCAAAATTTGTCAAAAAATGACAATGACGACTAGAATTTTCTGCGTTTGACTATAGAAAATGGACAACAAAATATTTTGACCAGACCACCAGTACTTTTATGTCAATTGCACCGACTTTTGTCACCACTTCTGTCAGCGTCATCAATTTATAGTGCCACTACATAAAACAAAAAATACTGCTAGGTGCTACCAACCTAAATTTTTATTGACTCTATATAGTAAACATTTCTGAATATGATCAATTTTATTCGATATAATTAGATGCAAAATACGTTAGGAAAGTCTTATTCATATTATGTAACTTGCATTATGTTTTTATGCACATTAAATATCAACAACTTTTCCATAACTGATTACGTATTTCATAACTTTGTTTTTAGCCTTCGACTATGTAGTGATAAAATTAAAAAAAAAATACGAAGATATTCCGTAAAATTACCAATTTCTGAAAAATGCCTAATTTAATATCAAATGATGGTCAACAATGACTGTTTGAGTTGGCAACACTTTTTAGAGACTTTTTTATTTGCCTAGTTGCAACAATTTGACATGACACTCATAAAAAAAAATGGCACAGCGACTAACTTTTTAATTGGCATCTGTCAGTGTGAAAGATGTCACCCGTCAATAACAAAAAGTGGTTATAGTTGTACCATTTTAAAATGAAATGTAGGATTACCAACTTAAACCGTCATTGTTGGCCACGTTGTATAATACTAAGCACAGTTTTATGACATTAAAAAAAATATCTTTACCTCGTCAGATGTTTTGGTAACAATGCTTGCATATTCAAAGACAGTAGGATTATAGAACTCAGAAAAATATGATAATATTTACAAAAATGAAGAAACCGAAAAATTGTTTTACATTATTCAGATATAAAACAAATGAAACACTGTTACTTATAATTTTTTTGTTTAATTCAATTGAAAATGTGTGTTTTTTAGATGTCTCAACCTCAATAGACATCATCAGTCATAAATAATCCTCTGGAGTTAAAAGCACCTCTTGCAATATTAATGAAATCTCCAATTATTTCTGTTTACAATATTTGTTTACTAACTACAAGTGTTTTACATTGACGTCACAAAGCCAAGGTTGCTATAATGTACTTTTTTTCAAACAACTAAAAGTTTTTATTATTTCATAAGAATTTTTTTTATAAAATAAATATAAATTAAATATTTAAATTTAACATTTCAAAAATAAATCAAAGTTTTTGAATGAGCTATTTTATACAAATTTTTAGCAAAAATGAGATTGCTATTATAACCAACTGCCATTATAATCCACTAAATTAAATTAGACAAAATTCCGCGAAAAACTATAGTAATAAACTTACTCGATGCTTAAAACTTTAAAATAAAAAAAAATAGGTCTGACCTCGTCGGACTATAAAGGATGTGCAAATTCTGGAACCGGACTAACGCTCGACCTTCATAAAAAGCATAAATATTTTTTTCTATATTAAGTTTGTTGTGATGCATCACAGTTTATGAGTTTTAGTCGTCAATAAAAGTCTGTTTGT
This sequence comes from Lagria hirta, assembly GCA_947359425.1. Taxonomy (NCBI): domain Eukaryota; kingdom Metazoa; phylum Arthropoda; class Insecta; order Coleoptera; family Tenebrionidae; genus Lagria; species Lagria hirta. The sequence continues at coordinate 7,077,990 of OX375803.1, read as the reverse complement.
TTAGCGACGAATTTCGATTACTTCTAATATCGTTTTCAGAATAAATATAGAAAGTTTTTCATTTACAGTAAAATCTTTTTTTTTTTAATTAATTGGCAATTAATTTTAATGTTGGAAACGCTATTTAAAATTAGTTGTCAAAGATGTAATATCTGCGGTAATGAAGCAAGATTGCAACATAATATCAGAATTTTTGACATTGACAAATGCTTATAAAAAAACATCAACTATATCACTGTGAAATAAGTCCACTTTGAAGCTTAAACGGTGTTATAATTTGTATAGTTTCATTAAATAATGTATAGTGTTAAACATGTTTAATATACACAAAATTAGTTATAAATAAAAACAAAGTTTGTTTTGCAATGATGAAATCAGTTGAATATCACGTATTTGTCGATTGTCACTTGATTTGTTGTCATTTAGTCTACTTCTGAATCACACGTTATTAATAACAGCAAGGTAAATATACTAATCCAAGTGAAACAACGTTATATGACCGTACTTTAAATTCTGCTTTTATAATTCCCAATTACTAGACAATACAGTTAATCCCTCAATCTGAAGATGGTAAGCTATGTAAGAGATTTATAGTGTTTTGGATAGTCCCATTGCTAAGCTACTAGCTTTTGCAACAAAGGAATGAACATATGCCGTTATTCCATTTGGGTTAGTGTACATAAAATAATGTAATTTATTTACCAAGCTGGTAAGAATTATTAGTATCATCATTTTTATTTCTTGAGAAACATAATTATCCCTCATGAGGGGGCACTACCATTAACTAACTGCGCAACAGTGGCATATATGCAATTTTTAACTCAATCATTTCCATTAAACCTTTGGAAAACTTATTGTCTATAGAAAAATAGTCGTATTGTGTCACCTCAAATTTGGCAAAATACACAAAAAATAGCCCACCCACCTATTCGTCACCTTGCATTTGCACTATTTTTGAATATTCCAGCAAAATAATTATTTTGATAAATGATTCATCAAGGTTTCATTGCGTAAATAAAGAGAAAGTGACTTTAAGTAATAAATAAATAAAAATAATATTCACAAGAAAAGTGTGAATCATGTGCCATTTTGAAAAAAAAACCGCTTACAATTTTTATCACTATTTGTGGACATTTTCCTCATTAGGTTTTTCTGTACATAAAAAAACCGCATTTGTTATCACTCTTATTATTTTATCATGAAGTATAAAACAAATTGATAAATTGCTATAGCTATATAATCGATTTCCTGTACAAAAAAAAAAGACAATTATAATCACTTTCACTTGATTAACCAGAATAGATAGATGTACCTAAAAGATATGCGGAACACACCAAGGCAACTTGATTTGAATAGAGAAATAAAAATACAATGACCTTAAAATATTATTATAGAGATGAAAGTTAAACAACATATGTATGAATATTAACACCTACTTTGTTTTGTTTTTCTTCTATATATATTTTAATATATGACATTCACTTTATCACTACTTAGATGAGCAACAATATTTAGAAAAGTGACACGTTACTTTTGACAACACATCACCACGACCGTACCACCACTAGATACATTGAACCGATTCAAACCACTACTGATTTTATTTTACATTGTACCATACTCTAGGCGGTTTGGATTAATGCCACCGATGTTGGAATCGGTTTTTATACGAAAACGTACGATTCTAGTGATAACACATTTCGATAGTAAAACTCAAAATAGAATTTTCTTTTAATAGAACACTTTCTTTGCAATTTTACTAATTAATTATGTTGTAGAAGGGATGAATTACTAGACAAGTTGAGTGAAAAAATGAATAAATTAATCCAAGCGAGAGCAAAAGTGGGAATAACACAATAATTTAATACTACATTTTTAATTCTATACACGCAAATACGTTTTAGCATTTTTTTAAATTTCATATCCGGTGTTTTAAAACATTTTTCTTAGCGGGAAAACACAAATTATAGCATGAGTCTCATTTAGTCCGCGGTCCGTCAACTCTAAACTGCTACGTACTGTATTATTTTGCGCATCCTCTTTACACCTTTTTTTGACCAAATAGTGTTACATTATTTGCCACTATTATGCAGATATAAATAACAACGCCTTCGTTATCTATATAATACTTTTTAAAAGCTTTTTCAAATCAACATAAAAAACAAAACCTATCTATTTGATATATTGTTATATGTAACAGAATATAAATAAAAACTATATAGACTACCGTATATTTCCAAGAAACATAATGTAGTAATATCTTACTGTTAAGTGTTATGTTAATTACATCATAACTTCAAAATAAAATAAAAAAACTCTGAGAAAATTAAAGGAAAAAAAACGCAAACATAATCCATTGTTTAACCACAACACAATAGATTAACATTAAATATATAAAATAAAAAGAGATAAACTATGCAGCGAAACGAAATCTACATTAAATCGAATATTATGTTATTTGGTTCACACAGAAATAAAAGTTATATCAAGAACTAATTTTAAAAGAAGTCGAGTACAAATTATATACCGTGTGATTCACAATTATTCAGATAAAGGGAGGCTATGACAAACAAAATCACTCTTAGCTTGATTCAGCGCGTTTAGTTTGACATTTTTTGTTTTTTACACAATTATTCAGATAAAGAGAGGCTATGACAAACAAAAACAGACGACTCTTAACTTGATTCAGTGCGTTTAGTTTGACATTTGTTTTTTGACATCTGTCAAGTTTGTTTGTTAGCCGTTTTCAAAAAAAAAATTGTTTCACGGCAAACGTTTCTTATAGAGGCACATTTTCGAAATAGAATATTGTATAATGCTGAATGAGAATACAGCGCTCACGCTTGCTTACTTGATTTCCAGCAACGGTTTTTTGATATGGACTTTTTGGAAGCAGATTTTTATAATAAATTTAAATTAATGTAATTTTATTCCCTCTTCATTGTTTTTTGACTTGTACAAAACTTCTGTACTGTACTGTCAGAATATTTAAGAAACCTGGAAGTTTGGGTTACAAAAAAGGTACTGGTAGGTCAACTAATGAGTTAGTTTTGGTAATAAAGCCAATTAGCACGGCACGACAGCTCAGCCACCGAATCATGCTAAGAGTTTAATTTTGTTTTCCACAGACTCCCCTTATCCATAAAATTGTAAATCACACGGTACAATTTGTATAAAATCAAAAAACGTATTCATTACTCTCATAGAAATGACTCGATATTTAGCAAGTTGTTTAATACAAACTGTATAAATGACAGGTCATTCTCTTTAACTTCAGAGTTGAAAATTGACAGAGTGTATAATATTAACATTAATCAAAGATGGCTATGCTTTTTTGGCAGCAGGTCTTAGATCGGTTCGTTCTGGAGCCGATAACAATCTGTAAAGATAAAGTCGCTTTCGCAATGGCGCGAAAATTTTTGTAAATTTTATCCTCTTTGGGAATTTCCCCGTTTTTTCTTGAATAAATAATTATAATCATGAATTATAGCCTCCTTAAGATACGCTGTCTGAAAATGCAGATATACAGTATGTCCACAAAATGTGTGCTCACTTGTTAGGGCCATTTTTACAATTAACACAATTCCTAACATTAAAATACTACGTTTTATAATATATTTTTGGGCCTCCTGTATTTTAAAGTGATTGTTTCACTTCTGTTTGCGTCTACTGTAACTTCATGTTTACGCATGATGCTGTAAAATGATAAGCGGGTGCGGTAAAATATCAGAAAACATTCAGAGACACTTGAGAAACCAACTAGTTTTATGATAATTAAGATTATGTGATAAAAAACTTGTTACCTAAGTTGTTATAGCAAATACTTTGGGCTTTAATAGATTAAATTAAAATTTATGAATGTAAATTGCCACCTCGCCATCTAGCGTCCATTTAGAAAAGTTAAAAAATAAATGTCAAATGTCAAAATTCCAAACATGGCGGTTAGGGCACTCTATTATATGTATGTTTTGATTTTTTATTTTTTTCTATTATTATTTTCTTACAAATTAATCGGCCAAAAAATTTTATACAAATCTCTAAGCCACTTTACAGAACTGTCATTAGACATACGTCCTTTATATCACGACTTTTTGATCGCACGGTATTAACTTTCCATTTGACACTGTTTTTTTTTTTATTTTCCGAGCAACTCCTCTCATAAAAGAATCAGCGTTATATCAAAAATAATTGATAGCAATTTAATAATTTTAGATTGTGTAATATCTGTGCGAGGCCATTTGCTGGAAATTAAATCTCTCAATGACGTAACCAATAAATTTTGACAAATCGTTTCTTAAGTGACGTTTACTAAAGAGCACACCAGCAGTAAAAAAAATGTTTTTTTTTCTCTCTATTGCTTGCATTTGTAATAATTTCCTCATTTCTTCTTGTCGATTGCTTTGAAAGAGAACAAAAAAAAAAAGCTTGCGTTTTATGCAACATTCCAGCAAATGGTGTCACTTTCCAACATTAGCAAACTCTTTAAACTTAATCGTTAATTGTTAATTGATTTCATTAAGTTTAATGAAGGCGTATAAAGCACGAGAGCTATTGTTTCACACAAATTTGGTTGATTTCACAAAAACATCTGTTCTTTTTTTTTTTCAAAAGTTCGAATTAAATTTAAGACCGGGGTTCTATTGTCAACAACGAATCATCAATTTAGCAAATTAGTTGACAACTATCTAATTAGTAGCCCCCCTAATACTACGCCCTAAATAGAAAGCTTTGGTGGAGCAGAACATAATGTAGTCTACAACTTGAAAGTTCACTTCCTAGTGATAGTTTTACTAAAATGATTAATGAGATACTTTGCGGCTAATTAGATGAGTGTAACAATATATACCGGGTGTATTTAAAAAAAAAACCTTAAACATCTTTTGTTTTTCCGATTTAACAAATGATACGTCAGACTAGCTCAATTTAAAAGAACTCCAACCAATTTAAGCAAATTAATTTCACATTTTTTTTGTGACAGATGGCAGCTAACTTTGTTTTTTTTCTTTAAATACTATTATTTTTAGAATACTAATTTTCTAAATATAGTAGTCCAATTCTTTTGTTGCAAAAGCTAATAGACAGATCACTACCCAAAACACTCTAATATTGAGTTTTCACCAGTCAGAGATTAAAAGCTGTGGAAAAACCAGACCAGATAAAAAGAGAAACAAAAATAACAAAAGAGGAATGAGCATAAATATATCTATGAGTGAAATTGTTAAATTATAACAATGAAAACTCGATGAGTTTTGTCACCGGTCAGTTTGAGAAGCCGATTATCAACTCATTCAAATGACGTCATTTTAGTAAGAAAACAAGACGAAACTCTTTAAAGTCAACAGTAGAAGGCTTTCGACTTCCTTAAATGGATTCATTGATGAATATAAAGTAAAAAACAACGTATTTGAACGGAGTATTAAATCATAAATTATGCTAAGATAATGACATTTCAAGGTTTTAGGCATAGTTTTATGGTTTTTTTTATCGGTTAACTTTTCCTGTTACCGTTTCCCGCAAAATGGTTAAAGAATCTTCAAGAAATAATTTATAGAATGCTTCACAACACTGACAAATCACGTGCCCAGTGGTGGATATACAAGGTTTCCGCATTATTCTTACAAAAAACCAAATTTTTTGTCATATTTGTGAGAGATTTTGTTTATTTTAACGACGAAAGTTAGACAAACCACTTTCGAAATAGCAAGATAAAACAATTTGTTCCGCTTTAAGCTAGAGATCCTGGAATGTAATAGAATATGGGCGGCAAGCAGTAAAAATGACCCAGCTGTAAAGAGTCTCTTTCCCTTGAAATTCTTTTTATTGATCTTTTTTGTCATTTACAAGATTTTTGACTTATGCGACCCAGATGCACAATTGTATAACATAAGGCAAGTCTAGTCAATATCTATTAATCTATTGGTATTATAATATGTCTTTTTACTGAAAAAAGAAAAACACTGGAGCTTTACAAATTACTGATACTATTATGTACAAATAATTCAATCTTTTTTAAAAATATACTACTAAAATAAATAGATACTAAATTCTTCTTTTTCAGCCACTTTATGAAGTAAATCAAATTTTTGCAAAATCTTCTATTTCAAGTTTATTATAATTAATTGATTTAACAAAAACTTTTTATTATTTTTCTAGAAAAAATATTTATTATGATGCCTTGATTTAAAGTAGACTTCAATAATTAATTTTTCTCAAACAACTTATTCTTTATTAAAAATAATAATTTAAAAATGCTGTCCTTACGCAAAAAATGTAAAGAAAAGCTATCTATTTATAAAAACAATTAAATTAAACTTGTTTTTTGTTTTTAGCAGTAGCATCTGCTGAACGTAGTTTTTCTAAACTGGAGTTAATAAAAACGTACTTACGAAATACTGTGGACCAAAAACGATTATCAAATTTATCCTTGATTTTAAATGAAAACTTTATGGCGAAAGAGTTAGTAGACCTATCGAATTTAGTGACAAATTTTGCTACCATGAAAGCAAGAAAAAAATCGTTTTATATTTAGAATTTGATTGTAAAATATAATGGACTTGTTTTTGTTTGCTTTCAGAATTATTAAAAGTATTTTTTTATGTACGATGTACAATGTTTTATTTATTACATAAAATTCTGGATAATGTTTTACAGATTTAATAAAAAGTGTTATAAAAAAGTTGAAAACAAAAAAAAAGAGTACAAAACCTATCACAAAACCCGGGCCCGCTATTGAGTTGCTACGCCACTGCACGTGCCGTATGGTGGTATCATTTTAATAAAAACATAATCTTGCAAGTGATGAGCCCAGGATAATACTTATTGTAATTGTTAATTATCCAAAAGTACGCATGCTATTTTATAAGAACAAACGCAAAATAAAAAAAATTACATTTTTCAATAAGTTTTTTGTGCTAATTTTCGGTTTTTAACGTTATGTGTCGCTAGCGTAGCTTTTGTGCGTGATCGGTGTCGTTTTTTGAGGGGAGAAAACGGACGAAAGATCTTATCAAACAGCGTTTATTTTCTGATGTCGCTTTCTGAGAGGGAAAAACGCATCAACCCAAATTTTTAGGGGTTTTTCTTTTATTATTAGACCTATTGGTGACACCACTCAAAAAATACTTTAATCTTTATGATAGCTTTGGGGTGGAAAACATTTATATGGCAGCTTTTCTATCAAGCCACAATTTACCTAGAAGACTATTTATTAACTAAATGATTAACTTTTATATGCTTTTACTAATTGTCAGTCTTTGCATTAGATTAATAAGAAAAAGGTCATTTTTCTTCTTGTCTATTTTCCAACAGCTGGTTCGATAACAAAGCTATCATCTCCAGTAGATAACCCAGCTGCAAGGATGAAGGCCAAGTGAAGAAAAGCAATTATAATAATTAATGTTGCTCAATTCTACTAAAATCTTTGATAAAACTAGAAAACAACTATTTCCGGCTGTGGTCAACCACAAAAACCCCAAAATAACGTAATTTTCCGCTATTTTGAGCCAATCTCGGTGAAAGTTTGTCACTTTGAAAATCGCAATAAAACGAGTGAAATCAAAGACCTGCTGAATACCAATTACTCAAAGGCTGCACCTATTTGTCGAAAAGAAAAACTGTCACTTGCCAAAATAACGACGTGATGTTTTCTTTTTCATTTCGCTTGCATAATTGAGGCTGGCTTTGTATAGTAAAATGATAATCTAGGGCAATTATATACGCGTTACGGGAAAAACCTGTGCTTACATTGACCCCGATTAAATAGACTTACATTAAAAAATCTGGTTAAGGTAGTCCCACTGACAGCTGTTGTGAGGGGGCGACGAAACACTACCGCTTTAATGTTTCAACTATTATTTATTAATTGTCCTAAATAACACCTTTTTATATAAAAATTAACTATTAGTTTATTTCTACGCGTCGTTTCCACGGTTTAAAAGGTTCTGGCACTAATCACACCATCTCTAGGCAAGGCGGCGCCATTTTGATGGGGGTCAGACATCATCTGTCAGTTGTCATTGTCAGTGTCACATCTATGATTGTCACTTACCCCCTCTAATTTAGTCATGTCTGCCAACGCTACAAACCCACCCACTTGAAGATTTAATTTAAAATATTATACAGCGTAGTCTACAATGGCTATTTGAGTTTACAACCTTACAAACACTTCCTGTTGACACTGACAACATCAGATGTTCATTAAAAAGTTAGTCGCTGTGACATAACCTATAATTTTTTTGTGTTATGTGAAATATTTGACAAACAAGCGTATCTGGTTACAAGATTGCTACTAGGCAAATAAAAAAAAGTGTGGTCATTGCTGACCACACTGTACATAGTAAATTATTTTTTTAATCTAAAATAATTAAGAAAAGTGGGACACTTTTTTATATTGATTCAATTTATTTACATAACCGTTTTTTTTACGTTTCAAATAAAGCATCCATTTTTTAAAAAGGTTGAATTGGACTTATTTACAATCGAAATGTTCCGGGACGCCACCTTGCGCCGCTTATGTGAAGTACAGAATTACCAAATGCAAAATCCAGCAGGTCAGGGGTCAGGTCTGACCAGCTAAATTCGTTAAGTTTAATTTATTAAATCTAGTTTGCCTTGCTTAGATAATCTAGTTTTTATATCAGGTATGTCGTTTAATTATTTTATACAAGCTAATTGCCGAGCTCTTGCTAATCCACTGCGCATAAGTAGGCAGGCGTCCCCCGAAGCTTTGGCGAAGATATGCTGAAGTACTGCAAAAAACAAAAACAAATAATATACACAACTCGGATTCGATATATGGTTTATTAATGTTTCACATATTTTATAGAACAAAAAAAAAACATAAAAAATGTGAAAAAAGATTTATAAATTAGAAATACTTTTCTAAATCCACACGGATAGGACAAATTGGCAAAATCACAATATATTTTTGCAGAAAAAGCATTGCACTTTGCCACCGATGCGCATCACAGATAACTCGTTTTACTGTACATTACAACTACCCAATAGTATTTTTTTTTTAATATTATGATAAGCTGAACAAAAAATGTTGCTTATTGGACAAGCAAGCACACAGATAAGTCGCATTACATAACATCGTCTTCATTTTCTAGTACACAGTTTAATAAAAAAAAAATCGAAAAAACTATCACCTTATATTATTATTATAATAATAACAAAAATACATAAAGATGTCCGAGAGAATAGTATGTACAAGTTTTAACTTTTATTTAGGTTTTTTTAATTATTAGTAGTAGATCTAATGAGTATACATTTATACAAAGATTTATATTTAGATAGACAATGAATTTTTTTGTTTAAAGGATACTCCTTTGAGGAGAGTACGTCTTCCCTGAGCTCAACGATAACGATTATCTTACAATACTTAACTTTCAGTGAGTATCAATTTTTGTTGTATAAAATATTCTTTTCTCTAGTTTACAGTTTTCTTTATTTCATTTACAAAATCATACATTCAAAGCCATTTCGACAGAGATAAAAAAATTGCACACTCTCATGTTTTCACAATAAACACAACGTATATTTTATTATTGTTTTAGTTAATAATAGAGCCTACATTATTATAAAATTATCTAAAAGAAGCATTGGTAACCTATTTTCTAAACAATTATTTCTCTTCGTTCGCTCTAATAAATATCTAATAAAAAATTGGAAACACAATTAATCCAAATATAAAAACATAATTCAAAAAATTAAGTCAAAATGCTACAAAAAAGCACCATTTTAATATTACACCGAAAATAAAGCAGGTAATTTCAAATCACAAACAATTCAATATCACGGAAAAGATCCAGAATAATCGTTTTACTCCAAATCTTTGTCTTTGACCAAAGGTCACCTAACTGAAATCGTCACATTATCAACACTCAAAAGTTCTTTTACTTTATCCGTATACCTCACCAGCGCAATTTTCGATGCACGTGTATTCACTTTTTCGCCGCTGTTCAAAAATTGACAACAATGCGCTTGTTCTAAAAAGTCAGACATTTTCAGTTCTCGTAACACACTTTTATGGTTTATATTCGTAGAACTACCACTCGACGGGCAAATCTGCCGTAGAAGTGCATCTCGACTTTTGATTTTCAAAAGATTTGACAAATCCTGCAGTAAAACCCAACGCTCCGTAGAATTTTCATTCCTCAGCGTATAGAGATTCGGAAGAACTGAATCGGACACTTCAAAATCAACATCAGACTCTTCAGAAACAGGATCTGCATCAGGTTCATCTGACAAAACATCAAAACCTTGATCAGACGGATCTGCAATTTTTAAAAAATTTTAATAAAATCCGAAATATTTAAACCACACAATTACTATACCAAAACACTCGGCGGGGCCTGCAAATTCCCACGTTGAAGTAGAAGCACCTGCAATATCATTGATGTGGTTTTGTAGTAGCTTCAAAGTGGCGTCGTCAGATGCCAAAGCAAGAGGAGTCATTCCTGAATATGTAGCCAGCATTGGGTCAGCCCCATATGATAACAGCAAACGGACAATCTCTACGTAACCATTTTCCACCGCTTCATGTAACGGCCTATTAACAATACTTTAAATTACTATCAAAAATATAGAATAAGTAATAATAAGAAAATATAGTAAAATAAAATAAAAAAATTGAAAATAAATTATAGCAAAAACCAACCGATAGAGATATTATACAGAAACAAAAAAGAAAAAAAAAAAGAAACAACGTAATAAAAAAAGTACTACAACAAAAAGATATTTACTTTTCTTATTTATTTCAGCAAATAATAAATAAGAAATATATAAAAAAAGTAAACAAAAAAGCATAAATGACATTTGAAAACAGATGTCTAGATAGAAATACAAGAGCTGAAAAAAGCTATAGTAAAACACCTACTTAATAACCAAAGAAAAGTCCTAAAAACGTAGAAAGCTTTCAGAAAAAATAGCAGAATTCGAAATCAAATAAAAACAGAAAAATAATAATAATAAAAAAGATAAAACAAGAACTCAAAAAAAAAAAATAAGTATGAATAAGAAAAATCTTTATAAAAGTCTAGACTTGATGAAAAATTATTAACTTAGTAAGATAAAGCCTTTTACTCACCTGATACCCCCACGCGCCGATTCACTAACATTTGCCCCATACATCAACAACATTTTCGCAATGTTCAAGTGCCCTTTTGTACTAGCTTCATGCAGTGGAGTATAACCGGCATTGTCTTTAGGCGACGGTGCATATTCCATTTTTTCTAAGCAATATGCAGTGATGTCCTGCGAAAAAAAAAACACCCCAATCATTAAAATGCCAAAAAGTCAAAGAAATCGAAAACATACCGTATATCCAAGTCGAGCAGATCTATGCAAAATCGTTTCACCGATTCCTTTATTTAATACCCAGCCTTTAATCTCCTTTTGAATATCTTGCACTGTTCCCGTATTTTTACTAATTGGCCCTCGTCGTTTCACTTTTGGTGTCACATCACTTTCTTGATTCTCCTTTTTAACAGCCTTCTTTTTCTTACGTATATAGTCAAAACCTGAACTAAATTTACGTCTCATATTCCGATATTTGCTTCTTTGTTTTTTTGTCGAGACCAAATTTTCATCGCCATCTAATGATGGCGTTTCCGATTTACTATCTCTATCATCATCTTCATCATCATCCAGAAGCTCTGATTTAATCCTTTTGTCAACTAAACTCTTTAGCAAATTGTTTTCTTTTCGACTTCTACTTAGCAGTTTATTTTTCAGCACTTGTTTAGTATCTTGATTATCTTCGGTTTTGATTAAACTACCCAAATTGAGGTTTTCATCTGTATCTGGAAGTTCTTCTTTAATTTTAAAAATATTCAAACACGTCACGGGCGGTGCTGACGCTGGACGATCCTCACCAAATACTTCTTTAAGCGTAGCTTTCGGCCTTCTTTTGACTTGCTTTTTAGTAAACACATTTTTAAAACTAATAATAGTTTTCTTGCTAAATTGTGTAGATTTGGCATCACCTGGTGTTGGTAGTAGTTCTATAACTTTCTCTGCCTTTGGTAACACTTTAGGATGTAGATCGTCTTTACGTTTATGTTTCTTCCTTTTCCTACCACCATAACGTTCAAGCAGTGTATCCAGAATTGAATTATTTTCTTTTACAGTGTTTGGTAGACTTTTGATTGAGGATGACCCCTCAGAGTCATAGTTTTTACAACTAAATATGTTAAAACTGAAGCTTGATTCGGAATCACTATCAATGTTTTCTGATTTGATTTTCATTAATAAAGACTCGGGAATAGGGGAATTAGGATAAGGATCTAAATCTGGAAGAGATGTTGATAAACGATGATAATGCGGAGGTCGAGTGACATGAATCAAGCTGGCAGGCATACGTAGAGATTTCTTGTATTTGTAGACTTCTTCTTCCCAACCGGGAAAGAAATGAGATCCATCTCCAAAATTAGGCTTTTTGGCTGGTCTAGGTACAACCCCTTCTTTACGCAAATCTCCCAAAGAAGTGCTCAGACTAGAAGATTTTTTCATAGTAGTTCGACAATTAATCAGAGGAGCATCTGAATCTTCATCTTCTTCCTTTTTGATAGTAATAATTTCCTCAGTCTTTTCCTCTTCCTCCTCGTTTATCTCTTTCTTTATTGTCACTTCTTCACAATCAAGTGGCTTTTCTTTAGTTACCGTTTCTAGTTTCGCTAAAACGTCCGCCTCTAATTTTTTCCTTCTTCCTCTTTTCTTACCACTTCCCATCTTCAACTGCTCCATAAAACTATCACAAGCTTGAGCAAATAAATCATCTTCAGGATTCATTGAATCAGATTTGACTTCAACAAGCTTAGTGGAAGAGGATCGCCGATCTCTGCGCATGTCTTCAAGAGTTTGCCGTTCTAAAACTGGCATCTCACCTTCAGAATCCGAATCGGGAAAATCAAATACTGAAGTTTCTGATGAAGAACGAAGACCAGTTTTATCACGTGGCGGAACGTTTGTCAGAACCTGCCCTCCATCGTCTTCATTTCGACTAAAAAGTCTTCGTCGTGGAGGAAATTGATGTCGTTCTTTGTTCAGCTTAGGAGGACTTACAGTAGCAAATTCTTGCTTGATAGGAGTTTTCAATTGATTTTCAATCAATAATTGTAAACTGCCAGAGCTGACTTGTTTCAACTCTGCTTTGGTACGGATTCGTGCTGCCACTAAAGCTGCTAAACCATCTAAATCACCCGTAGGATTTACATGATTTGTAATCATTACTTGACTGTCATCTGAGTTTTGTCCAAGATATTTACCTTGTTCGCACTCAAAATTCACGGAATCTATAGCTTTGGGAATATGAAGTTTGTACATTAAACTATTATTGTTTTCGGGGAGATTTGTAGGGGTGAAGGGAGAGATATTGTGGCGATTGATAAACCCTGGTTTTGGTTGAAGAGGAGCCGTAACATCGGTGGAAGGATGTTGTACGTCAAGTCTTGAATGCTTAAGACTTTCATACGTACGACTCATTTGTTCTTGTTCTAATTTCTTCTGTGCTTCTTTGACACCTTTATTCTCTAAACTAGTCCGCAAAAGATCTAAAACGCGTTTATCAGCTCCTCCTACATTATTTTTTACCACTTGTGAAGCAGCAGGATTGGCTCGCATTTGAGTATAAGCTTGCGTTGGATATTGATACAGAGGGTACTGATGTGCCCCGGCTGAAGGAACATATGTTTGATTATGAGGATACTGCCCTGCAGAATACTGTGAATATTGCTTTTGATATGCGTTCTGATTTATAGAAACTTGTGAATAATTTCCATTCACAATTGGTTGCTTTGCCGTCTGTTTGGCTTGCTGTTGCTGCTGTTGTTGTTGCTGCTGCTGCTGTTGTTGTTGTTGCTGTTGTAGTTGTTGCTGCTGCTGATAGGAAGATAATCTTTGTTCGATTTGCCGATCAAAGTCTTGCTTCCATTTATCAACTTTTGGCACTTTATTCGGAATAATTGAAGGAGCAGTATCTGCCGGACGTTTATTTTGAGTATCATGAGAGGGAGAGGAATACAAAGCTGAGGTTTTATGGCCGTGTCCAGGAGTAGGAAAATCAATACGAGATAAGTTATTTGTTCGGAGATTTTGTTGTGGTGGTTGTTGATGTTGTGGCAACTTTGTGGATGATTGAAGATAGGAATTGACATGAGCTGCTGTGGGAACAGTACCAGTAGGATATCGATTCGACGGATGCGAGTACGGTTGATTTGGATTAGCATTCGGTGGTTTCGGATCAGTAGTGGTACGTCGGAAATTCACTTGATTCAAAGTGGCAACACTAAAGTTAGGATGAAATTCCACTTTGGGGGCTGTTGCAGTTGGACGTGTTTGTGGAGGCTGCACATTTCTTTGGAAAGAGTTATTAGAATAGCCTTCGTATGCCGGAAAATTAACATGTGAATTCGTAGATGTTCTTGACGTATAATATTTGGTATTTTGATCAACATCGTCTAAAGTTGAATCAGCTGGAGTTCGTACTGTTTTCACTGATAAATCAAGAGGCGATTCGCGTTTTTGTTTCATTTGTGGAATCACGCGACCATTTTGCATTTGATTTTGTTGTGGTTGTGACGAAATTTTACTCTGGTAGTATTGCTGTTGTGGTATGTTGTTGGTATAGTTAGTCGAAGAGGAAGTGGTCATAATGACTTGACTATAGTTCTGTGTTGTATTGGTAGTAGTCACACAGTATTGGTAGTTCTGATTCATGGGAAGTCTGTTTTGATTCAACTGCTGGTAGTGATTATAATTGTGTTGTACTTGTTCAGCGGGATACCGCATCGGAGAAGCATTACTAGTTTTAGATTGTTGTTGTTGTTGCTGCTGCTGCTGTTGTGGTTGCTGCTGTTGAGTAGGAGTTAATATCGGTCTTTGTTTTGGTTGTGTTGTTCTTATTATATCTCGGTTGTTTCTATTAGAATGATGATTGATTAAAGATAAAGACGCAATTGGAGGTAGATTATGAGTTGCTCGGTACACTCCTTGGTTACTAGTCTGATTCTGACTTGACGTTGGTGGCTGTTGATGTACTTGACTTGTAGTACTTGTACTTGGTCTGTATAAATGCTTGTAATATGGATTTTCTTGAGATTGACTTGTCGGAATTTTGTATGCGGTATTGTTAGATTGGTAGTATCTTTGCTGTGTTTGTGGCTGTTGCTGTTGTTGTTGTTGTTGCTGCTGTTGATAGTATGCTTGTTGTGCTGTTTGACCGACATTTTGCATTTGATGGTATTGTGCCTGAGAAGATGCTGGCGGTGTCACCATTTCTCTCGAAGGTGTCCGATTAGGTTGGAGGTACTGCTGGTACTGATTCGAGGGTGCTTCTCGTGATTGTGGCCGTGGAAATTGAAATTGCTGTTGATGTTGCTGCGATTGTTGTTGAGACTGTTGATCCTGATAAGCTCCCTGATAATGCGAATGGACCATTTGGGAGTGATGAGAGGAGGGACGCGATGAATCGGAATGATGGGAAGACGGTCTTTGATCGCGTTGTTCCTGTGGTGTAGCAGCAGTCCAATAGGCCGACGAAGGAGGTATATCCGTACTTTGATCAGTTTCAGGTTGACTTGTGTATGAGGGGCCCGCCGTTGAGCTTGTAGCTGCTGTCGGCAGCCCCTGAAAATATTGTCGCGCCCCCTCCAGTACGTTTGTGAAGGTAACATCCATGACCTGCAGGTTCCACCTGCTAGAATCCGAACTGTAACAAAAACGAAAAAAACTGTTAAAAGCAATAAAACAAGAAGGAAAATATAAAAACGTATCAAACAGATTAGCAAAATTATTTAAACAATGGTTCAACTTCAAATTAAAAATAAACAAATTCAAATTAAACACAAATAAACAAATTAATACGTAGAATAAACAATTTTAAATTAAGAATAAAAACATTCAAATTGAGAATAAACCAAATGAGAATGAAAATAATCAATCTCAAATTAAAAATGATCAAAAATTAAGTTACAAAGGCTTCGGGACAGTTTTCATTGATGTCATTTATCAAGTTACGGCGGCCTACGAACAGTAGTCAATGATGTCATATAAATAAAATCGTTTTAATTTAAAATTAATTATTCTCAATTTAATTTTTTTTATTCTCAACCTGAATATGTTTATTTATAATTTAAATTTGTTTAATCTTAATTTGAAGTTGAAAAGGTATATTATATTGCCTAAATTTATAAAGATAAACCTAAATTTTTTGTTCCGTCTAATTAATGTCTAAAGTGTCTAATCAAGTTTAGTTTTAAATCCATTTATAAAGACGTTCTAAACCTCATACAGCTCCTTTGCAGCTATCTATATGAAGAAAAACTAAAATAAGATATCTCAGCGCAATAAGTAGTTTGTCCAAGGTAGGAAATAAAAAACCGTAGAAACCTCAAGAGGATTCCAGACCCAAAGTTCTCTGACAAACAAAAAACCATAGAACGAGAAAGCAAAGTAATGTTCTAACCAAAAACCCACCGAATTCATGCATGTTTCGGGTGCATTAACTTTCATCAATAGAAAAAATTATGAGTTTTCAACAATATAACGCTGCCTAAACTTGTAGATAGAAAGAAAATCTAACAAACCGCTATAAAAACTAATTAATTAAAGTTCTATTAATTAAATTAAAATGTTTTTGAAAAGTTTAAAGCTTCATCTCGTTGGAAATAAATATTATTAACAGAGTGTTGTTCATATTTTTTCTGCTATGTGCATGTTATTAAACTGTGCAGCCTTTTTACAGAGTGTATCAAAATTTACACAAATTTTCCATCTTCCTTTTTCAAATTCATTTATCTGTGGCGCTCCATGTAGTTCACATTCATAGTCCAGCTAGAGGTTAATTGATAAATTATTGAGATTATATCAGTAGAGTATTATTCATACACCTGAATAAGTTCATAAATAAATAATCATATATCAATAATGACATTTAATTACGTAATGCAACGTACAATGATATGACGAAACCATATTGACAATTGTCTTTACTAGATTAGTCTATATTATACAGATAAAACAATTTGCTCAACTGTTTACATTTTTAGAGTTCGTTGTTCGCATAAAAAAAAATGTTAATAATAAATAAACTTCAATTTTTTTTAACAAACTCTAGAAACGTGAAGCTACCAACATATTCTAAAACCTTTATATAACGGTAGAAGCGGAATAGAAGTTTACATAAGACAGATATCCGGATAAGGTAGTTTACATGAAGGAATGATGATATTTATATCTAATAAATGCTATCTATAATACTGCACACAAATTACATAGTTGCAACAATCTGTCCAACATTACAAAGTTTGAATTACCACTGTATTTGTTTGAACTCATTTAATATATTGCAATTGTTTTTTTTTATTTCCTTTTTTTCTTCTCTCACTATCTTGTTTAATTATTTCTTTTATCATCATTATCATCCATTCTATTCCTTCTTTCATTGTGTCCTTTTTCTCCAGCTTGCTCTCTCTATTACATACTTTATTTAAAACATACATATTGTCTATTTCTTCTTCTCCTTCTAATAGTTTTTTAAAATGGCATAGCCATTTGTCTATTCCTATTTTGTTTGTTATCTCTTTGTCTTGAGTCTTTACTGCTTTCAGTCTTTCTTGTTCTTCTTCTTTTTACTTTTCCTTTTGTTTTGCGCATGTTTTCGACTAATACACCTTTTGTTTGAACAGTTTGTCTGTCAGTTGTCTGTCACAAACTGAACAATAAATTTTAGTAGGTGCTATATCAATCTAATTTTCTATTGACTGGCGTTTCAGGAAGAAAATATTTAGGACTTGATTTGATATTTAGATTAGATCTCATCCCACTTTGAGCCTTTAATCAATCAAAAGCATGTTTTCTAAAATCAGAAAGTGATTTTTTTTTTTGACATCAAAAGTCAATCAAACCACCCCCAAGCTCTCCATTTCTCCATAGCTACGCATCATTGCGCTCTAATCGAATGCATTTGTGCAGCCCCGGCAAAGTTTATTTATAACCTATCAACCTGGAGCGCAAAGGAAAGATCAAGTTCGATTTGACTTCCAGAAAACTGGGTCATTTGATTGTCCCTGATAAGATTACAGGTCGTTATTTTGCCAAATTACTTTCTGCTTCCGTTTATCGATTCTTTCACTTTGTTGGCCGGACGTTGTTGAAGTTACATGAAACTGCTTTTCCGAAAACATTTTTATTGAATTTTCTACTGCGGGCAAGCGTTGTATACTATTGATCATAGAGGAGGAGAAGAAGAAGAAGAAGAAGAAGGGTCCGTAGTTTTTAATATTCTACGAGATATCTCTACTGTAGTTACTATATTCTTTTACAACTGACTTGTAATCGATTTACTAAATAAAATATACCGTCGTTGTTTTCAAATTAGAAGGGCTTCTATTGTAATCTTAAAGAGTTACAAATTATTTAAAAGATCTATGACACTATTGTCCATAACAATAAACTACATACGAAAAAACGGTTTTACGTAACTACCATGGAATAATCCTAAGCACGCAAATGTCATACTCCTACGTACTTATAGAACAAAATTTAGTAAATAGCGTGATAGAAATAGAAACTAAAAATATTGTAAGACCTAACATACTTCCCAAAGAACACCAAAACTTCTATTTTTCACGCAGGCAGTTGACGATCAGAAAATGTTCTTTGTGGAGCCTACTTTGTCATTTGACATAAGCCTTGTGGTATGGCTCTTGGTATGCATTTTTTAACAGTCACTCCAAATTCACCATACTTTCTGTATGTAGAAAATCCATCAACGGTATTAATTAGTCTAAAGAAAAATACCCAGTCTAAGAAAACTCGCCGACGAGCTAAACCTTATCAAAAACCTTTTGTTATGCATGTACTTCTACAGCTAAGCTTGATGAGTTTTTCAAAAGCGCTGAGTTGATGATTAAATAGAGACAGAAAACAAACAGATAAAGAAAAGAGAAGAAAAAGGAGACACAATTGAAGAACACATAAATCTACTGATGGGAGGCGATTTCAACGCAAGAATAAGAGAGGAAGAGAGAAGAAGTTGAGGGAAAAAAAAGAAGAGAACAGAAGACCAACGGAAGATTAAAAAACTACAGGGAAGGAATAGCATTGATAAAAATGGTAGGAAAAAATACTAAACAGAAATAAAGAAGAAGATGAGAGAGGAAGGTGGACTTATGGAGGGATAAAGTCGGAAACAGTAATAGATTATGGAATAGTATCCAAAGAACTTGGGAAAAAGTACAAAAGTTTGAAATAGAAGAGAGGATAGAGTCGGACCATATGCCTTTGGCAATACTAATAAACAATAAAAGAAAAAAAGAAAGAGAAAAAGAAAGGAAAACGACTAACAAGGATTAAATGGAACACAAAAATCCACAGAAACATATAGAAAAAAGCTGAAAGAAGAAGTAAAAAGAATGGTAAAAAAACTAGAAACTACAGTTGAAAAAGTCATAGTAAAAAAAAATCTGAAAAATAAGAAAGGAAAAAAAAATAAATGATGGAACAGAAAATGTGTAGAAAAAAAAAGAGAAGTAAAAAAAAGGATTGAGAAACCAGACAAATAAAAAAAGAAAAAGAGAAGAATACATAAGGAAGATACATACAAGAGTACATGCAAAAGAATAAAAGAAATAAGACCGCAAAACAAAACTTGGGAATACGTAAAGAAGAATAAAGAGGAAAGAAAAAACATAACAAACAAAATTGGAAAAGACAGGTGGTTGGAACATTTTAAAGAATTACTAGAAAGAGAAAACAAGAAAGAGCAAAAGATGTTAACAGGATTTAGATGTGGGAATGAAGAAAGAGACAACAGATTTTGGATGAAAGAAAATGCAGAATGTGTAGAAGAGAGAGAGAAACATTGAAACACATAATGAAAGAATGCGTAGAAGTAAAAGGAAGTATGATAGCGATAAAGAATGAAAGGAAAGAAAAATGAAATATGAAAATGGATGAGAGCGAAAGATATTAAATCAGAAGATGAACGAGGAATGAATAAAAAAGGAGAGATGATAGAAAGGGAGAAAATAAAAAAAAAGCAAGAAAGAATAAAAAATTTATATATTTATGTTAAACTTTATTTACTTATAAACATTTATTATAAAAAATCTCCTAATTGAAACAACCGATTTTGACAACTAAATTTATTCAATTTTTTTAAGAGAAAAATTAGTTCCCTATTGAAAACATGTCCCTATTCGAGCCCAGATATTTCCAGAATATCCTCTATTGCAATCGCTTATCGATCGCATTATATAAATTCCCTGCAATGATATTTCACAGAGAAAATAACTAGTTTGAGAAGTCAATATATCGTTCTCAACACTTTACCCACTTTTGACATGACACCAATATTAAAGTTTGAAAAAAAGAACATTTTTGAGTGTTGTACAGTAGAAGATATATTTCTGAACGCCAGTATGAAACTTTCTAATAAAAAATTACAAGTAATATACAGTCAAAGCTAATTCATTCAAAACAAAAATCCATAAGATTCAGACAGGTTTCGTGCTTGTTAGCACTCGCTAAAAAACGTCTCAACATCAGTTGTGTATAAACAACATAACTGGAGAAATAAATATTGCATTGAATGAATTTGCTATGACTTATACTTAGATTAGTGTGATATGCAACTGAACACTTTTTAAATACATGCAGAGTCTGAACGTCTAAACTCTCAGATCAATCTATCTAAAATAACAAATCAGACAAAGAAAATTCCTTCTTTTTTGTAGTTTTACGGTTCGAAAGAAACTACTAGACTAATAATTCATGAAGAAGACAAAAAATCAATGTCTAATATAGACTGAAAACAATCAGATGCAAAAAAATCTACAAAGCATATTCGCATTCTAAAAACAAAGAATAGAAAATACTCGTTGAAGTAAATTAATAACCATTGCCAACAAAACAGAGCACCATTTTGTTACCTCAGGTTACAAAATAATTATTCCTAAAGCGTGAATTTAAAAACAAAAAAAAAAGCTATACAACACATCGAGATAAATCCATTGAGAAAAGAAATATAAGAAGAAAAATTTTTGTATTACAAACAACTTATTGCTTTCTTTAGTAATGTGACAGTTGGTTCTTTGTACAATGACCGTTCTCTGCTTCTTTATGGCCTTTGTCCGGAGTCTAGACGCGAAACATAAATATCCCTAAATGCCATCAATGCGGATATTTCAGACTAATTCGGCTAAAAACTTGAATCGAATTAAATGCGAAACATTTAACAATGCATTTTTTTAGAATTTGTTGTACAATTATGAGATTTGTCGTTTCAACCCATAGAATAGAAAAAAAAAACATTTTACAATAAAAAAAAAAAACGTGAAACATCGAAATTATTTCAAGTAATAGGCATAAAAGAACAGCCTACGACAGAAACTTAATAAACCAAAAAATACTAGTTTTTCCTTGAAAAAGCTGACTGTTTATAAGTTTATATCATAGCCATTTATTTTCATTAAACACAAAAATTAAAAATTCAAAAATTTATTTCCAATAGTGACAATTCAATTGTTTTAACTAGTGCCTCAGTAATGTTGCCGCTAACGATATTACAATGACTGAAGTATGCAAGCTCGGTGTCGCGAGTGGTTTATCCGCGGCTATAAATGTTTCACATCAAAAAGTTAAATTAGGAAGAAAAACCAACAAAAGTTAAAAACCATGAGCCAGACGACCAATACTATTTAGTTTTTGTGTCACTAGCATCTAAAAAGCACTATTAGACATTAATTTCATAATATGTCTATACAACTGTTGCGACCTAAACCAATCGTTACGTCACGTAAATGCAATCTCTAGATAAAGTATAGTATTCGACTCGCGTGTAATGGCCATTACATAGTCAGCTGATTGCACAATTTTATCTTCATGGGTAATAGCCATCATTACACGCTCATTGAATAATATACTATTGTTGTATTTTTAGCGACATTATGCCTTAAGCAAAATAATTTCTTCCATTATCAATTAATTGATAAACCATCATATTTGCTCGTTAATTGCGTGAGTCAATCATAACAGAGCGAAAACATTGCTATAAATCAAGCAAAAACCCTCCGTGTTTGGCATACCTACTGCAATAATTATTAAAAAAAAATTAAAATTAATTATCTCTGTAATTAAACATGCTATAATTAATTAGAAAAAAAAACCTTTAAAAAATTTAATACTAGATTATGTAATCGATAAGATTCATCGACTAATGAATAATTCACTCATATATTACTGTAATTAAAATAATCGTAATAATTAAATAGGGGAACAGCAGGTCCGGGAAGCTAACGTTACAATAGATAATATACATAGAGGGTTGCTATTATCATCATCATATTTATATATCCTACGCTCTTCCAAAGAACATTAATTTTATCTATACAACTGAAATAATGTTAAGAGATTATTTACACAATAACATTTGAAAGCGTTAAAATGTAACTCTACTAAATTGTCTCCTGTATACATGTCAAATGAACAGAGATTCCCCAAAAAACAGTGTCTTTTTTTGATTATAAGTTGCCCTTTTCTGTACCCCTGACAACGTTTATGCAAAATTTCACAATAATCAGTTGAGAAATTAAGGCGTGAAAGTGTCACAAAGTGTAATAATCATTGCAGATTTTTAAATATTTGATCAAAAATTTAATTTTGTTCCAATTAAATTAAACATCCGAATTTTAATTGTCGCCACGGTTGTCAATGTCTCAAATTTAGGTGTTACTTAACTTAACTTTTAATGACTAGTTTAATTAGGTTAACTCTGATTAATTTCAAGGTTTAAACTGACTGTACTTTATCCGCAGTAAAAACAATTTATATTCCGTAAAATATAAAAAAAAATTGGTTTTTTTTCTAATCACTAACGTATTGTTATCTTTTAAATCTCCTACGATGTTGAATTATCAATATTCATTGAAAGGTTAGGTGAGGTCAAGATGCGCTATCTATAAAACATCCATTTAAAGATAACACAAAACCGAAAAAAAAAAAGCTTTAAATAGAATACTGCCGCCAATCAATTAAGGTGGAGATAATAATTACACCCTTTGAGGGAGAAAATTCTTATCATCAAAGTCAACCCAACCGCTTCCAATTTTGTTAAAAAAGATTCTTCCTTGATTTATTTATGGAAATGCTAAAAATAGCGGCTAAAAATAGACGAAAAAAAAAGGTTTTTTTTATGAAACGAGATAAAAAGATACATATCATCAACTGATTTGCGTAGGCTTTCTCTAATACATTTTTAGATTTTGGTTAAAAACTTATACAAAATACCGAATGTTCATAAATAAAAGTCCTAAAATGAAAAGAAAAAATACATTATTTTTTGACATAAAAGTCAATGTTACTGCGACTGCAGTAATTTTTGAAAGAAAGCTAACATTGCCTTTTTAACAAAAATTCAAAGCCTCCTGTGATAGGACATTATTTATACAAAAAAGTCGTTATATACATAATATTAATAATTAATAAAATAACATACATTTTTTTCAAAAAAACGGTCTAAACCGCATCAAGACGCGGCTAAAAATTAAAAAAATTGAAATAACTACAATGTTTTTCTTTCAGCAAGATTTGAAATGTTACAAAGAACACATCCGATATCAAAAATTCTCAAAGAGTCCCTAATTTCCAATTAATTTGCATTTAATAATTTTCTTTCGAATTTGATTTCGATCTTGATTGACAATAATACCGATTTATTGAGCTATTAACTCATTTTTTAATGCAAACTTTTGTGTAATCAAAATCTATAGTCTTGAAAGTAAATTTGTGAAAAAAAAATAATATTATTTTTTTATTACTTTAATAATGAAGCGCTATCAAAGTTAACTTTCTCATAAATATAATAAACAAAAAATTATTCAGCCATTTTGTAAAAGAAAAAAAATGACAATTATGTCTCTAACTTTCCAATTTTTTTTAATAAACTAAGTTCAAAAAAGGGCATACAATAGCCCACCACCCAATACTACATTGTAATTTTTCATTTTACACTGTTAATTTAGCTCTCGATCTTGATTGACAATAGTACCGATTTATTCAGCTACTATTTCAATTTAAAAGCAAACTTTTGTGTAATCGAAATCTACAATGTCATTAAAGTAAAATTGTGAAAAAATTCAGATTTTTTATTAGGTTATCAAAAATAATATTCACATAAATTTTATTTTATAACAAAATTTCAGCCATTTTATAGAAAAAAAATTTGAATTATCTCTAACTTGATTTGTTTTTTTGATAATCTATTTGGTGATACACCGTCATAACCTCTAATTTTTAATATTATAACATTTTACGTGTTATTTTAAATTTTTAAAACATTGTTCTAAATAACTAAAAAAAAATGTGTAAAAATTTCAAAGACAACTTGAATGGTTAAATATTATAAAGAAGAAGAGAGAAATATTCCACAAGATAAAGAATGAGAAACATGGAAACACGTGAAACACTAAAAAAAATACAACAAAAAAAAAATTAGACAACAAATATATCGAAAAACGTAGGAAAGCAAAGATGGAACAAACCAAAAACAACAAACAAAAATTAGAACTAGAGCTTTTGTTTTCATAATTTATTCTTATGCCACTGTACAGTAAAAATAATAGGTATAAGATTTAATAATAAATCAAGAATGTTTTAAATAGATCAAAACAAACTATAAAAAAATATATAGACCAACTTTAGATAACATGAAAATTATAGTGACATTATCAAATGTAAAAATAAATTGATAAATTACGTAAAGATTATAATATATTTTAGAAAAATTACGTAAAAAATGTAAGCCCATTTTTGCAAATTTTTAAGTTTTGTAATAGTAAAACGCATCAGTTTCAGGCTTAGCTTTCGACAGTTATATTTTAATTGGTGATTAATTTAACTCTAATCTATCAAAGCCAAATTAATTAATCTTTGCAAGAATGTTTTATCTCTGATATTATTGAATCAACTTGAAATCCTTATGTATATTTAGATCTATATAGAAAGTGCTTATCGTAAAGTTCATTGAAACACTCCACTTTCGACGTAACAATTCCACAACAATTACATTTGGAAAAAAAATGAGACAAATTGATAAAATCAGCAATTGCTTGTCGTTTACCTTGACATGAATCACACTTTTATTATTATTTGAGTTTGTAATTGATGCCATGTGGATTTTATTATGTCGTTTTTGGCAACGTTCCAAAAATGAGTCCTTAGGACATCCAACGTCGTGTTTTTTCTTTTAATAAATTGTTTTATAAAAATGATTCTCAGATTATTTGATTTATTAAAGCGACCTACTTTTCTCAAGATTCTTAGAAAACTTCTAGACAAATCTAGCATCATTTCCTCAAAAGAAAATCGATTTTCATATTAAACATTTCTAGATTAATCCTTGGTTAACCTTAATGACGTTGTCATTTGTTTACATTTCAAATTTCAGTCATGAAGGTCAATATGCAAGTTCGAAGTCATTAACACATCTAATTTATTTTCATTTAGTTTACAAAATTTTCTACGACAATATAGTGTTTTCTTACCTCAGAAAAGAAAATTAGTAGAGTTCAACCCGTGGTCACTAGCAGCCAGCGCAGGGCTGGCATTTCTGCCAAGATTGAGGTCATTCTGTAACAACAACAAAATTATATTCAATATAGTCCAAAAACAGACAATAGAAATAACAATAAAAACCACAAACAGTAATTGATTTAGATTAAATTGTTACAAACAATAAGTGTTTTGTTTAGATAGAAATCATGTTAATAATTAACCGCACAATTAAACCAAAAATCGTACAACCGAAAATACTTTACAATTTTTAAACACAAAACTGCAAGATAATTGTGTTATTCTTGCTTTCTTGATGTCAGTTTAGACTTTAGATAATTTTTCAATCAACAAAAAATATAGTTAGGTCCTAAAATGCTTCCTTGGGGTACTCCGGAACACATTTTATGTATGAATGTCTCAGTACATGTCCCCTAAAGTAATCCAGAACTAATTTGGTGTAAGCCTTTTACAGTTTTTATCGAAAAAGTATCAAAGTACTTCTTCTATAAGCCAAACTCTAAATTGATTTTTCAGACTGTAATATTTTTTTTTTATTTAAAAACGCAACAAGTGGGCAGCCTGATGCGCTGATATTAAGCGTTCTGACGTCAATTTTATAAGTCAGCTTATCTAAGTAGTGACATCTATTAGAAGCTAACCTTATATCAAAAATTTGTAAAACCAGGTTTCGACATGTTTTAATGACCAATAAGTCACTCTAAATGACAGACGTCAATTTGGATAGAAACAAATGAGATAAAAAGTATATCCTTTTTGGACAACTCAGTTATCACGTTAGCGCTTTTTGCCTCAAGCGCATACAATCTGCAACTTATCCAGATTTAATAATTTAACAGTGCCTCAGAAATGACAAGTGCCTTTTGTCAGTAAATAAGAAAAAAGTTTTTTTAAAGAATTAATAATTGCAACTGCTAGGGATGAGTTTACCGAATAAAATCAGCAGCCATTAGGCATTCTTATGCGGCCACATACTTATGTACTGAGTCCTTCTCTGTCGCACTTATCAAATTAAATTCACTTTATTGATGCGTTGTATTTTTAGAATTTTAACTTGATTAGAAAACCCAGAAAATTTTTAATTTTTTTTAAAGTCATTTATTTAAATAATTAACATTAATTTGTTTCATTTTTCTAATTTTGATATCAACAGTAAACTCACTGCCTCCAAAAGTTGATTGATCTGTAATTATTTATAAAAAATTAAAATAATCAATAACGTCATTCCACTTCAATAAAACGGTAATTGTATCTGAAATATCAATAATGCTGTTAAATTGACAATGCAATTGTATTATACTGCTGTATTACAAGCTAAATTAGTTCACATTCACAACAACTCAATGCAATAATTCAACTAAATTAAAATGTCATTTTTGTAGTAGAAAATCACTTTTTAATTATCAGAAAATAATTGAATTGTCAATGTAACAACTGACTGTTTTTATTTATTCTATTGATATGGTCACACATTTAGTGCCAAGTTTTGCTTAAGAATTTGTGTTGCTCATAATTATTTTTTACTAAAAATTGATTGATTAATTGATTTTTATTAACTGAAATGCTTGGAGTTATAAAGACAAAGTGGTCAGTATTAAATCATAATCAACTGTTAAAGCCAAAATTCTTTTTATTAATCGTAGTGGGCCAAAAACTACCTAAATGTTAAATATACATATTTTCTAATGGTAACAGGTAACACACTCTAATTGTTTTATACCCTTGACAAATTGGTAAAAAATCTGCTGGTACAATTCAAATACGTTCAAAAAAACGTAAATATTAATAAAGTTAATTATCTATGAAACTTAACATTTAGTGGGTGTTAATATATAGATTGGTATTAATTCAATATATCTAAACATTCTATTTTTATATAATTACAATTAATTATCATTATGTCTGCTGTATTATCAAACAGCATAAAAAAAAGTAAAAAAAAGAATCAAAGAATAAAGATAAAGAACCCACAAAGACAAAAACAAATGTAAATATATAAATAAAAGCGAAAAAAGAAAAGAAAACATAGTAGAAGCAATCGAGATAGAGAAATGACAAACACTTTGAAGAGGTAATAGAGGGTACAAAAAATGCAAGTAGAAAAATAACAAAAAAAAAATAAAATACAAGAAAAAATAATCACATTCGACATAGAAAAGCAAAAATAAATAGATTAAAAAAAAAGTAGATGAGATAAAATAAAAAAAAGACGAAAACTGTGCACATTGTTTGTCGACCTCAGCGCGGCATTTGATATTGTGAATAGACAGAAGTTGTGGGAACAAATACAGAGTGTATAATATTAACATTAATCAAAGGTGTCTTTGAAAAATAAAACGATTGTCTTGGCTTGATTCAGCTATTTTATTACATGTTTAGTGCTGGTAAGCTAAGCCGGTATGTGTCAATTCACAACTGACATTCACATTTTGATCAACTGCAATGGTATTTTGGGAAAAAAAATTCTTGACTTTTTTAGAGTAAGCCACGTGTTAAATGTGTCAGACAAAAACGATAAATAAGACCCAGGCGACCACTACTGTGTGGTAAAAATTTATCATTGTCTATGTTTATTTTGGACCATTGAATGTTTTTCTTATAAAATTGCAGATAGGAAAGATGTGTTAATAAAGATAAAAGTACATTTAATTAGTGAACTCCCAGTGAATAAAGCTGGAGCTTCTGTGTATTAATAACATACAGCTTTAGGGGAATTAATTATTTTCTGGACTCATTGACTAGCATAGGTTTGAATAATATAGAACGATGATGATATACAGGTCAAGCTCCTGGAATTTAATTTACTAATAATCAAAGCCAGTTAATGTATTGTATTACTAGTTGCATAACATCAATCGAAGCGTTTAAAGTCTATTGATTCTATCGGGTTTCAAAATACAAATTAATCCGGTATTTAAGCAGCTTTTATGAATTATTTGGCTAAAATTCTTCGAAAGCTTTTTCACTTATTCTTTACATTTGCATGTAATTTTCCGCTTTACTAGGTCAGGGCTGCTCTGATCTCGCGAACAACGAATCTGTTTCGTAACTATGGAGACTAACTGTTTTAGAAGTTTTAGAACTTAAAATCTTCAGTAGAAAAAGATTGCGCTGTAAGCTTGTAGCTTTCTTTATGTCATCACAATTTTGAACAGGTTGGTGGTAATATGTCTGCTTTAATTTGACAATTTAGACAAAGAGTTGGAATTGATGGGAAGTACACAAGAGAATCGGTTGATAAGCTCATAATAATTAAATTGATGAAATCCCAGATGTTTATATAGTAATTCTGCATTTGAAACCCGTTCTCCTTATAATTAGAAATCATTTATTAGATCAAACGTGCCTATATACCATTAGTAGACTTTAACGCTTCAATAATAGCTAACAGCGTTTTATTATAATTACAATTATAGTTTGCTAAAGTTACATTCTATTGGTTGATGTTCATTTGTTAAAGATTTAACCTTTATCTCAATTAAAACTCTTACACACTAACAGATTTTACTCTTTTGACAGTCTCGTTTCTACGCCGACAAGACAAGTGTCAGATTTAGTGACAAGTGACAGACTTTCGATAAAATCGGATAGTAAACAAATGAACTTATCAATTATAGTCTCCTAAAATAATATAACGAGTCAAATACGCAACCACTCTGTAAAATGCATTCAGCAAATAATTGCTAATTCAATAATTGCAATTTTTGAAGGTTGCGATCGAATAGCTTAATATTTGATTAGATATAATTTTTAAGTCATTACACTTCTTGTATAGAAACGCAACACCCATCGCAGAATAACACTCTACGACAAAGAAGAAACCTAAGCACTGATACGCAATGCATAAATTTTTTTTTTAAATAAATATCTTAAAATAGGCACCTTTTCTGCCGTATGTGAAGAATTACGACAATGTCTATAATAATTTTTTTTAATAAATTTTTTATGTCGATTCAATTTTGCAGCAGCTAACAGAAAGAATTCTAACCACTGATACGCAAAGCAAAAAAAATTTTCTAAAATAATTATCTTAAAATAGGCTCTTTTGCTAACGTATGTAAAAAATTACAATAATGTTGATTAGAAATTTTTTAATGTTACAATTTAGTTGTTGATTCATAAATTCGCCCCGAATTTTAAAGGTACTACTTCTTGAGGTGGAGTGTTGTCATGTGTGCCAACCTATTTTAACAAAAGTAATATCTATCGGTTTATATATCCAAACAATAGGATTTAAAGATACATTTAATTGATAAAAAGAAGCACCCCTTTTTTTTACATAGATTAGAAACGCGTAATATTGTTAAATACTTTTTTTTAGACCTGTTACGACCCGTATAAATATATACATTAAAATTTTATCTATGGAAAAACCACATTAGATAAAGAGAAAACCAAAATATCAAAAAAAAATAAGTATAGACATATCTAAAAACAAAGTACATTTAGAAATAAAACAAAAAAATCTCAGAAAATAAGTAACCACAAATTGTAAATAGTCAAAACGCTGGTGGAGATATGATATAGAATGCTTGAGATAACAGCCAAAACTTTTCATAAAATAATAAAAATATTTCAGGTATGTTTTTATCAACTATTGCTATACACTTTTAAACATATGTCCATTGTTTGATTAGTTCATACGCATATACATCGTGTCGTGTATAATTGGATGAGCTTGCGCTATCATACTATCAACGACAAGAAAAATGTATCAAGCTAAATTGCGCAGCAGGAGTTGATCTAAATAACGCACGGTGTAACACATAGAACAATTGAGATAACATCGTTTATTTTTTTGGTTTTTCAAGTTTTAAGGGTTTTGACAGTGGATAGACCTATTGGGAGTCAACTAAAAAAAAATAGCACAATTATCTGTACCTTGGGTGGTGTAAAAAACAGAAAAACCAAACAATAGCTTCGGTATCACCTGAAAGCTCCTTATCAGTATAAATTTTTCAAAACCACTTGAAAAAAATTAGTTTATTATAATAAATTTGATAAAAAAAGCCTGCAAAATCCTCCAAATATTGAGCCGCTTGCGCTTGACCTACTTCTTTTTGCCGATTACCTAAAGCTGTAACAATGACATTTCACAAACTCCAGCAAACGTCATACATAATGCATTAAAGACAATATTTAACAAGTATGACCTGAATCAATCAAAAATACCTTGCAGCCTTGCCTTACCTACGTTTTAATGCCAATTTTACGCACCTGTAGCTCTGTTTATCTTTGGAAAAGTTTCTCCACAGAAGCAATTACGTAACAACTTTCATGGAGCTGACGTCGTGGTATTTATAACTTGTTCAGTTGGAAAGAGTGAAAAAAAAAATCGTTGAAAAATTCCTAAATCAGCTAAAAACAATTTAGTTTAACAACCAGAATTAATCAAGAAAATGCCATGATCAATAAAATAGGAATCGATGAACCGTAAATGCAGCTCTATCTAATTCTTCCATTATTAATTTACCAAATTTCGGTCCTTCTCTATTGGTCGATTTTGAGAAATCCATTCGCAAATTGCGAAATATTGTGGTAATTGTTTATATTTTGCTGACCCCGATCCTATTGTGAAAGTATTCTGTTGTTTGGAATTGCAACATTGACATTGTGTGTATTCGATTAAAAATTCAACACAGTAGAATAGAAAAAGTTCAATTTATGCTGATAAACTCACTAAAATGCAGTAAACAAGATGATTTCCCACCATAAATAAGTCCTTCAAAAGTAATTGAAAATAGAGATAGCTTTAGCCAATCAAATTCTATATTTGGAGGTAACAAAAAAGTTATCCAACATACTAAAGAGTAATACAGACTATGACATAGTAAAGAAAGACAATATATTAAAATGAGAAAAGGTAAAAAGAAAGAAAAGACAAAACTATGAGAGAAGAACCAGAATATCAACGAAGAAAGTTGAAAAAACGAGAATCAGTAGAAACAGATGAAGATGAAATGCATTATGTTCATCTCACAAGTTTACAGAATCTCTTCACAGCTGAAAATTTTGTGAGCGAACAAATAATCATTCCTTATTTTTTTCTCTTAAAAGCAGAATTTGTGTTCAAATCGTACCAACTTCGAATAATACTTTATTCAATAAAAAACTATTAAATTTGTACTCTTTTGAAAAAATTCATGAAAATTTAAAGAAAAAATAACTGATATGATAAACAAGCTAGAAAAATAAATACACAAAAATAATTAATAAAAATAATACATAAATAATTAAGCTTACAAACACCATAGCTTGTAAGCTTAAAAAACAATTTTACAGTATAGACAAAAAAAAATATGGAAATGTTTAATAGTTAAAAATATTGTCAGGCCATCTGGCAGTCTTTCGTCAGACTTTTTATAAAAACGTTTAAAATATATCCGGCAGTATATGGGATTGGTTCTGTTCAAAAAACCGCAGCACTATAGATTGTAAATCTGTTTCACCATTGTTGCCTGTCTCTCTCATTATGTGCAGCTTTACTTAAACGGATTGTGCTAGGAAACTAGTATTCAAGTGAATATATAAACTAATTGATACAACTATTTAAATCAATTTCCAACGCTTAACATTGCCGACTTATACACAGTATTAAATAATGAAGAACAACTTGCAAAATTCTGTTTCAGCTAAATTCATCTGATAATTTTGTTCTTTTGATTATAAATTCAAAACAGCTCTTCCGGAAATATGCAACAACAGAACAAATTCCTCCATATGCGCATACAAAGAGCTTTTGATTAATCAACGTATCCTTTATAGTGTTATTTGACATACTTTAACTTATAACCAACTTTGATAGATTAATTATTAGGCAATGAATATTTATTCAACAAACTCCAAGCGCAAGGATCAAATCCCCTTAAACGGGAAGTGACAAATACTTGACACAGTTTGTAATAATATGTTAAAAAGTTCTCTAAAGCTTTATTCCGCTTATGCATAAGTCATTGAGCTTCTAAGCAAGTAAAAAATGAAAGAAAACTTCTAAAACCTCCATAATCTATAGTGTGATCCATTACTAAAAGTCCACTTTATAATGTAATTGTCATAAAGTCAATACTTTTAGATGAGAATGATGCATAAGATATCTTTCAGTTTTTGTCAACACACCTGTCCGTGTTACAAACTCATGGTGCCACCACATAAAACAAATAGCTCTCCACTAGATGTTGCCAACCCAACATAATTTTATAGTACTTATCTTCTCCAAAAATAATCACCACTTTCGCAAAATTATAATTAATTAAAATCCGAATAAAACGTTGTTTTTGCGGTTTTATTTCATATGTAAAACTTGAGTGTTTTCCACAAGAATAAATGCGAATACGTAGAGAGAATTTTAAGAGCGTCTATAGAATTTTATGTCGGAATTTAGCAGCGATAAATCATAACGAAAGAAACGAGCCATAGTTTATGAAAATCGGATATGAATTAAGTGAGTTATGAATGTATAATAGAAAGATAGCAAAAGACATCAATTATTCATCTATTCCATGGATTATTCTGTAAGAGATTTAGGTGCTCTTAAACACTCACTTATTGTCTTAAGATATTGTCCGGAAAAAAACAATAAATGGAAGAGATTTTGTTACGCCATTGCACTGATAGTAGTAAACACAAATATTGTGTTATAGTATGTTGTTTAAGTTTAGAATATGTTTACTACCTGCACGCACCTGAATTTTTGAGATGAACCAGCAGCGATTAAGTGTTGATGATTAGTCGTTACTCCGAAAATGTCTTTAAATTTATAATAACGTGCACTTTATCGTCGCACTCTCAGTTGGCTGTGATTTTGCTCCTCATCGTTTCTTCATTAAATCATCAAACATTTGCTCAACTTATTATTAAGCATCGTACAGAAGGTGTCAATAACACATTGTAACAAAATACACAGATTGATATTATCATTGCGGTCGACCACAAACTTGCTTTCTTTTGTTTACGTTTGAAGGAAAAAAAAAAACAATAGCAACCCCCTTGATTTAATGTGCCATAATGTTTTTGCTTCGGTTAGTAATATAGGGGTGGTAATATCGATTCGCAAACACATTACACTTGCCAGCTTTAAAAGGATGCGAAGATATCTAGGTGGTCTATAAAAGAGAAGTTAGTGTCAGATTGATCAAAAGATTCTCAAATCTAAAGAAACTAATTCAAGATAATAAATGACGTTTCTCGCACAAAGAAAGATCGAACAGTTAATCAGCATTCAAAGTCACGCTAAACTGACCTAAAATGTAATCATTTAATATTTCAAGTGTTTCAAACTTGTGTCATCCTTTGTTTTGTTTTCTTTTTTCTTCTCTTTTTTAATAACCATTCTCTCAACACTCACAAGCAGGCCAAAAAAAGAAAAATCAGACTATCACCTCTCGCGTAAAAGCTGTTTTACACCATCGAATTTTTATGACGTAATCTTGCACTGTCTGATTCTTCAGATTAAATTTTCAGGACTTATATAGCGTGTGATCCAATTAATTAGACAAAAAGACAACAAAATCAGACTCTTAGCGTCTTCGCGTGATTCAATTTGACATTTAATTCTTAACTTCTGTTATGTCAAACTAACAGCACTGAATCAAGCTAAAACACTGCAGCCTCCCCTTATCTAAATAATCGTAGATCACACGGTATAACAATATCAATTGAAAAGCTAATCTAAATTTTGATAAAATAGTACAACAAAAATCAAATAAAAGGTGTAAACATAAATATGTATACTCAAACGCATTATTTGTTATTGTGTGAATTTGTGAACAACGCTTAGTTCCTGAGTTGTAGTAGATCGCTGATAATGATGTAGTGTTGTATTCTTATCAAAATAGAATATATTAAAACAGTTTGGCAAATTATTGTAATTAGGTAATCTAATTACATTATAATTATCCCGGCGCCTCCACCATTTTTCTTATGCAAATTCCATCAAAAAACCTACCATTTGCACGTGAATAAATTCCACTAATCTGTATATTATTAATAATAATAATTATAATAAAGAGAAGATACTATAACCATTCTATAACTAATATACGATGAGTTGTATGTCCGATAACGAGCAATATGACGTTCACATAGCATCAAAAAAACACGTTCCACAAATTGAACAAGCTATTTATACTTTTGTTTTTATTAACAAGCCAACTTGATTGCTTTTCCATTAATAGGATTCAGATTCAAATTCAGACAGGTTGTTCTCTTATCGATTCGAAATTAATTTTTGTTTATCAAAAAGCAAAATGATGATAAAATAAACGTAGACATATTTATAGATTTTTCCCAAAAAGGTCACAAACCTCTTCCTCTCGCAAAACACCATTTTAATTCGAATTTCAAGCCAAATATTACATAAATCGTTTTCTTTGCGATGCAAAATCAAGAAAGCCCTTTCTCCTCTCCGCCCAACACTTTTTACAAAAAACCAAACATAGTCTGGCGTAAAACTTCCAATTAAATACGCGGAAATAGAGCAGAAAAATGCAATCAAGCAAAGCAATTGCAAATTGTTGATGATAAAATGAAAGTCTATTATTATTTAAAATTTACAACATATTATGCTCTCTCCATATGTCTTTTGAAAAAAAATCTATTAATATTCATTGAAACGTTAGTAGAGGCCGTATATATAAAATGAGATAATCAATATTGATGTTACAACAGACTTGGTCCTTCGGGATTTTCTCAAGAAAGACGCTCAATCCCTTCCAATTATATCAAAAAGTCAATAGATTTCAGCTGTTTAAAGTAATTAAGTCGCTCGAATTTTCAGGCAGTAAGCTTAGAGAAAAGTGTTACTGCGAGGGAAGCAATATAAAAACCTTGTATTCACTACGGATTAATCAGTTACACCGTGGGAGTCATTTGTTTCGATTATAAAGCCTTTTATATAAATAATTTCTAAACAAAAAGTCTCATTCATCTAAGTAAAACTTTGATTTGCAGAATGTTTTAGTTAGATTCTTATAAAGAGTGATCCATCTAGTGCTCGTAATTTCAACTATAGGTTATTTTGAGTGTAGCATTTGATCACAACAGCAAAAAGAATAATCAGCCGTAATAGAGTTATCAACTGGCCACCACGAAGCTACGATTTGACTACATTGAACTTTTATAGAAAGCCGTTAAAGACAAGTGTTACGCAAAACGCCCACCGTCTAAGCCCAAATTAGACCCTTGGAGGACAGCTAATCCCTAATGTGAATGAATATAAAATTGAAAGTAGAGTTATTTTTATTTTATAACGATCCTAAGAGCCTTTAAATACTCTGAACAAAATCAAACAAAAAAAAAATCATTTGTTTAACAATTAAGTTCTATGAAATCAAGATGGCATAACATCAAACGCTTTAAAAAAGTCCTTTATTGTACAATAATGCCGTTTTGTTTCTTTTATTGCCCATTATATT
Organism: Lagria hirta; assembly: GCA_947359425.1. Taxonomy (NCBI): domain Eukaryota; kingdom Metazoa; phylum Arthropoda; class Insecta; order Coleoptera; family Tenebrionidae; genus Lagria; species Lagria hirta. The sequence continues at coordinate 7,042,006 of OX375803.1, read as the reverse complement.
TTTCCAATGTGTGATTTTATGAGTCAGCCTAGACGTAGAGACAATCAATTATGTAACAACAATAAATTAACATTGTAAGAAATCTAATAAGTAAATTATCACTACCAAATCAGATATTGTAGCTGCTAGACCAAATTTAGTAATGTCAAAATTTGCTAAAAAGAATGAAAACCAAGTCATATAATTTCTATTTTCATCTAGACCTCCCCAGGTGGTGTCTCTCTAGTACATTAGCATTTGTAATGCCATTTTGTCACAGTATTTATTTATCGACTATTATAGAAAGCGACAACAAAAGCAAAACGTAATAATCTTATCTCAAACATACGCAAATGAATATATCGATTATAATAAATGTCAAAGTCATCTAAGTTTAAATCTGAATGACAAGTAGCAATTGAAGCTGCAATGAAATTATTAATATTTAATTTTCAGAGATTGAACTTTTTCTTTTTGATTATTGTTGCAAAAATTGCATAATCTAGAGTAGCTTATTGATTTATGGTCCCAATTTTGCATGCAACCCCAAGCAGGTATGCCAAAAAAGATCAATCTTATGCAAATTGTAAAAAGCTCTTAAATTTTTAAAAACAAAAGTAATTTTATTGTAGAATTTGTTTTAATGTCTGTGACCCCAACAGTGGTTCGCGTCGCGACCTCATTTGGGGTCGCGACCCATACTAAAAAAAACTCAAGCTTACGGATAGCAATCACATACAAAAACGTTTTATTTATTTCAAAATATGTAGTCGGTTTGAAAAAAAAAATCAGTTTATGTAATTTTTTTTTTCAATTGTGATCTAGGTCAGGTTTATCATCACCCAATCATTGAATCAATACTGCGATGACCTATTTTGAGCTTTTAGGATTAAATTCAACATTTGAATAATTCACGTCAACATAAACAAAGTGATTAACTTTATTATTAGTTGAACGAAGTGACAAAATACCACTTTATATTTAGCGCGACCAACAATAAAAGCTATTTATATAAAAGCTCAGTTGGAAGTTTTAGTATTTCGAAATCTTGTGAATTCCGCAGGAAAACTGTACAGCTAAAATAGAAAACTTCTGAATGAAGACAAAAATAAATTAAAAAACATTATGTAAATCTATTGTTAAATCTTTGAGAGATCTCAACGTTTTTACAATAATATTAAAGTTAACCGGAAATTTGCTCTACGGAAGTCCAACCCTTTCCTGTAATTTTCAGGAAGTGTTTTAATTAAAAGTAATTAGAGGTAAGACAAGTACACAATCTGATAATTGACTTCACAAAGAAAATCATAGTATGAAGACCAGACTTCAGACTTCAGTTTTTGCCATTTTTCAATAAAAAAACTAAATTTTTATCAAAATCAAACACATGCTTGTCATTTCAATTAAGTTTACTGACATTTGTCTGTTTTACGTGCTGACAGTCATTTTTACTTCACCCAAAAGATCTGATAGGGTAGGTTATTGAGACCAGACCACGCCGATGATGTTTTTGCCATCTTTCAGTACAAAAATTAAACTTATATCACATTTTTTATCAAAATGAAACACATAAGCTTATCATACGTTGTGTGGTAAACATTTTTAAATATTGTAGATCTCCATTGTTGATTTAATTTTTTTGTTAACTGATTTCACCTTGGACACATCTCAACAACTAGTTCTTTGGGCAAAGTTCCAAACGTCAAGGTCATATAATTACTCAATTAACAAAAGTAAACCAAAAATAATTTCAAAAAAAAAAATGATGTCAGGTCGAATAACGGATAAATTGAAGCGGAAAATTCGCTTCCCAAGTCCGTTATACTCTCAAAAGGAAATGACGTACTTTTCGGTACGTTGACAATTTCCTCGCCACAAAAAAAGATTTTTGCGACCGCAAAATCGCTTTCACTTATAGAAAACGAGAGAAAAAAAAATCCTATAGGAAGAAGAAACAATGGACATAATGAGGAAGAAATGGAATGTTAATGGTTTTGACGGTGCGTGTTTTTAACGACTGCAAATAAATTATGTATGTTTCCGTGTTTCGTTTTCGATGACACTTTGACAGGTATCAATGGATTCTACAAAGCCATAAGAGTCTCGTGTAACCAGAAACATGAGCTGACAGATTGCTGGAGGAAGATAAATTTTACTTCCGCTTGAATGAAATTGAAATAAATACTATGTGAGATCGGCGATTATCCATATTTACATAACCTTCAAAGAGGCATAATTATCCCAACTGCCCATACTTTTTCCAAAAAACAAAAAATATCAGCTGTAACTTGACAGCATTATTATACCAAGATTTTTTTAATTTTATGCCATATTTTACTTTTTTTACACATAAATTACATTGAGCAACACCGAATTTGTAGAGTAAATCCAATTTCTAATATTAATACATATCAATTATTTCAATTAATTATATGTATGTAATTGTTATTAATAAACAATCAACTGATGATTTACTACTTAATAAATATGGTAAAATGCAATAAACTCCAGTCATCAGCCATTTTTTGACAATTTTTAAAATATTCAATTAATTTGACCTTATATCTTATTGCACTGTTACGAGTTAATTTTTACCTTATTAACTCTTATCATAGTTCCCAAAGACTGTACAACAGAGGAATTTTAAGACTTTTAGCACGATACATCCACAAAATGAAAATTTTAACATAGATTAAGTTTTACTGCTAAACTTGTTGCTTTTGACTGTATTGTCGAAGTGACGTGACGTTAGAAGCAGTCTCTGGAGTAATGTTCCAAAGAGTTAGAGAATTTATTTTCAAGTTAATGTTGATAATTGTGATGGTAAAACTATCTAATTTTTTTTCAAGTCTAAAACTGCACTGGTATACAAATACTGACAGAAACAAGAGTCTCCTCAGAATGAAATATGAAAATTATTAATGCCCTAATACAATCCACACTTCTGATTTCAAACTTAGCATTAACCTACAAAAAAAATAACGTTACTAGGTACAAATTTCCCCAAGGATAAAAAACCGTAGATTTTTTGGCTTGAGACATTTATTCTAAATTAGACAAGCGGTAGATTTCTAACCTTGACGCTTGAATTGCCATCAATATAAAATTTCAAGGTGGGCGACGCCAGAAAAAGAAGAAAATGTGCGCGGGCATTATTCCCATGTCATAGTGACCACCAAAGCTGGCTGGCTCTAAAGTATATATGCAACAAAATTGGTAAAAATAAGTCCATCGAACTTTAATCCCTGGCCTATCCTTGGCAATAAACTATGCATTAAGCATCGGTCATCAACTGTTGAATAGTCGCCTTCAGATTTAATCTTTTTCCATCGACAAACAACCGTAATCAATCCGATACAGCCCAGTGAACGCATTTAGTTGCACGTTGAAGGGTAATTAAATAGCTGAATCTCTACTCCACCACTTCGTCGTACAGTGCGATTTTTTAATGTTGTTATTTCCAATTTTATTTTACAATGCATCTTCTAAGTTGATCAACCGACACCTTGCTCTCCTTGAACGCTTAATAAACAACAGTTTATTATGCAGTATTAACTTTTTTTGTCTCTCAAAACTATCCCCTGCTTTTCCACCATAGATCAAACTGGTTGTTATGGCAACGATATCTGAAACTCATCGAATTACGCCCCCTCAACCAGGGTGTATTGTAATAGTCCCCAACATACGGATTCAGAGGGTGCAAATGATATGAACAATAAAAGGTTTAAATAATCTATAAAAATCTTGATAAATTAATGATGGTGGTCTCATTTTATAGCCTTGCCGACACTGACTTGACCATGAATAAATTTCAATTACCATAAGTAAATTTAGATTAGAAATGATTTCATGACGAATTTAAATGTTGGGGCGGTCCCAGCTTGAATTTGTAAGATTTTAATGACAGAAAGCCACAAAATGGCAACATTTCTAGGAAAACGAACTGAGTGCGACAAGAAAATATCCTAAAATGTAAAATAAAGGATGCGTAAAAAAGCTAATCAAGTCTGTCAATCTATAGAGTTCTTGCTCAGAATTAAACCATTATCGCCTTTCTCTTGGTACTATTTACAGAAAACCAGCTAAATGTTTGATTATATAGCTTAATTTATTAAATCGGTAGATCAATAAGATCTTTAAAATCCTCACTAAACAAACAAGCTTATCATGGTAAGGCTTAGCCCATAATGAAACCTGGTGAGTCTCCTTGATAAAGATAAATAATTTCAAAATACGTAATATCTAAAAAACACAGACTAACTTCTCAAAAAAAGAAGAGGCTCTCAATTCGGCTGTATTTTTTTGTGTGTTATCCCATATCTTTTTTTTGGGTGAACTGATTTTGACGTTCTGGTGCTTTCCATTTGGTCCCATCAAATATGATCAAGATCTGACCAGTAGTTTTCAAGTTTTTTTTATTCATGCTTTTTTGACATATATTTTTGACACTTATAATTAATTGATTATAAAATACATGTGAGAAATTAAAAATTTGAAAAATTATAATAATTGAATATTAGTTGATAAACATATTGTGTCAATTAAATAAATAAAATAATAATCAAGTAAGCATAATAAAGTCGGTTTTTTCTAAATTTTGAATGTTTAATTATTAATAAATAATATTTAAATTAATAGACGGTTAAAGTCAACTATCTTTTAATTATAGAACAGAAAACAAGCTAAATATTCTATTTTAAAACTTGACTTTTTTATTAAATGAGTTGATCAATAAAATCATCAGTAAATAATTTTTTTTAATGGTAAAGTTTAGTCCATATAAAACCTGGTGAGTCTCCTTGATAAAGATAAATAATTTCAAAATACGTAATATGTAAAAAGCACAGACTAACTGCCCATTTTTTAACCAACTTCAAAAAAAAAAAAAGAAGGTTCACAATTTGGCTGTATTTTTTTATGTGTGTTTACTTTTTTCTGGGTAAACTGACTTTGATATTTCTTTTTTTATTTGGAAGTTAGCGCTTTCCGTTTGATCCCATTTAAATTTGATCAAGATCTGACCAGTAGCTTATAAGTTATTCTTATTAATGCTTTTTTTGACATATATTTTTGACACTTATAATTAATTCATTATAAAATACATGTGAGAAATTAAAAATTTAAAAAATTGATTTCATTATAATTAAATATTGGTTGATAAACAATTTGTGTGAATTAAATAAATAAAATAATAATCAAGTAATCATAATAAAATCGGTTTTTTCTAACTTTTGAATGTTTAATTATTAATAAATAATATTTAAATTAATAAACGGTTAAAGTCAACTATCTTTTAATCATAGAACAGAAAACAAGCTAAACATTCTACTTTAAAACTTGATTTTTTTATTAAATGAGTTGATCAATAAAATCATCAGTAAATAATTTTTTTAATGGTAAAGTTTAGTCGATATAAAACCTGGTGAATCTCCTTGATAAAGATAAATAATTTCAAAATACGTAATATGTAAAAAGCACAGACTAACTTCCTATTTTTTAACCGACTTCAAAAAAAAAAAAGAAGAAGCTCTCAATTTTTTTATGTGTGTTACCTCATAACTTTTTTCTGGGTAAACTGACTTTGATGTTTCTTTTTTTATTTGGAAGCTAGTGCTTCCCATTTGGTCCCATTTAAATTTGATCAAGATCTGACCAGTAGTTTTTAAGTTATTCTGATCAATGCTTTTTTTGACATATATTTTTGATACTTATAATTAATTGATTATAAAATACATGTGAAAAATTAAAAATTTAAAAAATTTATTTCAATATAATTAAATATTAGTTGATAAACAATTTGTGTCAATTAAATAAATAAAATAATAATTAAGTAATCATAATAAAGTCGGTTTTTTCTAAAATTTTTAATGTGTTTAATTATTAATAAATAATATTTAAATTAATAAACGGTTAAAGTCAACTATCTTTTAATGATATATATTTTGAAACTTAATTTTTTTATTAAATGAGTTGATCAATAATTATTAAATATTTTTTTTTAATGATAAAGTTTAGTCCATATAAAACCTGGTGAGCCTCCTTGATAAGGATAAATAATTTCAAAATAAATAATATCCATTTAACAGTTCAATTTCCTATTTTTTAATAAATAATATTTAAATTAATAAACGGTTAAAGTCAATTATCTTTTAATGATATAGAACGTCTTTTGCAACCATGATCTGTATCTAGTACACTCAAAGTTCATCAAGTAACAATAAATAATTGCACTTTTTAATTAAAAGTAATAAATTAGTAATGGTAAATAATTATTTACAACAAATTGAGCATTTTGTTTCAAAAACCGAGTCCTATATTGTTCCTGCTTTTTTATTGTCTGCACTGTCAATAATTGGATTATGTTGACTGAGGAAAAAATTGTTTATAAAATGTTGACTACTTGTGAGAATGCCGCTAATAGTTTGTCACTGTATATAGGTTATGTTCGTCGAGAAAACAGAAACAAGATTGTAACCTAAATATACTCTATAAGCTGATAGATGTTACTTTTGCTAAAGTAGGTTAGCACGATGACAACTCTCCGCCATAAAAAGTAGTACCTTTAACTTCAGCTGGAATTAATCAACAACTTTAATCTAAATAAAATGTTATTGAAAACATATTATAAACATTATCGGTAATTTTTCACATACGTTACCAAAAGAACATATTTCAAAATATTAATTTTTCAAAAAAATTCTATGCATTGCGTATCAGTGCTTTATTCAATCGTAAGATCCAATGCATTTTACCGAGTAGTTGTGTATGTATTTGACAAGTTATTTTATTTAGAAGACTCTTCTAAATCAGTATATTATTAAAAAGTGTATTTGTTTACTTTTCGATTTAGTCGAACATCTGTCACTTGTCACTAGATTGGCGTAGAAACAAGACTGTCAAAAAACCATGTTTAGTCTATAAATAGATAGTGAAAGGATGATTTTTTGACGATTAAATGAAATGTATTTGTCGGTTATGAATGAATCCTATCATGTATATAGTAGATTATAATGTAAGCCAAATAATGACATAAAACTTAAAACATTTACATTCCGTTATCTCTAACATTATTACCCAGTCATTATCCGAAAATAAACCAGCCCAAAATAAATTTATTATTAATAATTTCCTCTTTGAAGTCATTCACCAACTCCCAAATTTAACTCTCCTCGTTTTGTTGCTTTTTTCGGCTATATTGCCATTTAATTCAAATACAATTTAAAAAAATAATAAAGAAAAAAATCAAGGTTACTAAACCAGCAATTTAATTTCTCATCAGAAAATACGCTACATTTAAAGTAACGTTAAGTCGCCATTAACATAAAGTAATGTAGGTCAATGGAGCGACTGCAAAGTGAAGTTTACTGGCAAAACTTCTATCTTAACGATTTCTGGATATTTTATATAAAAATAACTGAAGCAAGCACACATGTTGTGTGGAATAAACTGTTTGCAATAGCTAGAATTGTACAGTTTTTAGGTCAAGTTAAGATTAAAACAAAGAAAAGCTGTAGAGCTACTAAATCCAATCTAGTTGAGCTAGAGAATATAAAGAAAAATTATTTATTTTTACAGAAAAAAACAACAAACTTAATCTTAACAAATGTTTTAAACTAAAAAAAAATACCAAACTGTTGAAAAACATAGCAGCAACTCTCTCTATTTTATTTATAACCGTACGATATGTCTTTGGTGTTTACCCACTCACAAAATGTTCTTTTTTTCACTCAGATAAATGCAGAGAGAACAATAGGTATCCTTTAAATGACTTAAAAGCACTAAAACCGTCTTTATTATAGTACAAAATTCATGTCAGATAATACGTTTGATTCCCACTCTTGTCCTTACTATTCTAACCTACAAATCAAATTATTTGATTTTTAATTTAATATCTCCTAAAATAATATATTATTATTAAACAAAGTGATACAATGAGTAAAACCACAGATAAAAAATATAACCGTTACCGATTATATTTTTAAATATAATCGTTACCGATTAATTCTGATTTAACATCAAGTTTTTGTATTAAAAATAAGCATAATAATGTCAGTTTTTTTCGTTCCACAAGGTTCGATATTCCAACCCTTACTATTTGGTTGTATATTTCGCATTCTGTAAACTTGACATATTTTTTTTTAACAAGTAATAGTAAAAGACGATTACTTCATAAAACCAATCAGATTTTGACCAATTCAACTCTTGAATAAACCCCTAAAGGTTTATTCAGTGTAAGACGAATCATATTGGCCCAAATTCTGAATTATCTATAGTATTTTCGGAGTGGATGTAAACAAGAAAAAGCGCATGATTAGAGATCATTGCCGTTTCTATTGGCTGAACGCTCACATGATCTAGCAGAAAGTGCGTTGATTGGCTAGCTGGACAAGCTTGAGCACGTGATATTACATTCACTTTGTCTTTATCTTGAAAATACTATAGAGGTTTATTCGGGAAAGGTAAGGGTTAACCAACCAATTTAATCTTAGCACAAAATATGCATTTTTAATTCGAAACTTTTATTTTTACGATTTTTTATGTACAATTATTATAATATGTCATGTTCGTTTTCACCAAAGAGGAATTATTTACACAATTCTTCTGACCTGCTCTGATACTATATTCTGATTCTGACCAATCTTTTAGCATGTCGTTCAACTACCCCGTAGTTGTATTTTCAAAAATATAATAATCTCTTTGTTTGAAAAACTGATTCCACACAGATCTGTAGGTCTTCAGTAATTTCTGACTCGGAGTTATCAAAGAGGTCGTTAATTGCGTCCACTGAAGCACTAGCAAACCTGCCTTGCAATCTCGAACGCATCTTACAAGAAAACACGAGGATAAACCCAAAAACAGCATTTTTTTTGTAAAAGTTTGCTAGGTCCTTTTTTCCACTCTGACGGTCGACAACTTTTTATTTAAAAAATACTGTTTGAAATCCTGCCACCGCCAGTGACTGTCATAATGATAGGTGTTATGGATTAATCCTCTGAATTTCATTCGAACTATTTATCTAGTCGATTAAATTTGTATTATAAAAACGGCAGTAGTCAATGTCTGATTGACAACAATGTTTTCAGTTAACTTATTAGTTTAATGAGCTAAAAAGATAGTTTTTATGATATTATCATATATCATATATGAAAATTGCCCTCTCTCCTTATTTCTCTTGTTATTAAAAGTGACTTAAGCCAAATCAGTAGAGCCAAAGTAATTTCAATTTAAAAACGAACCAAATAATTTAGATGGATTCCTCACAAAAGGTTCAATAAACTCCCAGATATGCCCATTGTCCAAAAAAAACTTTGAATACTTCACAATTAGATGATAGAAAAATTGAGAACGACTCAAAATAAACAAAACAAAAAAACAATCCACACGTAATTCGAGGTCAATAACAAATCAGCACTTTACAATAATCATAATCATTGAACTAATATTAAATTTATTCATGAGCGACCCAATCTCAAACGTTGCCTTATTAATATTAATGAACACTTTCTATAAAAGGTACACGTTTTACATTTTTTTCTACAAATGAATGAATGAAGCTTTTCAAAAAAAAATTATTATGGCTCCTTGATTCGCCTAAGTGAATTTGTTTTATGCAATTTTGATTTTTTTTTCTTCAATAATTTACCTTGAATAGCTTCGGCGAATATACGATGACTCAGTTTCTTTTTTGTTTGTTATGTTGGCTCGGTTCTGTATTTCCGGTAATTTTCTGAAATCTGCTTGTAGCAAGTCATCAATTTTCAAAATCAGCAAAGATGATCTCTTATTAATTAGCAAGATAGATGACTATAGCATAAACTTATTGTTATTAACTCATAATTGCATCTATAGTCAACTGTTTTGAGGTTAACTAATAATCTTAACCGAAAAAATCCTGATCAAAATATCTATACTTTAGTTAAAGATTGCAAAAATGTCAGCAACATATGTGATCCATATTCTTAAAATTTTACATTCTATTTTTAGTTACCGGTAATCCATAAATAATTCAGTTAAAAAATTACTATTCATTGTGCCGTACTGTTCATTCATTTTGCTTATATAATGTACAGTCATATTGAAAAGTGTTTTGTGGATATGTTAAAGTCAGGTAGCAAATTCGGCCTATGGCCCATATAATTATACATATTCTCATATGCCGAAACGAACGCCATTATTTCATTAAACAAGTTACACCGACATTACATAAATGGTTCAAGTAACATTGTTTTTTTATTTATTGCAACAAAGAGTATTTGATAAGGTTTGACAATTCTCTTATATCTTTATAATTTCAAACCTATTGAAAGACGTCTATGATCTTGACAGATTTCAGTTTTCATTGAATTCTATTTCTCATGCTATCCTTTACTTGACTTAAAATATTTAAATATTGCTCATTAGTTAATACGGTGGTGACGTCCAATTATATAGGCCATGTGCCGAATTTCGCCATCTGACTCCAACGTATATATTTCTTATTTCATTCAAAAAAATAAGAATTTTTAAAATAAATGCTAATAAAGCATATAAAAAAAATCTAGAAGTTTCGAGAAAAAAAAAGTTTATACGAATAAATTCTTATGTACAAAGCATTTCGAAATTATAAATCAAAATAAATACTGTTCCTGTTCAAATAATTATGATGTAGTCTACTTTTTGGCAAAATCTTGTAAATAAAGCCAATTATGTATATATAAATACTATAAACTTTTAAAAACATCTTTATTTTCATAAGTATTTTATTATTTTTATAAATATTAAAAATTGCTTTGTTGTGTCTTATAGGCACGTCACTGATAACATAAATGACTCATCCCTGTCAACACCTCATTCCAAATTTTTCAGTCGAAAGAAATAGTAATCATTTTTTATTACAGTTGTAAATGGTTTGCAGCTGTTGTAACTTCAATATTGTATTTTCAAGTCAATGATTTTGAAAATTCACATAAAAAAATCACCACGTCAATATTTACCTCAACAGTGAAATAGTAAAAATGAACAAAAAAATTAATAATTGCATTTTTTATTTCGACAAAAACTATTAGTTCGTTTTAAAATACTCAGAAATTCTAAATTTTAACTTTTACTTTTGTTTAAAAAAAATCAAAAATTTTGACTCTAGAATTCATATTTTGAACAACAACTACAAGAATGTCTTAAAACTCGACGATAAATCTCCATAAAGATTAGTAAAAGTTAAATAGCCTGTTGTAAAGTATATGAGGCTCCAGAGGTGTAATCGCACAAGATCGATAGCCCAATTCTATTATCTTCTAATTTGAACCATTGAACCACTTTTAAAATACTTTCGGTTAACATGAATACGTATTTTCTTTCAAAAATATAAAAGTAATAATCCGTAAAAAAAATTTTTTACAATGATTCATAATAACATTGACATTCGACATAAATATGACAGTTGGACTATATCAACATTTAAAAACTAAAAACATATCTATAACAGCGCTAGTGCTTTTATAGAGGTCTATAAGACTCCAAATTGAAAACATTAATAAGACTTATTAAATTCGAAAATTTTCTTTTTTTAGTTAAAATAATATTATTTTCCTTCATGTATTGATTTGCATAAAAGAATGTTTTTATGATTTAATTTGACATTGAAAATGATTCAAGATCAGAATGATGTAATTAGAATGTTTCTTTTAATTTATTTGCTCATCATATTTTCATTGACACAGATAAAACTAATTATGCACCAACTATTGCTAATCTGGCTTTTATGTGAAAATAGTATTATTATCCCTCATCAGTGAAACATAGCACTCTCTTCAAATTCAATTCGTGACATAAACTCAAATAAAAAATTAAGCTACCAAAAAAACAATAGAAAAAAATTATTTTCAAATAACTATAGACTTGGACGACATGTTTCGTGCTTATTGGAACTCTTAACATAGATTCTAATAAATTTGCAGTGACAAATTTGGGCTTATATTTACCCAAGTGCCTATTACTTCCGTAATATGGTAAAACTAGCGACATCTATTAGATTAAAAGTTGAGAAATGCTATTAAAGACTTGAATTCGAAAAACATTTCTTATTATGCTGTTTTTTTTTTGTGAAAAGAACAAACTTTTGAGCCGAAATAAGCCAAAAATGAAAACTTGGCGAATGGTAAAAAAGTGTAAAACATTCCAAGCAATCAACTAACCGCAAAATGGTAAAGAAAACAATCTAGTCAGACCTTTATTATTTCCGATTCCTTAATATTCTCTGAGAAACGCCATACCACAGATACGATTCTAAATTAGAACCGGGCGGTGACCTCCGAATGCAGCAGAGACTGAACAAAGACAACTCTATTACATAAAAAAGAGATAGACAGATGGTGGCGGCGTTGTCAAGGTAAACATTACCGGGACAAGAATTATTAAGACGCATGCGCCAAAATCAGTGACGTTTCGTTTCGATATCCGGAACGCAAAACACGACAGAACAATGAAGAAGTATCCGGAATTTCTCAACATCTGAACCTACTCTAATAAAAACAAATGAGAAAAAGCACGTGGTGCACGATTATTGCGAGCGGTTTGATTGGCTAATTTTCAACCACGTGTTTGGGCTATCTGACAAAAGGTTTTTGATGAATAGCTGCTAAGGGAGACATATTGATTACACTAAACAAGGTTTAAAAAGCAATTGTTTATGCTTTTTCTTTGGTGGAAAGCTTATTTTCTAAAGGATTTAGTGATTTTTTAGTTACAAAGTTTGAGATTTCTTGGAACAAAAACCATATATAAGCTGATTTTCGACGATTTATTATATGTTTGTTTGTTACGCATTTACGCCTCAACTAGTTAACCGGTCATCATGAAATTTTGCACACGCCTTGTCATGGGTAGAGATAAAAACATAGAGTAGATATATCCCTCCCAGCATCCAAAACAAAAGTCCTAGATCTAACAGATTAAAAAATCATTGTTTACTTATTTTGTTCTTTAAATATTTACCGCAAAAAATTTAAATAGTTTGTAAGACGTTTATGAAATATTAGAACTATCACTAAGACATCCCAAAAACTTAAGAATCAAAGTAAGCTTGACTGGCTAAAAAAAATACTAGATTAACTCATCTACATTGTTAGTAGTGCTAAGCTATCCTAAATAAAGTTTTATACTATGAGTGAGTTTATACTATTCCAATTAAATATTAGTTAAAAATAAAGTATGTGTTACGTGATTGGTTAAATTTGTGAGAACCACCAATCATCAAACATCTTGATTTTGAATAATCCACTTAATTTAAGATTAATTTACTTTCTGTAAACCCATTCTTAATCATTATTAAATCTTTGATTTAAAACTGTATATTTAGATAATATTAATTTTAAATAATAAATTTAAGATTGGTTGTAAAAGCTGAACTGAACTAAAATTATTAAGTTAATTACTATTAAATTCAAAACCAGACTTTTGTATTCATTGTTCAATCACGTAACGAATTAATTTAATTTCAATTAAATATTTAATTCTGCATCTATTCGGATTCACCCTAGTAATTAATTTACTAAAATAGTTATATTGAACTACTTCAACTCAAAAGAAAAACAAATACATATTAATGTTTAATTTACAACACTTAGGATGGGTTCGCAGAAAGTAAATTAAACTGAAATTCACTTAATTCTAATTAAATTCAAAATCAACACGTTTGATTAATTATTTAATTTGGCTACTATAAACTTACAGCCAAATGAAAGTGAAAAAAACAAAAAAGGAAAAAAAATGATATCTCAATTATTTTTTTAAATTTTTTTACAAAAATTGCTTAGAAAATATAAAAACTATACAATGGTAACAGTATGTAAATATAAACAACAACAAAAAAATGATACCTCAATTTTTTTTGTAAAACTTACAGATTTCTATAGATATTTAGAAAAAATTATAATTGTACCATTTGTGGATTCAAATAATACACTTGATTGCAAAATCAAGATGTTTGATTGGTTGTCCTCGCAAATTCAACCAATCACGTAACAAATTACTTTTACTTTTAATTGAATATTTAATTTGGCTACTATCAACATCTTAAGTTTTAAAAGTAAAGTAAACTAAAATTAAGTTAACTGCAATTAAATTCAAAATTAAGATGTTTGATTGGTTGTTCTCACAAACTCAACCAATCACACAACAAATTATCTTTAATTTTAATTATATGTATAAGTCGGCTACTATAAACCCACCCTTTGGGTGAGTTTACAGAAAGTAAATTAATCTAAAAGTCAGTTAATTGCAATAAAATTCAAAATGAAGACGTTTGAATGGTTGTTCTCGCAACTTCCACCAATCACGTAACAAATTAGCTTTAATTTTAATTAAATGTTTAATTCGGTTACTATAAACCCTGCAGAAAGTAAATTAAACTAAAAATAAGCTAACTACAATTAAATTAAAAATCAAAATGTTTGATTGGTTGTTCAGTCAAATTCAACCAATCACGTAACAAATTAATTTTAATTAAATATTTTATTCGGTTACTATATATCGAAAATCCACTCTTAATATTGCACAAATTTTATATTATCATACATTTTTCTTACAGTAGTAACAATTTTAGTGACATTCCAATTTGAATAGACTTCGTAAAATCCAAAATTATGTCGCTGCAACACATTTTCCGCCCTTATTGAAGCTCATCAGTCATAAATACTCTAACTTGATTATTGTTTTTGGATGTAGAAAAAATATTTATAATCAAATGACAAAAAACTTCAAATTTCGGGGCCAAGAAACTTATAATAAAATAGATATAATCGATAAATAAACCTAATGAATAGGTTTTATCTTCATTTAATGAACTCATTTAAAATCAAATTAAAACAATGATTGATAGTCTTGATATAGAAATGTATAATTTTTCTTTAAAAAAAAAACATCAATTTTACTTCATTACTTTGTAGCTTACTTTCACATATTATCGTGTTTTATTGATCTAAAACGATATAAAATACATTGACCCACACACAGAGCGTGTTATTAAATAAAACGTGCACGTTTTCAAGGCTGATAAACAAATTCTAGTTAATATTAGATATTTCGAAATTAGAGATCCAAAGAGCGAAATATCTATACTTTTTTTATTATTGTGAAATGTGAAAATCACTGAAATGGGAACAGTGGCTTATACGGAACCATCAAACAAATATTTTTTTCGCACTGAAAAAAATACTAAACTGTTCAAGTAGTCCATTACTAACCTAGACTTAGTAATGGTAAAATTTTAAAACCACAATTTAAAATATTCCATAATTTTGTTTCCTCCAATACCAGCTTTACATTAATGACCATTTATATATTATCCTTAACCGATTAAGCTAAAATTTTGAATGCACGCGAAATTTGATGTTTTGCCAAGTGACGTCATTCGTAGTAATAATAAAATTAGATTTCAATAAGTTAAAGAATTTATAACAAAAAATACTTATGCTTTGTCTCTGACAAAACAAATAGATAAATAACAATGACCAATTTACTATTCTATGTCCCTATTGTTCTTCAATCGAAATTATAATTGCATTTGCAAGTGCAACATTACATTGCAAGGAAGACTCTATCAGAGATAATTTAAATATTTATTTTTGTTTTTATAAGTGTACATATACATGCCTATTTAAATTATTAAAGACATATGGTGCCTTGAGAAAGAATCCACAAGGTTATTTATTGAAGTGTATAATAAAACTTGTTTTCATTTTATTTTTTTCTTTCTGCAAGTTGGCAACTGCTGGCACACCCTGAAATTTGTCTTCAAATTTTGATTCAGTCTTTAAAGATTTTTTGCTTAAGTTTGTCTATGTAAATAATATTAATGTTGACATAAAATTCATTAATTAAAAACATTTTCTTTTAGCCGACGTCGTAACGCTCTTTTTTCATCATTTCTTACAGCTATTAATAAATTAAATTGTTGCTACAGAGAAAGTTAATAGAAAAGATTTGCTAGAAAATGTCTCAACGGTTTCGGAATTCCTTGCCTCGTCAGACACATACGACCTGTAAGTCAATATTAGCGATGTTTAATCTTAGATGTCTGTTATCTGTTTTTTTATAATATTAATCAACTTAAATAAATCTTTTTCACTGTATTTTTTAGGTTTAGTAATGAATAGTTTAATTTTGACTATTTCTGGATATAAAACTATCTGTTGAGTATTCGTCAACTTTTAGTAATAAATGGGTTAATTATCGCTACCTCGGTGCATATTTTCGACCAACAACTAGTTTCGTAGCTAAAGTATTTTAAAAACAAATGAATTATGTAAATTATTAAAAATAACAAATCGTTAATTGTCCATTTCTTCCCATCTGATTGGTCAAAATATCTATTTGATTGTTGATTAATACTTAATCGTTATCAAATTTTTAATTGACAATGGTACGTATAACTGGGCCTGTTTAAGTTAATGTTACTTAATCATAGATAATTTAGAAAATATTTATAAATAATACTTATTCATAACTTTAGCGTTTCGTTTATTAATTATTCATGCTAAAAATTTAAAAAATTTTGTATTTGGTTTGATAAGATCAATTTTTAGTCTTGATACTGTCAAGATCAAACTAAAATATGTATTTCCAAACAGTTATTTATTATATTATTGTTATTCAATTAATCGATTTAAGGTACATTTAAATTAACTTTGGTACACTCTAATTAATTAGATTTACTTTAAATTCGATTAAAAAAGCGAATTTGACCTAGGGGGTTAGTTAATGCTGTTCAATCATAGATTAACTTGAATCTCTACTTTTGCTAAAAAATTATGTCAACTTTTAGAAAGTTCGGCCTTTTTTTTTCTAATTAGGTTAGCTTACTGTGATTAAACTAATCTGCCATTTTACATAATTTATGTTAAAGCATATTCAACTAATCACGTCATATTTTATAATAGTAGTATTAAATTCAAACAAATATTTTCAATTTTCTCTGCAATTGGTTGTTGCACGAATGATTTGGCGAACTCAATAATTAAGTAACATCACGAAATGTCTTAAATAATTTAATGCTAAGCTACGTGTTGTCGACAAAATGCAGATGCTGTATACTTTCAGTTTAAATTACAGTATTTATCGCTTTCGTATTATTTTCTCTAATTAAATCGGTATGCTACCACCGCCTTTTATCACTAACAACACAATTTGGAAATGGATAAATCAATTAAGTTTCTTTGATAAAAAATCTAGCTCATCTAATCTGATAAACTGAGAAATATAATTAGAGCAAATGATTTTATATTGTAATATTACCAATAGAAAAGTATATAAAAATCAAAAGTAACTAATATTTTTTCAAAAAAATTATAAGACCTAAAATAATTCCCTAGAGAACACCCAAATGCTCTTTGTAAGTAGTACTATAAACAAATCTATTTGTATAATTCAAAAATAATATTAAACGAAAAAAACTAAAGCTGGTTAATAAATAAATAACATGAATCCAAAATGTAGATCAAGGCAAAGAATCATTTCAAATAGTACCGTAGTACTAGATACAGTAACCAGGGTTACCTGTACAGTGTACTTACGGTTACCAAAAACACCATTTACCATTTCGGTGACAGGTGGTATTACCATAAAATTATTTAAATCGTGTGAAATATTTAATGTAAATGACAAAAATATTTAGAGGTATGAGAAGTGGGGCAAAGTGTAAAGATAAGCACTATCAGACAAGTCAAGTTCCCTCAAAAAACAAAAACAGAAATTTTTAATCTTGAAAAAAAAAACAGTATTAAGGTTCTTTTTGGCAATACGCAAGCTAAAACACTTCAACCTTAAACTGAAAATTTGTTTATTAGAATTGTTTAAACAAAGATTGATCGAGTTAGTTATAAATTAATATATTTGACCTGTAGTACAAGTTCTCACTGATGAAAGGTAATTAGAGCAATCACAACAAATTGTTAACTTTTTATAGTAATACTTTCTTCTTTTTTATCTTATTAATAATATTTTGATGAATAGTGAACCCGTATGACCTTAAAATGTCTGATTAATGAATTTAATCTTCCTAAAAGGAAATATTTAAGTATACACGCTAAATACTAGTTAACATCGCTCAGAGTGCTAATGGACATTATTTATTTATAAATTTAATCAATAACTAAACGTTTTAAAGCTAAAAATAAACGTTAAATGTCGTTGTTTTAATATTACATGATAAATTATCATTGACGTTTGTATTTTAAAAATGAACACAACGCAACTAGTTTCCTAGTTTATTAATTATTATAAACAACAATTTTCGAGCAAACCAGATTGAAGATTAAAACTAAATTTATTTATTTTTAAATTAAAAACATTGGTCAATTAATTTGCAACCGACCCTTATATAGATTATCTCATGAAACGATTAGCTGACTGATTATACTGAATCAGTCATTAATGTGGGATTCGTTTCTTATACCTTTGCTATTAATTTAAAGTAAAGTCCGCTAAAGAAATAAATTTACACAACAAAAACACTATTTTCTAATATTTAAGGTTAAGGTCTCTAATTATACTTTAATTTTATTGGTTGTCGTATTAATTGCTATATAATTTTTTTTTGGGGACTTTTCTTATTATCCACAAAGATCTATTTCTTTATACCTAGCAAAAAAAAAGTTAGAGGTAAGGTTTAATAATTTTTTTCAAAGCACTGTTTTACAAAAAAAAAATTAACTTTTAAAATAAATTAAAATACTTTTTTAAATCTCTGCCTTTTCTATTAACCATTGATAGTTAAAATTTGACTCCATAATTATTTAGCCGTGAAAAATGGGCTGTGAAATCCCAAATGTCAACATAGAAAGCAGTAGAATATTAGTATAAAATAATAATTAATAACAATTTAAGATTTTTTCAATTTAAAATGATCTCATTGTTAGTTGCTATGGTTTTATTTAAATAAAAGAACACTGTTTTAAAATTTGTTTGGCCATTTTCTCTAGTTTCGGCTACCAAGTAAAAAACACCGGAGTGTGAGAAAGTAGTTTCTCAATCAATCTTTGAGCGATGAGTGCAAAAACTACTTTACCTAAATCGTTTGAGAGAAGTACTACCTAGTGTATCACAGCCGACTTTAACAAAAAATATAAAAAAAGAGTTGACAATGTGGATTTAATCATAAAAGACAATGTTCTAAGAAACTGCCATATTTGAAAACGTATTCAAATAGTTTATAAACAACAGGCCCTAGAATACTTCTTTGAAGAACTTTTTAGCGCAATTAGAAGTAAAACCTAATAGTATTTTTGCAGTATTTGGCCGTACTAGACGCAAAACTGAGGTTATGGTATCTAAAGCAAGCAAAAATTTATCAACAATTCGTGAAAATATATAGCTTATGTCACTCTGAAATAAACTATCTTTCAACAGCAAAATAATTTCAGGAATCGGTTTAGTAGTTTTTCAGTATTGCTCATGCAAACAAACACATAGCTTGACATTTTTTGATTTGAAGCAGCTGATTTTTTTCAATATTCCAAAAATACAACTAAAATGTATTTCAAATTAGATAGAAAACAGATGTTTTCGGTTATTCAATGAACTTTGCCAAGCCCGTACCATAAATAAATATTTTCGTTAATTTGCCCAAATCGGGTCACTGACATATCATAATTTTAGCAAAAATAAAACAATATAATTTTTAATTTGTTATTATTAAGCGAAGGTTAAAACTCATACAAACAATAAACATAAATCAAGCTCAAATAAACAAAAAAAAAAGAGTAGTAAAAATAAACAAAATGCGACAAAAGATGGACTTATGCCCAAATATTTATGACGTAAGTAATTGTATTTTTGGCCTTTCCTTTTGGTTTTCTTTGTCTTTCATGATTTGGCATTAAAAATGAGAGAGATATAGAAATATCTAATTATAGATGACTAAAAATAAGTTTTTTTGAGCAAACAGTAATTATAGGTTAACTGCATACAATAAATTGGTATTTTTAGGTAATACTGCCGTCCTTAGTCATCCAATGTTTAAAATTGAATGTTTTTTTTTAAATGCAGTTTTATAAAAGGTCTCTAGATTAAAAATTATAAGATCTATGATCTGATTTGCGACATAAAAATTGGAGTTTACCTTCTTAATATAAATAACAAAAAAAAATTGTAAAGTTTAAAAATACTATTTGAATACCAAATTATAACTTTTATTACAATGTGATTCACTTTCCTATAAATAAAAATTATTATAATTTTTAATGCAACCAAGAATAATTAACCTGGCATGAAATATATTTTCTGATAAGAATCAAATACCAATAAGAGTGTAAAAAATGTAAATAAAACATGTTTTTATTGTAAATGATTATATGCTACACCTTGTTGACCTCAACCTTTGTGCGCTTCGGTCATTCAATGTGATTACATTAATTATTTACAACTTAAAAAAAATATAGTTCATTATCTTTCAAAACTTATTCATGCAAATTTGTTTTTTTTTAAATATTTAATTGTTGATCGCTCACCTTTAAAACGTTGAAGCAGAAAAATCTCTCAACGATAGATAGTCCATTCAGAACTGCAAAAAATCACAAAATGTTTTAAATTTTTTTATTGTCACCAATTTATTCCATATAAAGTAAAACACAAAATATCAACAAAGAGCTATTTTCCCATAATTGACATTTAATGTTTATTGTGAAATTCGTAGTCATAGATCAAACATTTACAGTGGTCTAAATAGAATAACGTTATATGTTCTTTCCTTTGTTGCAAAAGCTAATAATCGCCCGACAATAGGACTACCCAAAACACTACAAATCTGTAACTTTTACCCTTCATACAAACGGCACAGGTTGAGAGATTAGGTTATAGAGGATTATAAAATTAGAACTTTAAGTACGGTCATATAACGTTATTTCGTTGAAACTGGTATAATTTCATTTTATTTTATAAATGTCAATTTCATACTAACTTGCTTTTGTTAAGAAAACAATTTTATCAGTTTATTATTATTTCATTTATTTATACTTTCTATTACAACAACAAACAGAAAGTCACTAACAAAAGTAAGAATTGTGAGTTGCAAATAATTGTTATTATTATAAATTAAACTTCTGTCTAGAATCAATCATCTTTGTATTTAGGTTTTATCAAACGCACCCACAATATTCAGTTGCACTTTTACGCATCTTTCGTCAGTTGCTGTCCAAAGCAGCCATTAATTATTGCTATTCAGTATTGCCAACTGCTCACAAATATGTACAAATCAAAAAAAGCTTTCAAAAAACTAACTTATGCTTTCTATAAACAGACCGCACTAAATTCGTTAACTCTGTGCTCGCATTCCCAATCATAAAATAATGACTTCTGTAAACATATTAAGTTGGTAGAGCGTGAAAAATAAAAAAACAAGAATTTCAATGAAATCATCACTTTTAGTTAAAACTGTAGTTATAGTTTTAATAAGACTGTAAAAAGCAAATAAAATGTTGAACGCTTCCCAGATCTGTGCATTGTGGCACGAAAAGAAAATAATATAAAACAGAATTTATGCGATTCTAGCGGAAAACATAGAAAAAGAGAAACTTTATTACATTTCATGTATAAAAGAAGCGTTTTATATTGTACTGTTAATATAATTTCAGTCTTGGACACTTTTGACAGCTTTCACCATGAACGTATACCTATCATCAGTTTGTTACAAGTTTTTTGAAAAATTCAAATTAAAAACAACTTGGCGTGGTCAACTAAATGTTATAATAACCCAATTTTTTAAATTTTAATATGCATTGCATTTATTTCATACAAATAAAGATTAATGCAGTAGAAAAGTATAGTAGGTATAACACAAATCATGTGCTGTGACGTCACATTAGCAGGCCTGTATATTCCCTGCTAAGATGGAACACTGGCAAAACTCAAATAACAATAGAAAAAATTATGTATTAATGCAAAAAAATGACATTTACGTCAAAATAAATACCCACTATATTTTAATAATCTGCAAAAAAAATAAATATTTATTTAGTGGCAAAGTATTCTTTATTGTATTTTCAAATTATTTCCATAAATTACAAATTATTTGATCTTTCTGTATACTTTAATAATTATTATGTATCTAGAAAATTTCATAATCTTGACAAGGCCAAAGTGATTCTGAATTCCCCACTTAGATGCACCGCTTATAATCCCCTCCTCTTACACCAACTGTTTGGTGACCTTGACGGAATTTATCTCAGCCTACTATACTGATTTTACCGGCTTTATAAGTTATTGAACATTGTAGTTGGCTGCGCATCATATTTTTTCCAACTTAATGACACATTGGGGGGAAAAATGAGTCATAAGCCCGAAAATTTGTGAATTATTAGCATCGTGTGGGAGGAAAAACTGAAGAAGGGATAAGAACTAATTTTAGATGAATCTCTTTTGAGGTTAACGAGAATACAGTATGAATGAAAAGATTGTAATTGAAATATTTGGAGCGAAAATTTATAATTTTGGTTTCATTTTGATTAATGAATGGTCAAAGACTATAATCTGTAATTTAAATCAACGAAAATAAAAGGCTTTTGACATCTGGAGATGAATTATATGACCTAGACTGCTGTTACATTGTTACTATCTTGAATTATTAATAACTAATAAATGTCAGACATTACCTTGAACATGCAAAATAAATACATACCCAAAGTATTTGTTTTACTACAAGATTACCAACATTAAATAAATAAAATTTTGTTTTAAACAATTAAAAATTAATTTCACTAAAAAACTATCAATTAAATTACAGCACCCTAAAGCCATCTTTAAAAAGTGAGGTTATTTTAAACATCAACTTTTTTTTAATAAAAATAATTATCAGCTTTTTTCGTAGGGCTTTAATAAAGCTAAAAGAATTTGAAGTATTTAGGCGATTAAAACCAAAAACATAACAAAGAAAAAAAATGCAGTCTACATAAAGTAGAGCGTACCTGTGGTAAAGTTTACATTGGACACACACACACCTTAAATTGGATTACAAGCATATAAAAAAAATTCTACAAACATGTGTTATATTGTGATAAAATCAGATACATTTTATATAATGGATAATAAAACAAGATAAAATGCCTCCGATTATTTTATTATCGTTTATTTCCTCATGAGCATTGATAATTCAGCTGATAATACAATACAATGCACGTCACTTTTTTCTCTTATTCACATCGATTTGCGTTTAAAATAGTAATTTTAATTGTATGGAAATTGATATCAAAACAGACCATTAAATTTTCACGTTTGTCAGCATTTTCGTTTTCAATTTAACCCAAATTCTGATCGAAACTTTCTCTTATTTTAGCGGAATTGAACTTATGAATAAAGTAATAAGTATTTGTTGAAAGAAAAAAAAAGGGGTATTTTCAGACTTCAAATGAAATAAATTGATTGAGTTGTATGAGACAAGCGTGTTTACGCTACATAATCAAACATGAAACTATACTGTCACTTTTGACATTTCAATTCATAGTATTTTCATGTATTCAGCAATCTCATTGTTAGAACATGAAGCACTAATTCTCAAGGCAATGATGGTAAATAGTGAATAATTTAGAAACAAACAATGAATACAGAAGTCTTAGCTAATTGTAGATTTTCTTCTCTAAAATTACACTTGAATAATATATACCAGCTGAAAATATAAACGATATTGACAGTTGAACAGAAAAAATATATGCAGTTCTTTTTTGATAGTTACACACTTCAATTTGATGCCCTACATAAGCCAAAATATAAACGACGCCGATAAAAAACACTTAAAACCACATACAATGACATTACTTCAACATAAATTTGATATATGTATGTAGTTGTTGCCGCAGTTCGACAATGTCATGATTTGAATCAGGAAAAATATAAACGACCGCCAAAAAAAATCGTAAAAAACATTACTGTTTGGCAATTAATCAGTTCTTCCATCGCTATCTTAGGTCACCAGTCTAAACCAACTGAAAATATAAACGATATTGACGTTTATATCGAAAAATTATAGCCCAATCAAGAAAACCAGTCTTCTGTGCTACTTCTCTAGCCGTTACGTCAATTTGACATTCTAAATTAGTAAAAATATACAAAGTCGATAAAAACAGTTAAACGACAGCTAAAAAGATCGACAAAAACTTTACTTCTTTTTGAGTATAAGTTAATAATTTATTTAGGACAATTCGATATTGAGATGGTTTTATCTTTGATACCTCCATTCAATATTATAGACCAGGTGGAAATATAAACGATATTCATAGTTGCTTTGAATGTCTAAGATCTACATAACATGGTTCGTTCATTAATATCGCAAATGACATTAATAAATTCTGACTTCCCCTTTTCCCAATTAGTTCAAAATCTGTAAAAACATAATCGACGTTGATATAATCGTTGAAAAAAAAAACGACAAAAATTGAGCTTTTTTATAAAATTAGTTCGTAGTTGTTGCCTCAGTCCGATATTGCACACTTATTCACAATATAAAAAATGTAAAGGTAGACGTAATATAAAAAATAAACCACAAAAATAAGAAATTGATATAAAAGACGCACACTTTTTTCTAAAATTTTAATAAATAAATAGGCTTATGTTTTGCATTAATAAGCAATATAATAACGTTCAAATCTTCCGCGATATTTGTAAAACAAACACTGATAACAGCGCTCTTATCTTCATTCGCATTTACGAAAAACATCTGTAATCTGTATCTTTTTAGCGTCGTCTACGTCACATTTGCTTATTCGTACTTATAATGATTATCTCTTTGACCTTCCCATCCGCTTTCCTGTCAAAGTTGCGTCACATAATTTTTCAAAAAAAAAAAAAGAAAAAATTAGAATAATTGTATTTTTTGATTTACGTTGCACAACACAGGAAACATCACTGTATCACCCATTAAAACCTAATCCATGTTAACTTTCTCTAAGACTTTCACTTTCAAGCGTTTTGTCAATAATTATGGTAAAATCGTGTTACCTTGATCGAGCTAACCTTGACAAATATCTGTAGCTAAAGATAACATCAGAATATGCTATAATAAAAAAATTGAAACTTATCCAATATATACATAAATGTGTCTTCAGTATTAGGGTGCAACCACCCATCAGAGCCGCAAGAACAAAAAAAAGTCTCAAGTTACACTCTACAAAAATTCCAAAAGTATCTTCTTTAATACTAAAAACAATAATTATGAGATATATCTTATTATCTCACATGAAAAAACACCTTTTTTGCCAAAATTCATGTGATAATTTATCGAAACTTCAAATATTTTGCCCAATCTAGATCATGGTTCAGTTCACACTTTGGAACGCATTTCCATATTGCCCCCCATTAATAATTACTCAAGCTCAGCCTTTTTAAGCTATTCCTAAACTCTTGAAACCGTCTATTATAGTATTTGGAGTTCCCCAGGGCAATTGACTAGAACCTATCATATTTTACTATTAATGTTATAACATTAGTAGTATGCTATAACATTTATATATAATGGAGTTATACTAACTCACTGAAAATATATTCAAACAATGTGTTCAGGATTAAAAAAGACAAACATTGTTTTCAAAAAGGTCAATTTACAAAAACATGTTATTTAATCAAAGAAAAACATTGTAGGCACACCAAATGGATTTAATTTTTTAGGGATCATGAATTAAACTTCAGTAATTTGGTTAATATCTTAAATATATTAAAGTATAATTAAAAAATTCTCTTTACTAAATACAGTACAATCAGAAATTGTTTAAAATATATACATTTTCAATTATCAATAATTAATAAACTCATTATTAAAACAAAATTAAATTTAAAGTTCAAATTAATTCCTTGAGTACGACGACCAACATAATAACTTTTGCTATCGATCTTCTGTTCTAACCACCTTTCATATTTACTTTTACATTCTGTTCAAAATTAAATTAGTAAATAAATTGAACCGCTTTGTACATTCCGCCCAGCAAGTTGTTATAGCAACCACATATCAGACTCAATTGCAAATTGGACTTTTTTTGTTGTTTATACAGCACCAGCAGCAAATATGACGCAAACAAAATCAAAAAGAAGATTATCTTTCGCTACTTTAAAAAGATACGTATGTACGACTGATGAGACCTAATAATAAAATAAATCCTACATCAAGTTGCTATGCCGACACAAACAAACTGTAATACCATACCAAAATTTAATGATCCTACTTTACAAAAATGAAAATATTTCGTTTGAATTTATATTATTAAAAGCCTATTTAAAACATAATAAATTTTATCCAGAAAACATTATTATCTGTCTTCTTTACCACATCTTTTAATATTCAATAATGTACAAAAGTTTAAAACATTTTAAATTATTTATTATTTTTTAATCAATGAAGAAAACAGGATTCTTAATTTTGTTTGCAGTATATTGTTGAATTTGTAACATAGGCGCTTGTTCCCATCAACTTTTTTGGTGTTTACGCTTTCCAGACTTGCCACCTATTGAATCTGCTTAGAATATAAAAGCAAAGCTGCTGAGCTGTATACTTTACCCCCAAAACACTGTAGAAAATTTGTTTATTATTTTTTAGTCGATAAAAAAAAACAGAGAATGTTTTTTAATTATTATTATTTTCTAGTAATACTATTCTAAAGAAGTGTGTCAAGACCTGTGCATAATTAATTCTAAATCTAGATCTTAAAACAAATAGTAATGATAACAAAAATATCTATTAATAGCCAAATAACGGAATTACAAAGAAAACAGAGAAGATATTCGTAATCTGCAATCTAGACGTTTGTTCTTAGTAACTTTTTTGGACTTTACGTTTTCCAGACTTGTCACCTATTGAACATGTTTGGAATAAGATATAATTCACGCCTCACACACTTTAAAATATTCGCAAATCCAATTTCATATATTAAATACTTAATCAGTTATTTTTGAAGGCGGTGCCCTATTGGGCACCTACTGCTTCCAAAGATAGTGCGGTCTTTATATATTTTAACGGTTTAAAATGTAATAGTACGTTAGGAGAACCTTTGATTTTAATAGAGATAACTAATATATTTCTCTCTGACCTTTCATATAAATATTTAATTATGTATGATTATGTTTAGAGTCTGATTCTATATTTGTTTACATTGCAGAAAATGTAATAATAGCATCGTTTGTGTGTAAATCCCATGACTGTATCTACTCAATGAGACAGGAAATTAAAATGGAGTGTATACAAAAATAAATAATTCTAATATTTTCTATTTATTTCCTCGCAAAACAAGTTGTGAGCTATGCTGTCTAGCTATGTTTAACTCAGTCGCACTACTTTCCTCCGATTTATTTTTACAAACCCGATGATCTACACGTCCGGAATTTTCGAACCAACTATTTTTAAGTTTCTCTATCAAAAAAAAAAAAAAGTCTATCAATTAAAACATTTCCCCTATAATCGTAGCTAAAAAATATAGCGTACTAAATTTGTATATTGTTTCATCCCCTATTCGTCCTCCCCTAAAACTTCAGAGCTTCCATCCAATTTCGCAGGTGCACCATCTCTTTTCATCCCTTTGCTCTCTGTCTGGACTTCTTTCTCCCTCGTAAATCCTCTCGTTATGTCCGTGTTTGGAGAAGTTTAATTCGACCAGTTGGAATTTTTCCCTTACCCTAGCCCCAGACAGTTATCGGCTGTTGCTTCGTGTTTTATTTTCGCATTTCGGCAACATAATTGGATTATTATTGTAATTTTTTTTCTTGTTGTGTTCAAACTTCAAAAGTTTTTTGTTTCTTTGCGCAAGATGAGAAATTCGGCTATTTTTAAGCGAAGATCAAAATAGAAATCGGAAAATACATCTATACACCTGTTTATAACCCCTTCTAATTTTTGCCCGACAGACACTATTTAATCATAACCTTAAAAAAGATATTATTCGTTCAATACAGGTTTTACTTCACTACAAACTGTCAATTTTACCACTAAAACTTGTGAGAATTAAGCAATTTAAAGCTTTGGATAAAACCTATAGTTCTCTATACTTAAGTTAGCATAGAAGACCTGTGTCTATCAAGTCAAGTCAAGTCAGAAATATCTTGACGTTCATAGTTACAATTATCAATAGTCAAACAGCCTAATTACAACTTTAATTCAATGGTACTCGCAACAATCAAAGACGATAGATACTTTAGAACCAAATATATAAAAAAATAACTTGTATAAGAGAGCTAGTAAAATTTTTACGAGCTTAATACCATTTATAAAATTGTAGCAGTTGATGACTGTATTGTTCGGTACCTCACCGAACATTTAAGCTGTCCAAGCATGGCGACAACTGGTCGCACAGACAAATAAGCACCATGGTTTGTTCAGACAACTGTAATGTTGAACTTGACCGCCACAAACTACTTGAAAAAGTTAACAATTTTAAAGTCTTACGATTGTAAAAAAATTAATAGCTCTTATTTGGTTTGTCTAATAAAATCCGGAGTACCTTAGGGTAGTGTCCTAGGCTCAAAACATTTTCAAGCAATTGGCAGGCTTAAACCGGCAAGATACTAGGTAAACTGGCATTTTTTATCTCAATCTGTGATGAACTCACACTTATCATAGATTAAAAAACTGTTTTTACATTGAAACATGACCTCTCGTACCGTGAGAAACTAATAAACGTTTACACAAAAAAAAAACCAAAAATAAATTAGTACAGACAGTTAATTTAGCTTGACGAAGCATATTTTTTATTTCTGCTGACTATTATTTCCACAATAATATTGTAACACCACCTGTCGCAACAGAAAAAAAAAGCAAACACAAGTAAATGTTTTTTACGATATTTCAAATCCATTTTTTGAAGTTTTTATTTCGTTGGCTAATATTATTAAATCGAGTTCGCGGTCAAATAAATAATCTAATGCAAAAATATTTTGAAATTGTCAAGGTTTTTAAATAATTTATAAATTAATTATTATCTTATCTTTAAATATGTCAGTTTGATAAAAAAAATGAATAAAGTGAGGTAAGTATTATTAGTATTTTTATTTGTCAAATTTCGTATTAGAAATTGAAATAGATACCAGAAATAATTCTACTTTTGTGGTTGATTGACTTTCGGTTTCAATAGACCTAAATACCTGTATTTTGGGACAACAACCCCTGCTATTTTAAATAATCCACTGCCTAAGCAAGGTGGAAAGTCCCAACTGCAGGTAAAAGGCAATGCTTGAAAGGATCTCGACGTAAGCCCTATTGAACCTTTTTTGGTATTGTCAGGTTTTTGCCACACCCCCATATAGTTCTAAAATTCTATCTGCTCACCTTTTTCACAACAACACATGAATGATAATAAGCATTATTCCAATAATGAATAAGTAGTACCTTAAACTACTAATAAATGTTCGCAAAATGTTTTTTTTTGGTAAATCAGTACAGCGCTGTTTCGCTTTATATGATTTTTTATTAAATTTATTAAAATATGCGTATGGCATTGTCTGATATCAATATAACAATTGTACAATATTTATTTTATCAAATTTGGTCCATGAGATCAAATCTTATCAATTATCACCTTTTATTGTAGCAAGGCCATTTCTAATCAGAATTTGTTAATTTTGTAAATAAAAAACTTTTTTCATTTTTATTTTTTTATTTGTCTATTAAAATTTTGTAATAATTTAATGTTTACTGCGCGTCAGCCGGTAACAATCGCAGTAAAACTAATTCAAAAATCCATTTACTTCCTTAACACCCATTTTTTCATAAAAGTTTGAAAAAAACTCTCAAAAATATTTATTTTCAAGATTAATAGTAGTTAATTAATGTAAATTAGTAAAATTGTAAAATTCAATACATATTTGTAATTTATCATTTATATAATAACAATAAGTTATTGCTATTTATTAAAAATGTCAATCTTCTTGATTCTAAAAATTTTATATGTTTAAAAATTAATTTTTAAAATTACAGGTTTCTAATAATTTACGTTAAAATTAATTTTTAATTTCTAATTATAGTTATTATATGAAAAAGAGAAAAATTATTATTATTAGAAACCTTTGTCTTTGCAGTAAAATAGTTAAATAACTATTTAAAAAAATATATATTGAAAGATATGACAGTGAAGTAAGCAAAAAAAATAATACTTAAAAAAAAAGTAAAAAATAATTCATAACACTACTTTTTGATAAATTGTTTACTCTTTCGCAGCGCCATTGACCTAGATTTATATAGGTATAAATAATTAAAAAAATTGTTTTGTTTTTCGAAAAATAATGATTATATCTGGAAATAATGTCATCTGTAGGAGGAAAATGTTGACTTTGTAAAGAATGGCGTTGATGAGTCACCAAAATATTGTAAACATTATTCTTTGATTTGATTGGAGACGTAGAATTAGCAAAAGAACCTGGACTTTCTGCTCAATGAAGAGAAAAGCATTAAAAGATAGGGAAAACTTTAGATTTCTCTCTTCGGTGCTCAAAGACATGTGAAAGTTATAATTTACATAACCTCCATATCCAATGTGATGAACTTAACGACCTTTAACTGTTCAAGTATACTACACTACTTTGTTAAATCGGGACCCAGGCCCCAAGTGTCTACTTGTTCATTTCACTTTTGATGGGGGCTTCGCACCTGCTTATCCGCCTCTGCAAGGCTCTGATTTTCCACCCTAGGGTGTTTTTTTAGCGAAAAGCTTGTCTAAAAAGGCAATTAAGCGTATACTTAACGGCTGTTTTACCGTTCTTTCTTTATCGTCAGACATGAGAACTGAATGTTGAAATTCTCAAGCATCAACATTGGTTAAAAGTGGGACAGGCAAGCGCGTTTCTAACCGGGGCCATTGCCTCTGACTGCTGTTCGGTCGATTTAATAAGGCGGCAAGGTAAAACGGATCGATTCAATAATATTCGCTTCATGCAATTTTTTTTTCTAAGGCTTTGTTCTGCTAAATGAGCTATTTTAGAAACTTTAAGGGTATGAGAGTGCCTTGCCCCACACTTTTAAATATGTAGTACGAAAGCTGTAGCTCAATTATTAAGCCAAACATGTGGTTACATGGCGATGGAGCTACACACCATTATGCTGGAAAAACTCGTAATCATAAGAAAACAGGTGGTTTGGTGGAGTTAATCCGGTCAACTGACCTGCTAGGTCTCCGGATTTAACTCCTCTTGACTCAACTGTTCTAGAATGTTTTCAAGATTTGCGACTGCACCTCAAAAAGCTATTGCACTTCTCACAACCCCGACTTTCAACCACTTGAATTTATGAGAAATTGTTGATTTGAAAAAGAAAAGAAAAAACACTCCAATTGCTCTATTATTACCATAACTAATTTGGTTGGCTAACATGAACTCTTGTAACACTCGTTCAAGTGCAGAGAGCGCAGCGGAAAATTGGCAACAGTTTACCATGCTTGAAGTTTCGCAATTATTGATCGAGATATATGCCTCTTTCAGCATTTTTGTGCAAACTTTTTGCGCAGAACTATGGAATATCAACATTATAAACGTGATTTTATTAAATTTTTACTTTCTTTTTTAATTAAAAAAAAAACAAATTTCGTCATCATCATAGCCTACTAGGAATAATACATCAATTGAAAAAGATGCTCTTCTTATTATTTGCAATGTAATATACAATAATAATTAGATTTAAAAAAACTTTCACTTATCTTTTGTAGGAAAAACTTCAAGCAATACGGCCATAAAGCGTTTAGTGTAAAAACAATTATAACGATTGGTTGTATTCATTAGTTGCAGAGATTGACAACTGATTATATACAATATTTTGAATAATGCATATAATCCAATCTTTAGTGATTAATAATCCATAAAATGACCGTATTTCCAATAAAATCATTTAATTAACATAATTATAAATTCCCTCTAATAAAGTTACAAATTGAATTACATGAAAGTTCCAATAACTAACTGAAAACCACAGTTACCTGGACACATATTTTTAACTTCAGTAAAACACATTAGGTATGTTAATGACCGATTTATAATTAACATAATTGGATCGTCGATTGCAAACCACTTTGAAGCCAACTTTCTCTCTGTCAACCATAATATTAATATTATTACAACTAATAGTAATAAAATATATAAAAAACAAGATTGAATAAATCTCTCCTCTCTCCATATACTGTAATCAATATATAAGACACAAATTTAATCAAGGTTTGAGAAGCGCTAAAAGCTAAAATTAGATAAAGACCCTGGAGAAAGACAATAATAAAATGTCAAACATAATTAAATGCTACAAAGCTAATGCGTAACTGAATTCAAGTAGCCGAATTAAACAAAAAGCTTTATACAAAACATTTGACAGAAAAAAACAACACAAATAGCGCTTATCTCGTAGCGCGATAATTATTTCTTTTATTTATAAAATCATCATATGTATTTCCGAAATAAAAAAACATCTAATAGCATTCTATACAATGTACAACCCCTACCTGGAAAAACCCTGTCAAAATTAATGCAGTCGCTCCAAAGATTACACCAAACAAACAAACAAAAATAAGAAAAAAAAGATTAAAAAAATTAACAATTTTAATTTATAGTTGAAATATAGTACTAATTTGTACAAATGACATAAAAATGTAATCAAATTTAAATACATTTCTAATAATTTCGAGTATAGTAGTGCACATTAAATAACGTTATATGAACATTTTTCAACAATGAAGACTACCCAATAGACTATAAAATAAAAATACAGCTTTAACCCTTCAGCCAAAGGCCCCGAGTTTGGCTTAAGTTAATATTTGTCCGTATCTTGGCAGGTATGACGATTGATGAATCACCCGGTATATATATATAAATAATAACTTTAAATGTTTGTAATAAATAAATAAAAAAAAAAACGGTCCGGTCCACATTCCAGTCAATGAATTAAGATATGTACGAAGCTTTCCAAACAAAAAAAAAACAAAATAATACTGTATAGTGTAGTGTTAAATTTTGTTAAGCAATAAATAAGTTACTATAAATTATAGGGAATAAACAGCGTTTCATTGCTTGAGTTCATCCACGATCAACACTCCAGGGGCGTACTCTCTCCCCCCGGCAGTGCCATTAAAAAGTGAAAATAAACAATCTTCTGCGATCAAATATAATCAAAAGTGTTTAATCGTAATAAAAAAAAAAACTTGCCTAAACATTATTCGATTAAATAACTTGAAAAAAAATACTAAAATTCGTTATTAAAGACACGAAGGTCAATGAAAAAGCTGATAATCGGCAGCAAATCGGTCCCCAGGTAGGCCCCCTAGTCTAACACATTTCAAGAATTCCCTAATAAGAATTTCCATTTCGTTATGAATATGTCCGCAGGTAATTTCTGAACCATTTGACCCAGCGGTGTCCAGACATTTGATTAGTATAGTCCAGACAATAAATTACCCATTCAACTCAATAAAAACGCCGAGGAGAAGGTCAGTGGCGCATCTAACGGAGATAAATCCATTGAATCCCCCCC
The DNA here is from genome assembly GCA_947359425.1 of Lagria hirta. NCBI lineage: Eukaryota > Metazoa > Arthropoda > Insecta > Coleoptera > Tenebrionidae > Lagria > Lagria hirta. Next base: position 7,008,588 of record OX375803.1, on the reverse strand, counting down.
AAAAAAAATTAATATAAAATCTTCATCAAATATTATTCGTCGGTCAGTAACCTTCACGATCGATGATAATTGGGCAAGCGACACCATAATAGTCCAACGAAACAGAGTTGCCAGTTGACAATAATTAAAGAGAGTTGTTACAACAAAAAAGAAAAAAACAAAAGAAAACCTCAATTTTCTAAAGTACAAAAGAAAATTTAATTAATATTAATTAGCAACTTGAGACAAAAAAAAAGCTTTCTGTTTTTAGAGGGGTTTCTTACCCCACAGATAAGGTGAATATTCAATATTTGAAAACAAAAAACTTGGAAAAATTGAGCCGTGAATGAAAAAACTTAGTCCGACTCATGATAAAAGCTTATCGGGTTTACATGACACTAAATAAACAATTGAGATCGATAAAGTCGGTGCTAAATAGCTTCAGTAAGCTAATTGAAAACTTATTTAAGTTCATGGAGCATAAAATAATGAGAGAATTATGATATTACCAATATTACGTCACTTTAAGTGTCAAATTCCTGAAGATAGCAAATAAAGCTAAAATACTCGTTAGGATGCCAAGAACACAATTTCTCTTCCGCAAACTATATAAAACTACATACGGTACGTAGGTTCGAAACCCGCAAAAACTGCTATTTTTTTTTAAATTATTTAATTTCAAGCCACAAACCGCATTCTCTTCTCATTACAAAAATATTTATTAAATGTAAAATATATAGTTAAATTGAATCTTTCACCTACAAACTAATTATACAACAATAATGATCTGAATAATAATAATTAAAGATAAAATAATTTACAACAAAAATTAAAAAAGACGTTGATGAAACTTTGATGATAAAGAGTTGCTAGAATTATTTTTTTATGTATTTCAATTATGTAAAATAATGAATATAAACTTTTGTACACACAAAAGTTAATAATTTATAAACAAATCAAATGTGTTTACAACAACAAAAAATAATTATAAATAACCCGGATTCGAACCCAGAAAGTTTGATTTCGAAAAACAAATTACAGCCCGAAATACTGCGAGCTCAGCAACTGACAAATAAATTTAGTCAAATGAAAAAATTATAGCTTCTAACGCGCCGACATAAGCACACACACAATTCATTTTATTTTATTCTATTTACGTATGGAAAAACAATTTATAAATAAGAGCCTCCTCTTATTTATAAAATACATTAATGGAGCTCCACTTTCTCATATTTTCTCATGCGTAAACATTCAAATGTCACTTCATGAAATTGAGTTTAGCAAAAAGATACGACAGGGAAATTGCAATTATAATAGCTTTTTCAGCTTTGAATAAAATATCAAATACACTGTATGTGTTTATAATAATTTGTAAGTCACTGATTCAATAAATTAATCTAACAGCATACTCAATTTTTGTGTGCAAAAAGCCAATTCACAACAATTAATAAACTTAATTTCAAAATAGCGACATCTATTAGAAGCTAACCTTACATCAAAGTTGAGAAACCAGGTTTCTACATACTGATCATCATAGGTCACTCTAAATGACCTGATAGACAATTTGATACAAAAGGTATACCGCTGATTGGACAACCAAGTTATCACGTTAGCGCCTTGCGTTTAAAACGCATACCTATAATATGCAATGGTATCTACCTTCTTTGGTTACAAATAGAAAAATAAGATTAAATGAAATTCATTCAAACTTGATCCGTAGAATTCGACATATTTCTTTCCAATTGGAACACTTCAGCATATCGCAACAGGTTCTTATTTGAAAAAATTTGCATTAACGAAATTGTCTACGGATTTGCTTTGAATGAATTTGCTTTGATTTTATCCTAATTCACGTTCATTATATTATAAAATATTGACCAGCTAGGTAAGAGAAATAACTTATCCTATACAAACCACCCAAAGAGGTACATTTTTTTTATCAAGAAATAAGTAGAGTAGATATTTATATAAATCCCTTTTGTCTTCTAACACATTTAATCCGTAAAAAAACTAAAAATTTATGTCGAGTTAATTACTACCAAACCAATTAATAAAAAGTTAGGTTAGTAGCACTTATTTTTAGGTTAGTAGTGTTGCTAGAGATTTATAGTGTTTTGAATAGTGTCCATTATTGGTCTATTAGCTTGTGCTACATAGGAAGGACCATATAACGTCATTTCATTTGGACTATTATAGAAAATTCTTCCAATTACACCCACGTAATTACAAACAAAAAACCTAACACATCAGACATCATATAATTGATTGGCACCTAATATTTCTATTACGCTTTATATATATTTTACTTCAAAGTTTTTATTATTTATTTAGCTTTTAATGTGGCTAATGCGATAATAATGTAAATGAAAATATGTTTTTCATATTTTGGTGACACTTATGACCCCGAATTCCAACAGTGATAGTTTCATAAAGCATTCCCGAGTTCAACATTGTTTTCCTTTTAAATTACTTTTTAAGTACGATAATAGATAAGCGACTAAACATTTTATCTTAATAAAGATGCACCAGGATAACCAAATGTGATGAATAATAGAAATATGAAAGAAAAGGATTACTGGTCTGGGGGTACAAAACCCCTAAATAATTCTAATCCAAAAAAAACTGCTATTATGTTAAGTAGATATTATTACACTTACCTAATTACCCTTAAAGCACATTATTTAACGATTTTGAAAACCGAGCACGTGACAAATTTGACATTTGGCTTAACCTCACTTTAATATTATACCATTTTTACTGTCAAATGACAAATGTCATTTTGAAACAAAACACAAGCGATACAATTTTCGAAAACTTACTACTTGTAAAGTGAAAGTAATAAACTCCAGAGATTTTGCAATAGCCGAAATAGCTCAAAAATTGGAAATCGTGTGCTCCAGCAAACTTAACGAGTTTATCAATTCAAAGTTCCAAAATTTATTTTTGAGGTTATGTAAGTATGAGCCAATAAATCACATCTCTTTTTTGTTCTGCGTCTTTTTTAGCAAAAAAAATTAAAGATAGCGTCTTGATTACTTCAACGATAAATGTTTAGTAGTGGCTGTGCACTAATAAATCAGTTTGTATCAATTTCTACATTTAAGAAATAAACTCTGATTTAGTATTTTCCTATGCAAACTTTGTAAGTTGATGTCAAACATTATCTTAATCTAAGGAATAAACGGAATGTTAGAGCTACGTAGATCGAGAGAGCAATAAAACGTCAACATTTTTTTGATTGTCAGCAATTAATTTGTCAAACAATTGTCATTAAAGATATTAATACACTAATGAATGTCAGCATAAAACGTAACTTGTCAAAAAGATGACAAAACAATCGACGACGACGGTTATCCCATGATTAACTTTGATCAAGATAATTTTGAAAACGCGGTATAATGATCAAACAAAAGTGTCAATAATTATGTTAGTGACATTGATCACATTGAAACCGTTTAACATAATTGGTATTGTTACTTTTTAGCCAATCATAGCAAAGCCGAAGAACTGAGTTTATTAAAATTTTATCAAAAATAAACAACAGTTAAAGCAAGTGTCCAAAATCATTACCATTTACTGTTTAGTTAATTAAAAATTTTAATTGACAGCATTGACATAACAACAATTCATCTAAGAGATGACTTTACGTTTACCCATAGCTCACTTTGATGGCATTTTATTTGATATTATATTTTTTAACTTTAAAATGTTAAAAGTCTTTGCTGTTTTTCAATCTTATTCCAAGTTGAAAAGTTTTTGAAAGCGAAAACGCTTAGAATCAGAATTAAAAAATTAGCAAGTTTCTCTATCTGTCAATTTAATTTTCGATGAGGTTATGTTCGTTGTTCGCAAATTTAAACAAATTGACTTTGGTATGTTGAATCTTTCTGTGAGTAATCTATCTTTAATGATTGACGTATAATAGACCGCAATAAGCGATTACGAAAAAACTAATAAAAAAAAATGTTTTTAAACTCCTTGTATATCTAAAATCTTGTTAATTTTGGCTGTAAACTAAAGACACGTGTAATTAATTTACATGTGACAGATGCAATTATTTTTGGAACAGATAATCTAAGCAAATTAAGCTAATTTGAAAATAGTGGTTAAGGCAACAATTTGGTTGTATACAAAACATTAACTGATCCATTAAAAATATCAAAATAGTTATTTTGGCATGGATCCAGTGAAAATTATGAATTATTAATAATTGTATTTTGAATATAGAGTATGATTTGAGAATTATTAAAATTTTGAAAAATACGATTGATTAATTAGTGTCAATTAGACAAAATGACGTTTTAACTGTGATTTCTGATTGGTCAATAATGGCTAACAGCTTGATTTTTGAACGCACCCACCATATAACAATGGAAGTGTAACACTTACCTAAAGAAGAAATGAATTGATCAATACGAAGTAAACTAAGACGTAATCCAAAAAAGTATCACTGTAATCCTTGGGAAACACAAAAAAAGCACTTAAACCCACAAAAATGGTGTGTTAAAATGGCACTTTGAAGAAAATCGCAGTCGCCTGGTTCTGGCACAGAATTCACACTGTACGAATCCGCTACAAACGCAACATAAACGACCGAACGGTATAAAAATAGCTTCGGCACTGACTACGTGGCAAAATAAAATAAAACAAAAAAAAAATAATAACAAACTCAAAACAATTTTTCGAAGAAATAAAAAAACACAGCCCACTGGGTATAAGTTTAAACGCTCTGCTACGTGAACCTTTCCACTCGACACTATATCCGATCAAGTCGTCTATGCGGGGGGCTGCCAACCACACTCGCAAAAAAACTAAATCTTAAAAGAGAACAAAACACTAACACATCACACACTGAGGCACGGCCAACTTGGATTTAGCAACAAAAGCACTTTTCCGGCGCAACTACTTTTTTAAGAAATTGGAAACAATTGAAGACAGGCGCGGTTCAAAATATGAACGACACCAACGCTGCTACCACTGCCGTTTCTCGACCTCGAATGAGAGGCGCGCGCGGAGCAAAACAACGTTTTCGTTGCTGCTGCGTCTCCGCGCAGGGCGCAGAGAGGGGACGAAGAGGCACTAAAACCACTTTGTTGCCGATGTCGACAGGGTCGGACTACCCGGGAACCCCCAATAAACAATTTTCCATAAAAAAATTGTGAGTTAAACATTTTGCCATAAAAATTCTTCTCATAGATGGCGCTTTCTTAGTTATCTTCCCAATAGATACCCTCTACAAAAAATTACAAGTTGCATAAAATAATAAATAATTCAGTGTCACAGAAAAAGGAGGTCGCACAGTTTACGTAAAGAACTATACATTTATAGCACCTTGGCACACTTTCTCCAAAACTGCAAATTCACGTTTTTGGCGCTAAAATGACATCACCAAATGACAGTTATAAAACAAATGAAGACTAATAAAAAACAACAAACCATTAAAAAACTCAACATTTAGCTATTTTTATTAGAATTTCACGATTGTTCTCAGGGGTTAAAATTAAAAACCGGTTTCCAAAAAAATTTTAAATTAATTTTCTACACCATCATATCACCCAACTATAACGGGTGTGTTCTAATATTTGGCGTTATAGTTGGCCATGCCTCTTAGTTTGTGTGAGCCATAATTTTTAAAACAATTGCTTCAAATGTCGAAAGAATAAATAAATTTCTAAACTTTCATTTGCAATTTAATATGTATTTCTAATAAGAACAGAATTTTTTGTGGTGGAATCTTATTTTCGTAACGGCCACCAAGTTGATAGTGAGTGGTAAATGATTGGGCCATTTTTTTAAAATAAAACATTGCTGCATACCGATAGATGATTTTACACTCATTCTTTGTCCAGCTTTATGACGATGAAATTGTGGACGGGTGCTTTCATCAAGAATATTTTTTCTTTTGTTCTAACTCTATAAGTGCTTTTAATTTAATTTTATTAACGTGTTGAACTATTGATTTATCAAATTAAAAGTGAGGTTAGGTTCAAATGTCAAATTAATAGTTGTCATTTTTGTTTAAAGTTAAACATCTATGGCAGATTTAAAAAAATATCCGTTTTAAAAAACAAAAGGTTTACTTTATTGCCAATGAAACGGTAGGCACATTGTGATTACAAGAACACTCACAAGCGCCACGTGCCACAAATCAACCGTTGCACGTCATTACATTTTATGATGACGTATGCGTAAACGACGTAAAAGAATTCGTGTTTTGCTACTTATGTAACTGGAATACATTATCCTGCGCTGATATTTGTTATTAATTAAACTTGTACTTATAAGGTTTTTTTGTTTTTAAATATTTACTATTTAATGGTTTTTTTTTTATAACAAAAAGAACCCAAAAATGGTTTTTTTTTATAACAAAAAAAACCCTATTAGTAATAATTTACACATTTATTTGTTACGTTGTAGTTTGCTTACATTTTGACAAATATAGCCGTTTAATTACATATATTTTAAAAACTAATTGGTAATATGTATTATTAGTATTTATTATAATTTTATTTAAAAAATAGGTTTAAATTAAAAGACATAACATTATACGTTGCTTATGAGTTCAACTAAATCACATAAGATGTCGCTTTACACATTTTAATCATCTATAGTAAAAATAATTTTAATTTTTTTTAATTATTTTCCTATTGCTGTTTTTTAAATCTATTACAAATTATAATTAATATATTTTATTAGAGTATAATGTGTTTTATGTCAAGTGTTTGCTTTGACAATGACATTAGCGCTTATTTTATTTGGTTGGCAAAACTGTTTTATGACATTTGCAGCGTCTAGAAGTGTCGTCGGGTACGTCATTGACTTCCAATTTGCAAATTGTAGTGTTTTTTCGAGTCTAGAGTGAATTTGGTTAATCATGGCTACGGGTAAGAATTTAGCTTTAATTGATTGCATTAATCCCGATAAATGGGGGCTTGTTTGCTTCTATTTCCGACCGCGTGTTTTGTTAACCGTATTGTACACGAGACTTGTTATAATTTTAGCAAAAAAGGGCAAAAAGAACAAGGGCAAGACTTTAGCCCTGTCGGCTTTTCTATTGGAGACTCCCGGGACAGTGGCCACAATGCCCATTAGAAAGTCTGCTATGAGTTGGGCTGACGAAGTGGAAGACAATCATGGTACGTGCGACTTAACCTAGAAATGTCAAAATGCGAATTCTACGATTTGTGTATTCTTGCAGATGCTTATGAATCCCGATCTTCGAAAGCTAATGTTGTATTACCTACAGCACCAAAAGCTTCCCGGGATTTTGATGATATTATTGATAAAGTTCCCATGGATGCCCCCTACATTGCTTATTTGACTAATCTGCCATATGATGTTGATGAGACCGAAATATCCTACTTCTTCAAAAATATGAAGGTTTGTAAAGGGATTTCACACACTTTAAGGCTCTAGATTATGACCCACCCTTGTAAACACTTTAATGCGATTATGTGATATGGATAAATACTTTTTAGAGCAAGTTTTTTTCTACTTCTATTATGTTAACTATCAAACCAATCGCCAATTTCAAGGTTTTTTAGCATAGCACTTGCCTTATTGAGTTTTGCATTTAATTAAAAGCAAATTTTTGTTTTCAGCGCAAATATTCGATTAATGCGTAAATTGAAGAGAGTTTTTTTAAAATCATTTATCAATTAATATCAAATGAAGACAGTAAACCTTGAACTTTTAACAAATTTCCGAAGTGACGTCAAGATTGCATGTCTGTAAACATACTGCAGTTGATTAAAGTATACTTTTGCTTTGTAAATAGTAAGCCATAATTCTACAAATTGTTGTTTTTTGTTGCTATATCTGTACGAAAATGAGCCAGGTATGCGGAGATATCAGATAATACCGACATTCGATAGCCTTGATCTTGCTGTAGCTTTTGTGACCTCATAGTACAATAATTATACTTTTAACGAAAATATATTTATTATGATCTATTATTTTGACGTCAAAACTTAGATTTAAATGTCTAACCATTGTTTAAAATTGTCCAATAATGTTAAAAACTACATTACAATAATGTTTTCCTACAAATTTTCATTTTTAAAACGCAAGATTCACGCGACATTTTTAAATATTTTGAACTAATTTCAGATCTCTAACATGCGTATTCCTAAAGATGAACGGCCTGGTGAACCGCCTAAACTGAAAGGATATGGATATGTCGAATTTGAAGATAGAGAAAGTCTTCTTAATGCTTTAGTAATTCCAGATACGGTGTGTACTAATTATCTATATTATAAACTTGAATTATGATTACATTTTCTGTTTTTTTTTAGACTATAAAGAATCGCCGAATACGCATTGAAGTTGCTACAGATTATGATAATGATAAACGTCGTACAGGACGAATGGATATGTCGCGAGATCGTAGTGGACGCAGTGATGTTTCAATGGGAGACTGGAGGTCAGGACCAAGACAGGATAATAGTGCTGATCAGGATCGGCGTGGATTTAGCAGGGATCGTGACCGTGAAGGTATGTGAAAACCTATTTTTTATTGTAACAGCTAGTTCACCATTTCATGGCTTATCAGTAGGAAAAAATATTTTTATTTAGTTTCAGATACTTCTGGAGCTTGGCGAGGAGGTCCCCGCCCTACAGATCGTTTCCGCGATGATGATAAATCATTTATGAGTCGTACAAACAGAGACAGTGGCTTTAGCAGAAATCGAAGTGATGATGGTGGTTTTAATAGAAATCGGAGCGATGATAGCAGCAGCTTTAGTAGAAATCGTAATGACGATAATAGTAGCTTCAGCAGAAATCGTAACGACGATAGCAGTAGCTTCAGCAGAAATCGCAGCGACGATAGTAGTAGCTTCAGCAGAAATCGCAGCGACGATAATAGTAGCTTCAGCAGAAATCGTAACGACGATAACAGTTTTAGTAGAAATCGAGACGATAATAGTAGTTTTAGCAGAAATCGCGGTGATGATAACGGTTTCAGCAGAAAACGTTCCGACGATAGTAGTTTTAGTAGAAATCGCAGTGAAGGGGGCGCTGATGCTGGCACAAGTGAACCCAGACGCCGACAGAAACTTGTTTTAGCCCCACGAACAAAACCAGTGGAGGAAGATCCAGAACCTGAAAAAGTCACAGCATCTGCTTCGATTTTTGGAAATGCTAAACCGGTTGATACAAGCGCTAGAGAGCGACAAATTGAAGAAAGACTTCTTGCCAAGGATAATGAGCCAGCACGAAGGGAAGTCAGTGCAGAAAGAGAAAACAAAGAAGATAGAGATAACGTAGAAAATAAGGAAGAAAAGAAAAAAGAGGCAGAACGAGTTGAAGAAACTGGTAAATATTTATTTATACTAAATCTTGGCAAGTTATTATGCTTTTTTTTCACATTAACATAAAAAACGTGAACTTGCTTTTCGACTGGAGTAATGGAAAATTAAGAAAGACGTGTTACGTCATCTGCGCGGTAGCTCAATTTTGAAAGATCGGTTGATGTTGGTACTGAAATGAGGACTTGCTAAAGAACGTGTTACGTCATTTGCGCGGTAGCTTAATTTTGAAAGATCGGTTTGTGTTGGCACTGAAAAGAAGAGTTGGTGTGAAAATAAATAATAAGACAATTTTTGAAAGTCGCCCATATTGGACGAGTTTTTTTAATTTGCGGTTATTATAATAATAGGATCTTTGGGAACTAGTTTTATAAGGGTTGAAATGGCGCACAAGTTTTAGGGTAGGTATGCGCGCCTTAATTTGAAATTACTCTAATAAACAATACGCGAGATGTTTTCCCGGCTTTCTCAACAGTGCTGTGCCCGCATAAAATTGATTTTTTTCAGAGGTAAAAAACACAGAACGCGAGACAAGCTATCCTAGTTCAAAATCCGACGTCAATGGGGTAGTGGAGAAGAATAGTAGCCACCAAAAGCAACGTAATTTTTTCAAAAAATTGTCTTTATTTGGTGGTATTTATCAGTATTTTTTTTAGAGGATCATGATAAGAAGGAGTCGACTAAAGCAAAGGATATTGTCGAAAAACCACCAAAAGTCGATAATAAGAAACGTGAAGAGAGGAAAGATAAAACTGAAAAGGAAATGCCCCAATTGAAGAAAACTGAGCCGCCGAATTTCAGTTCTAATAATTATTTTGCCTTTTTAGATGTTGATGATAATTCTGACTAATTGGCAAAAAGCTCTTTTTTCTTTTCCGACTAAATAGTAAATTGGTTTTTCTCCTATTAAGTATCTTATGATTTTTTTTTTAATTTGATCGTGGTGTCTGAAACTTTCATTTATACATAATATACCAATAAAAAGGAAAGTGATGTTTTATGTAAAAAAAAAACAAATGTAGAAAAGGTTCCATATATTATCATGAATAAAATTTTGTATAATTTAAGTGATAATTAATTATTCAGCCATTTCCACATCATCCAATACTAAATCATCTAACATCTCAGCAAGAGTGATTCTGGGTGTGTTTTCATCAGTATCTTCAGTGGAATCAACGAGAATTTGTTTTGTATTGTCTTTATAAATGTTAACATTTTGCCTTAGCTCTACATCTTCTTCCAGATCATTCAAAAACTCTTGGAAATCTCCGTCGTCCGAACCAAACGCCGCTTGTTCGTCGGCCAAATGTTTCAACTTCCAAATCCTCTTCTTCTTAGTCTTCTCATAAAACTTCTTCACCAAAACTACATCCGGAATAGCGTGCTTATCTAATTTATCAAAATTTGTATCATTGATATTGCTATCTTCCAAATTATAACCAAGAACTGAATCACCAGGCTTTAATATATGACCCAAATGAGTTCGTGTGTGAATAGTATTCTCATTAAGCCCCAATTCTGATGCTCTAACAATCCATATATCTGCCAAGACGTGTTTATTTGAAATCGCACCTTGACCTGGAAATAGATGTCTATCCTTATCCATAATTGGCTCTATATCCATCACAATGTACTCCACTAACTGCTTAGGGTTGGCAATACTCAGAAATGGAGTGCGCCAATAGACGGCATTATAGACTTCAGCGACTAAAACAAAGAATTAGTCATCGACACCGACATTTGCAATTCTATGCAAAACCGATTCCCACAGCTAAGACCTCATAAAATTTCACTTTTAATTCATATGGTCACCGTGCTTATACTTTTTAGTATTCCGCGAAGTCCTGTATCCTATCATTAAACTATGTAATGGCACAATAGGGGATAGTTCCGCCAGAGAAAGACAGATGGCAGCTTATAAAAAATTAGAAATTTACGTAGTCGGAAAATGGAATAAAACTTTATGAGGTCTAGAACTGGAAAAGTGGACTATAGTTTTACGACTGAGCGTAACAATTTCTTGATTTTGCCTGTTTTTAGGCACTTACTTTGAGCCCGCGCTGGATCGATTATGTGTATAGCGTTGGTCACCCTGTATATCAAACACAATGGCGAAATTCCTCCCAATTGTTGAGTTAATTTCTTGGGCAGACATACCAGACTATCTTTAGAAACTGGTACTATTTCCACACAAAATGTAAACTTGTAATTATAGATATTGCTGTGAATATCATGCGATATTAGCTTCTTTGCAAAGTTGTGCTTGCATGGAAGGACTGTTGACAGGAAGTCTACCATTCGGCGCGCATGCGCTTCGGTTGCATAGAAAAAGTCCAAGCCCTCTGTAATAAATTGTTATTCCTTCATTTCCTATTCCTTTATTTATTGTAACTTTAGCAGCATCCACAAAACATTTAAAGACCATAGGCGAGTTCGCAGGTCGGACAACCAAATCATCACATTAGCGCCTTTCGTCAGAAATCACCTAACCTATTCAATATTGTCTTACCAGAAGGACATTTATAATTTGACAATATTATTATGATTATAAACCATAACCTCAAATTGGAACTGAACCGAAAGAATTACATATTTATGCTACTGATAGATGCTGAGACGGTCAATATTTAGTGGAAACCCTTTAGTGTCTTACCATGAATAGGTTTGATGGCCAATGTGTTATCATGTGCCTTATGTTTCAAAATCAGTTGTTCTAAATAATAAAAGGTCTTCTTATTTTCGCCTCGTTGCCTAACTTGCACTTGGGCTCTCCAGAAATTCTGCGCTTCGCTCCTATGGCAGTCATCGCACATGTGGTGCGCCACGACATAATCCACGACAAACACCTGTTGCAAGACAGCCCCTCCTAGCACTTCCCCATGTATGGTAAGTTTAAGCTTAATCCGTTTGGAGTGCGGTTCGGTCCACACAAAAGTAGCATCAACCAGCTTAGCCCCTCCTAAACCTTTCAGCTTTTTAAGACACAAAGCTAGCAATTCCTTCGATTCCAAAACACAGTGAATCCATTCAGAAGGAGGGTTAAAATAACGCTCACAGCCACGGCAAAATTGAAGGGTGACTTGCTTGGGAATGCCAACAGTTAAGTCCACTTTTGTGCGAAGACATGCCACGCACATGTTGGAAGGGTTTGGGGTAATTGGCGTGCCACATTCGCAACATAATCTACAAGAAAACAAAAAAGTAAGGAATTTATAGTTGAGTAATTACCTACATATGGTTTATTATGGGGGCTTCAGGTATATACTCCATGCCTTTTAAAATTATAACCTCAACATTAAAGTTAGACTTAAGTGTCAAATGTCAAAAGCAAAACTATCTGTCATTTCTGTTCTTGATATTAAAGTCAAAGACGTATTAATTTTTTTTTTTTAAGTTTTGGTTAACTTATACCGTGCGATCAAAAAGTTTTTCAAGTAGGTTAAGCAATGGAGAACGTATGTGTGATAACAGTTCTTAAGTTCTTATTTATACTTGTTACGGTAACTGTATTTGTTTGAAAAAAGAAGACTAAATTGTCACAAATTTGCAATATCTGCATAATTTGCCTATTTATGTAATAGTATTTAATAGCTGGTGCACTTAATAAAATAGAAAGCATTCAACTTTGTGCAAAAAATAAATTGGTAAAAATGCTTTAAATTCTAATTTAAATCATACCTCATGCACTTTTTAATTTAATGCACATTCCATGCATTTGTCAAAAAATTATGTATAAATAGACATATATTGATATTTATTTAATATTACAAAAAACTTTTACATCTTCTTTTAAATCAAAACTGGTAATGGTTGTGTCATTAAAATTTTTGACAGTTTGTCAGGTTTTTATCTGTCAACAAAAACGTCAAAATATTGACGTTGACAGTATTGACACATGACAGCTGTTTATTCCATATGAAATAAAAAATTTGGAATATTCATGTTTTGGTAAATTCTTTTAAAATGAATGCAGAAATTGAAGAAAACATACGTAAAAATATATCATGGTCTCAGCTTCCTGCTCATATAAAACAGGTTTGTTGTTCAAATTCGTATAATAGCCCCCTTACTACGTCTGTCATTTTAGATTTTGAATAATTCTTTGAAGGAGTATGAGCGCCATATAGTATCTTTTAGTATAAAGAATCAGTTGCGTTATCGTGGGAATTTGGGTAAGTTTGAAGTGTTATAGAGTTAGGGGAAATTTAAAGGCTTTTTAGTGCGCAGCGTCCTTCGAGATGAGAGGCGCTACTATGAGCGTGTTGTGGCTTATAGCAAAGAAAGGTTGATGCTGTTTCCGTATCATTTGGCTGATATGGTTGTGAAGGGGCTGCGTATTACTCCATTTAACTACTATATATCGGTTGTTGAGAAGTTGATGCAAGCTGAGAAAAGTTATGATACATTACCAAATTTTACGGCAGCTGATTGCTTACGTCTTTTGGGCATTGGCCGAAATGAATATATTGATTTTATGAATAAATCTAGATCGAATAGAGGGCGGTTGTTTGGTAAGAGAAATGTTAGGGGGCTACTACCAAGAGTACCCTGTGACATTCATATTGAGCCTTGGTGGAGAGTTGAAATGGGACTAGTTTTAGAAGAAGATATTAAGGTTATTTTTTTTAATAATAAATCAATGGTTTATTATATTTTTGTTTTAGTTGGTAAATGGAGAAGAAATTGATGTAATTGATAGGCTAATTGATATGGGATCACAAACAGCAGGGGAATTACATTATAGTACAGTTGTCAGTCTTTATAAGTAATAATCATTCAATTAATTTAATTTTAAATTAATAATTATTTTTTAGAAAAGGATTAATTTATCTTGATGTACCAATTACAGCAGTCGATTTAATTCAAGTTCCTCCTTTACAAGGCTTTGTTATGAATCGTGTTATGGGAGATTATTTTGAGACATTACTTTATAAGATATTTGTCTCTATTGACGAACATACGACAGTTGGAGAGGTAAGTTAAAGTCCCTATATTAAAAAAAACGGGATAAAGTAAGCAATAAGTAGTCAAGAAATCAAATAACGGACCGCGGACTAAACGAGGTTCCTATAATATATTTTAGGAGGGGATTTTGCAGTAATATTAGCGTTCAGGATTAATTTGTATAAATGATTTATTTAAACGTTGTAGATGACACTCTTAAGATTATTGTTCTTGAGAAATATAATTTTGTGGTGTAATTTCTGTCACAATAAAATGTTTTTTTTTGCGCTGCGCTATTCTGTATTTTAGAAAATTATTGAATAATATTTTTTTATGACTATTAACGGTAAAATTAATTAATTGCAGTTGGCCAATGTTCTTCAAGTTAATACCGAATTAGTAAAACAAGCTGTATCGCTTTATTGTCGATTACAATTTGCTAGGAAGTTGGATGCTGAGACTGATAAAGATAAATCTAGACGACATCCATCATGGAATGCAATTCCAATGCAAGATTTAAGGTAATTTTACATAGATTTTTATAAAATAAGAATCAATAATTAGAAAAAGTATAAGTATAGATTAAACAGTAACGGACCGCGGACTAAACTATGCTAAACATTTTTTTAATCATTTTACTGATAATGGATTAATATGGTGTTTTTAGGAGAGATTTTGTTATATAAAATATTTGATAGTGGAATATAAATAATCTGTTTTTTTTGTTTTAGTAATAAAATTGAAATTACGCCATTAACATTAAGTTTGAGTAAAGAACACAATTTGAATATGCCACAACAAAATGCGCAGTCACCACCAGATACACCTGAAAGTCCAGCGAATTCTACTTTGACTCGAAAAGGTCATCGAGTCGCATTTTTATTCGATTCGGCTTTGACTGCTTTTTTAATGATGGGAAATTTATCACCGGTAAGTGTACATATAACCAGTCCGGCGTTGCCATTATGTCAATCATTTGTTTTTCTTTTCAGGGTTTGAAGAAACACGCCGTAACAATGTTTGAGGTGGGAAAACTATCAGATGAAAGTTTAGATAGTTTTCTTGCCGAATTAGAAAAAGTATCTGTTCTTGATGCTGAAGGTGAAGGCGAAGCACGACGTTTCTTCGATCATGCGGTTATCCTCAGGTCAACAATTTTAGCATTGCGAAAATTACCAGCACCTGGCTTAGATTTAGTTCGACTTGAAAGTCTTCATTCATTAGACGAAGCAACTTGTCAAAGATTGTTACAGAAAAAATATAAATTGTTAGTATCAATGGCGCCGTTAAGTCGAGAAGTTAGGCCTATACTTAGTTTGAGTCCTCCACATTTAGGACCTGCTGTTCCTGAAGCGAATTCTCTATGGTTTAAATTGTTTTTGTATCATATTACTGGGTATGGACCGCCATCTTTATTGTTGATTACAGGTATTTATTATAAAGTTGAGCCAATCGCTGATGAATGTGAGGCTGCTCACGGGCTCATCACGCACCGATTTTTTTTAGGTACCGAAATAAAGCAGCTGCCTCGAATGTTCTTAGGTTTTTCACGTTTATTGGTAACAACTTGGCTACATGAGCCAGCCATTATTCCAGTAGCTAATATTCTACATGTTAATGCCGCCCTTCAGTATTCACCTGTTTTACTACAAGCATTTGGTGTTCATCAAGCTGCCGATACTTATGTCATTCCGTTTCCTTTCCGCCCGGATACGCCATCAAAAAGTGAAAATCAGAAAGAATTAAAGTTTAAAAATCATCCAGCTGTCAGATGTTTAATGAATTATGTGGATTTGGAGCATAATTGTGGATATTTAACATTATCTAATATAGGTATTACATTGTATATTATTAGTTTTATAAGGGTTGATTTGGCGCACAAGTTCTGGGAAGTTTTCTTGCTAACGGTTGGTAACTTCAAAGATATAACTTTAAGTCAAAAATCAATAATTATTTTTTTGACAGTTATGCTATACCAACCTTTAAAAACATATCTATAAGAGCATTAATATTGCTTTTATCATTAAGAATCAAACTATATTTTTGTTTAAGGTGTATTGGACTTTGGTTGTGTTAATAAAGAAGCAACAGTAAGATTAGGCCGCCAAAGACATATCAGTTCTCGTTTACCAAATATTAAATCCGAACCATTATCAATAACAAATGAGAATTTTAGTTTTACTATAAATAATAATAATAAGAAAAAAAGTGATCAGGAGTCGACAGAAAAGCATTTGCAATCACCTGACGAATCACATTTTGCCTTAACACCAGCATCAAATAGTCAATGTTCTTCGCCGGCGAATGGTTTTACAAGTAAAGAATGTTCGGAATTGTTACAAGAAGAACTTGATAAATTAGAATTGAATGATATAAAACATTCGGTTTCAACCGATGGACTTTTAAGTCCAACTGAAGAACATATAAATATGTTTAGTCGAGGCGATGGTGAAGATGATAATGGAAAAGAAGTGGAAAGTGAGGAAAATTCGGGCGAGGTAAGTGACGATTTATTGATTGAAGAGACGATAAAATGTTAGATTTTTAACTTGACTGACTAACTCTCATCATATTCAGGTGTGGACCCTGTTAGATTGTCATTTTGGCGTTCCATTGTTTGATGTTAATGCAAATACTAAAATTTGTGATACCATAATCAGTGGTGGTTTAGCTGATTCATCTAGGTATTATTTAATAGCTATTTGTTTTTTTTGATTTTTTTTTTCTACAGTTTTATTATTATTTGATATATTTTAATTGATAATTTTTAGTTTGGAAAATTTAGTCGAATCCAGTCGAAAATTGGGATCTGCATTATTAGATTTTATTTCACAATGTCAGGTAATTGATCGATATTTAATGATTGAATCAATTTAGATTTGTATTGATCATTTGTAATCAGTATTTGTCGAAGTTCTCTTATCAGTCCCAATTAAAATTCATCGTTTTGTAAATAAAAAGTGATAACTTTTTTTTTGAGATAGGGAAAAGTCATCACTACTGTCACGCTGCGTTATGTAACATGGGATTTTTATGAACATTGGTGGTTTAGTGGTAAAAGGTTTGCCTTTCACACAGGAGGCTGGGGTTCGAATCCCAACCTAAACAGTTTTTTTTTTGTTTTAAATTGTTTTTTAAATCAGTTTTTATTTATATTATTCTAATCTGTGTTAGGTTCAGTTATAAATAAATAGTTAATAACTGTAAAATCTCATGTTTTTGGAAGATGAATTTTAGATGGGACATGATTTTGTGGTATGGAACAAATTGAAAATTGATCAATTGGACAATTCATTTTTTATTAATAATTTTTTAATATTTAGTATTACCCTGGGGAGAATATGGAAATAATGAAACGTGGTCGATTAGTTCCTCGTCCTCGCTATAATCTGGTCTTTGATAATGGAAAAGTAAGCGAATGGTCAGGAAAGTAGTATTTTAGGCAATAATTACTAAGATTAGGTACTTATAATTATTATTTTATAGAGTAACTATTGTATATTCCGAGTAATGTACAAATTATGTGATATTTATTGTATATAAAGAGCGCATTATTATTATTATTATTCTTACAATGTTTATGTTTAAGAAATTTTATTTTTGTGTAAGTACAATTTATGTTTGTTTTAAAAGCGGCCTAGTTTACCTATCTATTGTAACTAAAGACTAGTTTTTAGCGAAGAAATATAATAATGTTTTGTATAACTGTTTTATTATTTACAATTACCAGTAGCTATAGCCCAATTGTAGGTAACAGTGCGAGCTAGCAAGTTGACACACAACGTCTGACGTTACTCAACAACAATTCTTAGCTTTTTTAATAGAATTTACTAAACTTTTTCTTCTAGTGGTTTCGATTATTAGACGCAATTTTAAATTATTTTTGTGTAAAAATTAAATTAAAATCAATTAACAATTAAGCTTGCGTTTTATTTTTTCTTCTCATTGAGAAATTAAAATGAAAGAAAAGTTATGGACAATCATTAGATGACCGTCGATTTTTTCAAAATTTCTAAAAATTTTTTCTACAAGTTTTGAGCTCCTGATAGATATTTTAAAATTATCTTCAGGAGAATCTAGTCGGAGAAAAATTTCAAATTTTTGTATTAGGATCACAGAAACGCAAAGAGGTCTTTTATTGCTCCTGATTAAATTTAGAAATTAGGCAACTAGCAATATATTGGAGTGTATAACAAGTTGCACAGTTTATAAAACATTCTGTGCTCCTGATACAAATTTTAATAAACAGAAACGCAAAGAGGTCTTTTAGTCGCAAAAGACCTTTTTGCTTTTCTGTGCTCCTAATACAAATTTTAAAAGTTTTGGAAAAATATTCAACAAAATTTAAAACTTGGTATTAGGATAACAGAAACGCAAAGAGGTCTTTTATTGCTCCTGATTAAATTTAGAAATTAGGCAACTAACAATATATTGGAGTGTATAACAAGTTGCATAGTTTATAAAACAATCTGTGCTCCTGATACAAATTTTAATAAACAGAAACGCAAAGAGGTCTTTTAGTCGCAAAAGACCTTTTTGCTTTTCTGTGCTCCTGATACAAATTTTAAAATTTTCTTTAAAATAAAAATTTTTTTAACTTTGTATTAGGATCACAGAAATGTAAAGAGGTCTTTTGTTGCTCCTGATTAAATTTAGAAATAGGGCATCTAACAATACATTGGTGTGTATTACAAGTTGCATAGTTTACGAAAAATTCTGTGCTCCTGATACAATTTTTATAAGTTAAAAATATTCAACAAAATTTAAAATTTTGTATTAGGATAACAGAAACGCAAAGAGGTCTTTTAGTCGCAAAAGACCTTTTGGCTTTTCTGTGCTCCTGATACAAATTTTAAAATTTTTGGAAAAATTATTATTAAAATTTAAAATTTGGTATTAGGATAACAGAAACGCAAAGAGGTCTTTTAGTCGCAAAAGACCTTTTTGCTTTTCTGCGCTCCTGATACAAATTTTAAAATTTTTGGAAAAATTATTATTAAAATTTAAAATTTGGTATTAGGATAACAGAAACGCAAAGAGGTCTTTTAGTCGCAAAAGACCTTTTTGCTTTTCTGCGCTCCTGATACAAATTTTAAAATTTTTTAAAAAATTATTATTAAAATTTAAAATTTGGTATTAGGATAACAGAAACGCAAAGAGGTCTTTTAGTCGCAAAAGACCTTTTTGCTTTTCTGTGCTCCTGATACAAATTTTAAAATTTTCTTTAAAATAAAAATTTTTTTAACTTTGTATTAGGATCACAGAAATGTAAAGAGGTCTTTTGTTGCTCCTGATTAAATTTAGAAATAGGGCATCTAACAATACATTGGTGTGTATTACAAGTTGCATAGTTTACGAAAAATTCTGTGCTCCTGATACAATTTTTATAAGTTAAAAATATTCAACAAAATTTAAAATTTTGTATTAGGATAACAGAAACGCAAAGAGGTCTTTTAGTCGCAAAAGACCTTTTTGCTTTTCTGCGCTCCTGATACAAATTTTAAAATTTTTGGAAAAATTATTATTAAAATTTAAAATTTGGTATTAGGATAACAGAAACGCAAAGAGGTCTTTTAGTCGCAAAAGACCTTTTTGCTTTTCTGCGCTCCTGATACAAATTTTAAAATTTTTGGAAAAATTATTATTAAAATTTAAAATTTGGTATTAGGATAACAGAAACGCAAAGAGGTCTTTTACTCGCAAAAGACCTTATTGCTTTTCTGTGCTCCTGATACATACACAGTTAAAAATTTTCTTTAAAATAAAAAATTTTTCTCAATTTTTTATTAGGATCACAGAAATGCAAAGAGGTCTTTTGTTGCTCCTGATTAAATTTAGAAATTAGGCAACTAACAATACTTTGGTGTGTATAACAAGTTGCATAGTTTACAAAACATTCTGTGCTCCTGATACAATTTTTATAAGTTTTAAAAATATTTAATAAAATTTTGTATTAGGATAACAGAAACGCAAAGAGGTCTTTTACTCGCAAAGACCTTTTTGCTTTTCTGTGCTCCTGATACAAATTTAAAAATTTTTAGAAAAATAAATAAACAAAATTTTAAATATTGTATTAGGATAACAGAAACGCAAAGAGGTCTTTTAGTCGCAAAAGACCTTTTTGCTTTTCTGTGCCCCTGATACAAATTTTAAAATTTTCTTTAAATTAAAAATGTTTTCAACTTTGTATTAGGATCACAGAAATGTAAAGAGGTCTTTTGTTGCTCCTGATTAAATTTAGAAATTAGGCAACTAACAATACTTTGGTGTGTATAACAAGTTGCATAGTTTACAAAACATTCTGCGCTCCTGATACAATTTTTATAAGTTTTAAAAATATTTAATAAAATTTTGTATTAGGATAACAGAAACGCAAAGAGGTCTTTTACTCGCAAAGACCTTTTTGCTTTTCTGTGCTCCTGATACAAATTTAAAAATTTTTAGAAAAATAAATAAACAAAATTTTAAATATTGTATTAGGATAACAGAAACGCAAAGAGGTCTTTTAGTCGCAAAAGACCTTTTTGCTTTTCTGTGCCCCTGATACAAATTTTAAAATTTTCTTTAAATTAAAAATGTTTTCAACTTTGTATTAGGATCACAGAAATGTAAAGAGGTCTTTTGTTGCTCCTGATTAAATTTAGAAATTAGGCAACTAACAATACTTTGGTGTGTATAACAAGTTGCATAGTTTACAAAACATTCTGCGCTCCTAATACAAATTTAAAATTCTATAAAAATTTCTAAACTTTGTATTAGGATCACAGAAATTCGAGGATATCTCTTAATACCATAAGTTTTTTTTGTTACTTTAAATTCATATTTAGTAGAACATCTAAATAAAAATAACAAAAATTTTATATTGATTTTATTAGAACAAAATATTACAAAAAAGCAAAAATAACTCATTTTATATCAAAACATAGCTCCACCGCTGGTTTAAGTTCATCCTTCCACGAGTATTAAAACAGGGATCTTATTGGGAATCTTCCACTTCCGCCGATCGACCAAAAACATTGAACACATAACCTCACTTTTTGGCAAACATTTAAAATAAAATTAATGATAAAACAATTACACATTAGATAATAGTATTACCCATTAATCGTTTCGTAATTAACACTATTTATTATTATCAAAACCAATTGTCATTAACGTCACTGTCTTGTCAGTTGTAACAATGACACCAACATAAAAATCTAACGCAAAAGCTAGACAACTTGTGGTACAACAAATGTGTATTTTAAGTTGCCTATCTCGAAAGATTTGTTTACATTAGCATAATTTCGATATTAAAGGCC
This sequence comes from Lagria hirta, assembly GCA_947359425.1. NCBI lineage: Eukaryota > Metazoa > Arthropoda > Insecta > Coleoptera > Tenebrionidae > Lagria > Lagria hirta. The sequence goes on along the minus strand of OX375803.1, from coordinate 6,987,056 downwards.
ATAATGCTAAGTAATGAGACCAAAAAGTGTAATTCTTTAATATTTTTTTTGTTTTATCAAAATTCTTCAAAAGTTTACGATTTACTTCTTCTGCTGGCCAGACTTTCAATGTCAGAGACTTCTTTCGCACAATTCCTCGTCAATACAACTGGACCGTTTTCTGTAATCAAAACATCATCTTCAATACGAATTCCTAAACCATGAAATTCTTGCGGTAATTGCTTTTGATTATGATTGATATAAACACCTGGTTCCACAGTGATAATCATCCCTGGTCTTATATTAACATTTCGTGTAATCATTGGCGTATCGTGTACATCCATGCCTAAATAATGAGATACATGATGTGGACAAAACTGATATGCTGCCTAAAAAAAAAAAGAAAAAGTAACAAAAAATCTAGTAACTTTATAAAAAAAATATATACCTTAGTAAGTGCTTGATTCGTTAAAAGTTTTGGTATGACTCCCAATTTTTGTAGTCTATTTCCCAATTCAAAACACATTGAATCGAATAAACTATCTAAAGTCGGAAAATCTTCACATAATTTAATCAAATGTTTCTGTACTTCTAAAACAACTTCATAGATGTCTCTTTGAGCTTCAGTAAATTTCCCATTTATCGGCCAAGTTCGAGTAATATCACTTGAGTAGCCATGGTACTCACATCCAGCATCCATTAATACCATTTCATTATCTTGTACTATTTGATTATTATTAATATAGTGTATTGTGTTAGCCCTATTTCCACCAGCTATAACAGGAGGATACGCTAAATACTGAGCACCATTCATACGACATTCATAATCAACTTTAGCAAAAATCTGACTTTCATTAATACCTATAAAAAAAAATCAAACAAATAGTACACAAAGGTTTGCTAAATTACCTGGCGAAGAAAAAGCTATCGTATCCTCAATAGCCTTTCCCGCTATATCACAAGATTTCTGCATTAATTCCACCTCGGCTGGACTCTTTATCAATCTCTGCCTATGCACAAAAACCTTCGGGGATTCCCACATTTTTTGGGGCACACAATTCAGAAAGTCAAACATTATTTTATGTATCTCTGCCTGAATAGGTGTCATAAAATCATACCAAAACGTAAAACTTTCCTTCGATTTAAGAAAATTACGTAAATAACTTTCCAATTCAGACATCGGAAGACTTTGTTCGACGCCAAAAACATGTTCAGCGGCTCCAGGTCCTGTTCTAGGACCATCCCACAACTCCGAATGTTCATCTTTTTCGCGTAAGAAAAGTGTCGCACAATGTCCCAATTCGGTAATTGTTACAACTAGACAACTATCAGGCTCGAGACAACCCGTCAAATACAAAAAATCACTATTTTGCCGAAAAAAATATGGAATTTTGTCAGACATATATTTTTTTGAGCTTGAAGAAACAACCACCTGAAAAAATAAATATTCTCATTGCAATTTATCCGACCAAAATCCCATACTATGTGTTGCTTTATATCAGGATTCTTCCCTGAAACATAAGATGCTATTTGATCGACTAACTTATGTCGTCTGTCTTGAAACTCTAATTTTGATATCAAGGGAGTAACATCCCCTTTTCTTATCAAGTGTGGATGAGACTCGTGTGTTGGTTGTCCATAAGTTATCGGTGGGGGCTTCTGTGTAATATCAAACTTGCCCTTAATGGCCTTATTACAACACATACGGAAGACTCCTATAACAAAGTATTAAATTAATGAAATTGCTTCATTTAACTAACCTCTATAATTTTTAACCTGGAAAATAGAAGCTTTTCGTAAAAGAAACATTTTTATCACAGAGGATTTTCGATTCGATATAAAAATAATTAAGTGGGGTTAGAAACGCAAACGTCAGAAAAATGACATATGTCATTGTATTTTCAGGTGTACCAAGCTCAAGATGCAAATTGCTAGCTTTAGTTTAGGTTGCATATGCTAATAACAAAATAAAAAATATATATATTAAAAAAAAAGTCTAAACGTAATATTTTATAATATTACAGAAGCCTATATAAAAACAAGAAAATACAATAAATTTATAAATATTTTTTAGCTTTTTATCGAATACTGATTTTTATACAGCGTGGTCAACAATGACTGTTTGAGTTGGCAATCCAGCATTTTATTTTGAAATGGTAAAACTGCAACCACGACATCTTTGACAGTCCACTGTGATACAAATAATGTTTCTTTTACAAATAGTCATACTTTTTTAGGTTGAAAATTAAAGAATCTTTTAATTTCGACAGCGTGATCATCAATGACTGTTTAAGTTGGCAACGCTTTTTAGAAACTTTTTTATTTGCCTAGTTGCAACACTGTAACCGAATACGCTTGTTTGACAAATATTTGACATAATATAAAAAAAATTGTAGGTTATGCGATTAACTTTTCAATTGGCGTACCAAGTTCGAGTTGAAAGTGCTTACAAAATTGCGTAACATTAGTTTAGGTTGCATATGTTGATAAAAAAAATAAAATTATTTAAAAAAAGATGTTTTGCGGTTAATTTAAACAAAGTAATTAAACAATATCACATAAAACTAAGAAAAAAAAATATACACAGATTAAAATTATTTAAAAAAAGATGTTTTGCGATTAATTTAAACAAAGTAATTAAACAATATCACATAAAACTAAGAAAAAAAAATACACACAGATTAAAATAAATTTTATTGGTTTTTCATCAAATACTGATTTTTTTATATAAATTACAAAATTATACAGTTTTCAACCTAAAAAATTAAAGGTTTTTGTAAAAAGACATTTTTATCATAGCTTTACAGAGAATTTTAGAGATGTAAATGATATAATTATGTGTTGTGATATACAGCGTGATCAAATAGAACTGTTTGAGTTGGCAATCCTACATTTCATTTAAAAATAAATACAACTCTGCAACCACTAACTGATGTTGACGTGTGACACCTTTGACAGTGACAGCATAATTGACACATGCCAATTAAAAAGTTAGATAACCTCCAATTTTTTTTCAGTGATATCTCAAATATTTGTCAAACATGCGTACACGGTTACAGTGTTGCAGCTAGCCAAATAAAAAAAGTCTTTAAAAAATGTTGCCAACTAAAACAGTCATTGTTCACCACGCTGTATTAGTGCAATGACCTTGACAAGAAACCACAAAAATTAAAAACGCAAACGTCAAAAAATGACATGTCATTTTGAAATATACCAAGCTCAAGTTGCAAGTGACATAAAAATAGTTTAGGTTGCATATATTAATGAAAAAACTTAAAATTATTAAAAAAAATGTTTTGTAATATATTTAAATAAATGCTTTAAACGTAATCATCAAATAAGATCATATAAGGCTAAAAAACTGAAACTTCTCGTAAAAAAACATTTTTCATAGATAGGAATCAGAAGATTTTAAAGTTAATATAATTAAATAATAATAAAATAATTAAAAGTGAGATAAGAAACGCAATAGTCCAAAAATGACATATGACATTTTATTTTCAGATGTACCAAGCTTAGGTTGCAAGTGACTCGAAAATTGTTGAGCATTAGTTTATGTTGCAATTACTGATAAAAAATTTAAATTATTTTGAAAAAACATGTCTTGTAATATATTTAAATAAGCGCTTTTTTCGTAATAATTATAAAAAAACGACTTATGTGACAAAAATGTTTTTCGTAGAACATTTAATTTTCTTTAAGAAATATAATTTTTTTAGTCAATTTTGTAAAAATAATATAGTACAAAAAATAGAGGATTTTGTCTTGCATAACTCTAGGAAAGTCATGTTTGTTTACAAATAGGTGTAGTATGACGTAATAAACTTAAAAACACAAAATACTCACAAAAAAAGCGGGTAGATGTGCCGCCATTTTGCAAAAAATTGTTTGGAATTGTATCTCGGTAACCGTGCATTTGAGGCTAATAATTATATAAACCTTTATTATAGATAATTAAATTTCCTATTATTTTTGTTTATTAATCTTTTTCGTATCACTTACCGTTCCCGATTTATAAAGTTATTACTGTTTGTTTATTGACTTTTTTACCGATATCTCTTCTAATATGTGTTTAAATAATAAATTGACAATAATCAAATGTTTAAATCGATACATTTTCTACAACTTTCAATTTAACTTTTTTTCTCAAAATTAATATTTTCGAAGTTATAACAAAGTCAATAAACAAACAGTAATAATCGTATAAATCGTGAACGGTAAGTGATACAAAAAAAATTATTAAACAAAAAAAATAGGAAATTAAATTATCTATAATAAAGGCTCATATAATTGTAGACCTCAAGTGCACGGTTACAAAGATACAGACCTAACCGTTTTTTTGCAAAATGGCGGCACTTCCACCCGCCTTATTTGTATGTATTTTGTGTTTTTAAGTTTATTACGTCACACTGCACCTATCTGTAAAATTGCCGCAATCCAAAACGTTCTTCTAAATGGCCTTAAACGTCCAAATTACTTCCACTATTCTAATTAATCTCATTGACAATTTACGCAACTTTTCTTAACGAATTAATCACCGTGAACAGCTAAAAAAAATATCTGTCACTTCAACGTCAGCAGATCATGAATATCAAAATTCATCGTTCCATGAAAAAACCATTCAAATAAAGAAATTTTGTGCTTTTTAATGTAGTCCGGCAGAACAGGATGACGACAGAACTCTTGCTTTTCGCCAATTTTTTTGTAAATATTTTGGATTTTCTATTGATAATTAATAAATTTTTTTGTAGCATTTTGTTGGACAAGGGCTAATTCTCCCAACTTTGTCCCCTTATATTTTGACAAGTGGTGGAAATAATGTGACTTTAGGTATACTCGGTGCTGGTATTTATAGTTTTAGTATTCTATCATCTGATGTTGTAGTGAGTATTGTTTTTATTTTTGAAATTTTTTGTTTATTTAGGATTTTAGGTTTATTTCAGGCATGGACACCGATTTACTTTAAGATTTATATTAATTATTTATTTTATCTGTTTTATGATTATGGTCTTTACAAGCTCCTATTGGATACTAATTATTGCAAGAATTATACAAGGTAATTGATAAAAAGTCTATAAACAAAGACTTATTTGCTCTTATCAGTGAGGTTTAATAGGCTAAAATCATCATGTATTCTCTCCTACCCAATTTAATAAAATTAACTTAGATCGGTATTTATAGACAAAGCTTAAACTTAGATCTGTCTCAAGCTAAATACTTTACTAGAACTTGAGTTTAAGCTTTGACTATAAATACCAACCTTAAGCCGTTTATTTCCAAAAAATTCTAATATTTAATAATTAAATTTCAGCTATGTTTAATCAAATGACAACATATTCGAAGCTATACATCGATACCAATAAGCCATCTGACAGCGATAAAACATATTTATTTAATTTAATCGATGTTGCAAAAACATGTGGTATATCAATAGGAGCAATCATTGGCGGCCATGTTTTTTATAGTAGTGGAAATTTTGAAACAAATGCTATTTTAGCTGCAATTGCAACATTAACGTCAGTTTGTAAGTACTATTTCTAACATTTTATTATCTTTCTTCTCTTTATTTTATTATCTCTTCCTTTCAATTCGCTAAATATTCATTTGTCATGTCTTTTTTGTTTTCATAATATTCTTTTCTTATTTTTTTTCCAAAGTTTTTGTTCGTTTTGTTGCTTCGCCTCTTTTATTCTGCAATCTTTTAAATTCTTTCTTTTTTTTATTATTTTGTCCTTATACTTTATTAATTTTTTATTTGCCTTGATAGTTATTTTTTTATTTAAAATTTGTTTTTATTATATCTTGGACATTTCCTAAATTTATAACAGTAGTTATAGCATTTTTTGTATAAACTAATGTTATTTTAGCTGCAATTGCATCTATAATGTCGACTTGTATGTATATATTTTTCTATGTTTTTAACAGCATTTTATTATCTTTTGTTCGTTCTTCTTTTTTTTTTAGTTATTTGGCAATTTCTTTGCTTTTTTTTTTTAGTAATTCTTTTTTTCTATATCTTTATCTTTCTTTCCATTCTCTAAATGTTCATTTGTCATGTCTGTTTTCTTTTCCAAATTGTCATAATATTCTTGTTTTATTTTTTTTTTAAGATTTTTGTTTGTTTTGTTGCCTCGTCTTTTTTATTCTGCAGATTTTTTATTTGCCGTGACAGTCATTTTATTATTTAATTTTTTTATTAACTCTTAGACATTGCTTAAATTGTTCTAAATTTATAACATTAATTATAATATTTTTTATTAAACAAATGTTATTTTAGCTGCAATTGCAACTATAATATCGACTATGTAATTAAGTTAATCATTAACTTGTAATAATTAATTAATTATTAACTTGTAATAATTAATTAATTATTAACTTGTATAATAAATAATATGTAACTTAATAATTAATTAATTATTAACTTGTAAGTACATATTTTCTATGTTTTTACCAAAAATTTTTATTATCTTTTGTTCGTTCTTCTTTTTTTTTTAGTTATTTGGTAATCTCTTTGTTATTTTTTTTTTAGTAATTCTTCCTTTTTTCTATATCTTTATCTTTCCTTCAATTCTTTAAATGTTCATTTGTCAAGTCTGTTTTCTTTTCCAAATTGTCATAATATTCTTGTTTTATTTTTTTTTTAAGATTTTTGTTTGTTTTGTTGCCTCGTCTTTTTTATTCTGCAGATTTTTTATTTGCCGTGACAGTCATTTTATTATTTAATTTTTTTATTAACTCTTAGACATTGCTTAAATTGTTCTAAATTTATAATATTAATTATAATATTTTTTATTAAACAAATGTTATTTTAGCTACAATTGCAACTATAATATCGACTATGTAATTAAGTTAATCATTAACTTGTAATAATTAATTAATTATTAACTTGTATAATAAATAATATGTAACTTAATAATTAATTAATTATTAACTTGTAAGTACATGTTTTCTATGTTTTTACCAAAATTTTTTTATTACCTTTTGTTCGTTCTTCTTTTTTTTTTAGTTATTTTGCAATCTCTTTGTTATTTTTTTTTAGTAATTCTTCCTTTTTTCTATATCTTTATCTTTGTTTCAATTCTCTAAATGTTCATTTGTCATGTCTGTTTTCTTTTCCAAATTTTCATAATATTCTTGTTTTATTTTTTTTTAAAGATTTTTGTTTGTTTTGTTGCCACGTCTTTTTTATTCTGCAGATTATTTATTTGCCGAGACAGTCATTTTTTTGTTTAATTTTTTTTATTAACTCTTGGACATTGCTTAAATTGTTCTAAATTTATAACATTTATTATAATATTTTTTATTATACAAATGTTATTTTAGCTGCAATTGCAACTATAATATCGACTATGTAATTAAGTTAATAATTAATTCATTATTAACTTAATAATAATATAATGTATTAAATTAATAATTAATTAATTATTAACTTTTAAAATAAATAATATGTAACTTAATAATTAATTAATTATTAACTTGTAAGTACATATTTTCTATGTTTTATCCAAAAATTTTTATTATCTTTTGTTCGCTTCTTTTTTTTTGAGATATTTAAGCAATTTTTTTTTATTAATTTTTTTTTATCTTAGCCTAGCAATTCTCCCTTTTTTATCTATTTATCATAATTTTTTTTTCTTTAACTCTCTTCTGTACAATGTTTTTTTTCTTTTATAATATTATTTTCCTATTTTGTTTGTTTTGTTCTTTCGTCTCTTTTATTTTGCACTATTCTTAAATTCTTTCTTTTGTGTTTAATTTGTCTTTCTTCATACTTTCTTGTATTTTTACTTGCATTGACGATTGTTTTTCTATAATATATATATTTTTTTATATTATCTCATAGACATTTCTTGAATTTTTCAAAATTTATAACATCAATTGTTTTTTGGAAAACCTAAAGAACCAAAAACTTTGACAATACATCATAAAACATTTAGAGCAACTGTTTAAAAACAAATCGCCCCCCTTCCTGCACCTTTTTCCAACTTGCTATAAAGCACTTTTTGAAAAAAAAAGCATATAAAAAAATATATTTTACACAAAAGACATTGTAGGACTAAAATTTTTTAAAAATCCAGTGTCATTTTATCAAAATTTAGCTCCATTATGACGTCACAATATCATATTTTATGGAAGACACAGTAATTAATAACCTAACTTTTGCTAGCCAGATTTGAAACAACTTTTGACAAGTTTGAAAATCATGAAGAAAAATAGTTTTACACAAAAAACACTGGAAAATCAAACTTTTTAAAAAATATAGCTACATATTATCAAAATGTAGTTCAATTATGACGTCACATTATCATATTTGATAGAAGGCGCAGTAATTGATAACCTAACTTTTTCTAACAAGATTTACAGCAATTTTTGACAAGTTTAAAAAGCATGATGAAAAATATATTTTACACAAAAAACACTGTAAAACCAATCTTGTCAAAAAATATAGCTTAAATATTATCAAAATTTAGTTCAATTATGACATATAGCTACATATTATCATTATCAAAATTTAGTTCAATTATGACGTCACATTATCATATGTGATAGAACACGCTGTAATTGATAGCCTAAACCTTTTTCTTTTATTTTAGTATGCATAGAACATCTTCAGGAAGATCAAACTCCAGTAGCAACAACAACAACAAATTCTGCAGAATCAAATTTATTAGAGCTTCCTCATCATTGGTATCAACAATTGATAAATCTGGGCCAAGTCAATTATAAAGAGAAATGGGATTTGATTCTTCTTCAAATAACATTTGTTCTTGCATTTGGACTATATTTTACACGTTTTGCTCTTTTGGTGAATTATAATTATCAAGTTGGTATAGTGATAATAGGCTACCACATCGCCTATCAAAATATGCTACTTTTTGTAGCAAATCATTTAGTACCTTTGTGCCGTAAATGGTCATCGGATTATTTTGATTATATACTTTTATTTAGTTCAGTAATGCTTGTGGGTATTTATTATGCTCCAACATATGAATGCTATTTAATTATTTTTGTACCATTGATAATAAGCTATAGCATTATCAATAATTGTCTGATGAATGATATTTTTGAATTTAAAAATGATAAACTATTAGCTAATGCTTTTGATACTGTAAATATTATATCAAATACCGGAGGATCTATGCTTTTTGGCATATTATGTCAAATTTTTGGAGGTGCTGGTTTCAAAATTTTGACAATGCTACCAATTGCTGTTTGTATCTACCAAATCAACAAACGATTAGTAGAAACAAAAAAAGAAGACAATAAAGAAGATTAATCTGTCGATAGCTTTTTTATTAATCTACCTTTCTACCTAGCGTCTTTAACCATGTCATTTTTGAAAAATTCAAATTTTTGAGATTAATCAACCAATCAATCAGACCTTATCTCTAAATGCTCTTTATCAATTAGAGAATGTCTAAAATTAAATTGTGATGAATTTCAAACACATTTTAATAAAAATAAATTGCTACAAATCAGTCTTGTTTCACTTTTGTTTTTCAAACAAAAAGCTTCATTTGTTTTTTTTCACATTATATACTAAGCGAAGGTCTCTTTTTGCAATCACCTTTCGAATTTTTGCCAAAAATGTTACCTTATTAGGTAACATCTTATTAGACGTTGAGACACTATTCACTATTGACTTGGCGCTGCAAAAGCTTTTTTTTGGTAAAAACAAAGAAAAAAATTATTTAGAAAGTGGAACAAACATTCGTTTCTTCTAATTGAATTTCAGATGTACAATAGCCGACCTATAGAGCCTGTGAGTCTTTACGTCACGTTTTAAAGGCTTTTTTCACAATATTTTATAAAAAAAACATAAAATAATGATAGAATCTATTTGTTTTATTTAAAAATAAACAAAATAGTTTATTAACGTCCTTAAAACTTGTTTCAAAATTATTATTTTTTAAATGTTGTCAACAATCAACAAATAGAGGAAAAACTTGTTCAAAAAAACAACAATTTGAACAATAAATAGCCTTTAAATAAAATAAACAAAAATAAAAACATGAGACAAGCTTCTATCTCAGTAAATAAGTATAAAATTATTTAGTTTATAAAAAAAAATTACAATTTAAGATACAAAAAAGCTAAAATTAAAGTCTTGACAAAAGTTAATTGTTTATTAGCTTAACATCTATTAATTAGAAAAACTAATAGATAGTTTTGATTTTTACAGCTCCATTATATAAATCAAAGTTACTCTATCTACAAAAAACAATAATCAGCAAAAAAACTTAATTTAAATATTTTGACATATTTAGCGCCCTCTACTGAACAAAAGATGTACCAATCACAAAATCAACGTGGCAACCTGCGATAAATGTCAAAGTCTTAGCCCTACGACAGCTGTCATAAATTACTGCCAAATTTTGATTTATCTGTCAAAAACACCCCAATAAATGTCATTAATACAATTTTCCAAAAGAATGTTTTGGAGCCCCTATTAGCAATCTGAAGATCTAAACTACAAGAAGAATGTCTGCAGCAATGCTTACAGCAGATTGGTTTCTGCTAGGCCGCGATTTGTATTTCAGGTAATTTTAAGGTTATGTTGTTTTCCTTCAAATAGTAAACAATTTTTTGCAGAAAATTTGAAATCTACACAATGGCCTGGCACCAAGACATCAATTTGGAGAATTTCATTGCCACGTCGGCATTATACGGGGGCCCAATCGCAATTCGACGGAATGATCAAAAAATCGTTAAAGTCCAAAGCAGTGGACAACCCATTATTTCAATTTTTTCGGGATCTGGGAAGCAAATCACCTCTTTTAAATGGGTTAAACGTCCTATTGTCTGCATGGGCTGGTCGAATGATGAGAAATTGATTTGTATACAAGAAGATGGCATGGTAGTTCTCCATGATATGTTTGGGAAGTTCCTACATACGTTCAGTATAAGCCAAAAAGTCCAAGATTCTAAAGTTATTGATGCGAGAATTTTCATAAGTCCACAAAATAAAACGGGTATTGCGGTAATGACGTCGAATTTTAAAGTTTTTCTGATTAATAATATTCAAGAACCGAAAACAAGACAACTTTCTGAGTTAATCAGTAAGTTATATGTAGTTACTGGGTGTTCAAATATCTTGTCATATGCTTATTATAAAACATCTAATTTCTTTATTTTAAGAATCAAGTGTGCACCCCACGAGCTGGGTTGTTATTTCTGAGGACCCCCATACTGAAGTTCTAATAGCTCGAGAGCGGGAATTGTTCAGACTTAAGCAAGATGAACATCATACTAGTACTATGGTAAATGCTTATGAGTATTGTTTTCGGGATGTAGAAAAATTACTGAATTCGCTCGACCGTGAGCTTGCTACGCAGTTCTATTTATGATTTTTTATCTAAATTAAAAATTATCAAAATCTATGTTAGATCAAGTTATAAATAGATAATAATATTTTTTTTAATGTAAAACAGTACAATAAATATAAATTTTATTATTATATTAATACGTTGATAAAAATATTTCCGAACAAAGCCAAAAAATAATGTTTTTTGAAGTTAAAACTTCTTTAGGTATGTGATTTCAATATATTTAAATTGAAAAAACAAGTAAAGGATTCGGTGTAATATCTTGAGGCAAGCACATTGTGTTCCTAATTATAAATCTAAACTATTTTCAGCTGGAACCAGACATTACAAATAATTACTCTTCAATCTTAGAAATGGCGACATCATTTAACGCTCGCCACGTCGCCCTTTTCACCGATTCTGGTTATCTATGGCTGGGTTCGTCGAATTTGCGTACAAAATACTGTGAAATAGATACTAATATAATCTATAAACCGAAGCAATTGGTTTGGTAGGATTTTAAAAATTATTAAATGTAGTTTTTTTATTTATTCTAGTAAAATTTAAGGTGTGGCAATGAGGCAGTTGTAGCCTATTGGGAACATGATAATTCTCTTTTAATAGTTGGTAAACATGGTCAAAAAATGCTTTACACTTATGATAGTTCAGTACATCTAACAGCCGAAGTAGATGGCGTTCGAATCTTATCAAATACCCAACACGAGTTACTTCAGAAAGTCCCAGATGTTGTTCAGAGAATCTTTAGAATAAATAGTACAGATCCTGGCAGTTTCCTTCTAGAAGCATCGAAACATTATCAAAAGCGTAGCCATCGTTCTAATGAATATATATGTTTAGTAAAACAAGATCTTACTAAAGCTGTTGATCAGTGTATTGATGCAGTAGGTTATGAATTTGATACAGAAGTACAAAAAATGTTAATTCGAGCTGCACAATTTGGAAAATGCTTTATCGCTAACATGAATTCGGATAAATATGTTAATATTATTAGATTGTTGAGGGTGCTGAATGCTGTTAGGGACCCCAAAATTGGAATTCCTCTAACTTTTACGCAGTGAGTTTTCTGTCATTATCACGATTTTTGTCCTAACTGTTATTTAACAGAACGTTGACAATAAGTCTGCTTATGCCATTTAACTTAGTTTACTCTTATTATTCTAGGTTACACTTTCTGACGCAAAAGATACTTCTAAATCGTTTGATAACTCGCAAAGAATACTATTTAGCATTGCAAATTGCAAAATATTTAAAAATGCCCCCAGAAGAAGGAACCAGTCACATATTGGTTCATTGGGCAAAGTATAAAGTTAGTCAATCGCATTTTGAAGAAGAGACACTTGCAAGAGAAATAGCTGATAAATTAGGAGATACGCCAGGGATTAGCTATAGTGAAATAGCTAGTACTGCATCACAAAATGGCCGTAAGACGCTAGCTATAAAGCTACTAGATTATGAGACTCGTGCGAGCGAACAAGTTAAATTACTATTAGAACTTACCGAAAATACACCAGCATTAGTGAAAGCTATAAAGAGTGGAGATACCGATTTGGTCTATATGGTCATTCTAAAATTAAGAGAAAAAATGCCTTTGGGGGATTTTAAAATGACAATTAGAAGTTTTCCAGTCGCTCAGTCATTATATATTAAATATTGTAAGGAACATAATACAGAAGCCCTTAATGAAATTTATATACAAGAAGATGATTTTGGAGCACAGGCGCAAACTTTTATTATGAAGATGTTGGATGATAAAGTAAGTATCCATTTTCATCTTCGGTCTTGTGCCGTTTATTGTTCCTCTTGTTTTTTTTTCTTTATTATTCCCATATTTTATCTCTCGCTTAATTTTTATTTTGTCAGTTTTATATTCTCTTCTTTTGTTTGCATCTGTTTTCTCTTCATCACTTTGCTTAGTTTTCTTCATACTGATATTTTTCATCTTTTGTTTCAGAAGCCCCAAATGAAAGACTCATTGTTAACCTCCGCAATGGAAGCGTACAAAAAAGGTCGAAAAGACCTCTACGCTTCATTATGCGACGAACAACTTAAGCTATTGCGGTTTCAAAGACAACTAGATGACAAAAATACGAGCATCCACAAGTATAGTGGTAAATCAGTCCATGAGACTTGCTTGGATTTATTGAAAAATAATGATTTAAAAACAGCGGAAAAGTTTCGTAATGATTTTAAAATACCTGATAAGAGATATTGGTGGTTGAGGATACAAGGTTTAGCACATTTAGAAGACTGGGCGGAGCTTGAGAAGTTTTCACGATCGAAAAGATCACCGATAGGTTATGCTCCGTTTGTAGATATATGCTTGGAGAGGAATAGTAGGCAAGAGGCTTTGAAGTACCTTCCAAGAGTGGCGGAAGATTTGAAAGTCAAATACTATATTAAGGCAAAGTAAGTCACACAACTAATCTAAGCAATTTTTAGTTAAGATTGAGACACAAAATCCTTTAAACAATGGTACTGCTAATACAAATAAATAAATGACAAAGAATCAACGAAAAAATATTGTATTTAACTCGTATGTTAATCTTGATTATTAAACGAAATTTAAACCGCGTCGATTCTTGATAGCCTTCATTAACACATTTGTTTATTAAAAAAACAAACAATTAATTAATCACTTCTTTAGTTTATTTTTGCCTTTGCAGGTGCTTGGACGAAGCTGCCAAAATTGCGTTTGAACAGAAGGACATTCAGAGCTTAATGTACGTCCAAAGCAAGTGTTCTTCCCAGCCTAGTCTTTGCGAAAAAGTGAACGGTTTCATAATGCAGTTAGATAATAGGAAATAAAATTTTGTTATCACATTGATTAGATTTTTTTGTTGTTGTATTATTTATCTTAAGTGGTCCTCTTCTACTTATTCTCATTAGCAGTGTTTGTGGAAAAACATGGCAGGTATGTAGTTTTTTAGGTATTTAATGTACTAAATCGATTTTTAGATAGGCGGAAGTATATCAAACGGCCTTACCCTTTCTCAGTTCCTCCTGAGTCATCCCCACATTGTTCATTTCGTCCTATTCATGCACACAACAATGACATAAAAAAGAGTAAGTTGTAAACTTACTTATTCCTCCCGTCTGAAACAGTCACATTTTATATTCTTGATAAACTGTTTTTGTAGCTTACTACTGGGTCGACACTTATCCCCATGGTGGCGTTCCATCCACAGCGCTACCTGGCGGTGAAGACATCGATGGCCACCAAATCTACGTTGGTCGAGCTTATTTTAAAAGTGATTGGATCCCTGCCAAAGTGATACCTGGGAAAAACGTCGCTTATGTAGCTTATGGAGGGAAGGAATACTCAGTTGATAAGTTTCAAGTCTTATGTGAGCAAAGATTTGATTGGGTAAAATCCCATGGAGGAGAAGTTCCAGAAGGAGCTGTGGAGGGAGGAAGAACGGTTGGTGGAGAACCTCTATATATTGGAAGAGTTGAATATAAAGGCAGTCACACAGTCGGAAAGGTACACCCGAGCTATAAACAGTGTTTTATCCCCTTTGCTGGAGAAGAATTAGGCTTTGACGAATACGAGATTTTAATTTTAAGACCCTAAAGTGGAAAGCCACTCTCAAATGTGAAAATTATTCAATGATTAAATCTTCTACGTTTAAAAGTCAAGATGTGGCCATCCCGGCTGCGCCACCCTGTTTTAATAGTTACCTTTAATTTTTTCTATAATGTTTTTTGCTTTTAAAATTAATAAAAACTTTTGATAAACAACGTGTTATATGTCAATTTTTTTGTAAACACTCAGATTGCAGGGCCTTGAATTGTTAAAATAAATAAAATTAATGTAAAGGTATGATAAGATAACAAAAGATTTATGTCAAAGCACAGGACACGTAGATTCATTTTGTCTACTATCAAACCAGAAGAATGGAAGGTGAGTTAAGCCCTTATGGTTTTCGCCCCCAATTTACTGCTACGGCTCCTGCGAACCCTGTACTAACAAACCATCCTCCATTTTCCTCCAAAGGTAGGTTTACCGGTTCAGTCAACGATTATTATATTTTCTTTAGCACTCCGATGGGTGGATAGTTTCACTTCTTATGGGAGTGTACCTCCAGGTGCAGTGCAAGGTGGAACCGATATTGATGGACATCCGATCTACGTGGGACGTTCTTACCATGATGGGGATCTTTTACCAGCTAAAGTATTACCAACAAAAAATGCCGCTTATGTAGCTCACGGCGGGGAGGAGCATTTAGTCGAACATTATCAAGTGTTGTGTCAACCAATACTGGAATGGGTGCCTTGTCAAAGTGGCCATGTTCCCCCTGGCGCTGTACCAGGGGGGCATACCAGCTCAGGGGAACCCTTATTTATTGGAAGGGCTTTTCATGAAGGCTCTCAAACTGTTGGAAAAATACACCCAAGTCATGGATGCTGCTATATCCCGTTTGGGGGACAAGAAGTGTCAGTATGTGATTATGAAGTGCTTGTATCTAGAGTATAATATTTATAGCTCTATAATTAATTTTGCAATTGTCAACATAAAGTCATAAATAGCGCAGTTAAGTGTGTCAACGAAAAGTGAGTTGTAGGTTATTGTGAAAAGTAGAAAATTAAATAAACATTTTGAAATATATAGTCACGAACTGTTTTATGTAAATATTTAAATAATTTGTTTAACTTGTACAATGCTAGATAAGCACAAAAATAAAGTAAATTATCGCAACGACTGATATTATTAAAATTGTGCCGCTCTGCATATTAGTAAGTCGCTCCTTTTAAGCGGACCTTGATGCACGAAAGACATTCTGCGCCGAAATCCAATTTAAGCAAGAGAACAGGGCCTCTAATAAATCCAAAAATTAATTTTCAAATTTATAAATTGTTGCAGTCCCATTTGGGCTTCGCTCAGCGCTCCTCACGGGAAAAGAAAGTCAAAACCCAAATTTTACTACACATAAAATGTAGGTTGCCGGCTTATAGAAAGGCACTTGTTCTATAATTTAAGAAAGTCTTTACTGAGAAGGCATTTCACTATCCACCGCCTCTGTAAGTGAACTATTGGTCATCTCAGTATCTTCCTCTTCTTCCTCTCCTTCCATTTCATAGAGACGAATTTTTCGTCGATTTTCACCTAATACAATTCCAACTTTGCGAGCTCCACTCACTGCAAACTCTACGGCAACCATTCCCTTGACAGGCTGGTATAATTTCGGAGTTAAATCAAAACAATTGATAGCAACTGCATTCTCAAAAATTCTATTTTCGGTCCGTACTATCCGAAGTTGGTCCAAAGGGGGCGTTAAAGGTACTTGATACAAAATTGTGAGTTTCTTCGAGTCTTGCAGAAGGCACGATAGTACCGTTGTGGAGTACACTTTTACGTCCAAAACATTGAAATCATTACCTTCTCCAGAGAAGTATAAACTTCCCACCAAAACACGATTTCCTTTGAAATATAAAGTATGAATTTTTTGTGGAGGTTGCAAAAATACACAAATTATATTATCCTTGTTTGTGGTAAATTGAGAAGAGCGGATGGGGCCAATATGCTCAAAACAATCATAAGTCTTCTTGTTTGATAGATCCTTAGAAGTTGAAACATTTATTCGAGAAAAAATACTCCCAATCGATTCCCTCAAATGCTTGTACTGTTGGATTAAAGACATCTCTGGAAAGTGTCTCAAAATGCCCTTATCGTTTTGAACACACTGGTTAGTTGCCAAAAAAACACTCCAATCATTACTACTTAAATCTGGAGGAATAAACAAAGGAGCATCGCTCAAATACTGCCCCAATCTCTCCATTATAAAACCGTTTTTTTGTGAATTGGCACCTCCAATTGCATCGAAACTTTGTAAAAACTCAGTAATGTATGATAAGTCCTGTTGCGTCATTCGAGGAACCTCATTGGGTATCTGCTCTTCTAATAGATTCATTATCGCTATATAGACCCAACGAAAGAACGCTTGATAGTTCATTATCGAATGGTTTATTATCTGCTGCATTTCAGTGCCTTTGATTAGAAAAGCACCAGTCGACACTATGGCGTCGTTTATAGGGTCTTCTTCCAATCCTAAAATCTACAGAGGTATATAGAGAAAAAAAAAATTTGGGTACAGTAGGCATTTGGATATCTAAATTTATACTGAGTAGCTACAAAAAATCTTCTTAGGTTTTGAAGCAGTTTATCAATCGCGATATCATAAGTAAAAGATTTAGTCCGCGGTCCTGAAGTTGTATTTAGACCAGTCCTTCAAACATCTAAACACCTACTGTATTATACTCTCAAACCGAGTAAAATATGGTTAAGCGTGCCATTCCTCTCAACTCCTCCAAATGATAGGTGATCACTTCTGCATATCTTGTAACATATTTCAGCATTAATTTCTGAATATTTGAGTAACTCATTTCTATAGTTTGTCCGAATTTCTCCAAGCCTTTAATCGTTAAATCATGAATTAGAAAGCTTCTCATTGTATCAGAGCAATGGCCAAATGTGAGTAGATCTAAAAAATCTGCTGAAACACCCCCTTCCGGCACTTTGCTCGCATATTTCGATAATTTATTATCCATTTCAAGAAGAATACTCTCCCAAGATTCAGTAACTGTAGTAATTGTTTCAGTCAAATGCTTCAATAACGATGTAATTCTAACATATTTTAAAGCTAATGAAAATAAATGGCCCATGCTTGTATTCAGCACATTTGTGTTGAAAAGCGATATTTTCACATTATTATCAGTATCTCTATAGATAATATATAGTGTGGACAAATCTTCATTGAAATGAAGGTAATTTATTGGACAGCTTCGTCTCACATTTATACTTCCACAAAGTAAGCAACCAAAAATTCTAATCTCTACAAGTCCATCACTTGTTCCGGTTAAAAGAAGATTTAAATGGCTTTGATCGTGTAAGGAGTTGTCTTGAGGGGGCTCTTCACTATTTGAATCAAAACTTGATTGTGAGATGAATTCAGGTATAAATTTATGTGAATTATCCTAAAAAAAAAACAACTCGTCAATATATAGATTATGTTGGTAATTGACGGTAATTAAAGGTGTTACGATGGTTACACCTCTTTTAAAAAGAGCTTAATTATTGATCATGTGAGACGATGCCATTCGTTATCAGATATTTTAACTTATTTCAGCGTAAGAAAAAAAATTTGAGACCGGGACATATTATTTTGTGTCTTGGTATAGTATTTTGAGGGCCCGTGTGACGTAAGTGTGTACTTAAGGGGCAAAAAATGCAGGAATTTTGAAATACTTTTTTTGGTCTAGTATCGCAACCATGTATTATCAGCTTGTCTAACAAATTTCGTTAATAAATATAAAAAAAGTATAACAAACTTGTTTCATTGACAATCGCCGGACAATACTTAGATCGTACCATACCCAAAAATCATTTTCTTTCATAATTTACACTTTCGTCGATCGAGAAGAAAGTTTTGTATGTATCGTGAGAATAGATCTTTGTTAATCCTTCGGCTAAAATTGCATGCCCTTGCTCCCTTCGGTCGCGCTGGCATGACTACAGCCATGGGATTAGCCCGACGGTTAATTCCCTTGACCCAAAAATAACTAATACATTTTTTATTCAAACTTTGGCACTTAAGGTGAGGCAAAAGATATAAATCTTTTTCTAATTATTATAAATGAATTTGAAAGGGTTTCATGTTAAGTGGTAAAATATAAATAAATTCATAAAAAGGCCCTAAATTGTGATTGTGAAAGTTAATGTAGAAAGTGTTTTATCTACTTAATTTAACATTAGTGTCTAGTCTAGCTAGTTGTTATTAAGAAATGTTGCTTTTCAAATTAGTGCAGAATTCTCTATTATTTCAAATAATAGTTTCAGGATTGCCATGCAATCAAATTGAAAATTATACCATACGATATGAAGGGAAAGGTATGATAGATTTAAAATTTGGAAAAAAAATATTCGAGCAAGATGGTGCTGTATTGTCAAAACCATCTATTAGCGAAATTACAATATTCGAGTTATCAAATAACCATCTATGTAACAAGTTTTTCATACTAAATAAAAGAATAAACACATTAGAAATTATAGATAAAAATTTAGAAGAAATTGAGGAATACTTTCTGGCTGATTCAAATATGGTCAAACTTTTACATATTCATGATTCGAAAATATCTAAACTTAAAAAATTCAATTTTGTTAATCTTAGAATTGAGATGTTGAATTTGGAAAGAAATCAAATCAAAATTATCGAAAATAATGCATTTTTTAATCTTACAAATTTATATAATCTATTTCTAAATAATAATAATTTGAAAGAAATTAATGAAAACAGCTTATTCAATGTACCAAAGCTAAAATTCTTTTCGGCTTCAGCAAATTCAATTCGATATTTATCGAAATGTAATTTTAGGTTTATAAAAAGTGCCCAAACAACGCTTTTTTTAAAAGAAAATCAAATTTTTTCTATAGATTCGAATCTTTTTGGCTGTGGATTTCCTCAGAATTTGATGTTAGATTTAGAAAATAATAATTTAACAAATATTTCGTCCGGATTTCTAGATCACCAAAAATTAATAGCATTGGATATATCTTTAAACAAAATTGAAAATATAGCTTCGAATTTTTGTCAAAATTGTACTATTCTTGTATTGAAAATACAAGACAATCCATTAAGTGAGAACGCCGTACAGAATTTATTAAAATGGCAAACAATGACAAACAGTGGTTTAGTAATAACTTATAAATCTGAATCTGTTACTCATAAATCAGACTTATTGTATTATATAATAATAATTATTATAATAATATTTAATTTGCTCTTATAAATAAACAATTTCAAAGATTTTACACATGCACGCACGCACACTTATTCAGATATTGTACAATTCAATCACTACTGCGCTAAATTTGAAATAACTATTTTTGCAATTGCATCTTTATTTTTTTTATAGAATCCGTATCAACTTACTGGTAACAAAAAGATAAAATAACTTCAATTGCAAATTGCCATTACCTAATTATTTTTTTAATTATATTTTTTAGACTTAATTATTCTATCTTGAATAACAAAAACAAAACCATGTCACCGAAAAAAGTTGACTTTATAAAATCGATAACAATGATCCGATTCAATTTCTTTAAAAAATCTCTTTAATGTTTATTTAAGTTATTTTTAAGAATTTTACATTTTAGATTTAATGATGCTAAACCTGTATCTGTGTTAACTGTAATAAATTCACAAACTAATTATTTGTTTATAATTATAAATATAACTTTGCAACTTAGATATGTATTTGATTGTTCAACAATACTGATAAATCCAAAATACCTCTTTCCCCCTTTTTACCCAAAAAAATTAAAGACTTTATTTTCGATGGTGTTTTTTAAATTTAGTAAATGCTGTTTGAATTTTAATAGTGATATTACTAATAATTCAACTATTAAATTGTAAAAAAATCTTTATTTAATGAAAGATTTGAATTTAAGTATTTCAAAATAATGTTTGTAAAGAAGACCAATGCAGTATCATTCTCAAATCACATCTGTAAACTTGGACATGTTTCGTTCTTATTGAAACTCATCGGCAAGTTGCAACTGATATACGTTTGAGACAAAAGACGCTAACGTGATAAATTGGTTGTCCAATCAGCGATATAAGTATTTATTTTAATTTGCATCTATCAACACTGACATCATTTAGAGTATATTTATAAACAAGTACAAAAGACATTTTCTACAGGTAGCTTCTAATAGTCAATTTTTTGACATATTTTTATATATAACCTATCATTGAAAATGATTAATTTGACGTCATCTTAAGCTTTAAAGGAGTTGTAACCGTTTGCGCTTAAAATGCGCCAAATACCACTTTTTTTTTATCGCTATAACACGGAGCACTCGGTATAATAAAAACAAAATATGTATATTATACAGAATGTCTCAAAAAAAAAAAGACGAGTTCATGTCTCGCTTATCTATTGGTCGCTTTTAATTATTTATATACCAAATTAAATGGTTATGAATAGCATATAAAATATTTAAACATTACAATACTTTTTTTTAGTTATTCTGATAAGGATTTTTATTTTGAAAACAACAATCTTTCACAACTACAGGCTTACATAAGAAAAAATTAAAAAAAAAATCTGTTACTTAACACTAGCTTTGGAAATAAATAATCGCAAAATGGAGCACACCTTAAACATAGACTATATATTTTTTTATTTATCTAGCTTATTTAGTAATAATTTAACTTTTAAAATTTAATGGCGTAAAACCTGTCTTTGTTTATCAATAAAATTCAATAATTATCAATCATCTTTTTAAATAATTTTTCAATTTAAATATTTGGCTATACCTTCCGTCCGTTTTCCCTGAAAATTAAAAACCATTCTTTAATTTTTTCAAATTAAAAACCATGTTTTAATACGAAAAAAAAATAGATGAACTATTATGAGAATGCATTGGAATTGTATTACTTGAATAAAATTTTTACTAGAAAGAGTATAAAACAGGGATGACGATGTTTGACAGTTTGGAAAAAAGTGTAGTGTTATATAGAGCGGAAATTACGGGATAGAAAGAGTGCAAGAAAAATTTATGAGATAGATGCGAGAAAGAAAGAAAAAAAAGAAAAAGTAAAAACACAGACAGGAAAGAGAGAAGATAAAATGAGAAATAAAAGAAAGGAAAGTGCTGGAAAGTAATGAACAGAAAGAACTTAAAAAAAAAACAGAAAGAAGGAAAAGGGTTCAATGTAGAAGAGATTGAGAGGAAAAAAGAAGCGGAATAAGTGAATGGAAAAATGATAGACAGAGATAGAGACATAGAGAAAGAAGAAAAGAGGTGTAGAAATTAGAGAGAGAGCAGATGCAATAGAAAATATAAAAGATTAATTACAGAAGAACTACCAAGATATCTAAAAACAGAAAATAAAAGAGAGAGAAAACAGATTTTAGATGAAAGAAAAGGCAGAATGTGTGGGAGAGAGAAAAAAACATTAGAGCATATAATGGAGAAATGCGTGGAGCTAAATAAAAGTTTTGTAGCGAGAGACGACATAATAAAAGAAAAAAAAGAAGAATATAATGAATCAAATGATAGAAAAAAAAAACACAAAACAAATTTAAGATGAATGAAAAAACAGGATGTGTGGAAGAGAGAGAAAAACATTAGAGCATATGATGAAGAAATGCGTGGAGATAAAAGAAAGTATAGTAGCGAGAAACGACATAATAAAAGAAAAAAAAAAGAAGAATAGAATGAATCAAATGATAGAAAAAGAAAGAAGAAGATTAAACTTGGAGAATAAGAGGTCGAAGAAAAGAGAAAAAGCAGAATTTTTATTCATCTATAAAATAGCTAAGAGTGAAAAAATTAACGTTATTTGTCATATAATGTTGTCTATTAATGAATTAGTAGTTTTAAAAAACATCAAGACTTAATGAATCTCCTTGAAATACGCAGTTTTATTAGCAAATTATTTTTATTGACAGGTTTTTCAAAGAAGAAATGATATATACTTTCATAATATGCTTTAACAATCAAATTAAACTTTAAGTTGGCTATACAACTGTAAAATTTTCGTCAACCAACAATGAGAATCAGAATTATAAGCTTTTATATAATTGATAAAATTCGTATAAACATCAAACTTATTTAATAAAAGCTTATTAAAAAGAAAAAGTTGTTTATTTGAAAATGTAAGAAAAAATTAAAAATTTAAAAAAAAATCGAAATGTGCAATATGCTACAAAAAAACTTAAAAAAATACAAAAAATAATATAAAAAAAAAAACAGAAAAAAAGCATAATATATTTAGCATATTTTAATAAACTAAAATTAATACATAAAAAATATTTAGATAAAATAGTATAAATAATAATAATAAAACAAACTAAGAGCCAATGAGACAAAACCAATTAAATAAACAAAATAAAACAAACTAAGCGTTTACTATATAATTTCTTGAATCGATTTTTAAAGTTATTTTCTTTTAAATATATGCCCTACTGTTCAACGGAGAAAAAAAACAATGTAAATAAAACAAGGAAAAAGCGACATAAAAAATAAATGAAAAAAAATTAGAAAAAGAAAAAAAAAAGAATAGAATAAAAATAAGAAAAAAAAAGACAAGAAAAAGAAAAAATAACAGAAAAAAATATTAATCCAGTAAAACATCATAAAAATAGAAACAAAAGAACAAAAATAAAAAACTTTTCAACACAATCAGTTGTAATTGCAGCAATACACTACATTTTTGGCAGTTTTTGGTTTCTGTAGATATTAATTTTAAGATAGATTAATTTTAAGTCATCTGAATCGCTAATACATTTTTTTTCCAATTGTCTGTTTAAAACAAATTTAGTGAAATTGCATTTTTCCTTCAAATCCTAATCGATTTAAAAAAAAAATCAGTTTTTTGTGGTAATGTAAATATTTGCAGATAATTTCATTGTTTATTAATCAATTGTTTCTTTGTGGAAAAGAAGGTGTCTTCAAGGGTGGATCCATAAGAATTAAGAGCAAATTTTACAAGAATCTTCAGAGATATGCTTAAAAATTTGCAGACAGTTTATAGTAGAATTTGTATATTTGTATAGATTCAAATTACTTACATAACTTGTTTATCAGTTTTCCTTTGTCCAAAAAGAAAAAAAAACAATGGTTTTATTCTTTGTTATCATCTTTTTTGTACGCTTATATAATGTTTTCAAAAGTCTTATCCACTTTATTCACTTTAGTGCGGTTCCAAACTTCGTACTAGTTGCAACGAATGTTTGTTTGCCAAAATTAAATCAAAAAAATATTAAAAAATCTTTGTTATTGCTATAAAAAGTGCCTTCTATAAAGCTTCTTCATTTTGTTCATAGACACAATGTTCAATATTTAATGTTCTCGTGTTTGTGTTAATTATTAATTATTGTAAAGTGCTATTTTGCTTCTTCATTTTATCCATAGGGATAATGGCCATTATTTCAATATACAGAGTGAGTCAGTTTACAATTATATGTCAGTTTATTTATAGACCGATTTTAATAATTTTTGTTTTATTTCAAAAGGAAAATTTTACGAGTAGTCCCATAAAAACTTAATCTGCATAAAACTTTTAAGAAAATCAAATAAATTTGCATTTTTTTTTTTCAATCGTCACTTATAATTATATTGAAATTATTTGCTTGATTAGATAATTCAATTTTTTCCTATAAAAACCAATAGTATTATACTTTGTTATCATTTTTTTTGAACGCTTATGTAATGTTGTCCTAATATTTTCAAAAATCTACTATCTACTTTAGTGTAGTTCCAGACTTCGTAGTGGTTGCATCGAATGTTTGTATACCAGATTTAATTTAAAAAATATTAAAAAATGTTCGTTATGGTCATAAAAAGTGCACGCTATATAGCTTCTTCATTTTGTTTATACAGTTCATACATTATAAAAGAAATAAATAGAGTGAGTTTGTTTAAGCGTCATTAAATTGTTTTCAAACATAGTTGATGTTTTGTAAAAAAGAATATTTAGAAAACGAATCAATTTTGCTCTTCACCATTTTCCTTTTTATTAATGGAAACATTTGCAGTGATTGGTGTTAAATGTATATTTGTTACTCTTAACTTTGTTTGGCTCTGCGTAAGTGCACGATAATCCTCATTGAGGAGCGTATCAAACTCTGACCCTTGGTAATCCGAGCCTACAAAACTCGTTAAGAGTCGTTAAGGAGTTAGGTATAATAGTGTTTCTTACAACGATTGTTTCTTGCTGCGGCAAGAAGGAATCGGCATGGCCTCTCTGTGAATATGTCTTGTACATACATATGTGAGGGCATGTTAGGGGAGTCAGCATTGTTGGGTAATTAATATACATTTGATGCTCTTCGCTGTTTATGTATTTATTGATAAAACATCGTAAAAAACAAATGACTCTTTTTTTGCATAGATTGCAAACGCGTAATTTTTTTAAATATTTTTTTGTCAGCACCTTTAAATATGTGAATATTAGCTGTAGAAAAATCAAACTACTTAAAAATGAAAAAAAAATAGCAATGATATGGTCACATAGAAGATGAGCTGCAACGAATAATATGGAAGTGGACTCCAGATACAAAAATAAAATGGAAACATAAAAATAAAAGATAAAAACTGTTTAGAAACTTGTATATTAATATTGTTTGATTTTAGTATGATGGGTATCGAATTATAGCATTTATTTTGACATGTCAAGTCCAGAACATTTTAAAAGAAATAATCTCTATGACAAGATGGCGTCTAGAGATAATTAATTAACTATAAGTGCCTAGCCGTAAGTAACAAACTATTTTAAACAAAATAAATGTTTTTTACTGATTATTGTAAATAAAGTTGTTTTTTGTATTAGATGTTTTATTTTTATTGACGTTTTGTGATGTGTTGCGATGATTTATTAATAAAAATGCGAAAAATTCGATCAGATTCTAAAATGCGCACAAATAATGACTGGTGTCGTTTTCTGAGGGGAGAAAACGGATGTAAGATCTGAGCAAGCAGCGATTATTTTTAGGTTTTGTAGTTGTTAGGAGGCTGGTATCGTTTTCTGAGGGGATATGAGATTGCAGCAAACATTTGTTTGGTTCTGCAATATTTAGGTCTTTCTCTTATTTAAACAGTGGATTAGGCTCACTGGGGACACCACTATAAAAAAAAACGCACCAATTACTGTACCTCTCAAAGGTGGTGTGGAAATCAGTGAAATTGTAAAACAATATAAAATAATAATTACAATTTCACATTTTAATTAAGTATTTGTAACTCAGTTTTTAATTTTTACAAAAAATTGTAATAGGTTTTATAACATTATAATACTTTTGACATAAATGTAATTGTTTATGTTTAAATTTTTGTAAAAAGCTGTAATAAAATCTATTTCGCATAATATTGTTGTTTTCGTTTCAACCGACAAAAAAAAAATTTCAATTCAACCAGTTTATTTTTTATATTTGAATAGCTCAAAAAACAAAAAAAAATTTTTTTTTGTTTGGAATCTGCTTATCACACAAATATATAATACATAAATAAAAAAAAATATTAGCCCTTAAGGAAGATCTCTGAACACACAAATTTTCCAAAAAAACATGTTATTATAAGCTATTAGAAAATACATGGTAAAGATTTTTTTTTCAATTCTTATTTTTTTCAAATTACGTTGTATAAAATCTCGAAATCTATGTTATATAAAGCTAGACAAATCATTTTTCGTTCTTGCTTTGGCACTAATATTAATTTATCTGCAACCACTCCTGAAGTTCTGAGCTCCGCTCTTTCCTACATTTGGGAAAATGCTTAAAATCCCCAATAGAAATCGATAGATTTTCCGCATTTCGGATATAAATTACAGAATGATACATACTTCATCATTTATCAGTTAAAATGTTTAGAAATACACAAAATTAAAACTAATCACTCGTATTTTATTAGGTAAATTAGTAAAGCCGTGACTATCGACCATAGAAATTTAATTAGTAGACCAGTGCAACAGCACGCAGTTGAATACTGTTCTCGAATATGTCTTGTTTGGATACGATGCCTAAAAAAGAATCGCCTCAGGGTAGAAACATACCGCTTAAGCCTATTATACACTATATTATAAAATTTCTACTCAACAATTTCCTACTTTACGTTTCAGGGCTACCAAAAATACTAAAATATATATTTTTTTCATTTCAAATTTAATTGTATGGGGAGTAAATGATATAATTCAAAAGCAGATGAGTCATAATTAGAAATACAATTGAGGGTATCATGGAAAAGTGTTTCACAAAGCACTAAAATGTGATTGTGAAATATTAATGTAGAAAGTTTTATCCACTTAATTTAACATTAGTATTTAGCCAGTTGAGGTTGAAAGATGTTGCTTTACAAACTCCTACAAAATTCAATATTTTTTCAAATAATAGTTTTAGGCTTGCGATGCAATCAAATTAAAAATTTTACTATCGAATATACCTCAGATGATGTGACAGAAGAAAAAAATGCAGTTTTTTCCAATCCCAACATTCAACTAATTAAAAAAGTCAAGTTACCAAATTACAATCTATGTAACAAGTTTTTTATGTTAAACGAAAGCTTAGATAGATTGATAATTCAAGATAAAAATATAGAAAAAATTGAAAAATATTTTCTAATTGATTCAAATATGGTTGAAAATTTAAATATCCACAATTCGAAAATATCTAAACTTATTGGATTCAATTTTATTAATCTTATAGTGGCAACGATGGATTTAGACAAAAATCGAATTGAAATTATTGAAAATAATGCAATATTTAATCTTACAAAATTAAATAGCTTATCTCTAGCTTATAATAGATTAAAGGAAATTAATGGAAACAGTTTATTTAATGTACCAATGCTAAAATTCTTTTATGCTCCAGAAAATTGTATACGACATTTATCCAGATGTAATTTTAGGTTTATAGAAACTGATCATGCTACCATTATTTTAAGCGGCAATTACATATTTTCTTTAGATACGAATCTTTTCGGTTGCAGATTTCCTCAGTATCTGATGTTAGATTTGAAACTGAATTCTATGAAAAATATTCCATCGGGGTTTTTAGACGACCAAACATTAGCCGGACTAGATCTATCTGCAAACGAAATTGAAAATATAATTTCTAATTTTTGCAGGAATTGTAGTATTGGCATTTTGACAGTTATAAACAACCCACTAAATAAGAACACCGTAAAAAATTTATTTAAATGGGAAGCAATGACAAACAGTACTTTAATAATAGATTCTCAATCTGGTTCTGCTATTCATGATTCAGCCCTATTTTGTCAAATGATAATATTTTTATATAATTTAATCACAAATTAATATTAATTTCTGCAATAAAAATTTCGCAGAAACGTTTGAGATGTAACCGGCAGTTACATCTTTATTGCACTAATTCATCAAAAACTTGGTCATAAACTAAAGAAGACCGTTTTCTATTCAGGGTAGTACTGACCTGATTGGTTCTATTTATAAACCCAAAGCACGCCATACTTTAGATTGTAAACCTTTTTCACATTTGTTGCCTGTCCCTCTCATTATGAGTATAATATTGCTAGATCATTCAATTAATAAATAAGCACTAATTTCCAAGAGATTTTTTAGCAACTGCAAGTTTTTGTTTGACAAAAGAAAATAACAATTTGTATAGCACTAGCACTGTCCTTGATAGATTTCACATACAGAAAAAAATTAACAAATTGTGACGAAATAAGAGCTAAAAGAAGTCATTGGAACAGTCTTGAAATATCTAGAGGGAATCATAAACGGTATAAATAAGTTGTCTTCAAAACTTATTAAACATAATCAAAATAAATTACTGTCCTTGCTAAATAATGTACAGTGTGATAATGTAGTTTTACAAAAATAAACAATGTTTTATTAATAAACTTTTCAACCTAGGTCAACAATTCAGTGGTGTACAGTATTAAAGTGAAAGCCAATATAGTTTTAGACCTCTCATGCCGTGTTCCAGTGTACATTAACCAATAGAAAGTCTAAAATTACTTCCTATACCAGCTATAAATGCAATTACTCAAAAAATATAGTATTTGCAGATTACTTCTGGATATGTACTGAGACTAAGGTTCTATTGTAGTCCCTACACTTATAATATAAACATACACACACACAAAGACCCATAAGCCAGACAAAAGCCAGAACACGACTCTTGCCTGTGTGGGAATCGAACCCACACGACCAGTCTCCAACGTACTTTCGTTTGGCCAACTGATCCACCGAGCCTCAGTAAAGCTATAGATGCAATTACTCAAAAAATAGACTAATATAAACAAAAAACAACTTACATCTGGATCTGTGTTCTCCTCTTTGGCGCTTTTCCGGCACTGTATCCAACGCATACAAGTTATCTCATCTTCCATCTCAAAGGAGCTTAACACCCCCTTATTTTCTACTTTTACTAAAACTGTCAAGCCCGAACTGTACGCAATAGCAATAAACTTGCCATCGGGGCGCCAGCATAAAGCGCTAACTTGCAGGTTTTCCTTGGGGGGCCCGAAAGTCCATGGTTTGCTCCAAGCCAGCCGGTGTAAAGCTACTTCGCCTTTTACATTTGCTAAAGCCACTAAATCCATACGGTCACTCCACACCATGTGCACTATTTCACTAGGAACATTGCGCTCCTCTAATTGCTTAATTGCAACTTTTGTAGTCATTTTATAAACGTAAACTAAATTTAAATTTGAAAAAGTAAGGTTATGTTTAACTGACGTATAATTTTGACAAATGACAGGTTTAAACTTTTAACGTTAGTGCGGTACGTTCTGTTTTAAAGTTTTTACAAGATCCGCTCGTGTAAAAGAAATTGTGGTAAAATCAAATCAATCTTTCCAAGTGTAGAATATTGTAGACAGTATAGATTTGATAATTTTTTTATGTATTTTTACAAAAACCATAAGTTTTGTTTATGGCTAAGGAACAGGGGCGTGGTTTGCGTCCAAAACAAACTGTACTATATTTTTTCGGCAAAGCCGGATGCGCGCGCATTCTAACAAGCCCCATATACAACATAGCAGTTTTTACACCGGAATCTCTCAAGAGTCGCAATAGTGGAGGAAAATGTGGCATAAGTTTTCATAAAAACCAACATTTGCGCTAAGATTTGCTTGTCCTGTTTGACAAGCAAAAGTGAGATTTGGATAGACAAATTGTGCTGTTTCATAAAATTGTGTTGTGTAAACGGGACATTGCTTTAACCAAATAGTGTTTTCAATGCGATTCCGAAAATGCCCGATTCGCTTTGCCACTAGCCGAAGCATAAAATATAGTAACACAGTGTTTTTTAATAAATTATATTTGTTTATTTACAATATTCACAAAAATAAACAGTTTAAAAGGATTATATAAAGAAAACTAAATAATGTATATTTTCTATTGAGATTTAGCCAAAACAGTCGAAAAAAATTGTCTTCTGTAGTGCACATTAAACATTAGAAAGTGAAAGAAGCCAAACAAAAACTGAACATTACGAAATAAAGTATATTATTATTCATAGCTTCAACAAAAATAATAAATAAATAGTTTCTACTTTAAATTCTTTTTCAGTCTTGCTCCTTTATCACCAAAATTGAGCACTTTTCCCAAATCGTAGACAAAATCAGTTTGTAGTGTTTTCACACTTCTGGTACGATTTCGTACAGGTCTAGTATTGATAGGAAATAAATTAGGCGGGTTTGATTCGGATTCTACATCACTGTCGTCTAGATCATTATCCTCTAAAACTATAGTTTCCGGTATTTGTCGCTCCAATACGGGAATATCACGATTCTCAGGATTAAGAGAGTTATTGTTAATGACTTCCTCAGTAAGCTCTATAAAATCATGCGATGCGCACAAGACTTTCCATTTTGGAATTGGTAATACTATATTGTCTATGTAAGTAGGAGGTATTCCATGAATGGTTATCGCATGCGTAGTGCAATCATATTTATTAAACGACGAAAATGCACATCTACTGCATTGGAAACGAAACCAGGAAAAGTGCATAGACATATGCCATAGAAGTTGATTAGGTGACAAAAACGTATCTGAACAAGGTAAACATTTTAGTTCCTGTTTATCAATGTAAGGAGCCACTTTCGCTAAGAATACGTAATCACCATCATCGTTAACATACGGTTTAAATTCATCATCGTCATCAGATTTCACCTCATCTTCAAGCTTTACATCATTCTCTGGTAATTTAGCATCTTCAGGTGGCACAGAATCATCGGAAATAGTAAATATTTCAATTTCTGGAAGAAAGTTTACTTCACTTGTACCATCACTCTCTTCATCATTACACTTTACATTGTCATTCTGTTGTTTCTCAGGTTGGTATCTTTGCACTAAAGCATTGCTAGGTTTACGCTTCCGTTTTTCAAGCTTACTCTCTTTTTTAGATATCTTTCTTTCTTTTGAATTATTATAAATTGCTAACCGTTTAGTACACATTTGAGAATGTGACTGAAGAGCTGCCTTACGCTCAAACCTCCGACCACAGCCTCCACACATTTGAAAATCTTTATCCTTCTCAATATTATCAATCCATTGATTCTCCAAATTCTCCACAGCAGTCTCATTTACAACAATTTTATTTTTTTTCGGCGGAGGCTCTTGATCTTTCCGAAACCTCATTGAGTATATCTGAGGACGCATGCGCGTCACTTGACTAGCCTTCCGTCGATGTACCTTATACAGGTGCCTATATACCCCCCAAGCATTTGCAAATGTATGCTTACAATCAGGACAAGGGTAGACTGTCATTGTCTTATTATGTTTATATTTGATATGAAATCTTAATGTTTTTAATGTTGAGAATCTGAAATTGCACTCTTTGCAGACTAAATTTCTCGGAGACACGCTAGGCAAACGCGTTTTTATCTCAGAATTGGATATTTTGCCGGCGGCGTCCAGTGCCACAGAGTTGTTATAAAGCATATCGTGGATTTCCATTACCTGAAACAAATAAATTATATCATAACAAAGTTATTAGTTTTTAGTGACAATACCTGGTTCCAACAAATTACAATTTACCAATAAAATCACAGAAAATTGAACAAAACAAAATTATATATTATATGATAAATAAAATATATAAATATAAAATTCCCTAAAAAATAAATGCTTGTTATGCTACTTCCCTAAAGAAACCTGGTACTTCCTAGATATGTCTGCCCAAACCATTAAAAAAATAATTTCTTCCAGAGTTTTACAAGGATCACACTTAGGGCCCTGAATATTTTTCATTTTTGGCAAATAAAACCTAGTAAAGCCTAAGTTAGTCTAGTAAAACTTCATAAATCAAACCAACTTGAAGGTTATAATATTGCGCCCTCTAGGAAAGATTGATGCTAATTAACCTAATTATTAATGACAGCTGACAAACACATTATTTTGGTAGTCAGTGTAGTCACTAATAGTAAAGCTAGCTTTAAAAATGGAACAAGAAAACAGCTTACGCCAGTTTTTTTTCTGAATCATTGCCCCATTGGCCCCATAAAATTAGTTCCTGTTTATGACCAATAGGTGGCGCTCATATCATTTTAAACATTGAAAACCCAATAGCACCAAAGTCTCAAAATAAGTGAACTACCACTTATTAACTCAGTAATTACTAATGTTTTTGTTCCGCTAAAAGTCTCACCGCTATAAACCACTGCCTATTCATTTAATTAATGCATAACCCTCCAACCAGATGTCAGTTAGTTTGATTGAATTGAATCATGTCTAAGCTCTAAACTTCTACTGGGGGCTAGTTGTAATGAGGGGCCCAACCCTGTATAGATTATTAATTCCAACATCATGCACCTTTGGATATATTATCCGAAAGAAATCTTGCAGTCTAAGCAAAAAAAGATAGTCATAATAAAAACTCACTTCAGTTTTCATACAGCTTGTACTGGGAGTCGGTTCAAGGTCGGAGCCTCTTGTTTGGAAAACGGCCTCCTTAGAACCCTCTATTTTCTCTAAAACTACGCCAGTTTCTTTGGTCTCTGTCGTGTCTTCTGACACAAATACTACATCATTGTCATTTTCCACTTTAGCAGGTGATAGGTCTTCAGTAAAGCAATTATCCACAGAATTTTGGGTCTCCTGTCGCTTTAATAGCTTATCAATGACAGGAAGCAGAGTTTTCTTGCGAACAGGAAGTTCGACTTCTGTGACAAACCCTCCTGTATCGTCGGGTTCGGGAAGCCTCCGAACCTTATCCCTGCAGTATCTCCGCTTATGTAAGATGAAGTTGGCAAGGCTCCTGAATATAGTGCGACAAAAACGGCATTCGTATAGAATATCGCATTCCTGGGAAATGTAATTCTTCACCTAAAACCCCATCACAAGATCTGTTACACAATGCTCATAAATTACCTCTAAAGTGGCAGTTGCAAATAAATTGAAAAGCTCTTTAAGTCCAGAAACACTCGTTATGATGGGTTTTTGCAAATGTGCTTCGTCCACTACGTCTTTTGGGGCCTGACCCAATGTTGTCTCTAGCGGTTTTTTCCCCTTGAATTTTGCCCATTTCCCTGACATTTTTGCTACAAAAACAAACCATTAGAGGCAATGGTAAGTATATAATCGATCAAAAGTGGCATAATTTCAGAGAAATATCTTTGAAAAACC
This sequence comes from Lagria hirta, assembly GCA_947359425.1. Classification (NCBI taxonomy): domain Eukaryota; kingdom Metazoa; phylum Arthropoda; class Insecta; order Coleoptera; family Tenebrionidae; genus Lagria; species Lagria hirta. The sequence continues at coordinate 6,953,638 of OX375803.1, read as the reverse complement.
TTTTTATCTTGCTGGAAAGGCCATTGCAGTGACAGTCTCTCCCTAAAATTTTCCAAAAATGTGTGACACTATTCGATCGAAAATATTATTTTACGAAAGAATGAGGCTTAAACTATGGGTTTGTAGTACTCACAATGCAGTTAGAGCCCCAAAAATGCTTATTTAACACGTTTTCTGTGAACGGTACAGATTTGCTTTCTTTGATAGTAGTTATGCAACCTGTCAATAGATGGCGACAAGGTTTATATAACCTTATTTTTAAATATGATAAAACTTGGAATTTTTGTCTGGCTGTTATCACGAGCAGGTATATTGTTTCAATGCTTTGATAAGGTGTGATAATATACATAAAGCAAGCAACGATATATTTTGATAAAAATTAAATAAAACATTGAAATTAATAAATTTTTAGCTTTTTTAGGAAATAAATATAGTTTTACAAAATTAATTAGTACGTAATTGTGTAAAATTAAAATTAATTATTATTGATAAAAACAAATTAATGTTTATTTTAGTATTTTCCGAAATTTGACAATTTTGACAGACTTGACTTGACTTTTTGTATGACTTGACTCTTGACATTTGACTGCAACCGTGCTGCTGCAACCTGCAACACTATAACCTCACTTTTGCATTTTATTAACTAATAACATAGCCTTTAGCATTGTTTTTAGTAATAAAATTTATGTGATTTCAAACATGTCTTTGGCTCGAGTTTGTAGATTTGTATTGCAATCGGTTCCAAAAGTAATATTTTATTTATATTGGTCTTGTTATAATTTAAAAATTTTTAGTCCCCCTTATTGTGGCAAGATTTGCGGCCCCTGACTAGAATTCACTTTCGACAGCAATCTACATCAGCGGAGGCCAAAAAGTTGCATTACGACGAAACGCCGACGGAGCGGTTTTTAAATAAGGTGCCCTTTATGAAGATGAGAAAGACAGTAAGTTTAAGTTGTTATGGTTTGTCAGTTATGGTCTGTGGACCGAATGCAGAATACATTACACTTTTATGAAATGTTTAAAAATATAACCCTTTATGTATGATACAAATATTCAAACATATCGGGCCTTCTATCCGTTTTTGGTGTGACATTGATCACAATCAAACTTTTCAATAATAATTTTATTTATTTAAGAGATGTGAGGTTTAATATTTTATTTTTTTTACTAATATGCAGAATAATTTGATTTATTGTTTTTTTTTTTATTTTAGAAGCTTACCGTCACCGCGTATCTACTTTACGAAAATATTGCCGATAAAATTAATTATGTGGATTTTTTTGACACATTGGCTTTACCGGACACTTTCTACTCATGGTTTGTGATAACAGAGCTTCATATTTGGATGTTGAGTGTTAGACTGATGGCTGAGGGCGAAGACGGTCGTGTTGTGCGTAATGGTATGCTGGAAGCCCTGTGGAACGATGTGCCAACTCGTGTGAAGCACCTTGGGGTACGAATTATGATTTTGTTCTGCTAAATCTTGACTCTAATATTAGGATAATTTTAGTGCTGTCATATAATCTTATAGCATTCAGTCTGATTTTGTTTTTTTTTTTTAATTGTAGGCTTATAGTTCTTCGACTGCAAAGACACAAATTGTAGAATTAGGGCAGCAGTTGCACGCTGCTTTAGTTTTCTATGATGGGGGCCTTTACAGTGACGATTCAGTTCTAGCGGGAGCTCTTTGGAGGCGATTCTATCAAGATGAAGATGCTGAATTGGCTCATTTAGAACTTTTAGTAAAATATGTAAGAAAACAGGTATTTTTTTGAGTAATACTTTTTATTTATTATTTTTCAAAACGTTTACATTTTATAGATACATCTACTTGATCAGGTATCCGATGACCAAATCTTTAGAAAGCGCACCATAGGCTGGGAACCGCTCAAATCATAGTGAGTTTTTTATTATTTTTTCAAATTATTTTGACATTTGATTATACCAGGAGTGTCAACTGCTGTAATTTCACAAGCTAAACGTTTTAGGCACTGTGTTTTGCAACCTCCCGCCACTAGAGGGCTATCACGTACTTGGAATCTAAAGTATTGATAGGTCAAAGATTGATTCTTTTTCATTCTTGATGCAAGATCACTTAAGCTAAGTAATGAAGTGTCTCTTAGATTGTATGCTTGCTTAAACGAATAAATTTTGTACCATTTTGGAGGTGTTTTCAAACTAGCCTTAAGATTTGCTTCGGTGAGATTGTAGGTGTAGTGGTGGTAGTCAGTTACACTCTGCAACAAAAGTTTATTAAATTTTTTTGTTAAAAAAAATCTCAAAAGAATAGAGAAAGTGGTATGACACACCGTGATATTCAGTAATTCACCCAAATCACGTAAGATGTCGCTTTATTAGAGCAAAATTATTATTATAACAATACTTTTTTACAGGCCTCATAGCTTACAGCTCTCATAAGTGATAAATATCAGTTAAGACCTTATCAGTGTATGAAACAGCTCATCTATACTTGACAATAGATTAAATTCTTTAATACAACGAGTTTTTTCTACACGAAACAGAGGCAAAAAATATGGTTTTTAACATAGATCGGAAGGACTAATTAATTGTTGCTGATTAGGGTTAATAGACCTCAAACATTAGATGAAATGGTGTATACATACATAATTACTCGGGGAGACTTCATAAATTCGATAATTTGGGTTCAATCCCACAAAAGTGGTAAAGCTTCCCGCATTAAATGCAACATTAATAATTGCACTATTATTTTTCGAATTCGGGAATAATCGAATTTCGTCTAAGTGTGTATGACCATTGAATTGGGCCAATATGATTGGCGCAAAACGTTCGACGATTCTTCGATATTGGATACTCCATTGCATGTGGCAGTAGGGTTCGCCTGGAGGAATATGCGATAAAATATGAACTTTTTCTTTATCTTTTTCGGCTTTTGTTAGAACTTCGGTTAGCCACGCTAGCTGTTCATAGGGGTCTTGATCGTTGTAGATTAACCATCTGGAAAATGCATAATTTGCAAAGACAGCACTAACAAGTGAGGATTAATATAAGGGGGCATGAGTGTCATCGTTTGGCTGCGCAAATGAAAATGTAGATACGCCATCAGGTTGAGCCCTTGCTAAGCAACACAACGACTTTGAACTCTCGCAATTATAATGGACTTGTCCCCATCTTAAAGTGTTTGAACTCTATAACTGATCTGAGTCTTGACGAGATGATGACTTTTTTTGACCATTTTTTATCAAATCAGATTCGTTTATACTTTTAGCCTAATTTACTGTAATCTTATTACGAATTTGAGTTTTTAATAAACGTATTCTTGCTTTTAATTTGGAGTTTTTTATACATACCTATTTGTCAAAAAAATAATTACTTCAAATGTCAATAGCATCAATTTTTTACTGACGGATTATTACTGCTATATCTTGGAAAAAAAAGATATGTTTGTTTTAAGCCGATAGTATTTTGAAAAGTAATTTAAAATTAGACGACAAAGAAAAATTTGTTTGCTAAGCAGACCTCGCTACAATCAGAATTGTTGGCCTATTTCAGATTTAAAAAATAGCCTAAAGAATGCGTTTTATAAGGGGTATTGGCGCATGTGTCTACTATTTTTTATAATTTTTCAATTTATCGATAAACGTTAAGATATATTGTAAGGATGGGAACGATAGTGATCTGTTTTTATGGCGAGACTTGATGCGCAGTGGCATATGTTGCACAGTTCAATACTTACATATTGCTAGTATAGCAAACGTTGCTGTTTAGGGCAATAATCCTGAATCCTTTCTTGGGCGACACAGTATAATAGCCCCCTTTCAAAATAGTGGCCGTTGTACTTTGTGGCAGCCATTGCTTCCATTCGTTCACCGATAAATCAAAAAGCCATTGCGTTGAAATAGTTGTATTAACGACAACGCCTGGCGAATAAAAATCGGTCGGATGTGGTTCATGGTTACCCAAAATTGGAAAAACGGTTGTATTCACAAAGCTATTATTCAAGAGATTATAAACTTGATGAATAGCGTCTATATTTGATTTTTTATTAGTTGCCCAAGATTTATGACTTATTATATCACCAGTGTAGTACACATAATCGAATTTGGTACCATTCACTTCTTGCATTAATTGAAGGACAGAATACCATGGTACGTCACAAACTCGGTAATCACCCCAAAAACCAGCAGCACTTGTATTTTTAACTGGAGGCCCATTTGACTCTTGGCAGCATAAGGGAAGATCACAATCAGCATTACTACCATATTTGTACTCTGGATCAAAATGGAGATCGGTTAGTTGGAGGATTTTTAAAGAAGTTTCGTCAGTGCTATGCTTTTTGTGATGCTTTGAATGATGTTTTTTTGGAGGCAATTCGATGGTCCATTTTGATGCCTCGGGGTCATAACATTCGTTGCTTTGAAATTGTATGGCGCAAACGCGCGCCGGAGTTAAGCCCTTTTTATTGTCAATGATGTATAAAGCTGTGTCCTGAAAAAAGAGATTATTGAGTATTTATAGTTAAAACCTTTGAGATGTACTCAAGGTAGATTAAAGAACATGTATCTATTCAGAATAGTACTCAGCTACCTGGTGGGTTCTATTGATAAACCAAGGCACGAGACACATTGGGTTGCAATTTTTTTTTACTTTTATTGTTTTGTCCTACTTATTATGAGAAATGGAATTTACTGCAGGGTATATCTCAAATGTTTCTACTATAACTTCACTTAGCGAGAGGGCTGGCCTTTTGGTCTGCTTTTTACATTTATTAGGACTATATAATCTTATAGATTTTGGAAGAATATAGATTTGATATGGTTTTTTTTTGTATAGTTTTTATAGTATTCTGTTATACTTACAATTTCAATATCAACATATCCATTACAGGCGACCCTTCCCCAATCCGAAAAAAGATAGCATAACTTTTTGAAATAATCTTTGACAGAGTCTGGATTGGCTCCACTTCTTCGATAATTGATGACATGAGTGAACACCAAATTGCACGTTTCGCAAAATATGCTATTGTAAAGTGTTTGGTTTTTTATTTTTGATAAATCTTTGACAGCTTGATGAATCGAAGGGCCAAATTTTCGGGTTTCATGGTAGCTTTTCAATTCATGCGATATAATTTTTGTGATATCTGAAAATTTGAAAATAGAGCAAATTTTTGATATAAATTGGATTTACCTCTATCTTTGTAGTAGCGACTATTTCCAAGGGTTATTATTAGGGCCAGAAATAAAAAAATAAACAGCTTCATCTTCGGATGTTGGGTAGAGACTCCGCAGGCTGATGGCTTAAGTGAATATTGACATTTATAGATTCAAAATGTCATAGGTCATTTGATAAGCGAGTTCAATATTGATACTTCTATTTCAATTATGATAACTTTTTATCTCTATTTGTATCAATACTATTGTCTAATGACCCCAAGAAATAATATATTAATATACACTAGTTCAAATTTTTTTTTCTACATTTATATCTTTCTTTACTTTTTTCTTCTTCTATCTCTTTCTTTACTTTTGTTATTTTTTTCTCTCTTATCTTGCATATTATATTTTTGGTTATCTATATCCTCTTGGCGTTCTCATCATATCGTCTATCACTTTTTTTCTATTTTAGATTCTTTTTATTTTTAGCTATGATTTTTGTTTGCAAAAATGCTTTTTTATATCTCTCTTTACGTCTTTTCTTCTTCTATTTTGGCTATTAATCTTTTCTTTTTCTTGCTTATCTTGCATATTGGTGTACTTAAATCACTTTTTGTTCATTTATGTTTTTAGTATTCTCACTCTGTCGAATGTAGTAGGCCTAGTGCTAAAATGTAGTTATTTTTTGTTTGTTTGTTTTTGTTTTTTTTCTACGCTTAGAATCTTTTTATTTTATTTAATTTTTATTTCTAGTTATTATTCTTTTCTTTGCATAAGTGCTTTTTTATATCTCACTTTACTTTTTTACCCTCTTCTATCTCTTTTTTCACATTTGTTATTTTTTTCTTTTTCTTTCTTATCTTGCATATTATATTTGTTATCTGTAACTCTTTGGCGTTTTATCATATCTTCTATCACTATTCTTCCATTTATGTCATTAGTATTCTCACTCTACCGAATGTAGCTGGCCTACTGCTGGAATGTAGTTATTTTTTGTTTGTTTGCTTTTGTTTTTTTTTTTTCTATGATTAGAAACTTTTTATTTTTTAGTTATTATTTTTTTTTTTGAATAAATGCTTTTCCATATCTCACTTTACTTTTTTACCCTCGTCTATCTCTGTTTTCACTTTTGTTATTTTTTTGTTTTTCTTTCTTATCTTGCATCTTATGTTTGTTATCTGTAACCTTTTGGCGTTTTTATCATATCTTCTATCACTATTCTGTCATTTATGTCTTTAATATTCTCACTCTCCGAATGTAGCAGGCCTACTGCAAGAATGTAGTTTTTTTTCTGTTATTTGTTTGTCTCAGTTGTAAATTTTTTCTTTATGTTTCTTTGCATATACATATGTTCTCTCTGGACTGCAGTTTAAATAGCTTTTAGAGCTATATTTTCAATATTTTAATAACTTTTTTTATCGTAAAAGTAAAAATGGCTTGTCATTATATGGGGATTAAGGTGGTTACTTTTACGAAGTCATAGCTATATTCACCCCCTGACTATTATATTGACTTTCACTATTCATATGAGATGATCACAGATGTGTGAAGAGGTAGTGATACTGTTATTTGTCAGTGATATTAATGATTTTTAAATCCAGGGGGATTATTTGGCATTCTAGATAGGGAGATTTTGATTAATAATCTATTCTATAGGTTATACAGGGTGTCTCAAATAAGATTAATCGTTTTCTAACACTTTTATGTAGAAAAAATGTTCTATCTAGAAGTTTTAACTATACAGAGTTTCTAATTAGATCTGCAGGATATCTAAAAGAGTGCCCTGTATATGTTTTACGTTTTTTGTTTTTCAAATCAATTTTAGGGTAACTTTATACATAACTGTGTAGGTCTAAATCATTTCCTATTGGAGCTCTTTAAATATTTAGAAAAATGCTCTAAAATTAAAAAAATTGGGGTTATTTTATGTCAGAAAAAAAATAGTGTCACTTTTTAGAAGGTGATCTACCTTCTGATAACAAATGTCAGTTAAAAAAATTTTAAAGTATGTAAAAAGGCACTAATGATGAATTTTTGTTTCAGATGGGGTTTGAAGGATTGAGGTGGCGACTTGCACCCCCTTATCAAGTTTTGTAAATATTAGTCTGTTATTTGCCGTCGATTAAATTAAAAATGAAAGAGTTTTTTCCCTTTTAAATCTGCCACCCCTAATTTCCTGAAAAGCGGAAAACGGAGCGCTTGCGCCCCATCAATCCCGCGCTGAAAGCTTGCCGCTTATTCCAGCCGATTGTGTCCCGAAAATCAAAATCAATAGAAGTCTTGAGATGTCGAGGTGCAGACGTATGTCATAGGGAACTCTACACCCCCATTGACGTTTAAATCGATATAGATTGACGACTTTAAACTATACCACATAAACACAGCAACACGTCACTCCAACCCCTCAAGATCTACCCCGGATTAATTTTTTTTCTGTGATAATTTTAAGTTATGTGAACATGTGAGCGGTGTTCAGTGTGTTTTTTTTCTTTCAAAAATTTAGATTAAAATGCATCTTCATTTTGAGAGGACAGTCAATTCGAAAAGTGATTGTTCCATTTTATCCCTGACGTGGATGGGGAAAGTGCCTGATGAACTGCCAGAGGTAATTTTTTTGACAATAATACATTGAGACAAGAAAAGCAACATAAATATCAAGGGTAGTTTATCAGACTACCCTTGAGATGTAGGTCAATTAAATTATACACAAAACTTTGACTCTTTGACCATGTCAGCTTCCATTCAATTTATTTTTATTTATTTATTTATTTTTTTTTTTGGATAACTACAGATATTTTTTTTAAAGTTTAAAGGGGTGTTTTTATGGGTTGTTACCCAATAACAAGGTTATCATCATTTTTACACTAATGCACTGCTACTAGAAGGGTAGTAAAATTTTATTACCCTAGAGATTATGAGGTAACAGAGTTCTAAAATTGCAAATTTGGGGTATTTGGGCTAATTTTTAGTAATATTTTGAAGTGTCAGAAATGTTGTTATTTTATTTATTTATTTATTTGCTCGATATACTGCTTACTAGTACATTTGGCGGATGCGCCAATACATAAACTGCAGTTTAAGTATGTTGACGCAGGATATTTGCTTGAAAAAGTTTATTAATTTTCACTTTTAAGACGTTGCTGATCGGTATGCCACCGATTATAGGGAAGTGTGGCCATTGATTTCACTTTATGAAACCAAATTAGCAGTAACAATAATTTATTTTGATTTTATTGCTTGGAAAGCTTCGTACATAACAATTTTTCTTCAGAAAACCGGTCGCTTATGTGGAATCTATCTAAATTTTTGATTTTTTTCTGGAATTGAAGAAAGTTGTTTCACATTTTTTCTGCTTCTTGGTTTAATCTGTTGAATAACTGGATTTTTAGATAACTTTTTTTTTCTATTGGTTGAAAAGAAAACAACAATATACAAACAAATTTTTATTACATCTTTTTACAAAAATTTAAAAATAATTATCTATATTTATGTCAAAAGAGTTTATGCTATATAAAACAGTTTACATTTTTTTGTAAAAACTAAAAACTGAGTGAGAATGTGAAATTTTAATTATTATTTTACATTGTTTTACAATTTTACTGATTTCCACACCACCTTTGAGAGGTACAGTAAATGGTGCGTTTTTTTATAGTGGTGTCCCCAGTAGGCCTAATCCACTGTTTAAATAAGAGAAAGACCTAAATATTGCAGAACCAAACAAATGTTTGCTGCAATCTCATATCCCCTCAGAAAACGATACCAACCTTCTAACAACTACAAAATCTAAAAATAATCGCTGCTTGCTTAGATCTCACATCCGTTTTCTCCCCTCAGAAAACGACACCAGTCATTATTTGTGCGCATTTTAGAATCTGATCGAATTTTTCGCATTTTTATTAATAAATCATCGCAACACATAATCACAAAACGTCAATAAAAATAAAAAAGGAACATCTAATTCAAAAAACAACTTTATTTACAATAATCAGTAAAAAACGTTTATTTTGTTTGAAATATTTTGTTACTTACGGTTAGGCACTTATAGTTAATTAATTATCTCTAGACGCCATCTTGTCATAGAGATAATCCCTTCAAACATGTTTTGAACTTGACATGTCAAAATAAATGCTATAATTGGATACCCATTATACTAAAATCAAATAATATTAATATACAAGTTTTTAAACAGTTTTTATCTTTTATTTTTTTGTTTCCATTTTCTTTTTGTATCTTTAGTCCATCCCATATTATTTGTTGCAGCTCATCTTCTATGTGACAATATCATTGCTATTTTTTTTTCATTTTTAACTAGTTTGATTTTTCTACAGCTAATATTCACATATTTAAAGGTGCTGACAAAAAAAATATTTAAAAAAATTACGCGTTTGCAATCTATGCAAAAAAAGAGTCATTTGTTTTTTACGATGTTTTATCAATAAATACATAAACAGCGAAGAGCATCAAATGTATATTAATTACCCAACAATGCTGACTCCCCTAACATGCCCTCACATATGTATGTACAAGACATATTCACAGAGAGGCCATGCCGATTCCTTCTTGCCCCAGCAAGAAACAATCGTTATAAGAAACACTGTTATACCTAACTCCTTAACGACTCTTAACGAGTTTTGTAGGCTCGGATTACCAAGGGTCAGAGTTTGATACGCTCCTCAATGAGGACTATCGTGCACTTACGCAGAGCCAAACAAAGTTAAGAGTAACAAATATACATTTAACACCAATCACTGCAAATGTTTCCATTAATAAAAAGGAAAATGGTGAAGAGCAAAATTGATTCGTTTTCTAAATATTTTTTTTACAAAACATCAACTATGTTTGAAAACAATTTAATGACGCTTAAACAAACTCACTCTATTTATTTCTTTTATAATGTATGAACTGTATAAACAAAATGAAGAAGCTATATAGCGTGCACTTTTTATGACCATAACGAAATTTTTTTGAATAATTTTTAAATTAAATTTGGCACACAAGTATTTGATGCAACCAGTACGAAGTTTGAAACTACACTAAAGTAGATAGTAGGTTTTTTGAAAATATTGGGAAAACATTACATAAAACTACAAAAAAGATGATAACAAAGTATAATACTATTGGTTTTTATAGGAAAAAAATTGAATTATCTAATCAAGCAAATAATTTCAATATATAAGTGACGATTGAAAAAAAATGCAAACTTATTTGATTTTCTTAAAAGTTTTATGCAGATTAAGTTTTTATGAGACTACTCGTAAAATTTTCCTTTTAAAACAAAAATTATTAAAATCGGTTTATAAATAAACTGACATATAATTATTGTTAACTGACTCACTCTGTATATTGAAATATGGACATTATCCCTATGGATAAAATGAAGAAGCAAAATAGTATGCACTGCACTTCACATTAATTAATTATTATCACAAACACGACGATTTAATTAATATATTTCTTATTTTATTATCACACACAATTACCCGACGCGAAAGGCACGAAGTCTTAAACTAAACTAACGTGAGGAATTCTTTTAAAAACAAAAGAAAAGCATATTCATATTACATAAAACTGCAAAAAAGCTGATAACAAATAAAACAAAAGAATGGGTTTTTTTAACAAAAAACAGTTGTAATATGGATAAGAAAAATCCACTGATAAAACAAAACAAAAAATTAGATGTTTGTGGCACTTTTATGGTAAGATTCCACTATAAATCTAAAGATTCTTGTAAATTTTTATGAAACTATCTTCGAATTATCCCTTTTTAAACCCAAAAGCAGTTTTTAAACCGGGGTAAACACAAAGAAGCTTGACTTTTATGTTTATAAAAAATATAAAATCTTATTTTTTTTAAGACGGCTGTGTAACTACAAAAAAGATCAAGATTAAGATAAAAAAAGAACCTACAAATAAAACAAAAGATTGGGATTTTATTTTTATATGAAAATTAAATGAAATAGATAATTTTATCATATACTGATTGAAAAGAAAATTGCAACATTTATTTTATTTTACAAACCAAAGAAGTTATGGGCAAATATTTATGAAGAAATATAGCAATTTTTTTTCTAAAGGATTATGAAATTACAAAGAAGCTGTGATAACAAAATAAAACAAAAGTTTGGATTTTGATAAGAAAAACTGGTGATTTAATGAAGCGAATAATTTCAATATAAAAGTACTCATTGAAGAAAAGAATGCAAACTTATTTGATTTTCTTAAATTTTCTCAAAAATTTTATGCAGATTATTACTAAGTTTTTGTAAATAATATTCTTTTTCAAACAAAACAAAAATTATTAAAATCGGTCTATAAATAAACTGACATATAATTGTAAACTGACTCACTCTGTATATTGAAAAAATGGACATTATCCCTATGGATAAAATGGAGGTTCAAAATAGCATCCACTGCACTTTACAATAATTATCATAAACACTTTTTTTATTAATACATTTCTTATTTTATTATCACACACAAAAAAAAACGTGGCAAAGGGCACGAACTCTTAAACTAAACTAACGTAGGCTATTCTTTGGAAAAACAAAAGAAAAGCATTACATAAAACTGTAAAACAGATGATAACAAATTCATTTGTTTTTTTTTTAACAAAAAAAACTAATATGTATAAAAAAAATCCACTGATAACACACAAAAAATTAGAAGTTTGTGGCACTTTTGTGGTAAGATTCCACTATAAATCCGAAAATTCTTTCAGATTATGGCAAAATTTTTATGAAACTATTCTCGAATCATCCCCTTTTAAACCCAAAGCAATTTTAAAACCGGGGTAAAAACAAAGAAGCTTGACTTTTGTGTTTTTACCTAGAATACCTCATTTTTTTGAAGACGGTTCGGTTGTGTAACTACAAAAATGATGATAACAAATAGAGCAAAAATTTCGGTTTTTATATGACAAATAAATGAAAAATAATTTCAACATATACTGATTGAAGGAAAAATTGCAACATTTATTTCTAATTATATTAACTTTATTTATATTAATTACAAAAATTTTTGTCATATCATTGCCAAATTCTTATGGAAGAAGCATTTTTAAAATATCTTTTCTTAAACAAGGGAACAATTATTTAAAGCAATTTATAACAAAAAATATGGAAAATTTTATTTATTGCAAAAGATTATGAAACTACAAAAAAGCTGAGTTACCAAATTGTAACAAAAGTTTGGGTTTTGATAAGAAAAAGTGGCAATTTAATGAAGCTAATAATGTCTATATATTATACTGCTTGAAAAAAAAAATGCAACACTAATTCAGTTTTACAGACAGAAATAAAAAAAAACTGAGAAAAATGTTGCACTTTTGTGGTCAGATTCAGCTATAGTTCAGAAGATTTTTGCCAAATGGAACCACTCTTTAATCATCCCTTTTTAGACTCCCAAAAAAAAATATATTTAGATCAAATTATAAACAAAAAATATTAAATTTAATTTTGTTAAGTCGCTATGAAACTACGAAACAGATGATAATAAATAGAACAAAAGCTTGAGTTTTCATATAAAACATTGAAAAATTTATGAATCAAATAATTTTCATATATACTGATCGACAGGAGAAATGCAACACTCATTTAATTTTACGCTTATCTACAAAGATCCTTGTCAGATCATTGTTAAATTCTCATGGAATCATCTTTAAAATATCTTTTTTTAAACAAAAGAAAAATTTTCTTAAAGCAGTTTATAAAAAGATATAAAATTTAATTTTTTGAACATGACTATGAGATTAATTAGAAAAGGCAGAGATAATAACAAATGAAACAAAAGTTTGGGTTATTAATGAATAAACGATTAAGTGAATAATTATAATATATATTCATTGAAAATAAAAATGCAACACTCATTTGATTTTACTAATTTTTTTATGCTTAATTGCGAAGACCCTCATCAGATCATAACGAAATTCTCATGAAATATCTTTTTTTAAACAAAAGAATATATATCATTTAAAGCAGTTTATAAATGCGTGAATATTTATAAAAAGATATAAAATTTTATTTTTTGAAGTCGGCTATGAGACTACAGAAAAAAAAGATAATGACAAATGAGACAAAAGTTGGGGTTTTAATGAAGAAATAATATTGATATATATTCATTGAAAATAAAAATGCAACACTGATTTGATTTTACTGAATTTTTCCCGAATTTTTATGCAGAACTTCAAATAGCCCAATCGATTATTATGAAATTTTGCACACACTTTGTCTGTGATACAGAAAAAGGCATAGGCTACTTTTTATCTAGGAGTATTATTCCCGAGGGATTAAAAAATAACTTATATTATCCAATGGGAAGATGGTTTCTTCACCATCAATCTATATTTTTTTTAACTGTAATATTGATTTAAAAAAATTTGCTTATAGAGTTAAAAAAATTAGAAATTTGTGGCACTTTTGTGGTAAGATCTCGCTACAAATCCGAAGATTATTGTTAAAAATATGTATAAAACCATCTCTTTAAACTCAAAAGCATTTTTTAAACCATTAATTGCTTTTTATATGAAATAATAATTGGTTTTTATATGACAAATTATTGAAAAAAAAAAAATTTTAACTTATACTGATTGAAAAAAAAATTGCAACATTTATTTAATTTGACATTTTTCGCAAAGTTTTAGGCTTAACTACAAGGATTCTTGTCGTATTATTGCCAAATTCTTATACAAGCATTTCTAAAATATCCTTTCCTAAACAAAGGAACAATTATTTAACGCAATTTATAAACAAAGAGGTTATGGGCAAATATTTATAAAAAAATTAAGAAAAAAAAATTTTTTTAAACGATTAAAAAACTACCAAGAAGCTGAAATAACAAAATAAAACAAAAGTTAGGGTTTTGATAAGAAAAACTGGCGATTGAGTAAAGCTAATAATTTCAATATATTATACTGCTTGAAAAGAGAAATGCAACACTGATTCAATTAAAAATGACAAATTTGTTGCATTTTTGTGACGAGATTCGGCTATAACTCAGAAGATTCTTGTCAGACCATGCCTAAATTTGTATGAAACCACCGCTTAATCATCTCTTTTTAAACCCACAAACAACTATTTAAATCGGATTATAAACAAAAGAGCTATGTGTGAATATTAAAAAAATATATTAATTTTAATTTTTTCAAACTGCAATACAGATAATAAAATAGAGCAAAACTTTAGGTTTTTATATAAAAAAATTAAGAATTAATGAATCAAATAATTTTAATATATACTGGTTGAAAAGAAAAATGCAACACGCATTCAATTGTTTTGCAAAGTTGTACGCTTATCTTCTAAAATTCTTGCCAAATTCTCAAGAAACCATATTTAAAAAACAAAGAAAGAATGATTTGAAACAGCTTATACAAAAAAGTAATGCGCGAATATTTGCAGGAAGATATAAAATTTCATGTTTTGAACACTGCTATGAAATTACAAAAACGATGAGGACAAATAAAACAAAAGTTTGGGTTTTTAATGAAAAAATATACGTATACTGATTGAAAATAATAATGCAACACTTATTTAAGTACACTTTTCTAATTTTAGTAAATTTATTTAGGTATATATCAAGTATATCTCTAATATGTTTTTTATTAAATTGTACATGTAATGAATTAAAAATTTGAAAAACCGATTTCAATATACATAATTAATTGTTAATTTATTTAATTAATAAATTGGGCAAAATTTACTTTTTAATTTTATGACAAATTCTAATTATTAATTTGGTTAAGACTAGAGAAAATAGAAACGATGAGAAATATATCAGTTTGTTTGTTACGTCTTAAAACCTTAACCATTCAACCGATTATCATGAAATTTTGCACACACTCTGTCGGTGGTACAGAAAAGGACATAGGCTACTTTTTATCCAGGAGTACTATTCCCGAGGGATTAAAAAATAATTTTTTCGTGGCTGTACGTCAAAATATTTATTGTCAAGATTAAAAGCTGGTTAACAATACATTTGTTATTGTAAAATTAATTAAATTGATAAATCAACTTGGTATACAAAGTAATTTGTTCAGAGTGATATCTATGTAGTATCAAATGAGTTAATTAAACTCTGTCATAATGAGACAGTTAACTAACAGCCCTGATCTGGTCCCCTATAAAACCTCCTCTTCGTAAATTACTTCCTTGCTCCATATTTTGATGATAAAATTTTTAATCATAATAACAGCATGGCTTATTCTTTATGTGTTTCCCCGCATGGTCGAGAATAAAAGAATAAATCGTCTAATAAAAGAAGAGTCTAGATTATGAGCGCTAAAAAAATCATTTCTATAGTGCTGTTACTATTATCATTTTTTTCTCTCAAATCATCTGCATTAT